>CM076465.1:16172981-17372981 GCA_038419695.1 Scomberomorus guttatus | reverse complement strand
TCAGGATGCGTTCAGGCACAGAAGTGTGTAGGTTTAAAAAAAAAAAACATGGTTGAACTGCCTCCTGTGTAGACAAGCTGTAAGAAGACACGTATCAAAGCTGACACTTTCATCAAGGAATTGACCATTTATGACAGATGGTTACACAGTTAGATTTGTCAGGAAAAGAAAATTACAGCTTAGCAAAACAACACATCAAAGCTTAAAGCACATACGGAGGAAGTTGGGGTGGTAGAGGGAGAAACTCAGAAACTAAGAAAGTTAGTAAGAAAGAGCAAACATCACAAAGCTCTTCAAAAAAACTGCTGCATTATGAATGAAGCAGAGTAATAGTGAGGACAGACAATTTATAAAGGCCGCCTCCAGTAAAACACTCATATGATTGTGATTAAATCATAGACTTTATGTAAAGGAGTGTGGCGTGTTGCCTTTTACGCTCTGGAAACATGTCCCGCTACATCGGACTCAAGCTAATGCTAGCTTACTGAGGGGTGCGCATTTGAGCTAATGTTAGCTAAATTGTGCTAACAGTGCAGGTATCATAATCAGGTAACATTAAACTTACTGAAATATTGTGATGATCATCTGACTCAGTGTGAGTCAGATGAGAGCAGCAGGTGAGTGAAAAAAAAAAAAGAAACATTAAAATGTAAAAACATTAAATCACCATTGCACCTTGTTAATAACATAAACTGACAAAGAGCCTTTAATGATCTTTTATATCGACATTTCTACCATGCATGACTGAAAATGTACTCTTGCAGCATGTGCAGCATTTTCGTTGCCGGGTACTTTACAAGCTTTTTAGAAAAGACTGACTCTCTCTCCGGCAGCTAACCGTTAGCATACTGACAGGTTCTGTCAGAAAGAGCTGCAAGCGTCATAGCAACAGCCTTGACAACGACACATTGATTGACACATATACAGACAAATCAGTGTTGAATTCAGACGTGGTGCATTGTTTATGTTTTTTAAATTGGGTTAGGTGATAATGAATGGGACAGAACATGATAAATGGCTATGTAAGCGCTGAAAACAAGTATAATATTATAGTCATTATCTTAATTGTGGCAAAAACCGGGACAATTTGGTAGTGAATATTGAAAACCAGGACATTTTAGTGTTTTACAGATATTTGTCGGGACACAGCACACCCAGCTTGAAACCGGGACAATCCCAGACAAACTGGGATGTTTGGTCACCATAATTTGAGGGCCCGAATTTAGCAAATGAGACCATAATGGAAAAACTATTGACAGAAAGTCAATAAGTTGACATTTATTGACTACACTACTTTGGAAGCCAGCATCTAGTGGCCATCAGTGGTTTTGCACTTTAAGGTACTTCCGTGTCAGATTCAGCCTCAAGCTGTGGTAGTAGTTAGTTGTGATCATATACAATCACCTCAGTAGTTTTAAAAAACATTTATAGCAGTTTACAGTTTTAAACTTGCCTACCTGTGATTTGTACATGTGTATAAGCAATTAACAATTTAGTTCAAACACACTGTAATTATCAGCTAGTGTATATAGTCTTTTGTCAGGTCTTCTATTTGAACATTTGTAAAGTCAGGACTCATGGTAGACACTTTTTAGTGCTATACTATACTATAGATTTCTTTCTCTGAAGACCTACAGTTAGTGCAGTTAGTGTCTTTCCCCTTGGCCCTCAACATCTTCACATTTTCCCACTTACACTTGCCATGTTTGGTCTGGTTTTAGCACAACATGTGTGTCTAATTCTTTTCTCAACTTATAAGATGTGTGATAGCATGTTTTTTTTCCAGTTTTGTACTTAATATTTCTTCAGTTTTATGTTTTGGAAATAAAGAAATTTAAAGCTACTTTATTTCTGAAATGCTCACTGCTGCTGCTAAGAAATGTCTAGTAAAATACTGACATTGTCTGAGCATCATTAACATCATTAATCATAGCTAGTTTCACTTTAACTATTTTCATACAATGTGAATAAGTATTAATTGATGAATGTACTAACGTGATAAATACACTTGCCTCAGGAAATGTTTCCACCATAATGCATTCAGTAATACATAAGATGCACATTCATGCTGGATTCATCACTGGAATGTTACACAATAAACACAGAACTCAATTCAAAACTACCCACTGAAAGTTCTAACATGTCACAAAGGAAATAATCATATAGAGAATCTGTTATTGCAAACCAGACCTTCAACCTGAAAGCAACCAGGATAACCACGTTAACCTACGATAATGTTTTTTCGTTCGCACACTTCGATAATGTTTGGATATATACCCGAAGACCATTCATCGACATGGCAATGAACAACACGTCCGGTGAGTTACTTATGTGGATGTTATGTGTGACTTGATGTACTCATATCCTCTCTCTCTGTTCTCCCTCCATACAGACGCACACTCAGCAGGTTCCACACAGTGGAGGCTTTTCTCCCTGGTTGTTGTAAATAAATGTAATTTAGTATTCAATATCTTATGCGTCTACTGTTTCTTTCTCCTGTTTTTTAAGAGCCAGGTTGTTACACTTGGCAGGGATCAAACATATTTTATCATATATGATTTCTAAAGGAATAGATTTGAGATTTATGATGAATAAAAAATACATATTATTTCTTTTAAAAACATTCACTGTCACCTTCTAAAAATCTTGATAATTGTTTGAACTGTTCACCACTTTATTATCATTTTAACTCATCCCAGTTTTTCCTTATCCTTTGGAGAAATGAGGCTAGATGAAAATTATGAATGTAAACTCATATACACATTATATTTTGTTGTCCTGCACTTGGCGTGAGGGAAGTAGATGATCCTGAAGCATTCGAGTTGAACCTTCATTCAGGATTTTCTCTACTTGCTTAAGTCCTTCCAGGGTTACAGGGGATGGAGCCAATCCCAGCATCCATTGTGTGGAGGGCAAGGACCCTCCCTGCAGGAGGTGATTCCACTGCACAGGCTGACACACACTTGTATGTTGTCTATGGGCTTTACAGGCTACATTCACACCCCTGCACTTCAAGGTTAGTTGTGGATGGCTTAGAAGACTGCTTACATCTGTTCAAGGACACGACCCACACTACAGGGATTTCAAAAAGACTGTGTGCACAGAGTAAGAATAACCAAACCATCATAGCTGTTTTTATACACTCAAATAATTCTTGTTTTTCTTGAACACGTTTGATACAATACAGGCTTACAGGTGAGTTTTCTTTGCTCTCTATTTTACTGTTAATGCCAGTTGTAAATGGGGTCTGATAGAAACACATCTGATCTTTGAGCTTGACAGCTTGACTGTTCAAGAACAGGTCAACATGTGTGAGAAGTTTCAGAGGTGTCTCCTGATGAGGACTGTGATACGGTTGAAAGACCCAGAACAATCCAGACGGTGGGCATGGAGTTATGTAAATGTATGTCTATTAATGTCAGTGGTGCACATTCCCAAACACATTTTTATTTAAATTTCCATAAACCAGGGGCCATGACATAGAGGTTTAAAGCGCCAAACCATGAAAGTCAACGTCTTCGGTTCGACTCTGGTCCTGGACCTCTTCTGCATTTCCCTATCTCTCTAAAATATCAATATTTTAATAAAGACATTAAATGCCCCTCAACAGTACTTGTGCGCAAACTATTTGTCACACATTAAACAAGGAGCTTTTAGGGACATGCCACG
Organism: Scomberomorus guttatus; assembly: GCA_038419695.1. NCBI lineage: Eukaryota > Metazoa > Chordata > Actinopteri > Scombriformes > Scombridae > Scomberomorus > Scomberomorus guttatus. The sequence goes on along the minus strand of CM076465.1, from coordinate 17,369,312 downwards.
TTTTTCCACCCATTGGACAACAGAAGGCTGAGACCCCTCAGGACAGCCTGATTTGAATTCTGCTTTCATGCAATGAGTAAGAGGAAGACGTGGGAGGAGAATGGGATTGTAATTGGACACTTAATCACAGGAAGTGGTGTTTTATGGCCAGAACTGATGACTCTTAATAGAAGTGAGGGTAGTGTGTAGTGGTGGCGGAGTAAAGAGGATGACTGTCTTTGATGACCCTGATGCAGTGGGAATGGTCGTACTTGTAGAAATACTGCTGGTGTTGCCCTAAAAAAAAGGTTTTTGTTCCTTCCACCCCTCCCTCTTTCTTACCCTCAGTCTCCCTCTCTCTTGTCTCACCTGATCCCATTTTCTGGCTACAAGATGACATTTTTTAGTAGTTAGCTCTGAGACAGAAATCGCTGACCCCGGACAGTGACCCCTGTCGTTACCATTGAGACTTCTGTTCTGCCGGAGCGCACAGTCAGAAAGCAAAAGAGGGTAAAGAGAATTTGGGAGGGCACAGACAGTTGAAAAGACCGAGTAGAAAATGAAAAATATGGAGCACAGGAGACGAGGAAAAGACGGAGTGAGGGGAGAAAAGAAAAGATGTGAGAAGTAGGAAATGAAATGAAGTTAAGGAGACAAAGAGGAAGAGCAGATGAGCAGAGAGGAGGAGAGTGGGCAAAAAAAGAAAATTGAGATCACGAGATTGAGACAAAAGATGGATAGAATGGACAAAGAGAAGCTCCCGCCTACCCTCCTCTTCAGAAACGGAAATGGAGCGTACAGAGGAGACAGAATTCAAAGCCGCCGCTGCCGCCGAACACGCCACAGCGGATCCATCTCATGCGCGCCGGACGAAGGTCAGCCTCATTTGTTCTCCGCAGAGACAAGATGGTCCTTCATGTGACGAAAGAGAGCGATAGGGAGGGCACAAAAAGGATGAAAGATGAGGCCGTCAGTGATGGGAAACATGAAGGTTGATATCTCTTGTGTTCTTGTCACAAGTGGACACACACACGCACGCACACACACACACACAACTGATAGAAGGGAATACATTTGACTGTCAAACAGGTGCTTCTCATGAATGTGTAATGGTGTTGGCTGTGCAGTGCTGCATATTGAATGGGATGTGAAAAGATGGCCTTCAGTGGAAAATGACATGGTTTGATGGCATTCAGCAAAGTTCTTGCCTAAGTTCGCTCTTCCTGGGTCGCTATTCAAGGCTGCACAAGGCATGTCTGAAGCCCAAAGTGACAGTGAGAACTTATGAATTATGATTACTTCAAACCCAAGAATGTTTTTGGGGTGAGAAGGTAATGGGGGCCGGGGGTGTAATGTAATGTAAAATTGAGACAAACTGACTTTCTTTTTTCGCACTTCACAGTGATCACATTTTATTGGCTTCGGTGTCAAAACTGCTCACATGAGTTTTGCTCCCTCATGAGCATCTTAGGCTGATTCTTTTTAAATTTATCATGACTGAGAAATATGACAAGATTGTTTCACACAAACCACTGCAGCAACAAAAACAACCAAGAAGCTTTTCTTTCTCACAGTGGGACAATTCCAGTTATCAAACACAGGTGTGACTAGTGATATCAATTAACAGCTGCGTTCTATTTAGCAGTGCATGCTGTCTCACTGACATGACTCCTGTTACACCTAAATGGAACGGAGCCATCAGTAATGTTAATCCATTAGAACCCAGACCTGTTTCTCCTTAAAGGAAAATTATGGGGGATATAAAACAGACCAAATGGAACACATGGAACACATTTCTGGAATTTTTTTGAAATTCTACCAGCCAATGTCAAAGATCTGTAATGTTACATATATGTTACATTGGGCATTTATGGTAAATTTATTCCTCATTTGAAAATGACTTGTGTAGACTTGCGTAGTAAACTTGAGAAAACATGTACATAGTGCAAAAAACTGTAAAACAAAACAAAAAAAAAAAAACACTGAAGGGAAACAAAACTTTTGTTTAATCAGTTTGAACCATTGTTATCAGTTCTTACAAGCATGCATTAACAAGGCCTAACATGATGGTTTGCCAGAACAGGTAGAGGTACCACCTCCATGACCTCATGTGGTACTTGAACTTTGCGATGCATGCATCAAAGAGGTCTACCCCCCCCATGAATGTGTTGTACTCCTTCACAATGTGTGGCCTGTTTACCTCCACAAATGTTTTGTCTGATTTGCTCCAGTGTCGAGTTTAGTCTTGCGGCTCAATTGCACAGTTGGATGAGATCAGGGTAACAGATTTGTTGTTGTACCCGCTTGACAATGACCATACTTTCCTCTTTCTCCACCCTGGCATCGACAGATCCTCTGCCTCTCTTGGCAAGACTTTTCTCGTCTTCAAGCTGACAACCAGCCAACTGATTGCTATGGAGTGTTCTTACGAAAGCAGATCCGTCGCTGAAGAAGCTTGAGCACCAGTGGTGCTGAAGAAAAAAAATTGTCCGCAAATACTTTGTAGTTTTGGTTTGAAGGGAGAGCTTCACACAGCTTGACCACAACGTCACCTTCCATGCCAAGTTTTTTTTTCCAGTGCCACCTTCATAGACCACAAAATCACAGAGGATTCCCGAGGAAGGCCCCAAATTTTCAATCCCCAAGGGTGGGGCTTGCCCTTAACATACTGCCTTATTGGGCTGTGTGACTCTCTGAAGGACACCATTTGCTCATCAACAGAGTTGTGCTCCTCCTGGGTGATATCCAACAACGGTTGCGTGACATGTTGTCAGTCACCATGGGACACCTTGTGTCATTTTTCCAGTATGCACGATTTCCCGGCATTTGGCAAAGACCCATGCACAGGTAAAGGCCAATCAATTTTATTTTTCATTTTTCCATTTTTTTCATTCCAGTTCTTTAACAGTGGTGTTAACATTGCTGTAACTTTCAGAATTCTGTACACTGTACAAATTTGTTTGTTCCGTCAGTAACTGAAGCATTTCTGCTGTTATGAACTTTCTGAAATACTCTAGGAGAGTATGAAGATTGTCTGGAGGTGTGACACTCTGTCCTTTGAATGTGCACTCAGGGGTTTCAAATGGTTTCTTTCTCCAAGAAAATAGTTTTTTTCCTTGGACGGTTGTATTTTGCTGCCCGGGGTTCATGTTTGGTTGCGGTACTTCTAAATCACTTGATTCACTACTGTCTGAATCACCAGACCCACTTGACTCATCACTCTCCATGTCTTTGTTGCTGGGAGTGTAATCGGGGTCTTCATCTGAACTACCTTCACATCCCTCAAACTCGCTGTCATCTCCAGTGATGATCTCCAGTGCATCCTGAACACTGCATCAGTTCTTGTTACTCATACTACAAAAAAAAAATGAAACTGAAATAGGACCAACATAAGATAGTAATATCTTGTTTGTTTGTTTTATTTACCAAGAAAATTGTGTCAGCTAAAGCCGCGGTGCAATTTCAGTACTGATATGCAAAAATTGCTTCATAATACATTTTATTAATAATTTAATACATTTTTAATTTTTTTGTTTACATTTGTTAAAATATGCTTTGAATTGAATAACAGCAAATATATGAATTCAAAATAATTGAATCAGTTAAATTAATTGAGCAACTCATTACCATTTTCCTTATTGTGACAAAGACGTCACACGGCATTTTCCATGACTATTTTGCAACATACATGTCACAATGATATTTCCCTAACTTGTTTTATATCAATTTGTTCAAGAAACGTGGTCACAGCAGGTTAAATGTAATATAGGACATGTTATTACATCATTAGAATTGATAAATGCATTGAAACTTACTTTTAGTAACAAAAAACAAGCTTTTTTAAAAATTAGCTAGTTCTGTCACATGTGCTGACCAGCAGCACCACCATTTTGGAAATGATGCGATGGGTACACACAAATTCTTACTGACACGTATTCTGGCTGAAATAAAGTGAAATAAAGCTAACAGGAGATGATAATCAAGCACAGTCTGTACATACTTACCTATACCTGAGAGGAGGCCTATTCAGCCACAGTAATTAAAGTCACCATGGGTGCACAGGGCCTTTAAGTATGCAAAAAAAGCTTGTTTTTCAGTGTTCTGTTGATGGACACCATATACCCTTTTAACATTTTGACATGTCGCAGTAGCAAAAGCACAGGTGTAAATGATCAAATTAATAATGGCTGAATTCCATTTAGCTGCATCATTTTGAGGGTCCTGGTATTGTACATGCTGGCTTACTGTCACACTGTCATGGATTAGTGTGACACTGGGAATAGAACAGAGCCATAGTTAATGTTATTAGTAACACTGTGCTTTTCCTACTATCACAAGTCTGCTGTGAAAAAGACCTATTCGCTGTCCCAAAACCATACTATAATATACACACTACATGCTGATCACAGTATATTGTTCTTGCAGTTAGTGTACAACAAATGTAATAATAAACAGAAACAACACATCTGCAACCTCAGACGACCAGCAAATTTGATTTTTTTTTCCAGATCTTTTCCAGCTGTTTTTCTTCTTCTTTCTATGAGATTCCAGCAGGCTGTACACTGCGAGGCGTGTAATGCTGGCCCTACACATGCAGATTTTCCCTCATCCGTTTTTGCTGTGTGTAGCATTGTGGGACAATAGAGTCCACCAATAGAACACTCAAAAATCAGCCGTATTTTGTCTGGTTTAAATATACTGAATTTTGTCACTTTTCCAGTGAACACTATACATACATGGATAAGCTCCTCACAGCTGCAAAAACATTAAAACATTAAAACAAACTGTGTATGGTGGTGAGACATTTTTAAAATCTTTAAACTAAGCTTTCCTTTAAATGTTGCAGCTGCAGTTTGAATGTGTTGAATAGTTTTTTGTTGGTATAAAATAGAACCACATTTCCTTATTTCTTGTAATGTATTCTAACTGCAAATGTTTGCTGTGAGAAAGGTTGATATCATAAGAACAACAGAATGATGGAAGAAGTTAGTTTAATTGGAATCATCCCTGCCCAGCTGCTGGTAGATAATCATTTAAAGTAGAATAAATATATTTCCTAAATCATCCAATCAGTAACATACTACATTTGTTCTTTGAATAAAAACGAATTATTCTGTGGCAGGTGTGGTGGAGAGCACAAGCCTCACTTCTCACTGTGTTTAAGTGTCTGTGAAGCTAACAAAAGAACTGAAGGATTCAAGGTTGAGAACATCTTGAAAGCGGCGAGCCTTTGCTGCATGTTTCACAAGTGATTCATTTTCCCCCGTACCACATAAACTATCACTGAATGTTAAGTGTGTTATTAAAAAGGTATATTTATGCACAAACAGCTCCTGAAAGGCAAAAAGTAACAGATTTTCCTTTGGGAAGAACATGGATGGCAGAAGTTTCCCCAACTCCTGAGTCATAGGTGGAATCCTTGTGATTTAGTGCCATGAAAGATGACATGCTAAGCTGTTAAATATAACACTCTTAGTACTGTAGATTCCCTCCTCGCCCACACAAGGCTTCCCTCACATGCTGCAAGTGTCGGTGCTTTGTTGGAAGAAGATGCGTTTGTGTGTGTTTGTGTATGCACTTTTCTGTTACTGTTTGTGCGTATATGCTTATTTTAATTTAATTGTGTGTGCATGAGTGTCTGGGTGAGAATTTTATTGTTTGCTCATATGCACAAACAGTATATGTGTATGTGTCTGCCATTCTGTTGCTTGTGCTAATTACCTTTATTTCTCAGCAACAGTGGCAACTGCTGCTATTTCAGACAAGTGCAACATCACACCATCTCAGGTCGGCCAGGCTGCTTGCCTCATTTTCTCAGGTAATCCACACATTTATTTTTTTTTGAGTATTTCAAGACAGCATTATCACAGCTAACAATTGGCTGCTCTGCTCCATTTTTAACAGATTTGTGACTGTTTTGCAAAACAGGTGGCGTTGTCTCACAGACAGGTGACTGCATCTAGCATCCTTGAATACATCTAAATTATGTTAATTTATATCTCATATCCCATTTATTTTAAGAAACCTCTGTTTGCAACTGCACCACACTGGCTGTCCATGACTGTGTTTACTTTTTCTGTTCCGTGAGGTGTAACATCTGTAGCCTGCAAGCTAATGACCCCCCACTTAAAAAAAAAAACAGCTGAAACAAAAAGGATAATTTATTATATTTCCCCAAATAACTTCTTTCTTCATCTAATGATACAAAACTATTATCAGTACTAAATGACACAATTATTGAGTCATGCTTGGTAACTATGATATTATTGGAAGTAAAGTAGCTCCAGCTGTGACTCTTGTTAGCGGTGACATTGAATGTGAGTGTACACACCATACTGCTGCAATGTAAGTACTTACTTACTACTCGCTCTAGCTGGGATCATTCGTCCAGCCCCATTTTGCCAGTCTCTCAGATTACATAAGGCTCTCTCCATGAACTATAGTGCTCTATGAGACCTTCCAACGGCTCTGTTGTTGTTGTTGTGTGGCAATCCGCTTGTGTGTCTGTGGACTCCTTAGAACCAACTGAGTCATGGGAAGCTAGGGGAGCTTGTGTTATTGTGCATTATTCATTATATGTATATATATATATATATATATATATATAAGAGGAAAAAAGTAGAGTAAGTAAAAGAGACGCTATGGGGAAAAGACAAAACCCTGAGACAGATAGTGAGATGGAGAGAAACAGATAAGAAGAAAGAGAGTTTGCCTTTTTTCTAGTGAGCCTGGCAGCCTCTTCTCCTCTGCTCACTTGTGCCGTTAGTAGTGGGAGTAATTACATGCGGCCCAGGGCAGAGGGTGTCTCCTCTTTGTCTGATCTGGAAGACAGCCACTGCTCCACCTACAGCTGGAACAGGACGTCTCTGCTCCAACATGGTGCTAGGGATTACAGAGGACATAGCAGTTACAGCTGGTCCAACACAAGTCTTATAAGGTAGTTGTGTGATCCTGGGGAGATCTGTCAACAAGCAATAAACTAGTTAGACAGCTGTCCTTTGATCAACAGTAGCAGTCCAGTGTTTTACTGCAGGATTACTGAACATGTGTCTCGTTTGGCTCGGTTCCTGAGAGGACACTACTGAGGTAAAAGAAAACTCAAAGAAAAGTTTGGCTTCTAGATATTTTGTCAGAAAGACACGTCCCTTTTTTGCTTAGTCACTTTTCCTTCATCTTAATGGAAAACACAATGAAGAAAGAAAAGATGCACTTACTGCAAGTCTCTTTGGGCAAAAGCCTCTGCTAAATGAATGTAATGTGATGTAAAATAGATGTAAAAATAAATCCCTGAAGAGCCAGGGAACGACTGGTATGAATCCTCCACTTCAGTGACATAACATTTGTTGTAAAGACCAAAACTCCTGCAAAGATTCAGAGGATGGAACCGCATGCCTACACAGGTGTTTTTGACTTAATCTGGTTGATTAGACCTCTGCTCAGGTTGAAGAGTGGTGGAGGTGTGCTGGGAATTACGTGAGGTCAGAAGCAGACAATAAACATTCATCAGGCGTTTTGTGAAATGTGAAACTTAGCTATTTGATACATTTTACCTTAAGTGCTGAGTGTGTGGGAGTTGTTTGTTTTCAAACTACTGCTTTATCCCCCACCCACCTGTTTGTTTACATGTATGCAAAGACCTTCGCCACCAACATTTTGTATAGTAATGGTGACCGTCAGGTGTGATTTATCCTGCCTTTAAAAGGTGTTAGAACACTAATACGGTCATGACCATCAACTGTAGACTGTACAAGCTGACATGGACTGGGGACAGATGGTGTACAGCTCTTTTTTTCTTTTTAAAAAGAAAAAAAAAAAGATATCCATCAAGTTAAATGACTTTCTATAAGGGTTGCTAGTACTGCTGAACCCACTGAGAATCAAGACTCAACTGTGCAGCTTCTCGTAGCTGTTTTTGTTGTCCTGGTTCAGCAATCTCTATATGTCCACCCTTTTTAAAATATATATATTGGCAACAGTGAGTGTGGGGCATACTCCACCTGCAGCAGTGAGCTGCTGCAACCCACAAGAGGGTCTGTATGTGGATCTGTCACCTGAAATCAAGAGGATTAGGGAGGGCTATTGACCTAGCATTTAGGAGGTCACTGTGAGCTGTTTGCTCGAGGAGCCAGTGCACTGTAGAGAAAATCTTGAGAAAACTTATGGCAGCTTGCCTGGATTGGAGATAGATAATTGGAGGACCAGAAACAATTGACCAGTGATTAATTAAAAGGCAAACGCAACCATAAATGCATTTTGAATATTTCATTACTGGATACTTATTTTATGCTGTACAGTTTCTTTTCGTGTGATAAACTCCCCTTAACAAAAACAGCTCACAGCTCATTCAATATCAACATGTGTTAAATGTGTGATTTTATTTTTGATGGAAACATTTGAATTCTTTTACACTGCCATACAAAGGAAATGGCTGAATTTTTCAGTTTAGTCAGTATTCAATGAAATGACAAAGAATTTCTTCTCAGAAGGTCAAAATTTGAACGTGTTTTCAAAACATTTGGGTGTGCACATAAAGAAAGCTTTCTTGCCGTGTGTAAAGGTCTTGTATGAGGCAGTTTGTCCTTCTGCCTAATTAGATAAGGGTCGAAAAGAATTTTATTATTTTCAATTTTATTCAGCAGCTGCTGCATATTGCTTCCCCATATTCCTGACTCGTTTCACCATGACATGCAGCTTTAAACAGGAAAAGTAAAACCAAAGCAAATCAGATGTTGATAAATTTGGAAATCTGTAATTACATCAGATTTTTTTCTTTTTCTTTTTTCCTGATGATTGACATGCCCTTGTGTTTAAGTGTGTTTGCTCCCTGTCTCCGTCAGTCTGCCAGTATGTGTGTGATCCTCCCTGTTGCGTCCCACGAGACCGCTGAGTGTGTTGACAGTGTATTTAGGGAGCTTTTAACTCAATATACGCCTCAAACCCCATGGCAACCAGGCCTTTTATTCCTTTTGCACATCACCATGGTAACGCTGATGTTCATTAAATTTCACCCTCTCTTTGAAGATATTAAGACAAAATGGGGGAAAAAAAAATTCTATTTAAGCAAACAAGCAACTTTAACCCCAAATGTCGATTTATCCACAGTGTTGTCCTGTAAATAAACATCCTGTTTGTGTTGAGAAACTGAACAAAGGTTCTGTCTTGGGACGTCCGTATTTGTGTAGTTTTACATACTGTTGATTCCAGTTTCACACTGTTGCTGTGGCCCCAGTGTGACACACATACACATGAATGAACAGAGTTAGCCGCAGGAGCATTATGGTCAAGCAGCTGAAAGGCCGACTGAGACGTCCCTTTGGGAAAATCAATTTCCATACATCTGAAGTTCTGTGTGTGTGTGTGTGTGTGTGTGGTGCAGATGCATCCTTGTGTTTTACTCTTTGCCCCCCCCCCCACACTCACAGGAATTGCATTAACCTCTGACAGATGTGGTGATCGCACTGCTGGGCGAAACTGTGTGTGTGTGTGTGTGTGGAGAGAGGTTAAGGTCAACAGTGCATTATAAAAGCAATGCATTTGTTCCATATAAATGAGCATGAGTTGGACCTTCCAAGCAGTGACACACATTTACTTTACTGTATCAAGACACTCATTTGCACATACGACACATCCGGCAACCTACAGCTACGTGTACGCCATCTAGCAGCCGTAGTAATGCACTCCAGAACGACCCATAGGACCATAATATGCTGCTTTCCAAAACTGTTACAAATCACTGTTTAAAAAAAAAAAAAAGTTTTATGGTGCAACAATGCTGTGGTTAAGGTCTGGTTAGGTTTAGGCAAAAAACCCACTTGGTTAGGGAAGGATCATGGATAAAATGATCACTTGAAACATGGTTTATACTTTAAAGGTACGGCAACCTTCATCGTCATGGCAACAGTAAACACCACTTGTTTGGAAACATGACACTGGAAACAAGCGCATCAGACCCGCCTCCAATGAGGTTGCAGTGATGTCAGATGGGTACAGAACGCAGATTGGACCAGACGTCTACCAATCCACATTCCATAGATGGGCTTCATCATCATTCAGTGACAATTCAGCGGCATGTTTAAAAAGCTTCTGCTGCTGGACTGTAACAGATACAGATATGAGACATAACTATTAAAATGACATAAAATGTTGCACGAGGGCATGTCTAACATCGGTTCCTTGTGCTGCCACACCCTGGTGGGCTTGCTGCATGGATTCAGGGGTAGGTGGGCAGTACTGTTCCTGTCTGCATATTTCACCATGTGTCTCACTCACATTGTGCAGAATACAACAGGTAATAGAGTGTCACAAAGTCTGGCAGTCATTTCTTTTCATTAAACAACACCATCTCCCTTTCAACCTCCCAAAGGTGTTCTCCACCACATGTCCAGTATCTGCAAATAGTTTGAGGAGCCATGGCTGTAGAGAATACACACCATCTCCAAGTAGGTAGTATCCTATGTTTTTCCCACCTATGGTCCTTTCGAGATGTAGTGTGAAGTGTCCATTTGTGCCACACTGTCAGATATGAGACTGCCTTGGGACTCTGGCATCATAAACACTGCCCGGGGATCCAGCTGACACATCCCAGAACCGTCCCTTGCCATCCACCACAGCTTGCAGGACAATGGAGTGCCAACCTTTGCGCTTAAAGTACTCAGCAGGAAATTCTTGTGGGGCCCATCAATAGCTGTGATGTAATGTGGTACCCCCCACCTCTGCTTGAAATACTGCACCATCTAAGCCATTTACGCCTAGTCTGGAAAGAACACAAAATCAGTAAGGAGTGATTCATTCACTGCGGCATAGAATTCAGTCGCACATCCCCACACTGTACCATACCCATCGCCATACCCACTCCGAACAAGTAGGTGATGCTGCGGTATTCTGATGTCGTTGCCGGCTTCCACAAAACTATCACCACTTGTTTTGGCACAGGTACACACATACGGAAAGTAGTGCCCCTTCGCTCCATTGCTGGTCCAACTTTGAGGCAAAGAAACTTGACATTTGGATGTTACTTAACCACTTATCCACAGTGAATGTTGTTACAATGGTCTCCCATCATTCAGTTGACCTTACTCTGCTCCAGATGAATGGTGCTTTACGGTGACACATGAAGACTTTCTAAAACCAAAAGATTAAACTCCTGATATGCAATTAACTTTATATAGCTTAGAGATGTAGATACAGAATATACAGCCAAATCAATCCAGTAACAGTTACACAATTTGCACAGATAAAGGGCGCTGCTTTTAAACGTCATGTCATCAGTTAAAAACACACCTTCAAACGGGTGGCCCTGTTGTAATGGAGATGCAAATCCCTGCTGCGCTGGGCTGACACACCGAACGTCAAACTGAGTCAAGCCAAGCCAGCACATGTGTATGGAAAAGCCCTACTATACTGTTGTTTTTCTGTGAAGATGGGCCGGCACAGATGTACAGTATATAACACCCACAAAGACAAGACCACACACTTCACTCCTCATGTGCTCGAAGGGGCAGCTACACCTACGCAGGGCTCGTCCCACGCAGAAGCAGAAATGGTGTCTCTCTCTCCTCGTCTCTGTCAGCCTCTCTCGACTCATTACAGTGAATCCACAGTATAACTGCAGCTGGGGACCCCAGGAAGCTATGTTTATCTAAAGAGGATAGAGACAGATTGAATATGTAAAGCCAGTAGCTAGTGGAATACCATCACACTGATTGCTCTAGACCGGCTGAGAGTCTGAGATGGATTTTCTATTGCTCCTCTTACTGAGGTTTAGTGGGACGGTAGCGACGCTGGGGTAAACAGCTGGTGACTGTGTGTGTGTGTGTGGGGGGGGTATTGGCTGGGGAGAGTGTGATTCATATGCATTACACCTACTATATTCTCATCACCACCAAATGCAGACAATTACAACACAGAAGAGCTTATTTGCACATGTATTCTGTAGTAGATCCTATTCAAACCACGTTTCATAGTAAAGCTATAGAGAATTTAGTGACATAAAAACAATTTAATGTGACTTTTTTGACACTGATCAACAGAAAACCCTTTAATGATTTAAATCATCTAAATTAATGACTAGTTTAAAATACTTGTTGACATGACAGAGACTATGGCAAGATGGCCGCTGGTTAGATGTATTGTATTGTTCGGCTCTACCAATCATTCAAAAATCATGAAAATAACTTGACATCCACACAGTTAAGTGAAGTTTACAGCTTTGCAAGAAAGTTACGTTTCAACTTGCAGGATCATTTTCAGTAATGTTTGATGTTTTGGGCACTTTTGATGACATGTGCCGCAATGTGTTGACACACCAGCAATACTGGATTACCTGGAGTCTCTGCAAGAAAGTACTTTCATAATCATCTAAAGAAATGGCTACTAAGAAATTAGCGGAAGAAATAAAAGAGGTTAAAAAGTCTCTGAACTTCATGTCAGAGGAACTAAGTAAGGTGGCAAAACAACAGATGGGCCGACTGGATTTAATTGATTTAGTACGACAAGTGAAGGCTGTGATTAAAGAAAAAGTTAAGAAAATTGAAGAGCTTGAAAGAAGAGTGGAAGATTTGGAACAGTACACAATGATGGATGACCTCGTGATATCTGGATTTGAGACAACCCACCGCGCCAGTGCACGGATCACAGCAGGTGACAAGGAGGGTGAAGATGCACCAAGAGGTGAACTGCATTCGCTTGAGCAGCAAGTCATTAAGTTCTTCAACAACAAAGACATTCCTATAGACAGTAAAAATATAGCTGCTTGTCAAACCATACCTCAAAAACAAAACAACAGGCCAAACATCATCATCGATTTGCGAGTAGAAAGCGTAAAATTGAGGTGCTAAAGCTTGGAAAAAAATTGAAGGGCACAGGTGTATATGTAACCGTACATCTCACAAAGAGAAACGCTGACATTGCAAGACAAGCTAGAATCCTGAGAAAGGGAAAGTGAATTCAGGACACTTAGACAAGAAACTGTAAAGTAATGATAAGACTGAATGGTACACCAGAGCAGGCTAAAGTAATAGCTGTCACAGACATAAAAAATCTTGATCAATACAAATGAAAATGATGAATATTATATATATGGTAGAGAGGTGGAATAGTTGTGTTGTGAAATATGAGGTGAAATGGTTGAGTGACAAACCTGGTATAAGAAAATGTGTGAAACACAGATTTTTAAATCTTTTTACTTTCAAGATTAGAAAATGACATTGATCCAGAGATCCACTTCTACCAGAACATTAACATGAATTGTGAATATTACTCTGAAGTTCAATTCCAATGTGAAAATGGAGGTTTTCAGTGATTCACTTTAACAGTAGGAGTCTCCACAGTAACTTCTCCAAATTAAAGATTACCTTCAGCAGTTTCAGCAAAGGTTTAGCGTAATAGCATTTTCAGAGACTTGCTGAGTGCTGAGTGATAATAAAGATATAAAAATATTTTTATACATGTAATTGAAGGGAAGATAAAAAGTGGACTATTAGTGACTAATGTAAGTGATCATTTGCCTGTTTTTACAGTGTTAGAAATGAACAATAAGTTAAAATTCAAGAACAAGAATAAGCAGAGTAACAATTTGGTTAGAATAAAATCACCAGAGGCAATTATAAAGGCAGAACTTTTGAATCATGATTGGCAGGATGTTTATGCAAAGGATACTAATGAATCATATGATGCATTTTTAGACACATTCTTGACACTTTATAGCCGACATTGTCTGTTGAAAGAGTATAGACAAAATCCTAAAGAGAGGGGAAAACCATGGTTAACAAAGGGTTTGGAAAAAGCTTGTAAAAGGAAAAATAGGCTCTATAGGGAATTTATCAAGCATCGAACAAAGGAAAAGGAGGACAAGTACAAAAAATATAAAACTATATATAACTAATATATTCCTTTTTTGGGTCATTGATCATCATGGTTACAATAATAATCACGTAGTTAAAGTTAGGGGATGATTGTGGTCATGTTTTGAAAAAACAATGTTGACTGTTGGAAACAACTGTTGGCAGTTGGAAATGGGACATGAACAGTGATAGCTGGTTTAAAGTCTGATGTTTTGTTGATCCATCCATCCATCCACACCGACCTCCTCCCTCCGCCGACTTTGTCACTAAATAATTAAGTCATCTAATTTCCTCCTCTGCTCCCGTCATGCCGTCAGTTACTACAGCCGCTAAGGGCTTCTGTCGTTTTAGGGCACTGGCCAAAAACAACTGGTCCTGTCGTTTTTCTCGGGAGGACAGTCTCATCCATTCCCCGACTGGTTCTTTGCAATTACCTTTTCTTGGAGTTGCCTGGAGTGTTCCTTTGTCTTCAAAGGTTAATACTACTTAATAAAAGGTTGATACTATTTCAGATACAGTTGTATCTATGCCATAATTAATTGAAACCCCTTGAGTACACACAGGTTATCTCAATTCAACTAATGATGTGACTTCTAAAACCAATTGGCTGCACCAGTGATGACTTAGGTACGTCCTGTTACAGCGGGGTGAATACAAACAGGTGTTTTGTATTTAGATCACATGGTTGAGATCTGTTTTCACATTTTCTGTTGTTCAGTGTCAAAGTCACATTAACTCGACTTTGATTCAGTGTATAATGTACAGACCTCAAATCAAAGAGTGGAAGATAAACTAGCTGCAGACAGAGGAGAAAAAGGCACCATCCTCCTCTGTAAGGCTCACTGCCTGATCACTGGCATAGATTGAATGTTTTTTTTTTCCGAATATGCAATAGAAATGGCTCATAGCTTGACAAAAGTTCACTGGAATGGGCTAAAATTGCAGGAACAACCAAATAGGGAACTCAAGAGGACTAGAAATGCGCTCTGAAATGACTTGTCTAGAAAATCTTTAACACAAAAAATCTCACTCACATTTTTTTTTCATGTGGAAATTGTTTCGTTTGGTTATGTGCAAATTTGGAGAAGCAGACTCAAGACACTGATGCCATAGTTGTTGTTGCGATTGTGCAATCTGAACTTACTGTAGTTGGCTGGAACGGCAACTTTGATCCTTAATTAGCTGAAGAAAACGGCAGAAATCCTGTATCTTTGCCCCCTTGTTCTCGTTATGCCTGCTTGTCCATATACAGCACAATGTTTTCAGATACACAAGGCTGCCACACAGCCATTACAATACAGACAGGAAAACACAGTTCATACAACACGTGCAAATCTTACTTAAATTCACAGAACTATATCATCCTCAATTACAGCCTGGAGCAATTTTCCTTTGATGTAAACACTGAATAACCCCTTAGCGAATACACACACATATACACACACACACATATACTAGGAGAGATGATTATAATAGCCTTTTTTTAGAATCCTATTTCTAGAGTGAGGAAGCATGAGAATCCCTTCACCATTCATTGAGGCCCGGCCTCTGAAGTATAGTCAACAGCAGCATGCGGCGATTAATTAGAGATTTGTCTCGATGAGGGGAGGTTTGGGAGGCAGAAGGATAAAGCAGGCAAATCTGCTGGCCTAATTAGGGGAATTTAATTTCTCACAGGCTCACATTGACTCAGACCTTGATGAGGCATTTTCGGGGAGAAAAGGGGAGTGGAGGGAGGGAGGAGAGAAAGCAGCTCGTGCCTGTCCGTGATGTTACATGCGGTAATAGATGGGTGTTGAAGAGAGATTGCCAAAAGGGAAGTGCGAGACACTGCGACATCATGTAGCGGCTTGACAATGGAGCTCATCAAATGTGCTCATGTACTCCCAGTGAGGGTATTTTTCTGTCTGCAGTTTTTGGGGCAAGAAAGTTGGAAAGTTTTGTAACCTTTTAGACTTGGTGATGACTAAGACCTGATCTTGTATGGTGTTTGACTGAATCAGATTTTGACATGAAGTGTGACAATGACATAGCAAATAAGAAAGCCTGTCAGTTATGCTGTGTTCAGGTCATATCGGAGTTATCGTAATTATGAGTGTCCGACTTGTAAATATCGTTCACGTCAACACCCAAGTTGTAATTACAACTGGGAAACCTTGAGTTTTTTTGAAAGTTACAATATATCTCACTTGGCAGTTAATAATATGGAAGTGCCTGGGAAAAAATGGATGCCTCTCCTCAACCAAAGACAGTGTAATTAATTCAGTGTAATTCAACTCAAAACGAATAGATATGGTGCTATATTGTCAATGCCGTTTTAATCATCACACATCCAACTCTGTAATCATACAACGTAAACGCTCGTTAGTTGTTAACATGGGAATCCTTCCCATCTTTCCCATTCATCCCATATGACATGAACATGGCATTATTGGGGGTTAACTGGCAGATATAGATGGGTGACAAATTAAAGGAAAAACCCGAATAAATGAGTGGAGAAACATAACGAATGCAGATGCTTCCACACAGATGCACTGCATGGTACAATTAAGCAATTAACATTAAACCATGCTCTGTGGTATGTATAAAAATGCTGAGCAGGCTTAAGTCTAAGTGACTTTGAAAGAGGGTTCATTGTTGGGGCACAGGAAGCAGGAACTTCAGTCACAAAGACTGTTCAACTGGCGAGTGTTTAAGTAGGAACAGTGACTAAAGTGACATCTGCATTTAGATCTATGGGAAAGACATCAGTAAATAGGGTTGGAAATTGTGGTCGACAGCACACATTTGATGACCGTGATGCTCGTGCATTAGTGAGATATGTAAGGAAAAACAGAAGAGCAACTCTTCTTGACCCCTGCCAAGGCGCATTGAAGCTGTTCTGGCGGCACATGGTGGCCCAACACCTTACTAGACTTGTTTGTTTTTCCTTTAATTTGTCACCCATCTGTACCTCTGCAGTCAAAACCAAAGACACAGGTCAATCCCCAACTTGCTTTCTGCTGGTTACTTCAGGTTAGGTCCAAGTCTGGATGTCTGAGCAACATCCAATCCGTTCTGTCTTTCTCACAAAGAACTCACAGGATATTTAACTCTGCAGCACTTTTTAACTTATTGTTTTAGATTTACAGCCCACACCTTTAATGTATAATTCAGTCTGAATGCTCTCATTAATCTTGTTTGCAGCAGACAGCTGTTTTCAGCAAAAAACCTGTAAACTCACAGTACAGTACCTACTGATTAAGTTAGAAAAACACAAGATGTTCAAATTACTTTAACAGCTACTCTAAGGAGTTGATAGAGAACAAAGAGCTAAAAGGACAGTGAATATTGGATTTACATTTTGTGAATATGACTCAAATGGGATCATAATGGTGTTCTGTGTCTGCTGTATGTGTAAGTAGGCAATTGTTTTGTGTTGGAGATTGTGTGGCCCCCCAAAACGGATTAATGCAGCATAACTTGTCTGCACTGGGGCACTGATTCCAAAATCAATCTGGTGGTGAAGACACAGGAACTATTTTCAGGGGTTTTACACTTTCTTTCTCATTTAAAAGCAAACCATACTATAGAATGACAGTGTGACCAAAAGAAGCCTTTGGACAAATAATGGTGGCTTCATTTTGAATGGACCGATGTGGTAGTTTAGTATAGTAAAGTATAGTATCTTAAATAATTCTCATCAAAAAAGTGAATAAGCCTATTTTCTAAAATGTTGAACTACTCTGACTGAGTCTAGTAAATGAGTGAAAAGCAGGTCCCGCCCTCCTTTCTTCAGTTTCAAAATCTTCCCCCAAACTTTACTCAAAGTTTGTAGTTGCCTAAACCTAACCTAAAGTTTTTTTTTTTTAAACACAGTTATTTTGCAATCAGTAGGGAGTGATGGGTTTTCCTTGAGCTGGCTATCTTTTCATTCCTAATTCAAATTCCAATCTGCCAAGCATATCATCAAGCCTAAACCTAAAGCGAATTAGGTTTTGGGGAAAAGAAGGCCCCCAAACAGCAGGAGACAATCACTGAAGTCAGACTCTATTCCACCAGGAAGATAGATACTGATTAGAACAGAAACAAATGGTTTGTTTATTGAATTAGCTGCTTTGGTGGTGGGAAGACCAGACAGAGATGGAGAGAGGAAGACTTGCAGCGTCAGGTGGAGGTAATAGAGGAGCCTATTTTTATCAGGAAAAAGCTCAGTTCATCTGTACTTACGTGTCAACAGGGAATGAAATGGCAGTAGAGCAAGGCTCATCTGAAGTGACAGAACAGCAGCTGGGCTCGTCTGTCTCCTTTTTTACTGGAGTAAACAGCTCATACTACAACATCTAAATACTGTAATTAGTGCAGGTCCACAAACAGACCTGACCCTCCTGCGCATCCTTTGCCCATCTGTGAAGATGAGTCATGCCGAGTGTGTAAGGAAGCATTAAAGTAATGCAGTCAGTCCATATACATTACACTAATAGCACCCAGAGGACTGCTAAAGAGAACTCGAAAGTAGAAAGGACTAATATTCTCTTTTAAAGACCATTGGCCTTTAGTGGCCAATGGAAAGGTAACCCATCATTGCCCCTACTCTCTCTCTTTCTGTCACACACACTCGCAGACAACCACACACACACACACATATGCAGAGCCTAATGTGTTCTCGACCTAATAGCTCTTTCATTAGTGCCAATCCAAAGACAAATGGATTCAATAAGTAGCCCAAATCTATCTGTCTGTTTAGGTTTAGAAACATCCCTGCTCCCCTACTCCCTGCCTGGCATTTATGTACTCTGAAATTGCTGAAGAAAGAGGCAAGAAAATAGATGAAATAGACAAAGGACTGACAATAGATGGCATAATGACAAGAAAAAGGGCAAAAGGCGACAGGCTGATGTGAACAAGCTGTATGTCAAGATGCTGTTACCACCCATTTAACAGGGATATTGACATAACCATTATGGAGAGTTAAAACAAGTGCATTTTCTGGCAGTTGAATGAGGATTGTGAACATTGTTTGGGTGGTGTTGAGATAGTTTTGAGAGTGGAATAACAAGTGTTTTTGTTGCTTTAGCATCCTACACAGCTGATCAGAACATTCTAAATATTTCTGTGCTGAGACATTAATGAGACACTGAGTTTTAGTACCTTTTGTGACGCATTTATGGAAGCTGTCACCTAATTTACACTTTGAATATAAAAGACCCAGTTGCATGCACATACTGTACATACATGCACCCTTGTCCATGCTTGTCACCGATGAGCATCAGTGGTGTGTGTTAATTACACATTTTAAACACGTGCAGGGCAAACTGGCGTATTGGTGACACGCATCCGTGGACAGCGCTCGCGGAGTCTCTAATCGAGTCTCCGATTGCAATTTCCCGGCAATGCCCTCTCTTTGAACAGGGGTCAAGTCTCCTTTGCTAATTTGTTTGCCTGCCAGAGCGAGAGGGAGTCCGGCTGGCGCAACACCAAGAGGCGGCCCTGGCAAGTGTCAAATAGCAGAGCGTGACGGGTGGCTTTTCGAAGAGCTGCGGATCTGTGTGTCTGAGTTTCATCTATCAGTGTGGATCACTGTTCCTTAAAAAGCTGCTAAGTGACAGAAGAAATTCATTAGTCTGAGTTTCATGTCTTAATGCTGTTTTGGAGGCTTTCCCACTCTGTCGAGTGTGAAAATGTTGGAGGATGCGTTAGTGTATGTGTGCCTGTGGTGGTGTGGGCAGGATTGTGGGCGGCAGTGTGGGAGAGGTATGATTGGTGTGTGTGGGTGGGTGGTTTGGGTGGTGGTAGGGGCTCTCTAAATAACAATGGTCTGTCTGAAAGCCTGGAATAAGATACCCCTCTCTCCTCTCTGTGTGTGAACATGCCTCTCTCTCTGTGCTTATGATGTGACAGGACATGAACAAAAGGATTTGGTTAGAATTAGTCAAGGATTAGACATCTATTTTAATGTCTTTTGTCGAGTCAAATGTGTTATATGCCGCCCGAACGAAGTGGGCCAAGCCACGGTGCTGCATACCAAGCGATCTCCAGTGTAGTAAGAAGCTGAAAAAGCTAATACACGCTGTTAGATGGCGCAAAGCATACAGCGTACCTTTAGATATAAATCAAATAAACTTATTCATGACTTGTTGATGGCATCAAAAAATAAGTGCTACCATTTTTCTTTTCTAATGCTTCTTCATGCAATTTTCCTGTGTGTCAGAACCTCTCAGAGCACCTTTTTTTTGCATCCTTCAAAACTCTTTGCCCCTTTTTGAGGGCCCTGTTTCCATAGCAACTAGGGCCGGGGTGTGTGTGTGAGTGTGTGTGTGTGTATGTGTGTGTCCAGCTCGACTTGTTGCATTTTGTGATGCTCACAAGCACCAAGCTGTGCCTCATGCTTCAGAGGACAGCAGCACAGGCTAAAACACAGAGCAGCTGGTGTGTGCGTAACCATCGTTTGCACAAAACCGCATAAATCCAACCAACAAGTTTTTCTTTTTTCACACGTGAGCACTTGATGCACACATGCAGACACACACAGCACACCTGTAATGGCTGAAAACTCCTGGCCTGCCAAGTGAATCTACTTGATTATTCTCTTGGCTTCACATCATGTGTTTTTTTTTCCTTGTTGATCAATGCAGCAGCAGCTTCATTCTGCCCAGCATCATGTTTACACACTGCAGTCAGTAATTTGGAGGCAGAGCAACATCTCTCTCATCCTGCCAGATATCACAGTTTACTGAGCATAGCATCTCTCTCTGAGTCTTTTTTCCCCCTTGTTCTGTTTTATCCTTTTCTGACTTAAATCTCTTTCTCTAGGTATCACTCTGTGTTCATGTATTCCTCCGCGTGTTTAGCCATTTATCGACCTGTCTATCCCTCCCTCCCTCTCCTTCAAACTTCCCACTTTCTTCCCTCATCACCTCAGTTTCACTCATGTCACTTCCCCCTCTGCCTATATCCACCATGCGCCTCTCCCTGTTAACCCCCCCGCCCACAACCCCATCTCCCAGACTGTCATTTGTCACCTGTATCTCCCGTTGATGATAACATCTGTCTGCCTGTTGATAAATCAGTTGCCTGCCATAGATCAAAGTGCAGAAAAGCTCTCAGATACAGGTAGCTATCGTTGTCATCCGTCCACCTGTCAGAGCCAGCCCTCCCACCGTCTCCTCCCACTCTTCTCCTTTCCTCTGCTGCCCTTGGTGGCTGACACTAAAGTCAGAGAGAGGTAGTCAAACACACATAAACATACAGCTAAATGCAAATGCAATACTTTAATGTCCTGTAATGCAACGACAGATACAGTAGTATACAATAGCAGCGTTATAATTTGCAATGTTATAATTGCTGGTAACCTTGTCAAAATGCAGTAAAATGTGTCTCGTAATAGACTACAAATGTCAAATGGAAACAAGCCAGTAGAGGATAACACCACATATTGAATATTAGCTATTATAATTTCATAAATTAGGTGATATTTAATGGGTGATGGACTAATAATGCACTCTCATTCATTTTTACATTATGTAACATAATAGAGGAAGATTGGGCTGTTGGTAACATACATTTAGAGTCAATTTAAAGGTTCTATATGTAGAATTGTGAAGCAATTTACATGTATTAATCATTTTTTTATTGCCAATGAGTGAACAGGTAGTAATGTAACATAAAAAATGAGACCCCTCTCCTACTTTCTCGGTTGTCTGTATCAGTCTGTGGATTGATTTCTATGTGAAGGCCCCGGGCCGGATTTTCCGTGAAAATCCAACTAAAGTGCCGTTTTTGCACAATCCCGAGTGCCTTGCCTCTCTCCTGCAAACGTAGACAAACGACCGGCATAACGACACAACCCAACAAAAACGGTGCGATCTGACTAGAAACACACTGCAGATATTAGCTCTCCAGCTAATGAAACAGCTAGCTGCCTCAGTCAACCACCACACATTTCACAACATAACACCCCTGCAATGACAAGTCACCCACTCCCGAACACACACAGCTAAAACAACATTATTTCCTCAACAAAGGAGCAGAAAACAAGCTCCAGAGCGATAGCAGAACATGTTGGTTTCCTGTTGGTAGCCCAAAGGTCGTAATAAGCACATATTTCCCAACAAAACCGCAGCTTGTTGCTCCCCAGTCCTCAGCGCGATGCTCTCCGGTCCACAGCATGTTGCTCCCTGACCATGTCTCGTTGCTGCCTGGTGACAGCTTGTTGCTTCCCGGCAACAGCTTGTTGCTCACCAGTCCACAGTGCATTGCTACCCGGCGACAGCTTGTTGCAGCCAGGCCACAGCTTACTGAGCCTACCAGTGTTTAGTAAACACTGGTTGGCGGTTTGCAGATTGGGTCATGTTTGGGTGGTTGACGCAAATTTGTGCGAATTGGGCGGTGCAGCCACAGCGCAGCAGCCTCTGTGTGTGTGTATCAAGACAGTGAAAGAGCACCACATTTTTATTTCTTTTTCATATTATTTGTGAAGCACTTTGTAACACTGCTTTGAAAGGTGCTATAGGTGGTGGTACTGTGCTTAGGTCCATGATGACACCTAACCAATTGCTGAAGAAAGCTGTGGCAATCAGTCAAAAGTTCAAGGTGATTTTAGACCACTAGAGCGCAAAAAGTACACTCTAAGGCTGCATTCAGACCGAAAAGAGCCCTGCATTAAAACAATGCAAGGGGCTGCGCTGATGGGGTGTGTGTTGTCTAAGGTACTGGTGAGACAATGAAATATAATCCAGGAAGTCCAGATTTATGCATTTTTGCAATTCTGGAAAATTATCATGGCGGCAGCTATTTTATCTTTTGCCACAACAATTTGTGAGGTAAACAGCAGAAACACAGCATTCACGTTACAAAGTAGTTGACCAGGAGTGTACATTTGTATGTGATTGGCCAATGCAGTGCCTTGCTGGGTGACATCAGCAAAAGTAGAAGCAGGTTTTTTTTGCCCGTCAACCCTGTGTTGGCACCCCCATTGTCAACGTATTGTCCCCATTCAAATGAATAAGATGACTGCATTTTTTCATGCAGAGCTTATGTCGGTCTGAATGCCGCCTACAACATACTGTCAGCAACAACCTATAATTGGATAACATGATAGAAAATTGTTGCCTAATACATCCACATCCAGCATAGTCCTATTTTCTAGCTACCTGTTGAATGTAAGGTTTTAGCCCAGGTTTTGCTTTTTTGCTACAGTAACTGATTTCCCATGTTGCTCTGGACAGGTAGCACACATTCAGCATGAACTTGTGTGTAAAATAAGGCAGGAGTCCCAGTAAGATTAACAGGTACATTTACAGGTGTCATCATTTACATAATAGCATGGTAACCTGCTCACATTAAATCTGTGTGGTCCGTTTTAGCTGATAATTATCTGTTAATGCAGGGAGAGATCTGGGACTGCTTAATGGAAAATCAGGGTTGTTAGGATAATTGGGATGTATTGGCTGGGCACAGCGTTTGCCTTTAGCCAGGCGCAGTGGGGTGTAGCTCTTTTGGATGAGCCCAGTATTTGGCACTCAGGTGGACAAGTCCCACATTTGGCAGTAAGAAAGGAGCCAGGCAGTGTGACAATTAGGCTAATGATAGTTGAGAATGGGCTCAGTGACTGGTGTGGAGTTTGATTGTTGTGGGATTGAGGAGGAGGAGAAGCAGGATGGGAATGGTAGGGATTTGAAGTTGGGATATGGGGTTGTTGTAAAGACCTCGGCCCAGTCAGGTGTGCCAAACAGAGCAGAACAGTTGGCCAGGCATGGTACAGCCTGGGACAGCACAGCTTGGCTCAGGGCTGATGTGACCTGCTGCCACTTCTAACAGCTATTGTGGGAAAACACAAGAAGAAGGAAGATGGCCCGAAGGGACTGGGGGCTATAACGGGAGGGATGAAGGCAAACAAGAGAAGGATAAGAAACAGAGAGAAGACAGAAGTGGGAGGAATTAGAAACAGCAGGGGAAGTGGTGAGGAGAATTCAAGAGTCAAGACACAATGATGGAGGGGAGGATGGATCCAAGTGGAAGAAAGGGAGGGGGGGGAAGTAAGTGGGTAGGAAACACAGCAAGAGAAGAAGCAAGCTACAGGAGGAGGTCAAAATAAAATTAAGGAATGTGAGTCCAGAGTTACCCCAGAGAAATATGAAATTGTGTTGAAATTCAGCACAGCAGGACCTCATATCTCACATAACAGTAGCACAGTACAGAATATACTGTATATTTATAGCCTAACGTTCCCCTACAGTCACAAATGTGCAAGAACCTGAAAATTATTTGTTTTTGTTATTTTACAAGTTCTGTTTTATTCTTCTGGGTGCAGTTCTAGCCTGAACTGGCCCTTACCTGTGCCTTTCAGACCCGACCCAATAGAACCAGCTTGGACCTGCAGAGTTTGAGACCAGAACCCGACCTGGGGCTATATTTTTGTTAATATTATTTCTTCTTCAAAGACAAAGTTATATAATTGCTTTGGCAAAGCTTTCCCACACATAAAAAATAACTAATCTTTAACGGCAAATACAGAATATGACATGGCGTCCCACCAGCCAAGCAGAATATGTAGTGTTATATCTTCTACCAGCTGATTAGAAATGAGTTTTGTGGCAATACACACATTGCAGTCAACTACCAGCATGTAACACTGCAGCATCTCAAAATAATAAATTACCAGTTAGTAGATTAATGTGGCTGGTTATCAACATGCAACACATGACATGCATTGATGCGGACGATTAGCAGAGAGTCAGTAAGCGAAAGAGATAATTTTCGGTGTCTGGACCCGTTAGGTTTGCAACAGGATGCTGAACTTTATGTAGTTCTAACAATGGTGAGCGTTTATTTTGATATAATCAATATCAAATGGCTTTGTGTAAAACTAAAGTAGATCACTCTGCAGTTTCTTTGACCTCCACTGAGCATTTTATCATCTTTCAGCTCACTGTTTTGGTTTAGCAGCACGCAACATTACTGTTTTGATTGACTCTCACCGCTCTCATCTGTGTTTTTTTCTAACAGCAGCAGGCAGGTGTTTTCAGCAAAAGTTTGAGTCAACCCGCTGTGCGCTACCTGCTTAGCACCAAACGGCAGATAGACAAAGTTAACAACTAGCTAGTGAACATAGAGCATTTAGCAGCTAAACAGTCAAATATTTGATGGAGACATAACCACAGCTAAAAGGAGAGTTAATATTGGACTTGCACTCATCAGTTCTCCATATCAGCTTTATTTGGTGATATCTTAATATTGTATTTATAGCTTGTTGCACTGCCCTCAAGTGGCCAAGAATTATTTTAGTAGCCTAAACCTAACACCATGTGTGACGCAGGACATGAACCCCAGTCTGTTTTATACAAGATAAGGTATAAAAATGTTGCTAGTGAATGTAATCCAAACAGGAATTACACCTCCTATTTTTATTTATTTTTTTATTTGTTGCAGTAACTGTTGCTGATGCCACACAACCATCGTCCTGAGGGTTAGAGGTCAACAGGTGGTTGTGAAATTGGCATCTCTTTCATCCTTCCCTTGTTGATTATGTGCAACCAGCAGTGGTATGAGCTAGACATGTATCAGTCTGTGATGAGTGATGATCAATGGGATTGAATTAGCTGTGATGCACTGACTGGACATAGGAAGGAGATCCTCTACTGGGTATTCTTGATTAGATTGAAAATGTTCTCATCTTATTTGAGGCTGCTACAGATGGCAGTTCCCAGGTCACCCCTGATAAATGTCAGAATTTGGTTGATGACAGCTCCCAAAGCCAGTTTTAACAATGACATGTTTGTCTGGAGAACAACCACTGAGAATAGAGGCAAGCAGTTGGAAGACAGACCATTCAGCAAACTATGGGAGTGGTTTATAAGGACGATGATGACACCATTCATAAGCAACAATATTAACAACAAGCTACTTTTTGAAAAAAATTTTGAATTAATTTTGTTTAGTATCAAAATAATACATTGATCACATACAATCTTGAACGTTCCTTGATAACAAAACTCCTCCAACATTTTCAATTACCAACATTCTTAAGAGGGAAAAAAACATTACTTCAATAAAATAGCACAAGCAACAACAAAAAAAGAGATATATTTTCTTAAAGTATTCTTCTATTCAGCCAGATACAGAATTACAGGTGTCCATCTCTGCACAAAAATATCCTTTTTCATTAGCAATTGTACAGTCATTTCTTCCATTATGTACACCTCTTTCAGTCTGTTAGTCCATTATTCCTCTGTAGGGAGTTGATTAACAATAATACCCTTAAGATATACAAATTATCCCCACAGGGTATACCTGTTGGTATACATCCCAACATATAATACAATGGATTCAAAGGTAAATCAATATCTAAAATGACTGTTATCTCACTTTTAATATTATAACATTCCAAAATTTCTGCAGTTTTGGACAATACCAAAAAATATGTGCATGATCCTGCTGTTTTTTGAATTTTAATGTCTCAATTTCTAAACCTCATGAACAATTTAAATTGGGATATTGCTCTCCCGAGAAAAGCTACAGCAAATGCCCTAAATGCTGAGAGAGGAATTTGCAGTGGATAGATGGCTCAACAAAATGCTGTTCACAACAATCAACATTGATTTCTATAAACCATCACCATGATTGTTCCCCAACCTCAAACAAATTGTTTTTGTGCCCAAGCCAAACAAAACCTTAACCATCACAGCAGATGCAGAAAATGGCTTTATTTTCTCTATGGTGATTTGTACCAGTTTTAAGCGGCACTGACAAATGCTTAAACCTGCAATAACTGATTTTCTTGGCTACTTAGGTTTAGTGGAAACAAGCTTTGAACACAAGTGACATATTATCACCCTTTAAAACGTTTAACAAATAATTATCACCATTTAGTTTACACATTCAGCAGATCATTTTGAGTTGTGTCTCTGGCCACTTGGTGAATGTAATTCAAGTATTCACTCTTTTTTGTCTTCTTTCTCTTTTTTCGATTTTTCAGTTGTTTTGGTCTCCATCAACTCCTGAGAGAGATATCCGGCACTTAAGTTGCTACATGCTCCACTATGTTCATCAGTTTGTCATTAAGTTGTCTGCCGTTAAGTGTTGAGCAGGTAGTGTACATTGGGTTTTTAAAGCTTTTCCAAAACAACTGCCTGCGATGCTACATAGAGTTGAAAGTGAATTAAAATGGGGAAAGTTGCAGGCCGGAAAACCAAAACAATGAGCTGAAAGATGCTAAAACGCTCCGTAAAGAGGGGAAATTCAGTTTGTCCAGTTTGAAAACTAAATCCCAGGAACAAACCAGTTGCACTTTGTCCAGTCAGGTACAAGAAGAGCTAACATTTCCAGTTAGCATTTAACAATCATCTGGTGTGGTTAAATGGCTGATCTGATCACCTTTTCGTATATTTGAATATCAACGACACCACTAACCCAAGCTTACTGAGTGTTGACTGACCAAAGTGAGCAAAGCAACATTCGTGGGCTGGCGGGCTGAGGTTCGTTCCAGAACACACAAACACGATCAATTGTCTAATGTCATCCCAGTGACGATTATTTGCAGTGGATGGGCTGTTTGTCCAGTCATAGAGCTGATACAGCTCTGAGGCAGCTGTTCAAATGAACTATGATGGGTGCGGACTTAATATATACACTGGTACTGTTGATTTTTATAGAGTTAAAAGAACATTGTCAGGTTTGCTGTTATACTGCTATAAAGGATAATACTAATGTAATTTTATTTTAATTCGAATCACCATTAATGCAATGGTTTTTCTGCAGATTGACGCTCCTGCTGTCTGCTCTGCTGAAGGTTTACTGTCGTGGACTCTGTTTTTGGACATTTTGTGTTTTGGGTTTTTTTTCTCTGTGTGTGTTTTGAATGTGCTCAAATTGTTTTTGATAACTGCATTTGCCATTTGTGTTTCTTTGTGTAGTGCTTGAGCTTGGTATTGTTTTTCCTTTGAGTCCAGAGGGTTATTTCACAAAACGTAGATAGCGGATTAAGCCGGGATTTTCCAGCTATCCTGGCTGAATTTAGCCGTGACTTGGTTTCATGAAAGCAGTGCCACATAAGTTACCATGGAGATTTTTTCTGTGCAGCCAGCCTGCTCTCAACCAGGCTAACAGCCAGGCTTGATTAATCCCAGTGCCTTATCTGTTCAGTCAGCAATCACTCTGATCAGAAACCATGTTTGTTACAGTTACAGTTCTTATGTGTTTTGCTTCATTTTTATTAGCCTGCATTAAAAAAACACAGGTACATATTGCCATTCATGTAAGTATTATTATTATATTATTACCACTGTTATTATTTTAACATTGTGACCATTATTATTTTTATAATTATTCATGTGAAAGTCATTGTTACTATTATATTGTGTTTATGAAGACTGGTGTTCATATTGTTGTTAGAGGTTAGATGAATATATTATTGCAGTTGTTGAGATGATTAGAAATGGCTGATAAAGTTGCAAAGGTATAAGGATAAGGGCAATATATAAAGTCCTATACACGTGTGTTTCCTCCTTTACAATGGCGTGCCCTCTTTTAGATGATGTCATAGATGATGAGGCAGGGCTTTCCGACGGGAAAGAGTGTTTGGGTTGGACCCATTGGCTTTTCACAATGGCTACCTGCATGAATGATACACATCCCACAGATGGTCTGTATTGGGCTACGATTTTTGGAGATTGACATGTTCCTATATGCAGTAGGAGATGCTGAAAATCTGAGCAAAGTCACTATTTGCTTCTCCATCAGAAAGGTATATTTGGCATTGAAAGCATTTTCGCACATCTTTATTACCTTCCCTGGCCACAGAAGAATGTGCTACGTTAAAGAAGAATTTTACAAAATTGCTGGTAACATGAATTACAGATTACAAAAAATAGTCAAAAATCATGATGGTGTCAAAAGTTTTACTCTGCTATTTATGTGGTTGCAACGATTATATTTTGTGTTATCAGGTGAATTCTCTGGTGTGTTACTGGGAGACAAGGGTTATGCCTGTCTGCAGACCCCCAGACAGCAGCACAGCACACATACAATCTTGCCCAAGAACAAGGGCCCAAATCAAAATGGCATTCGGCCTTTTCAAGTCCTGTTTCCAGTGCCTTCACCACCTGAGGGTCACCCCAGACAGTGCCTGTGACATCATTGTTGCCTGCACTGTCCTTCATAACATTGCCTGTCTCAGGAAGGAAAGGGCTCCCAGAGTGGTCTTGGAGATGAACTGAGACAATGCTGTAATATTTCCCGATAACATCAATGGTCAGAGATCAATACGTTGTTAATTATTTTAGGTGATTTATGCTTTTTGATGTATTCTTCCGTGTGTATTTTATTTGGCATTGGTAGCACACAATTTGTGGTCATTTGGTTTAATAATTGTATAATCCTCCCAAATTATAGTCCCAGTTCACTGTAGTGTTCTGTACATTGATGAAACAACAGGGAGAGGAAACCACAATGTGTTTTGACCTTTTATTTTGCTGGGATCACTTGTCTGCTGGGAGCTTGGGAGAGAAAAAAATAACAATGATTAATACATTGTGCTACATTCGTGCTTACAGTGTGCATTGAAATTATCACTTACATCTCTTTTAGTTTCCAGATTTCCAAGTCCAATTTCCTCAGTGTTTTTTTTTAATCCCCATATGTAGGTCAAAATCCTGCACTTTTTCTTTGTGATTTTTGAGTTTCACATCTGCCAACTCAGTTTTTTAAGTGTGTGCTGTACAGACATCTGATAGTTTGTGAATTCTGTAAAACACATATCAATTAGCACAGCAGGAATTATGCATGGTGTGGATGTCCTTCAGGTAATACTCACTATGTTGCCAGGCTGGCTCTCAGGCTGCGTCTGGGTCCTGTTGCAAATATATTTTCTATAAGCACCACATAACTAACTTTTTATCCATTATGGACTAAATAAGTATTTCCACAACATTGACATGATACCTCTAGCCTTCTGGAGTCCACTGACAGTTTTCTCATTGTCCACTGCAGAAATGCCTTCACCCTGCCACATTCAATAGAACTTGTATTGACAGGTGCCAAGCCTATGCCTTTAATGAGTAATACTCACTGGATTAAGGTCGTCTGGTGGCTCCACAATAGTAAGTGTGTTGACACTGCAAGCCAATGTCAGACAATCCACATAACACCATATTAATGGTTGATTGTGTTCCATGTGCAGTAGTAGCTTTTTTTAACTGCTAAAATCAGCACAGACAATAAAAAATCTGAGCAGGCACCTTCTAAATAATTCACCTCATTTGTACATTTTAATCAACAATTTGAGGCACTTACCAGTCTGCAAAATATTCTTATATTTAATCTTGACTTGTTGCCAGGTCCTCTTTAGTCCAGTCATGTTTGTTCTGTATGAACACTAATTGAGAGGAGGTCTAACAAAAAGAGTAACAGAAATTACACAGCTGCCAGACTAATACAACATGTTACACCACTGCACAGTAATACCAACTACTCAGAATGTTTTCTTTTTTATCATTTGTGAGAATGACAAGTAATCCTTGAATTGTAAAACTATGAGGGTTAGTAAATGTATACTTTTAGGCTTCTTACGCATTCAGTCGGTCCGCTATTGTCTGCCATGCTTTTCTCGCTGTTTTATTACAGTGGCCGTGTTTCCATTTTTACCTATTATATGCTTTGCTTCTTCATAAGCTTACATGACTAGCTGTTGCTCACTGGGTGAAAAGTGTGCATCTTCTCCATTTCTGCATCAGTAAATCTGTGATCGACCTCATGGTCTGTTGAAGAAAGCCGTGAACACGAATTTATCTATATTACTTACACCTGGCTTCACCGAGTCGCACCTCCCCAACCTGAATTGGCCAACATGAAACATATAAAGCCAGGATGCACTGTCTGGACTAGGTCAAGCCTCATTTTTTCTGTTATCCTCTCATTTTCTTTAGTTTTATCTCTGCCTTGCTTTGGTTTTATTCCTGG
Organism: Scomberomorus guttatus; assembly: GCA_038419695.1. Lineage (NCBI taxonomy): Eukaryota > Metazoa > Chordata > Actinopteri > Scombriformes > Scombridae > Scomberomorus > Scomberomorus guttatus. Next base: position 17,338,557 of record CM076465.1, on the reverse strand, counting down.
CAGTTACCTTGTTAACCTTGTGTTTCTCATGTGTTGCTGAAGTCTTTCTCAGGCTGTTTTCTCCTGCACGCGTGTTCAGTGTGAAGTCTTGTTAGTCTTGCCCTGTTTGTTGCCTGCCACACCCTTGTTGTCTTCACTGATAACCAATCCTTGTGTTTCCCTCCTTTTCTAGTGCCTGCCCCACTCCAGCTGTGTCTTGTTCTGTGACTAGTTCATTGTGTATTTATACCTGTCTATTCTTTGAGTTCTTTGTCAGTTTGTGGTCAATGTATCTTGGTGTTTGCAGCTGTCACCTTTTGACCCTCATGTTTCCAGCCAGCCAGTAACCAGAGTCTGGTAAATAAATATTTTCTTCAGTCATCTGCCTGTTGTTTCTGCATTTGGGTCTACTTGCCCGGATAACTGTGACATGTACTTCACCTCCTGGAGGTGTAGGCTCTCATTATTTCACACGTCCGTTAAAAAGAGTTTGCAGAGACCTGCTGCTGGAAGGATGAGCATAATCCATTGTTTTTAATGAGACAACTATAGTTTGAGTGAAAATCAACATCTTGTCAACGCGCCAGAGGATGAGCTGCCCACCAAACTTCAGCCAAAACTCTCAACAAATTGACTGTGAATTAAAACACAACTGGGAATAGGATTCTGCTTAATTAAATCGCGTTGAACATACCAGAGGAAATACTCATGAGATGCAGCCAGAAAAGTGGTAAGTTGAGCTGGACTGAATAAGCTATACTGGATGGAAGTGAGTTTGGGTTTACATTAATATCCTCTGAAGAGCAAATTCTTTGAATAGATCACACAGCAGCGGATGCTTGCTCGGTGGCTGTGGTAATACCTTCCTTTTCCAAACCATTCCTTCCTCAGAGCTCTACTCTCTCCAGAGAATCCTCTCCAGTCATACCTGGGCCTCCCTAGAGGAGACATTCAAGAGAAAATCTTTCCAGGAGTTTCTGTCTCCAAAAACTTTTTTTTTTTTTTTGGTCCAGTTCTTGAATTATTGAAAATGCAAGTTGAGGCTCTGTTTCTGCATTCAAACTTTTTCTCTCTGGTAGTGGAGGAGGAGGAGGCGGTGGCAGCGGAGGAGGGAGAGGCTGTTTCGGGTGTCTGCCATGTGTTATTTTCTCTCAGCCAAGCCACAAGCTGGGTGTCTGCACCCAGAGCTTAGCATTAGAATTAAGGTTGCAGATATTAAAAAGATTAATTCGGCCTCACCGAGCCGAGTTCCCATTTAGATGGAATACTTTTATGCAGCTCTCCTCTCCCCTGCTCTTCCTGAAAATGTCCTATTCATGCAGATGTTCCATTATGAGCCTCCTACACACAGGCATGATGATGGAGGCACAGAGGGTGTGTGTGTCTGTGTATTTGAAAAAAGACAAAGCTTCTGGGAGGGAAGGGAGGAAAAGGAGGAAGGGGGTAAAGAAGGAAGAAAGACCATGAGGAGAGCATGTACACAGAAATAAAGAGTGAAAGAGATAGCTGTGTGAATCCAGGACCTCCAACTGTCAACTCAAACATTCACAGACCCACTCTCTCTCACTAGAACAATACACAGCCCAGCATCCCATTTCACATGCAGTACAGTGCTGTTGTCTACCTCAGCCAGCCAAATGACCAACCATCCAGCCCTGGCCTTTTCCCTTTTTTAGAAAGCACAACACAAACATTTAACTTTTCTGCCTATTGCTTATATATAACACAGTCTTAGGAAGAAGAAAAAGGAAATTCACACACAATAGGAAAGAAGCAGAAAGACGAATGTTGCCCAGTTGGGAGAGGCTGGTTTTTTCAGATATAAAGCTTTGATGGTAAAATGTAGATTGCACTTTTCTTTTTTTTTTTTTTTGGCACACTCGTCATTATGAGGATTCTTAAGTTCTCAGTGACTACAAACTAGTTTCAAAGTAGAGATTCACTAAATCAGGTTGCACCATTTAAACTGCCGCCACTCAACCTTGCTGCCAATTTTTTCCAGTGGCCACTCGTGGTATTGCAGCAAAAAAAATTCCCCGCGGCCCAAAAAGCATTTTCCCCATGGTCATTTAGTCTTATTTGCATAATGTTTTGTAATTCAATGTATATTGTGTTTTTTTTTCTGTGAAATGTGGTCAGGTCAGATTTGTTGACCACATTCCATTTTACCTTTTACTCTTCAATTTAAATAAGCCATATATTAACATGCTAACTTTAGCTTTGTCAGGTCATTCACCTAGCTTACACAACAGTTCCACCTGGCATTTAGTAGGTGTAAATATTTAGTAAGAAATTATCTTTAAATACAAACTAGATGGTGTAGTGCAACCTGTTTTAATTTAGTGATGTGTAAATCTCCACTTAGTAAATGTTTATGTCATAACTAGGCTATGTCTGAACTAATGAACAGCTGGTGCATCTGGCAGACAAAGTTAGCGACTAGCTAGTGAAGACAGTGGAGCATTTTAAAGAGCCAGATATTTTTCTAAGGAATGGTGGATACTAAACTAGAGCTATAAAGAATGCTAATATTGGACTTATATTTATCAGGTGGCTAGAAACACAACTCTAAATGAATGCTAATGTTGCTTCGTGTTTCTTCAATGTGTAACTAATAGGATAATGGAGGACGTGAATACCACTGTAGGAGCTACCACAGAGGACAAGAGGATGTATCATCATCGGAAGTTTGAAAATTTGCTCTTCATTTTGATGTTTTTAGTTTTTTCCACGAGGGGAAACAAACTAGTGTTTTTAGTGGAGCTCTGTTAATGACTGTTACAGAGACATTGGAGCTGAAGTCAGAGCAGTGTCTCACAATCAAAGGAGAACGTCTCCCAGACCTGTAGCCTTGTCTGACCCACTTCAGCTCTGTGCTGCACATTCACTTCCCTAATTGCCCACCTGTGGGCACCCTAATTGGCTTAGTACACTGGTTTTAATCAGGGAGAGTACCACGATTAAGACCCCAAGACTGCCTCCAGAAAGTTAAGACATGGCAAGAAAGCAGAGTTAGAGGAAGACAGCAAGAGAAACAGAGAGGGACTTAGAGCACCAACAGAGTTAGACTGTTTAGTAAATGAAAACAAAGTACTTGTGGCATTTTGAGCCACCTCACACGCAAGCGAGTACTTAATGATGCGCATTAAAGCAGAGATTTATTAAGGAATCTGTAGAAGGCCATTAGCTACGGCTTTGATTTATTCATCGGGGACTGAAGCAGCACAATAAATATGGAAATAACTCCTGGCCTTTTCAGACCACAGCTCTGGGGAACACCCGACCAGAATAAGAATTTGGATCCAGAGGGTGTTGATATCTTGTTTGGAGATGAGCTCATGATGGCTAGTTAGAGGTTTCTGTCCATGCAGGCATAATCACTGATGGCAGAGGATTGCAATAAATTCACTTTGCTCCAATCCACTCTGCACTCACACATAAAATCTTTGCAAGCAGCTGCTCACACAACCAGTTTGAAAAATGTTATCTTGTAATGCAATTTGAATTACACATAATGCAATTCATAATGCTAGTTTTTCCTCTGTCTCTCTGCCCACTGAGCCAAATGCAAGAAATCAATTTATTCATTTTGCTGATGTGTAAAGTCAAAAAGTCAAGTAAATGATCGCCTTGCTGCCAGTGGAGACAAAATGTTCTGTCCTTCCAACCAAGTCAATGCCTATACAGCCTAATATACTTAAGCAGATATGGGTTAGTATGATATAATTGCACCGCAATAAAGTCATCTTTAAAACTGATTTCACTACCTTGGGTTTTTCCCAGGAGAGATTCATCATCTGGTAGATTTTTAATTGTTTACAAGCTGATCATGTCAAAATAAATAAATTAATCTGTGCTTTAACATCTGTGCATGTAATTAACTAAGGGTTAATTAAGACTTGGGAGCTTCCGTCCATACTAATTTAATGTGCCTGTACAGTACTTTGGAAATACATGAAGCTCCCTGCATATACTGTATGTACTCATTCATACACTCTGCAGCTCCTACAATTTAACAAAAGATTATTTTTTCATGAGGAATTATTATAATTTCTTTTTGGTTTTACCCACTTTGCCTCAGTCTGCATATATTTTTTTAAACTACTTTGGTTAGTGATTTACTACATTTCCCAGAATTACTTTCAACACACCCTCAGAGAACGTAAGTAAAATATTTGCACATATTATATTATTATCCCATGTTTAACCACTTATTTAGAATGAAACACATCTCGTGGTTGTATTGCATTCTGGTCTATTATGGCCACAGTTTGCATACACATTGGCACCTCTGTCTCTTCTACAATGGATTTTTAGATTGGAGTCTCAGATGGAGTGACACCAAAATTAGACTTTTACTGATGATAAAGTTGTCCAAAGTAACATCTAATATGCAATATAAATTAAAAAGTACACAGTCACTGTTGATGTACCACACAATGCACAGGTTTCTAAACCCTTGTTGCAGAGGCAGTAACATGTTATTCTTACCACTTACACTCAGTGTAAAATAACTCATTAGGTATTTATGAACGACTCGAATCAAAAGTAATTCCAGAGAACCTTTAGTCTGCTTAAATCATTTAAGGAGCGCTTGTAAGCTTGTACAGACATGACGACGTCTACTGCTCTAAGTTCCCAAACCAGAGCCTTATCCCCAGCACCATCACACAGTGTTACCAGTTCACCCTTTATAGAGCAATACATCACTGTGAGAGGTCTCATTGCTGCATGAGGGTAAGACTTTGTTTCTCCCAAACTAGATAACTGCCTGTCACCTTATGTGAACTTTAGCTCCATCTTCAAAAGAAAGAAATCCTATTTTTCAGCTCTAATGCAAACATTCAAAAGTCTGATGTTACACTATGATGGCCTGGTTTCACTCCTTACCCTATCACCCAACACATAGTTTCCTGTATCGCACAGTGGATAAATGTGTGAAATGGAGGCATTTATAATGGCCACCACTATTTTGTTTACTGAATAGGCTCAACGTTTTAGCTACATTACACAGATAAGTTGCTTTTAGCGGTGATCATGTATGACATGTTTTCCTTCTGCTGAAACACAAAGAGCAGCTGTGTGTGTCGGAAGTAGAGACTGCAGGAATACAAAGGGCTCCACGACTGTTACATCAATTAAATGTTACTATGCAACTCTAATTAGCAGCTAACTTAAAGAGAAAAGTAAAAAGATAACACTGTTGAAATGTCTTTGGTGGCTTTGGAGGAGCTTTGTCCAGTAAGACAAAATACATCTGATGATGTCATCAGGGTATTCTGGGCTTGGAAAATACAAAAAATGAGAAAATGAAAAGATGCTTCTGTTTGCATTATGGGAAATGTAGGATCCAGCATTGTTAGAACTTAAGCCCATAATGGGGACTAAAAATTAGGATATTCTGGCATCTGCTGCTTCAATTTTGACCAAAGCAAATTTATATACAACATGGAAGAAGCAGGGTTTGAGTCCTCCAACTTTATGGAAGTGGAATACTAAATTGCTGTAGTACCCCTTTAACATTGTACTTGGATCTTTAGGTGCTCCTATTTTTCTGTTTGACTCTGACAGTAAGTGTGGCAAAATGTGTGCAGATGTTGGTGTATGTCATCACAGAAGTCTCACACTCATCTGATTTTGTCCCAAAACATGAGCTACTGTGTGATCACTGTATGACCTCACTGGCAGTTTTCTTGGCTGATAAACACACTCACTGATGGTTTTCCAAGTGTTGCTCTTGAAGTTACCATTCATGAGTCTCTGAAGAACTTCTCTTTTGTGTCTTATTACTCTCATGCTGCACATTGCATCAGAGCCTGCCGTATTGCATATTTGGACTGTGTATGTCTTTCATGGCTACACAAAGTCTATGCATCAATCCCAGAGGACCCAGAAATACTCCATATGTGTGTTCCCTGCAGTCATTTACATCATGTGTATGGTGGGCGTGTCTCATGTTGCCATGTTGCTACAGCCTGCAGAGGATTGCTCCTGAGGCTGGTGATTCTTCTTCTAACACTCATCACACATCTTGCCATATGTCTGTGAATGCATAGCAAACACACCTTTACACACATCACTCTGTGTGTGTGTGTGTGTATATATATATATATATATATATATATACAGTAGGGTCCAATGGGAAAGACTTTTGGACCCTACTGTATGTATGTATGTATATATATATGTGTGTGTGTGTGTGTGTGTGTGTGCACACCAGCTTTCCCCTTTGCCTCTGAGGAAATCTAAATAATAATTCTGTGTGTAATAATGCCAGTAATGCCAATCCACACCGGAGTGAGAGCTGCAGGAGAGCTGCCTCACACACACATCAAAGCCATAATACAGAGATTGGGATCCAGGCTGGCTGCTGTGTATATGTGTCTATTACATACAGTAATGTGGAACCAGATGCTCCTATGTGAGCAGCCTAGGGGGCATAAACTTAACTCTGCAATAATCAGATGAATCCTGCATTATTAGGGGCTTCTTGTTTTTCTGGGGGATCAAGCCACAAGACACATGCGGTACTTTGATCAAGGCCATCAGGAATGTTTCTTTTAATGGTTAAGAAGCTGAATGTGTTATTCACCTGTGAACAGATGCCCAGGGAAAGAGAAAGAGGACACTGACATGTAGAAACATTTAAGAACATATTCTGGAGTCCTGACATTTAACTCCAGCAGACGGAGAGCTTCAAAGCAATACAGTGGCAAAGCACAAATATCCACAAATGCACAGACACACACATACACACACAAAACCATAACTGATAACTGTCCCGTGGTTCAGATATCATTGTTGAGGCAAATTGCAATATGAAAAACAAACAATAGACCTGCAATTTCAAATAGACCGAGGGAAGGGATGTCAGCATATTTACACAGAGCTCCAAGGGCAGCAGCTACATATCTGTGAGCCACTGTTGATGCAGATAGCAGATAGAATTTACCAGCATTGCACTGCGAGTGCATGTTTACATATGCATATGCAAATGCCACATGGCTCTCCAAAGCCACCGCTAGCTACTGGAATGGGAATGGATCCAGCTGTTGCCCTTGGCTACAGATTAATGTGTGTGTGCATGTGCGAGTGTGTGAAGTGCATAAACGTGTTTAAGAGCCATATCTATCTCTCAAACACCTGCGATCCACTCTCTAACACACCCCCCTCCTCCGCTTTCTTTATGCCCATAGAAGGAGCTTGAAATAAATAGAGGAAAATCTATTTCAGTACAAAGTTTGCAATCTTCTCTTTAGAGTTTTGCAGCTCAGGACTATCAGACACAAGCACGTGTGGGGTACCCCGGGAATTATTTCACAGTGTCACAATGCACATATTGATTTGTGAAGATGGATTATGGACAATATGTATAGCATGATCAATGAAATCAAAGCCAGGTAAGCAGCAGAATTTAATGCAGGGGTCATAACCAGCCATTACTTATCTTAAATATTGAAAAACACAATTATAGAGGCTTTCTCAGGTTATGGAGGCAGAATACTAACTGCAGGAGGGAAAGTGTTTACAACAGTGCATATGAAGAATCAGAGTTCAGTTTATCAGTTAAATAAGGTGCTCAGACAGACAAAGACAAGTTTTGGGGAAACTAAATGACTAAGTGACTAACTTACTAGTTGATGTGTTTGGTAAATGTAATGCTTTCTCCTGAAGGCTGGATTTGGGGAAGTTTGCTGTAGTACAAAAATCCAATAAATAGCAGGACAGAGCAGTTAACATTAGTCTGCACTCTGATGGCATGACCGGACTGGTTTCCACACAGTTTGGAAATACTACCCGGAGAATATGCTAGTTGTGAACATAACCTGTAACCCCAGAAGCAAATGCAACTTATGTGTTTCTTGGCCTTGGAAGTAACACTCTCAATCTCCCTTACTAGAGGCCCACGCAGGCCGCTTTGGCATGTGGAGGAATCCAAAGCTCGACAGCCCTGTCGTGCCTAGTTACAGTTGCTAAGCTATGATTGGACAATCACTGTTCGGGGGGAGGAGTCGGTAACACTTTAATTCTATTTAGCATTTACAAGTTGTAAATATACAGGTTTATAACATATTATAACATGTATTTGTCATCAACTGTAACTCCTCCTGTGGGCATCCACAACTCAATGTATATAAAAAGATAATGATCAACAGTAACAACATAAAATATATCTTCATAGGAGAAACTATTATTATTAACAAAAACTGTATATTAATGCACTTTTTAAGAGTGTGTTATAAACCTTTTATTATTTTTATATGCTGTTTATAAATGCTAAATAGAGGGACCTACAATAAAGTATTACCGATGGGCTCAGCTGTTTCACTTTGTATTGAGGCACTTCAGTATTTTATGAGTTTGACTGAATTGAGTAAATAAAAGGTAGAGAAAGAAGCCACTGAGGAGAATCCGAAAGAAAGTAGCACCAAATATGAGAGACAAAACAAACTAGATGATTTACTTTTTCGAGGCCTTTCTCCATTTTGGGATCTAAAGGGTTGTCATTGCAATCAACGTCATCATCATGATTATAATCATGATCAAAAGCTCACGTATTCAGTCTTCCTCTTTATCTCCTTCATTATCTCCATCAGTATCACTATTATAAACAGCAAACTTATCTTCTTCTGATCCTCCATCTCTTCCTCCTCCTGATCTTCATCTCCATCTCCCATCATTACGTTTTTATGTCATCATTGTGTTATCAAGCGATAGTTGCATGCAAATAGCCTCAAAGTCACCTTTATCCTGCAGATCAAAGCTGCCATCAGTGACTGAAGACTGGTGACTGATGTTTGTGGCCCTCACTGAGTTAAAACTCCCTCATTGTGTGTGGAAAAAGTGGCTGACAGTAACAACACATAGCACCCCAGTGATTGCGCTCCATTTCATCATGCATGTGCTTTGTTGGCATCAGTTGAATTGCTGTAGACTTGCAGATAGATTTTAGCAGCTGAAATGAGAATCATTGACTGATTGGTTATGGGTGTGTTGTTGATTCTTGAGCTGTCAATAAACGGAACGAGGCATGCGTCTCCAGCTCGAGACGGGTGCCTCAAGCTGGAGATCCTCATCACACTCCATTAATTGACAGCAACTGCAATCCCATTTTAACTGTAAAGTATTTTGCTGCCAGAGCAGAGAGGTGTTATTGCACTGTGCTACACATCATCTTTCAAATGGCATTTCTTTATGATGTTTCTGATACTGTAAATCCAGGTATAAAAACACAAGATCCCTTTTAGATCTATATCTATCACAGAGGAGATGTACCGTAGATATCTGAGGGATTTTCAAGTCCCTCTCCACTCAAAAAATGTTTTCTTGTTCCTTCAGTTGGACGTGCAGAAGGATTCACACATAACACATTCAACTGCTGAGTAAGGGAAGTTTCTCAGTGATCATCTAAAATCTGAGTTAGGCGTGAACCTCCAAGCATAATTTGTGACATCACAATTAGTTTGGAGCCAATTGTGATCCAGGTTCCTAGGTTCAGGCCACTGAAAACCACGTGGTTAGGGTTAGGAAAGATCATGGTTTAGGTTAATATGATCACTTGAAACATGGTGAGGGTTAAAGTTACTTCCTTAAAGTTAGGCAACCTTCATTGTCATGGCAATAGTAAACACCACGACAATTCTAGTTGCGTTTTTTAAAAAACTGTCCCAACTTGTGGCTGGAAACAGGAAGTGAACAGCGGTCTCCTGCAGCCAAGTCCACTTTTTGCCATCTATCTATCTATCTAGCCATCCACCCAACCTGCCTCCTCTGAATATGGAAATTTATCACTTGACGTCATCTGAACTGCGTCACTTCTCCGGGTCATAATTACTACGGCCTTTACATGGCGTAAACGTAACTATAGGTTCTTTTTGCCAGCTGAATTTTTGACCTGAACTGTCGTTTTTCTTTTAAGGACGGGCTGTGCCTGCAGTGCATAGACTACAATGAAAATGGACTTGACAGCAGTTAGACTTCCATAGATTGTAGATTTTTCGATGAGGGCAAAGGAGGAGATGTCATTTTAAGGATTTTAACAAGATAATTGTAGTTTTTTTTTGTGGAAAAAAATATAGTGTGCACTACTAGCTGCAACCTAATATCCTGAATATCTTCCTGCTATTTTTATTTTTTTCTTCATGTGCTTGCTATTGATACACGAAAATATATGTACACCCAAATTATAAAAAAGACTTGACATGTATGAGTTTGGAATAGCATACTCCGGTACCTTTGACACGCAAATCCAAGCTGTTGGCCAGTACTGTAGCAAGCAGTCTTGCAGTTAGTGTTGACTTTTGAGGGAAGAGCCGAAGAGTCAAAAATGGGAAAAAAAGGAAGCTAGGTACGTAGCATATAGGCTGTGATGCACATCCACTGTCAGACTATAAACTGCTCCACCATAGAGGAATAGTTTGCAGACAGTTATCAGAAAGGAGCTGATGGTACAAGTACATCCTTTGAATAAGCTGTTAAATTGTTGTCTCGTTAGCAACCAAGTTTATGAGCTTGCTTGGAGAGCTTTTTTCCCCATTCAAGAACTCTTGATTGAATTAAACTGTTTCCTGAGAACCAAATGACAGGGGGGAGTACACAGACAGTAAAAAGAAAATAGAAAGAAGCTCCAAGAGCTATTGTGACTGACATGTCCCTTGCTGGCTAGCATGTTAGCGTTTAGCTCATCAGCTACATCACTACATCACAAAGCTTCTACTGTGTGACTTCAAATTTGGTGGATTTCTTTTTACATGCTTTTCCGACAAAGATGGAGTTATCTAGAATCTTATGTCAGCTCTGATAAAGCGGGATTAGATTCATCTTGTTACCCTGCAGTTATCCCACACTACTCATAAAAAGTGAAAATACCTCTGCTGAAGAAGAGGAAGCCACTGTATTTAGCCTCCAGTCTTTGCCGGAATGATTCAACCGTGTCTCTGTAGGTGTCAGAGCCAACCTGTTGGTGTCAGGTGGGTTACATTTCACAGGTTAACCTGATAACCCGCCAACAACCCTCTCAGGATTTGCTGTCACATTCAATTACCCCACCTGAGTGGCTGTGTGTTTGTATGTGAAAGCAAGAGAGAGAAAAGGCAGGACATAGACAGAGGATATAGTGCTGAAAAGGAAGAGATTGATGGGTGTATGCTTGTGTGCGTGTTTGCTTATCTGTTGTTATGTGTGTGTCTGTGTGTGTGTGTGTGTGCGTGCGCTAATTCATCTGCACCCATGCCTGCATGAGGAACATCCCAGCGGTGTGTAAAAAGGCTGTCAGAAATTTAATGTGATTTCTGCTGTTGCCTTTGAAGTCGGTCGTGTCATCCTCATCACATCGTGATTCATCATCATTCAGCCGTGTGTTTGACCTGCACTGGGTTATGAAAACCAACTTTCTCGTGTCACATCCATCGTATCAAAGAGTTACATGTGGAAGACTGATCAGGAACACTTTTGATAGTCTGTGACAGTGAAGGATATCCACTTGTTGGAATAACCATGAGGTTGGTGACAAGGAATCCTTTCTAACCTTCACCATCAATCTCTGATCTCAATCAAATGTGTTTTTATCGTAGCTGACATTCGCTGCGCGGACAAGCACATAAAAGTTTGTATCAGTAAAGATCATGCGTTTATAGGAAAGGCTAAATCCAAAACTATAACATAGGCTACTGTAGAAGTGGATCCATGCAGTCTGCAATCAAGGACAGGTGTTTGATAACTGAATAGTGACTTAAAAATAATATAAATTGACAGGGGTTGAAGTGCAATTAAATTAAATATCAGTTCAATTAATGTAACATATCTCTAAATTACATATAAACTATAAAAACATATATATAATAAAAAGAAGAACAGATGTCTCCTCTATGCGTGGAGAGCTGTGATGAACTGTGTGCAAACCGCCGTCTGGACTGATTCTCAGGTTCAGTTATTAGTTGGTATGAATATTAGACTAATATTATTAGTTAATTTAGGAAAAAGAACATGCAGACAGCTCCATAATTTTACCAAATCTACAGGGAACTATAATTGGTGCCAATACCAAAATCTCTAACCTTGAAGGATGGCAGGATGCTAAAATTCTGTGGTTGCATGCACTGAAACATTTTGCTGCACTAAGAGAATGACTAAAAGGAATATTTCACCCCAACTTTATTGTTTTTGCAAGAATTAGCCAAGAATGTCAGACAAAACCTCTGTGCTCATGTCCTTAATGCAGTTATAGAGTTCCCAGTACTGACACACTCTCAAAGGCCCTGCACACCCACTCAGGTGTTTTCAGCTATTCTGGCTAATTAGAGGTCTAGGTTAATGTTGGGCAATTATGCCGTGAATTATGTGATGTCACCAAACTCAATATGTTGTATTAATAAGAATGATAAAGGTATCTGTCAGGTCCTGCCTTGACAGGTGACTAACAAGAGGGTCAGGGAGATAGATGTCAATCAAACACAGTCTGTGCAGGCATGTAATTAGGCAGATTGAGTGAAAACACCTGTGGGATGCACCGTGGGTGTGTAGGTGGTTCAACAACAGCAAAACGACATGTAAAAATCCATAAAAGTCATAATTTTGCAGCACAATGAAGGATGTTCCAAACACGTTTTTTTGTTACAGTTTTGATAAATGAACCATTGTTGCAAAATACTCCCATGGCCTTCATTCAAGGTCATTCATTAACCGTTACAACCATCATTAGCTAACCTGACACTGAGTGAGTGAGCATCAGTGTAGGCCAGTATACATGAATGAATGAGCAGTGTTTGAATGGGAGAGAACAGTGGCAGGCCCGCAGTGTTGACAGTGGTGTTATGACAAGTCATCTTGGGTGGGGGGGGGGGGGGGGGGGCATGAATATACCAAATTTCATGGCAATCCATCCAGTAGTTGTGCTTCTCAGCGAAATGTCAAACTCATGGTGACAGAGGAAAAGTCAGGGGATCACCAAACACATAAGAACTCATCATCAACCATTAATGTCTCTGTAAAATTTCATGGCAATCCATCCGACAGTTTTTGAGCCATCTCAGTCTGAACCAAAGCGGTGAAGTGGTGGTCCGACTGTCATTGCATTCCCTAGAGCTATGCTGCTAGCGCGGCTACGAATATGAGCGACATGCAAGTTCAAGTTCCAATTTCATAAACTGCAGAAGGAACTGAAACAGGATCACCTCCTTTTGCAGATTTTAAAGCATTTATGAAATTTCCATTTGATTATACTTGTATCTGCAATGTTAAATTTGAGTGAGTAGGTTGTAGGTGTTTAAGATTTAATTAGCCTTTTAAAACACGCTCCTGTATTTAATTATTCAATGCCGGTTTGATGTCTGTTTCTATCATTTGATCCTCTTTATCAGTAGTTGCAGCTCATGCCAGTTTTCCACCTTGGTTGTGCATATGTATAATTGCAACATGTAATATATCATAGCACTCTCATTACACCACCCTGTCTAAATAAAGGTTTAATGAATGAATGAACTTTAGTTTATATACGTAGCAAAAACTACTCACAAATCATTCAACTAAATAAACTTCCCCAGCTGTCAATGCACCTTTACTTTGTGACAAAATGTGTCAGAATAGCAGTACAGGAACAGCACAGACAGCAGTGTTGAGCTCTGAACTACAAGACATTTCATCCTCTGTCTGCTGGCCCTGAATGTCACCGACATATTACTACAGTTCCTCTGTGACACGGAGCTCCCAGCTGGAAGCTCTTTTTCATGTCTCCCCAGTGTGGAAGGATGTTGACTGAGCAACAGCTCTGGAAAAAGTTTAGAGATGTAGCTTTATTTTTAATGATAAATTGATTTGCTTCAGTCTTTACATGTGGTAAGAAACAATAAATCAGTGAAAGGGCTCTTTTTTATTGATTTATTGCTTATTTAGACTTATGAGAAATGAATCCCACTGTGTGCAGATTTATTTTAGACTTTGTTTTCAATAAGTTGGCTGCCTAAACTAATGATTAGCTACGGGATTTGTCAGTCTGACGAGTATCTCTGTGAAAAGGTCATTATGTATTATAACATCTCTAAATTAAAGGCTAGATCTAAGAGTCAGTACAGTGATGTAGAGTCATGTAATAATCGTCTTCTGATGTGTATGCGTGCATGCGTTCAGTTGTGCGTGTGTCTGCCAATCTGCATTTGCATACGTAACTTGGCATGGATGACAAGTTGTTTTTTTTTTCCCCACATCTCAGTGTTATGAATTTGAAACCTCCTCCACAAGCTTTTCGATAGGTGATTTAACAGGCCCATAAGATAACATGAAACAAATGTTTTCTCCTCCCTGTTTTCAGAGCCAAGAAATTACAAAATCTACCATGACACTGACATATGCTGCTGTTTCTCACCGGCTGGAAAATTGGGCTGTTATTATTTTTTTTTTCCATCGTTCAAAGCATTATTGGCTGTAATTCAAAAATCTGTATTCTGAAAAAAGAGATAATCTGTCACTGAAGAACAGATGTAATGCTTTTGAAGACTTACATCCATTTCTAGGGCAGTGTGTGTGTGTGTGTGTGTGTCTCACTGGAATATCGCCACTAATTACTCAGAATAAATCCAGTCCTTATAAGGCATTTGACTGAAAAAAGTGTGAAAAGATGCATAGTAATCTTCTACAGTTGACTTGGTTAAAACTGATGGCATTCTGTGTTAAATGTTGATGCAGATGTAAATGCACGCTCTCAGCTTGCTTAGGCTGTAATATGTGGCAAATAAGGTGCATATGAAGAATGTGGTATGCATATAAAACAGTCACAATGCCTGAACAAAAGCATCATAAGACGTTCATGCTGTTCCTGCATGAATCAATGTGTCAATGTGAGAAAACCCACACTCCTCCCACAGGTGAAATTCAGACACCAATGTGCCAGTAAGTGTGAATGAGTTGGTTTGTCTACAGGTTAGCCTTGTGATAGACTGATGACCTTTTCTGGGGGTCTACCTGCCTTTCTTCTAATGTATGCGGAGGAGGGCCCCAGCAACCTTCCCACGTCATTAAAAATGGATTATGATATGTGTAAAATAGAAAAGGAAGAAATACACCCTGCTTGTTATATGGTACTAACAATATTGTTATCTGCAGACCAGTTCAGACTGATTTGAGAGTTTTGCCAAATTTCTATCAAAATGTAATTTCATATATGTAGCTTTTACATTAATTTGACAACTTTTTGCCAATAAAGACGCAAAATGATGCAAAATTTGCTATTTCCAGAGTGAGGAGGTGGGGATGCTCAGTGGCAGATGTTTTGGTGTTATAGGGAGACTTTTCCATGTATTGAAAATATTGCATTTTTTAAGAAAGGTGTAGTTGGATGGGATTCTGGATGCAACGGCCACGGTTAGAAAGTTATTGTGCATTTGTTAGGACCCATTAGATCAGATGGCGGTGGTTCACAAGGTGATGCAAAATGGCACATTATTAGTGCACATTATTAGTGCAATAAGACATAACATTAGTGAACAGACTACAGTAAACTACAGTAAATGTCAGATATTGTCTGGATACAAAATGATGTGACAAAAGATGCTGTTGGAAAAGGAGGTAGGCAAAATATCCTCTGTGGTTACAAGTATATGAGTGAGCATGACTTTAGTGATTTAGTACCACACTTACATAAAATTGGGGGACTTGTGACAGACTACAGATTGCAGCCAAGGTTGAGAAATCCTGACTTTCAGTCCCTACTGCAGTATGGGTCATGCTCTAAAAATGCTGTATCCTCCATTTCTAATAATCCAACTCAAAAGCGTCTTTACATTAAACCCTTCCTGCCTGGTTAACACCCACATCTTTCAAACGCATATCCCCAGTTTGTGACTCAGGCTTTCCATTAAAATGTATAATCTTGAGCCCCATGCTC
The DNA here is from genome assembly GCA_038419695.1 of Scomberomorus guttatus. Classification (NCBI taxonomy): domain Eukaryota; kingdom Metazoa; phylum Chordata; class Actinopteri; order Scombriformes; family Scombridae; genus Scomberomorus; species Scomberomorus guttatus. The sequence goes on along the minus strand of CM076465.1, from coordinate 17,322,701 downwards.
AGATGACCCCCTGATTCCATCATCAGGGTTATTTCTTCAGACTTGAAAAAGCTTTTCTAGAGCCAAAAAAGGCATTATTCAACCTTTTATGCAGACTCTATGACCAGTCCACCAATCTTAATGTGTAAAATCAGTGAAGTTCCACTTTATATATTTATTCATGTATGAATAAGGAGCAAACTGCAATGGTTGAAAATATATTCCTGCAGTTTGACACCTCAGGAAAAAGTATCACTACTGCTAAGGATCCATTAACATTGCATAAACAATAGAGCTACTATAAGGACACATGCTCTGACACACAACGTGCTTTTGTCATCGTGTATGGACCAATAGGGGACATAAGTAGCTTGTGTGGTTTACTTTGAGAGAACAAAGTGATTTGCATAGTACTACTCAGACTGCTCAATAAATGTATTCTGAATAAAATGAATTGCACAACAACAAAGAACAAAAGGGCAATGTGTTTGAATACCATTAGGGACTGTGCTGAGGGAATGTTTTCTGATAAAGTTGAGGACCTTGAGACGGAGATTACTTTAAAAACGGTTTTGCCAAAAAAAACAAAAACAAATTTATTTACTCAGCTAATGCTTTATATGCATGTGTCGTAAATCATTTAAATTGAAAAGTAATAAAGGTAGTAGGGAAGGTCCTTCTGTGGCCACATCAGAGCGAATATTCGGACAGACAGACAAATCTGATGATGTGCGACTGGGCAACCTCAGTTTTCAATCACAGCTGAGGCCGAGGCTGTGTGGAGCCAGCAGGAGATACGAGCGGGCAGAAGAACTGCAGTCAGACCAAAGTTCAAAAGAGTAATTTCAGCTCCATTTCCTCCAAAACTGAAAAGCCAACTTATCTTTCCCAGTGTTTGGTGACCCATCACCCTCCAAACCTGGTGACCCATCACCCTCTCTCACAGCAGTGCTGTGAGAGATCAATAAAGATTCTGACATAGAGGAGGGAAAAAGAGAAACTGCACATTCAACTGCACGTTTTCAGTACAACTACAAGCTTAGTGTTAGATTATTTTCACAAGGTAAACGTTTCAAGAGGTTAGAATTAAGAAATAGGCTATGACTAGTAATGAGTAATCTAATTGGAAATGCACTGTGTGAGTGTGTGGTGGCCATCTGATTGGCTCTGTGACCCACCTGCCTTACTGGTATATTATGGCATTCCAGTCTGGGGCCTTTAGCCAAGCTGTGCACCTACAATTATCCAGGTGTGTTGGAGCAGAAGTGGAAAGGATCCATGTTCGTGTGTAATTCGAAGATGTGAGTTCTCATGTCAGGCCTCTCTGTTATCGGCAATCGATTAGCTTTATACAATGTTGTGTATGTATGAAAATCACAAGGGTGAATTCATCTGAAGGTCTCACATCCCCCTCAGAGAAACCAGCTCAACTAATTCAGCTTCAGAACTAATAACACACAGTGAGGTCAATCAACAAACATCTCACATAATCTCCCATCCTGCCTGGAAACATATGCTAAATCTCCACTCAGTGGGAAAAAAAAAAACTTTATACTGAGCTTCTGCCTCAAAGATATACTGCTGCTGCATCGTTTTTGATTCAGTATTCTGCTGAGTAACTTTGTTTTGGACGAGGTTACAGCAAACTGTAAATTCACCCACGCAGTCACGCATAATCGGGCATAAACAAGGCAGAGATGGAGGGAATAAAAGTGAAGTAGCCAATCACATGGCTCTGGGACCACAAACAGCCCACTTCTCATCTGCAAGAAGGACCGCCTAGCACTGATAAGCCTTTGTGCCTGGCAGTGACAGTCATTTATAATTGCCTTGACTCATTTTTCACAACAATGTGCAAATAATAACACTAAATGCTATCCTCCTAATTTTGGCCTTAAAATCTCAAAGTAGCACATAAAATGAAAGCAAATCAAATGAAATAGTGAGTCATGCATCAGGTTTATCATAGCATCAGAACAGTAGAACTGTTTGTCCATCACTCAGATGTCATCTTTTTTGTATTTTAAAAATAAACAATTATTAAAGGATAAGACGGTAGTTCTATATATTAACTAATTCCACTGAAAAGACCAAAACCAACAATGAATTGATCCTACTAACGAGTATTGCCTGAGTATCGGAAGGCTGATATATTTATTACTCTCAGATCTCCATTGTTACCCAAAAACTATTAGGTACCCTGTCACTGAAAGACAAAACAACCAATTGTTAGCTTTGGTATTTTCATGGGATTTGAAAATCCCTATTGTGTGAGTCAAAATCTTGACTTTTGCTGTACTTAATTGCATCAACTTACATTTTCTATTCTGCATTTACCAATATGTGTGTTTTTACATAAGACACCATGTGTACATCAGTTATTGTGATCACATGCAATGTTTACAAGGAGGGAAAATGCATTGTAGTGTTAATTTCTTTTCATCTCTTTCATATGGCAGTGAAGTGATTACCAATTATGCTTCAATACTCACCTGGGCAATGCTGTTAAATTAATGAGACACGTTTGCAAACATGATAAATTGATTTGATGTATCTATATTGTATGTCTATTAATAAGCATTTAAAGATAGTTGGCTACTTTGCATGGAAGCATTTGAGGCACAAAATACTGTAGAAAATGACTCCTGCATCTTTTCTACATCGTTAGATTATCTTTGTTACTCTTTTACGTAAGTAGCACAGTGTACCTGTAGCTCTGTTTGCTCTGAGTCAACAAGTCTTTGACGCTCAGCGACTCTGATCAGATAGCAGTTATGGTACTAACTGGCATTCACATTTCACTGGCTGCGGAGACGGGCACTTCATCTTCCACTAATGCCATCTGCGAGTGCTGGCACCTCGCCCAGAGCTGGACGGTGAGGGGCCCAGAGTGTATGCCTGTGTTTGTCTGTGAGTGTGTGTGAGAGAGAGAAAGTGAGAGTGAGTTAATGGCTGATAAAATTGGTGAGTAGGTGAGTGAGTTGAGTTAATGAGGGCATGTTCATATTTCACAGCTTTTGCTTTTTGAGTTCAGGCGGCACCAAATAACAACACAGAGGTGCCTAAAAATGTTAGTCAGTGTCCACTTCCATACATACTGTGGGCATTTTGTGGAGAGCGGAGAATGTGTTCCAAACCATCTATAGGAAATCAATGTAAAATACAAAAGTTCGTGGCTACAAGGGGAGAGAAGTTGACATTTTTTGGCCAGCAGAGGCTCATATTCAACTATTTATGTATGGTCCCCTGTTGTGGTTTAATCCATTTGTTTTTATTCATTACTACCCTCTCCTGTGATTGTAGATCTGCCATCCCTCACATGTCCACTAGTCACTACTGATGGGTTTCCCGCTCCTCCCCATCACCTGACCTGACTACATACCCACCCAACTGCTCCCCATTACTCATTAGTCTCAGTTTATATAGTGGATTGCTGACTCTCACTCTTTGCCAGACCATGTTGCCCAGTTATTTTAGCATTACGTCCTTTTTTTATTCCTACCTGCACTTGCTCGGATGATCTTCTGCCTACTTTGACAACGGTATCACTTGTTTTAGTTGTTGGTTTCCTTTTATGAATATGACTGCCTTCATTTTGGTGACCATAACCCTGCTTTTAAACCAACTAAAGACTGGTTTTACTGCATTTGTATGCCCAGCCATGCTTAGTTTTTCCCCCCTTCTTCAAAATCTCTTATCTGGCAGGATGATGAGTCATAAAGGTCTTTCCAAATGGTAAAAAGACAATAGAGCATGTGTCTATCTATGTGATTTTTTTTTTTTTTTTACAAAGATTCATTTGTAGTGACAGTGTGACCGAAAAATGAACCAAGAGCAAAAATGTGAGGTAAACCTCCTCCTCTACTCAAACCAAAGAATTTACTTGGGTCAAATTTTATTTGCTTCATTGGATCCTTTCTGCCCCTTTAAAGGTGCAGTGTGTAGAATTTAGTGGCATCTAGCAGAACAGACTTGGCAGAAATGGAATATAATATTCATAAGTATGTTTTATTCACAGTATAATCACCTGAAAATAAGAATCGTTGTGTTTTTGTTACCTTAGAATTAGCCCTTTAGGGAGCGGGTCCTCTTCCACATAGTCTGCTATGTTGCACCACCATGTTTGGCAGTGTTGTGGCATGTTTTGGCATGTTTTACTGTAGCCCAGAACGGACAAACCAAACACTGGCTCAAGAGAAGGCCTTTCACGTTTTTTGCGGCCACCATAGGTTCTTCTACACGTGTGGAAGGGGTATTCAGTTGCTAGATGCCACTAAATCCTACACACTGGTCCTTTAATGCGTCACTTTTGTGCATTCAAAGCTGTACTAACAAATATTTTTGTACTAACAATCCAACAACAATGTTGTGAAAGGTGGAACTCGTAATGACAAATCCACACAGAGAACTGTTAGCTGATTTTGCAGCTCTGCGATGTGTTTTAGCATTTTTCAGCCCAATGTTTTTGTCTCATGGGTGGACAGATCAGGTTAGTGATTAGCTGGTGAACACAGTGGAGCCGTTCCCTCAGGAGTTAGAGACCAGCAAAGAGCTAGAAGGAGAGTGAATTAGTGACTTAGATTTGTCAGGCGACCAGAAACTCCCTCAAATGAATGCTAATGTTGCTCTGGGTCTGCTGGATGTGTAAATAGGCTGCTCTTTGCTAACATGTTAACGGTATCAACCCTATAGAGTGATAATTTGTCAATGTTGTGTTTACAGCTTGTTGTGCTGCCACTAAGTGGCTAAAAATCAATAAATGCAGGTTTAAGTTTATCCTTTCTACTTCTTTAATGTGTCACTTTTGTGTCTTTTTTAAAAGATGTTGTTCATCTCTTACAGAAGACATAACGTGCACGTGTCCAGGTCTGTATTTTTATTTTGGGGCTCTACTGGATTATCTTTGCAGGATTTACAGTTCAAAAAACTCCTTATACTCACACTGACCCTTTATGCAGCCCCTCAGTTCAGCCTCTGTGTGAAACAGGTCGTTGTAGCTCCTGTTTCTTAAAGGCCACTCTCCCAATGAGCCCTCTCTGTTGTGATTGGCCAGCTTCTGGAAGTTGCATCTCGGTTATTTATTCAGTTTGTGAGACAGTGGATGACAAAGAGTGACCGAGTAATAACCGTGTGAAAGGGACAAAAGGCATTCAAACTACAAAACATCAAGAGGATAAGTTTGAATTCTTTGTTCAACGATTAAAATCAGCTATAATGATGAGTGGGATGAAGATGAAGACTGTGTCAAATGACCATGCCTGTGGAAGGTTTAAGAGAGAGAAAAGCTTGAACGTATCAAAATGAGCTACTCCATATAAATACCAAGAAATACCATCTAACCATGTTGTTGTGGCTCATTTTTAATTTCTTTCCCCTCGTAAAACTGTTGCAAGCCCAGGCTCTTCTTTTAACTTTAGTTTCAAGCGAAGCTAACTATCAGGTCCTATTTGAACAGAGGGCATGAGGAGGCAGGGGGAACGACATTATGCTTCTCATTATCACTACATCCAACTGCACTTTTACCCCAGGCTACTGGCAAAGCTCATTAAAACAGGCCAACAATGGAGTCTCATTCTGACTTCCTCACACCAAACAGGAACTCAGAATTTTCTCTGTCAGACTGAGTGTGGAATGTCACTGGCATGTTTTTTTTTTCTTTTTCTCAGATTCTTGCACAACTTGTCGGTGCCGTCAAGGCAGGAGGTAATTTTGAGCTGCCACTTGGTAACCACCAGGTGCTTCACACCTTTGCAACAAGGGACAGAACTCCCTGAAGATCGTACCTTGTTGCTTTGTCTTGTTTGGCGCCATTTTGCATCCCCAATGAAATCAGGTCAAATACTTGAAGACAGAATGCAGACACACAGTTAAAGGTGGAATTTTTCTGTTGCCATTTTAACTCAAGAATTGATTTTTTTTTTGGTGTATATCTATTTTGAATCCAAGCAGCAGGAATATCTAGTATTAGGTAGATGATTAAGTACAATTATGATGAATAATGAACTGATGCATTTTAATGTCAACACTCCCGTTTTACTTCTACCATGAATTAACAACTGATTGTGAAAATAAAACCTTAACCATTCCATTTTGAAGGGTCATTTCACCCAAATTGCAAAAAAAAAAAAACCCAACAAAAACAAAGCATTGAGACTTCTTCCCCACCTGGACATTGGCTTTGGCAATCCCCGACGCTGCACTATCATTCAATAGGGTTGAATCCTTCTTCCACCTTCTACCCAACAGCATATGTACACCTGCTTTAGGTTACTATATGTGTTGGCCTTATGCCTAAGTCATCCTTTTGACTCCGATCAAGACACAGCAGTGTCGAAAAGTTGGTCTATTTGCATCATTAAAGGCTGCAAATCAATCAGTGTGCTCCAGTCTTTTCTCATCTGATGGTGCTCAAAGCATTAAAAAATTACATTTAAAAAACTCAGTGTCACAGTTAGGATAATTAACAGACCTTACTGTCAACACTTTTTTAACTGTTTTCTAACAAGGGTCAAAACCCATTTGGTATTAAGGAAATAGCTATTTTGGATATTCCTTTGGATATTGGATATACATTTCAATATATTGTTCAACATTGCCACTATGGCTGGCTGCAAGTAAAGAGAAGAAGGTTTGACTCATTCAAATTGTTTCATTTTTCTTTCAGTTTTATTGCCACCGTTTATCATTTTCCCCTAATATAACCCAGAGTGCATGCAATGTGTAACCGTTTGGTGCTTTGTGTATTTAATCTCCAATGGCTTGCTTTCTTGACAAACAAACAAGCATACTTTGTGGACGCCAGGTGTGAACACCAGGGTATTCAAGGTGAACCCTTTTACAGGCTGAGAATACTGGCAGAGATTAATTTACAGTATAGTAGAGAGATAAAAGGTATTATCAGTAAAAGGTATTACCAGAGACTCAAATAAAAACACTATAAATCTGTCATATTGAGAAATAATACAGGGAAGCCTGCATTGTGTCCGGTTGCATTTCCTCAGTGTTTTTGCTCATTTCAAGCTGTTTCTGACTGATGAAGCCACATCTCAAACATTAATCTCTGGGTTGATCCTTTTTTTTGGTGAATAATGATGAACCTGTAGAGGAAAAATGTGAGAGTTTGCAAAACTAAAACTGAGAAGACTCAAACTTTATCTTGTTTATACAATTCTCTCCTAGAACTGAATGTGTCTAAATGTGCCTGTTTTTACGTGTTAAAATATGCAGGAGGGGAAGTAGAAAGCACCTATACTACTATACGTACATAATTGCAGCATACTATTGTAGCTCCTGGCGTGCATTAATTAATTACTTGCAGAATGGAAATAAGCTCTCTGTAAATTCCTTGTCTCATCACCTTTATATACATATCTGTGGTGTGTGTATATGCTTGTCTATGTGTGTGTTGTTTTGATTGGATTTGATGCGTGCGTGTGTGTGTGTGTGTTAAGAGCCACTTTCAACTTTTGGTCTCTAGAGCAAGGTCATTTTGGCAAAAGAAAGCTCATTTTGGTAAAATGAGGGGAAATCCTTACTTCTAGACTTTATGGGAATAATGGCAAACTTTCACGTGTCAGTGTGATGCTGATACTGCAGATATGGAGGGAGAGAGAGAGAAAATAGAGCAGTACATATGAGAAGGAACAGGGAGAAGCTGATAGGATTTGGTATTAGCTGAGGGTTAATACAGACTATTCTCTGTGTAACAGCCAGGATTGGGCCACAGCAATATTGATTTGAAACAGTGATCCTTCTTTGTAGCTGAGCCCGAACAGACAGCAGGAGAGACTCCACTGAGCTAATAGCCTTCACTCAGAAGCCTCCCTGCAAGCAAAAAACATGCAATGAGAATACGGAGGTGAAGTGTGTGTCTGTGGCTGACAAAGCGAGAGTGTGAGTTTTTGTACGTGCGCAACTGTGACAGAGCGAAAAGTGTGTATGTGAGAGAGGAGTCTCTGTGGGAGTTTGCACGTGTATATTTGCCTTATTGTATGCATGAGTGCACATGTGCAAATTCCTGTGTTTGTGTGTGTGTGTTTGTATGCGAGGACTTTAAGCAGTGTGATACCTCCCGGCGCCCCTCGTTCACCTATCCCCTAATCTCTGCCGACTCCCGAGTGAGATAACGGAGCTTACTGACATTTGAATATTCTGACTCCTCAGCTGGAATATCAATTAAGACCAAGGCAGTGCTCGCAGCTTTCTTTTTCCTCTGCTTTCCCGCTGTGCTCGTTTCTCCTGTCACTCCAGAGGTCTAATTGTGTCGAGAGAAAAAAACACTTCAGAAAACACTTCATGTGGACAAGGTGATGGGAGACTTTGACCAAATTTGCGCCACCGTGGGAGGTTACACAAAGTTCGTGCTATGAGCGTTGCCTGGCTTGGGCATTTGGGGCTGTAGCACTGAAGATTTTTTCTTTAGCTCTGAATAATTCTCCACTTTGAGTGGTTTGTCACTAAAAAAGACAGCAGTGTTGTAATTTTGTATCTTCATTGAATGGAATGGAGGCAAGACCAATCAGAGAGTGTTAACAGGAAAATACGTGGAAATACCCATGTCTTATTGGCTGACAGGTCTCTGTCAATTCTTCAATTGATCGGGTTACTATGCCAAATGCACACAGTCAGTCAGTCAGTGTGAGGGAAAAAATGGATATATGAAGATTTTTTGCGGTAAAGGGGTTGAAGCTGAAACAGTGGCACAAACTTCCAAACGTCTGTATGAGTTCCAAGTTGCATGAACATAATATGAGCAGAGCATAAGTTATATACAGCTAACGGCTAATTGCACTGAAGCCAGCTAAACCGTTAGCAATGATAGCTTAGTTGTGCCTCCGCTTGGCTAGCAACACCAAACTAGCCTAGTCTCATGCTAGATAGCTTAAAAGTTTTATATTGTATCAGTCTGGTAGTCCTTCAAACATTGATAACACCCAAGGCAAGTTTTATGACCAATCCAACTTTTTTTCTGATCCATGTCTAACAAACCCTTCCTTCCTTCTCCCATTTTCACATTTCTGAAGCAATGTGTAGCCCTCACATGCAAGAAAAAATGCATAGAAACAATCTATTTAGAAGTATGTTTTTAAAAGTTTTTTGATGGAGAAGAATCTGGGCTCAGCTCCTGATGGTTGACTATCCAGCCAACGCCCCTGGTTTCTGCTGAGCTAAAGCGCTCTGTTCTCCCTCACCAAGTGGCTGATTGTCTCCAGGCAATCGGGAGAGATGAGATGCAATGCTGGCGTTAGATAACAGATACCTTTTCCTTTTGGATCTGTACTCTGTCCGCCGAGCTCCGTGCAATTTCGGGGATTTGATTTGATTCAATTTCTCTCTAATCTCGCTGGCTCATGCACATTAGAATGTGTGGAGCTGTGTGTGAAGTGTAGAATTGGGGGGGCTGATGAGAAATTTCCAGTTGCTTTGAGTAACGAGCAGCCTGAAAAGGGAGGGTTGCATAAATCTGCATACATAACCCAAATGTAACCAAGAGCATACTGAAATAAAGTCATTCATCCTCTCTCTGTCAAGTCCCTCTGACAACTTACAGTTCTCTGGCCTTGCAAGAAAGTAAAATTATTACATTATTCATTATATTTATTATAGTGTAGATAGAGCTGCGATGGAGCCACTTAGAAGAGTGTTTTTCGTCTCACACACATTCCAACGCTCTCTCACATATGCTAAATCCAGAAATGCTGAGAAGAAACACTTCCACAGTGTTATTCCTCACTGCTAGATTTATGCAATCAATTCGAACACAGTGGGAATTAGCGAAGCCCCGCAGCAAAGCAGTTCAAAAGTTATCAAAATGACTCCAATAAACGTTTTTGAAGTCACAATTCAAAATTCTAGAAACGTTGGACTCTGCTCTTGGCTCCGGAGGAAATATAAAAAAGGCACAGACAAAGGGGGAGAGGGAGAAAATAGACGACAGAGAGAAGGAGAGAGAGGAATATAGGGGAAAGGTAGAGGGTGTAGGTAGTGAGAGAGAGCGGCAGATATAGAAAAGACAGAGTGAGATTGCTGTAGCACAGCTTACTACGCTACCCAGCCTGGAGACATACAGTCGTTTAAGAACCATTGACTTATTGTGTCCTGTTTTGAGCTGCCTTCTCAAAGAAGCGCTGCTGTATCTGACTCAAAAGAATCTGCTGAGTAACTTTGTTTGGGATGAGGTTACAGCAAACTGTAAATTCTCCCACGCAGTCGAGAATCATCCAGCATAAACAAGGCAGAGATGGAGGGAATAATAAAGCCTGGGCTCATATCTCTGCGCGTCCAACAACAACTCATCATCCGCTTTCCTTTCTCTCACCCCAGTCTTTTATTTTTACTCTCCCTCTTCTGCCCAGTCTCTCCCTGTCTGTCTGTCTTTCTCTTCCCCTCGCCAACTCTCCCTTCTCTCCATCCGTCCACCCCTCCCTCCCCACCTATCCACAGTTGTTGCCTTGGTAACAATACAAAGAGATTTTCTTTGCAGCTCTGTCACCGTGGCAACGCTTGGCTTTCCTCCAGGCCGTTGTTGGAAGCGCACCGCCCTCCGGTCCGCTCCAGCCGGCTTGTAGTGACCACTGTCAGATCGAGGCCATCCATCGGCTGGAAATCATTCAAGTGCTGATGCCTCTATCAGTGAGCTCCTGAGGGGATGCAGATACTCAAAGATGGAGGGTCTGTTGCTGTGAAACTGCCGGCAATTCAATGTTTTGATTGTCTCAAGGCAAACACTTAGGGTTTGTTTGAAGCAGTGATGGTCTGGGCTGTAGTGGTTATCAAAGTGTCTGGACTGGAATGGCTTTTGTCTTATTTTATTTTCCTGAATTATTTTCTGACTTTGATTCACTCTGGTTTTGGTTTCAAAGGCAAATAAATAAACCCTTTTCACCTGATTGACGCAAATTGCGTCAAAAGTCGCACTCCTGCTTCTCAGAGTCACTCAGTCGTCGGATAAACGTCCATAAATGCAAATCATTCAAATAAAGTTGTTCCTTCTAATTTCATATCTAGCCTCATAATCATCATGTTTGGAAGTTTTATTTTGTTTTAAAATTATCCTGCTGATTGTTTCCAGTACCATACAGTGCAAACAGGAACCTCTAATAGCTAATTCAACATGACTTTTCAATTAGACAAATTTTAAATGAATATAGGGTGAAAATAAATAAAAATTGGGTTGAAATTGTAGCCAGACAGATAACTCACTGACTCCATGGCAAAGCATTATCTGCCCAAAGCATTATGGAAACTGTAGTTCCCAAATGTAGAATATTAATTGAGTCAGTGTTGGAAGCTGAAGACGACAAGTTTGAAAATGTAAAAAATGTGTGTGTGTGAAGTTAGAAAGAAGCGAGGTGACCAGACCTCTGCAGCCTGCTCCCCAGCTCTGCTTGAGGCTAGCAGCTCGAGGCTACATTAGCTGCCTTGAAGGTAATGTAGGCGTCCCATTTTGACAAGGAAGAATATATGGAATAAAAAAGACGATATGGTTCTGCATCGATTTTGAAATTTATTAACACTCAATAAATTTGGACACTCTTCTCTATCCCTTCATATACAGATGTTTCATGTTGAATAATTGTTGAAAAATTATAAACAGCATAAAACATTTTTTTCATAAAAACTTATTCTGGAAAAAACAATATATATGCAGTGACTCCACTAAAACCCTGTAAATAAAGGGAGTAAAACCAAGCAAATGGTTCAGAGGGTTAATCTTTTATGCTATATGATACAAACTGAAGTATTCTCCCATGAAGACTAAAACAAAATGATACTTTCTTGACAGATTTTGTGGCCCTCCAGTTGTGACAGCAAGTGGCACTAATAGTTTGCCCAAAAACTATGAGGTTGATAACCGACTGGTAAAAGAACTTGTGTTTGAATTGATAAGAAATGATCAAGATGATGGTGTTGTGGAGAAAAAAGGGGCTTTTGAGTTACTTTTCCCCACTCAGGCCCATAATTGCTTGCTACACTCCTGCTGGTGAAACAAAGATATTGTTGCAAACGCTAATGCTGCACAGCTGGTGCTGAAACAGTGCGCCACTCGCGAGACGCAGCAGCCAGTTGGCAACTGAGAAGGACTATTACAACAGCAACAGGAGACCTGGCATTTTGGATGTATTGTGTCAATGAGTAAAATGCACTTTAGAGATGTCACACTAATGGGATTGTGTTTTGGCAGGCTGGCGTTGGCAGGGGTTTGGAATTTATACATTTACCAGGCCAAAACCTGGCATCAACACTGCAGCAACTGATTACACTGTGTAAGAGTGTCAGTGTTCTGTTGTAAAGTTGTTTTTGTGTCAATGAGATTTTTTTTTTTTTCAAATAGCATGACTTTGTTTCTGCTTCGTCTCAACAGATTGGTCACCTTGTTACAAGTAGTAGTTCTCAGTCCATGAAAACAGTGGTATTATGTCTTCTGAGGGGTTTTGAAAGAAGTGACCATTTACAGTAAGAGGCAGGGAAGGTCTAATGAAAGACTCTACTGAGTTGCAGGATAAAGCATTTTTGGACTATATCTTGTCCTCTTCTGCTTCGATTATGACTATTCTTTGTTTTTTCTTTTTAAATCTGTCTCTTTTGAGTCACCCAACTTTATGGAAGTACCCCTGTACCCGCTGGTGTCCCCCTCTAACTATCATTGCCGATTTTGTTTTTGGGGTGTCAATAGACTGTGAATAAAGATGGACGTAGCGAGGTGTGACGTCATTCATTGGTTTGCATTGCTGCTTATAGTCGGCCCGTCTTTCTGTTCGGAGGCAGGACCTTCCAAATCAGGATTGCGGGTTGTTGCCTTTCATGTTCGGGAAACATGCCCTACTACCTTGGACCAAAGCGAATGCTAGCTTACTGGACACATTAAGCAGAACACACTTACATTACGTGCTAATGGCAGCTACTTTAGCTAAATTGTGCTAACAGGCAGGTATCATAATCAAGTAACATTAAATTTACCAAAATATTGCAACAATAGTCCGACTCAGAGCAAGTCTCGGAGCCGGGGAGAGCAGCAGGTGAGCCAACTGCACTTGAGGAACACTGAGAGGAAGAAAAAGTAAAAACAAAGCTTATTGCTTACGTAACTAACCAGAAATAATTTTACAACCATTTGCACTCTCACTTTAGGAGAGATGTATCAGAAATCTTTAGATTAGTATAATGTAATATAATGTCACCATGCAATCCCGACTGTAAGTTAAAAATTGCTCCTGTCACAGTTCAGGGACGGCCTGGCGACAGTGGAAACACTCAGCCGGAGGCTGCAGAGTCACTGAGGCTCCCACCTCAAAGATAAATTGAATTTGTTTATGAATGCTGATTTGGTTTAAAGTCGCTCTGTTTAAAGCAGAGACAAGAAAAATCACCACTCCAACTGCTGAACCAAGGACATCAATTGTTTGCTGTTTCTGTTCTGTTTTTCTCAGCTCTGTTCTTTGTTAGGTTAATTGGGTACAAGATCTCATTAAAATACTAAACTAAAGAAAATGAAATCAATGTTATTATGTTTTCTGTTTTGTACTGTTTAGTTGTGCTCTTGTCTTGAAAAAGGTTGATGTTATTATAGCTTCTTGAACTCTTCTCTGCTCTTGGAGTTAATCTTCTTAGACTTGAAATTTACTGTACAGTACAGTGAGGTCCTTCTCCTCTCCTTCCACATTCCTCCTCTCTGTGTCCCTTGGCTTTCTACTTTATTTATGCTTTAGTAACTTTGGAAATAAAAGGCCCCTGGAAAGGTAGAATGTACCTCAGACTACGAAGTCACCAGAACATCAAAATCAACCTGTATTCAACATCAAAATATTAGCTGGGACCTCTTCTCCCTTTCTCTCCTCTCCTCTCCATCAGCTGACCTTTCCGCTGTGATTAGTCCTTTTGCTCAGCAGCAGGTAGCTGACTGTCTGATTATAGAGATGATGGAAATGACCAGTGGATCAGACACTGCATCCAAACAGGTGACCAGTGAGATAGGTTACATTTACATTTGCTAAATGAATAAATGTAAATGCAGATGGGTTAGTGATGCTTGAAGATGCTGTTTAGAAATGCTGGGTTTGTGTGCTTGTTTGTGTGTGTGTGTGTGTGAGAGAGAGAGAGGAACAGAGCTAGAGTGACACAATGCTAAAAGCGTGTACATGTATACTTGAGTGTGTGTTTGAGTAAGATGTAAACTGAAAAAGCAAAGTGTTCAGAAAGAGGATGCGGGGTATGTGTATCTGTATTTCTGCATTTGTGTGTGTATGAGAAGTAATATTTAAAAAGGAAAACAAACCATATCTAGTGAGTGTGTCTGTGTGTGTGAACCTTTATGTATACACCTACTTACAGTGTGTGTGTGTGTGTGTGTATGTGTGTGTAAATGGTGCTGTCACAGTTTGTGTGTAGGGAGGCCAGGCAGGGCACGCTGGGACAGTCGGAAATAAAGAGCCATCTGACAGCTCCATGCTGAAATGCACTCTGGGAAAAGGAAAGCGAAAAAGCAAGAGAGTGGCCTATTTGACAGCCGGTGCACTGCCTGTGTATGTGTTTGTATATCCAGGTGTGTACAGCAAACGTGCATGTATTCTTGCTGTTTGTGTGTGTGTACAGACATGTGCATGGGTTTGTGTGAGTGCAAGTTAATCTGTGTCTGTTTGCACTGTGTGTGTGTGTGTGTGTGTGGTCCTGTAGTAATTAGGTAACAGTCTGGCCCTCAGCGATCCATTTCCTGTCAGTGACGACAAAGAGAGACCTGCTGATGAACCATCTGGTGACCAGGTGCATCACACACTATCACTCTCTCTCTCTTTTCTCCATCTCTTCTTTCTCTCATGTATTGGCAGGACGTCCGTCTGTCCCGCTCACTCTTACCTACGGGGAGCTGCTTGACCCCCGGCGGCAGCTCGCTCTTGTCTCCTCCAGCAGGAATGATTAAAGTGCGGTTGTTATTACCGTCCATTTTGTTGTAGAGAGCATTCTGTACCCTCAGATATAGTACTTCAGTTACTGGAAATAAGCAGAATGTGCTAGCTGGAAGGCTAATTTGTTAATAGAGGGGGTAGATCTCTGATATCAGTGTGGTGTTGTTACTGATGCAGTTTTGATGAAGCAAATCCTGACACCAAGGCTTAGGAAAACAGCAACATCACGATGAGAACATCCACTGTATATGTCCACCTGTGGATATAAATGTTACATCAAGGAAACATGTGGTTGCACTTTGTATGCACTGTAGGTTGTCTGATTGATGCTGTGCTCAGCAGCAACATTTCCTCAGAAAATCAATTCTGCATGGTTAGTCCATGGTATGGGGCATGAAATGTTTCACCTTGTGTCTTTAAAAACATCTATTTCATGGTCAAATAGCCTGCTGTAGTGTTGGGTGCTGTTAATCCTATTCATACTTTGGTTTCGCTGGCATTTTACTGATGCGTGCAACCTGCAGCATCACAGAAATGACTTATACTTGCATACACACCTGCATTGATTGACGTTTTTGTCTCGTAATGGTGAAACTGGCTCTAAACACAGCATATTATCACCTTATTAAGTTGATATGGAAACTATGTTAGGAAACAGCTGCCCTTTCACACATCCAGCAAACACAAAACAACATCAGCGTTCATTTGGAGTCATTTCTGGCCACCTGGTGAATATAGCTCAGTTTTAGTCTCCACCCATTCCAAAGAACATATCTTATATATCTTATGATATATTCTATATACTCCACTATGTTCTCACCAGCTAGTAGCTACAATTGTCTGTCTGGTGCTGAACAGCTAGCGCACAGTGGGTTTATGAAAATGAAAATGTTTTCATTTGTCTTTGTTTTGTTTGTTTTTTTTTGCTGAATACAGGTGTTTGCTGCTGCTGGAAATGCTCCATAGAGCTGCGGGGGCTGGTTTTGGGAGTCGGGTGATAACTCTGTGTGGGTTTGTCACTGCTGGAAAGTATGAGATGGCCTCATAATTCTGATTGCTTCTACTGGGTATGCTGTTGGCTCTGTGTTGCGTTGGGTGTTTGGACCCCAGCATACCTACTTACAGGTCTAATTCATAACATAGTTATTATACATACAGCTGCTGCTATTTAGCCTAATCATAATTCTAATTTAATCTTCACCATGAGGCTAATGCTTAATTAGAAATCAATAAAAGATTAAAATTGCTTGAAGAAGTGACGCAACAGTTCTGTTGCGTGACATTGTTTGTTGTTCTGGTCTTTCTATTGTTGTATGTCTTATGTTACCTGTCACATAATGTCACATTACACTAATAAGGACAAAATGTCCTCACTCTGAAGACTTAACATCCACACTGGTTCTCACAAGGATAGACGTACTCCACAAGAAAAACACTCACACATACAATACACGCTACCCTCGTCCAATCAAACATCTTGCTAGCTTAAATGAGAGCCTGACAAAGAAGTCTATAAAAAGGAGAATTTATTTATTCCACCGCTGCACATGGTATACCCTTCAAAAAAAGCACAGAGAGGAGCCGAGCTTAGCATTATGCATTTCATCCCCGTGAACCTAGAGCCCACTCTGTCTCTCTTTAAATACTGTATTATCTTGACAGAGAGAAAGGGAGAAAGAGGGAAACAGGGAGTGAAGGGGAGAAAAAGTCTCCAGGGAGATTGGCCGGTCAATCCTTTTGACAAGATGACTCATTGAACTTTGTGTAGCGAGTAGTCCCATAATACACCGCCTTCTGCATGAGATAATTAGCTGTGGCAGGGTCATGAAAAAAAAAAAAAAAAACCCACTGTGACGTGCAGCGAGAGCACCATGACGGGCCTGGCTCCGATTTGAGCTGCGCTGCTCAAGTTCAGCTTTACATTTACATTGATTTGTATGACACTGACATCTTTATATCAGCAACAATATAAGCCACTTGCAGTAAGAGGTTAAAAGGTTGGAGCTGCAGGGGCTCAGGCTATAGATGCATCAGAATATTTCTTCATGTGTGCGTGTCTGATGGAGAAATGCCAAGAGCTGAAGTGAAAAGGTAAGAAGGTTTTATTTGGATGCTTGGAGTGATGATTCAGACCATAAAATGTGAATAGTTTAAAAGTGTGCCACGGAGCATTAGATGTAGCTTGTATGTGTATTTATGCATTCATTTTCTTCTTCTTTTTTTTATTCAATCTATTTTGTTCTTGTTAATTACTCAATTTATAGAGTCTGTCTTTCTTTTCTTCTTTGTCCGAGAATCTCTCTTCTTTCTTTGCCATATTTAAGACTGTATTTGATATTAATTTTATGCAGCAACAACTGTCTCGCTTTGGATTCTTTAAACCCTCTTTTAGTCTTCTTTCATAATATCACTTTTTCTCCTTTCTAATTTTCTTACAGGCCTCCTTTTCTGTGATGCAGAATGGCGCCATAAATGTTTTACTGTCAGAGATTCTTCTCTCTTTGTTTGTGTATGTCTATTTTTTTAAGTGCTTTAAGTTTTCCTCTTTAACTTGCAGAACTCCAACTCAAGTGTCTTTCACAACTCTTCTTTCTTCTATTCTGCATCTACTTTTTTCCCCCCATTCACACAGTTGCTTAAAGGCCTCCTGTAATGCAATATGGCTCCATAAAAATGACTTTATCTACCTTTTCTAAGCATTTTACTTGTTTCTTTCCTCTCTGTGTATGTCTATTATTTTCTTCAAGATATTTTTTTCTTTAACTTGCACAACCTCACGTCTAGCTCTGCATTCATTAAACCCACTTTTTGGTCATGAAAATTCTCTCTTTTTTTTCTTCCATTCACAGTTTCTTAGAGGCCACCTAATCTGCAATGCAGGATAAAAGATAAACTAGCAAAATGGAGAAAAAAAAGAAGAAGTTTAGGAGCAATATAAAAAAGTAAGCTGAATAGAATGAAGCATGATATATTCTGACTATCAGGGCACATTTTCTAATTTCAAACAGACAACATTACTATGTTATGAAGCGTAGCTCCTTTGGATCTCAAAGTTCAAACAAACAGTGTAAGAGGCGACAAAGTGAGTCCCAGCGTCACTGTCAGTGGTATCCCTCCAGGCTGTACATCGCTTTCTCTTCACAGATTAGAGTCTGACTCCTCCTGGTCTGAAGCTTTTGGAAGGGAATGGCTCATTTTCACAGACGCTGATTTGGCTGCCCTGGGCCATGAGAATAACATGTGCAATTTCTGAAAAAGCTCAGCGTTCTTTTCACTATATAATTGATGTGCTGCGCAGTAAAATGTATTGCCTCAGCAGGCTTAATAAAAAATATAAAAAATGAATACTGAGGAGAACATTAGAAGACAATATTTATGATGTTATAAACAACAGCATTATTGCTGTTATAGCCAAAATCTTTGGAAAAACTGTCATTACCACTTCTGGAAGCTCTGTCAGGTTTTTAGAAAAACCATAGTACAGAAATTACCCATCTCAGAGTCACAAAATACCTTTTTAATGGATACATATGTCAGAGATGGTGATCTTCTCATTTTACTAGACTTGCATGCAACTTTTGCTACAGTGGATCATGTTATCCTGTTAAACAGACTCCAGTAGATGGTTGGTACATCTGATGAAGCCTTGCAGTGGTTTTCTTCATCAGGTTTTTCAGTTTCAATTGGTCACAGTGTCTTTTCATTAGCCCCGATAACATGTGGAGTGCCCCAGGGTTTATGTTTTTTTAAATTTTATTACTTTATTTGACAGGGACAGTGCATTTTAATAACATTTCATTTGTAGTCCCTGGGCTGGCAAAGAGTTTGAAGCACAAATGTTACAAATAAATGCATTGAAAATACAGTCAACAGTAAAAGCAAGTGAGAATATGCAGATAAAACAGAGCCTGCACTGCATGGAGACAAGAAAGACAGCTCTTGAGACACACAAAATCAACAATAGCATGACAACAATCAACAAATAGGATGACAACATGTTCAACAGATAGCATGACAACACAATGTCAGGACTGGTGGAGTGTGGATATTACATACAAAGATTATGATAAACACAAGCAGCTCTGACACTAAGCATAATAATGACAAGTAAGATGACAAACAACACGAAAAACAGCTCACTGTTCTAGTGCTCACAAGTTTGATCTCTAATGAACCAGGCTCTTAGTGTTGTGGTGAATGAATGGTAGTTGGCACAGTTTCTCATGTGTCGCGGCAAATTGTTCCAATCCTGAGAGGCTCTGACAGAAGAAGCAGATTGGCCAAAACTACTTTGTCTTCTTGGAATAAGAAGTTGTTGCTCTAGTAGTTCTGCTTGTTTTTAATGTGATGTAAGTACAGAGTGGTGGAGGAGCCATATTGTGTATTACCTTGAAAACAAGACACAGTCTACTGTATTTAACCATGTTTTCCCAGCTTAATAAGTATCCTTGTGGCTTCATGTCTAGTGTTTTTATTGTTTGTTTGTACAGGGATTCTATTGGCTTTAGTGTGGTTTTATTGACGTGTCCCCAACTTGTCAGACAGTACGTGATGTGTGGGAAGATCATTGTGTTTAATGAACATTTTAGCTGCATTAATGGTCATGCAGTTCCTTGTGATTTTGAAATAGGCTAGATTGAATCTTACATTCCTTGCAACTCTTTTTTACATGTGACGTGAAAGACAGATTAGAGTCAACAGTGATGCCAAAGTTCAATAGTTTTCTTGTATATGCTTCCCCTCAGTCATATATATGCAGATGTGGTGTTGCATTTCACTGTTATGCGGTCGACACTCAGATGTATCAATCATCTTTCTGATCTGTCCTGTCTGGTAAAATTCCTAGCAGATGTCAAATATTGTATGTCAGCAAATTTTCTTTCATTATAACCTGAAAAAGCAGGTTTTTATAAATGGTCCAGAAACAGATTAGGTCATATCTTGATGCCTTTGCTAATAATATCAAACCCGTGGTGAAAAACATATCAACAAGCTCTAAAAAACATCCGATTCCTTTTTTATCAAATAACCTTGAAGAATTTGTATATTTTTTATGTTTGACACTTGTTCTTGTTTGTTTTGTTTTATATGCTGCACATTTTTTATCTTATCTGTTTTATTGGTATCTGCTTTGTTGATTTTATTCTCGTATCTTTATTTGTAATGTTTCTTTTTTGTAAAGCACTTTGTAACACTAGTTTTGAGAAGTGCTGCACAAATAAACATTATTATTGTATAAAGATTGAAGGATGATGATAACCGTGCAGATCATAATATTTTGATGATAATGTGTTCGTAATGACAGTGTTGTTGACAATATGGATGAAAAAGACCCATGACAACTACCAAAAAATGATGATGATGATGATGATGATAATGCCCCCGATGGCTGAGGTACAGATCAGTGCCAGATGGCTTTAAACACACAGAGAGCTCTTGTTGTGCAGCTCCGCTCTGTTGAGCAGGATTCGGGAAGGTAGAGAGGGATTGGCAGGGGAGGTGGGAGGAAAAGCAGGTTTGCTTTGTTTTGAGTTAAATTCCCCAGACTGTTTCCTTGCTGCCAATAGCACTGGCAGCCTGAGTAATTAGCGTAAACTCACATTGTGCAAATGCACGTGTCTGTTGTGGTGTGTACTTGTATTTGGATGGGCGTGAAGGTGTGAAGTTAAAAGATAGTTTCTCTCTTTCTTTGTCTTTTTTTTGTCTTTTACTTTGCATGCACAGTTCATTTGGAGGTAAAGAGGGAGAAAAAAAAAAAACAGAAGAATTTTTACAACCAAAACAGTAGGTCTGATTTTGTCTGGCAGGGATCTTCTGTTTGAAGCCCAAGGACACATTAACTATCTGGCTTCAGCTCTGCATGCATTGCAAGAAGCAGCAGGGGAAAGAAGAGGAATATTTTTTATTATCAAGAACAGGCAACAGGCCAAAATTCTCAAAAATTTGGGGAAAAAAAGTCTTTTCAAAAGTTTCCAAAGTAGTTTTAAATCTTAATTTTGGTTTAGTGCTACTTTGGGTTCATGTCTAACTTGGTCACCTTGTGCACCATGTCGCCTGTCAAATGCTTAGAATGAGTAAAACAGAGGAAGAGCTGCTAACAGTATTTGTCGACAGATAGAGAAAAACAGGTTAGGAATTTGTTTTAAATTGACATCTGTGAGACAAGGTCTTGACTTCATACAACAAAACAGGAAGCAGCTGACGCATGAACGTCGCTTCCACTTTTAGTTTGCTGCTATATATAAATGTGTTTCCAAAGTTATTCCAAGCTGTTCTAACAACGTCTATTTAACATCAAATGTTTGCTGGAAGGTAGCGAGCCAAGGGACACAGAGAGGAGGAAAGTGGGAGGGGAGATATGAGGAGAGGAGGGAGGGGGAATAAAGAAGAACAGTATCTCTTCCTGAGGACAAAAGGACGAAGAAACAAAAGAAAATAAAAAGAGACACCAAAAAAAAAAATGCAAAGAGAGGACAGTTTTTACAGAAGTCATCTTTTATTGCCACGTAAGAAAGTTGTATATAGAACAATGGTGATATACTGTCAGATGGCAAATCAACAACAAAAGAAGAACAAAAATATCTGTCATCCCTCCCCAAAATAAGGAAAACAGACTTCATAGCAACACTATGGTAATATATTTCTGGGACAAAACATCTGCTATATCTGTTTTTCTAACATATTTGAATAGTACCAAAATACAGCTTTTCCATAACTTAATTTCACAAATTATAAAGTCAGTAAACAGTAAAAGGACAATGGGGCATCACGGTGCATATTATAAGCTACTGTGCAAACAATAGTGGGAGATGGGCTCTACCATAGAAAATATGCTTTACTAGTCACGCATAAATGCAGTGTTGGGGCCATATGTATTCATATACACATATGCATAAATACCACAAACTGGTCTGGACATCAAAAATAGAAAATTGGATCTCATATAACTTTGTATGTAATGCATGATTAACACCAAAATGAGTTAATCAATGAGTTATTCTATAAAAGGATATGCTTGCTAATGGATAGTAGTCATATCGCAAATAGCTTATTGATGCTTCAACGGTAATGGGAAATCCCTTGGCTCTGGACCGTAGCAGAGATCAATAACCAGAGTATTTTTCACATCGACTGTGATTGATATCCTTCCGTTAATTCTAACAGCAAGTATATTTAATATAGGTTTATGATAAAAAATTATACATATAAAGCACACCATAGGAGCAAACCCTTTTGAAAAACAGATGTTGAGCGTTACTGGACAACAAACACTGCATCTCCTCTGTCTCTGTGTGCATAAGTAGACAGCTCCGGATTGGTGAAAAACATTGCGCATAAAGACTGATGCTATACAAAGTCGTAAACATAGCTGACGAGATCCCCTTTTGATAATATAGTGGTATACTGATTTTTTCGATCATAAAGACGCTGCTCTTCATAGGCTGTAATCTTTACAGTGCTATCAAAGCCAGCAAACAGCAACGTTAAAGGATAGAAAAAGAAAGAGTGGTGGAAAATCTGGTAAAAATGTAACTTGTGTGTTTGAGCCCTTTAGCCATCCCCAATGTACTGTACATATTCCACTTTCCCGCTGATCTTTTCTCTAATGAAGAGTATACTGCATTTTATCTGTGGTGATTAACAGGGAAAAAAAAAACTTTCTTCACCTCCTCTCCACCAAGAAATTAATATTTACAGACAACTGCATTGTCCTGATTCAGCTCAATACCACAAGACTGACATCAAGAACAAGCCATGTTTCAAATCTTCCTCTTGAACACATATGACATACAGAAGGAGCTGACAAATACATGTTCTAGCGTATATTAGTAATGGAAAATCAGTCTGGACTCTGTGACTGATTTGGGAATCTATAGAGCTGCTGCATAAACGATCAATACAAGTCTGAGAGTCTACATGTCTGCGTAACCATACTGTAGCAACATGAAATCATTGGACAGAGGAGTTTTTGTGTGTGTATGAGCGGCGTCGTTAGCGCTCACATTCCGTGAACCGCCAGCGCTTTGCAATATCAATAATTCAAAGTTTCCTCCCTATTAAGTGTTGACATTAGGTCCCTTTTCTGTCTTTGTGTGCCACTGCGGACTGAGTCCCTGTCGCAGCACCAAAGCTCTTCCTCACATTTCTCTGGGTTTCTGTGATTAAAGACCACAGTGAGAACTCATAAAGCCCCCCTGGCCACTGGTCTCAGTACAGCTCCTGTTCTGTCTCTTATTGAATATTCCTTGTAGATATTCCACTGTGCGGTTTTCTCCTGGCGGTTGACTGCTCTGCTGAACAAGAGAGCTTGATTTCAGCTCAACTTGTCTAATGGGGACGCTTTTTTGTATTAATAGACCTCTCTCTCAGCCAAAACAAGAGAGAAGTTGGACCACAATCCCCATTTCCATATTCCATTCACATCTCATCTGCCTCTCTCTCCTTTTCTGTCACCTGCCTCTTTGTGTCTCTAGGTGAAGCTTGTGTGGGCTAGTAGAAGTGTAAGCTTTTGTAATGCTCCGTTTTGTCATTGCTTCTAATTGTCAATGCGTATTTAGTGACGCAAAAGGTGGGTGGGTTTGCAAGGTGTTTGCCTTCAAGCTTTTCCTAAATCTCTCTCACTCATCTGCCACTCTTTGCTTTTGCTTTTCTTCGTGCCTTTTATTAATTTGACACATTGCGAGACGCTGCCACAATACAGTGTACAGGCCCAGCAAATAACTCACCAACTCAACATCAGTCTGACACATATTCAGACGTTTCACCTCCAAGGACAAGACTCAAAACACTACAGTAAAAGCATTTCAAAAACAAGCCCTTTGTGGCAAGAATAGATGAATTCGTTTCAGAATTTGTTAACGGGATGCTTGCTGGCTGTCCTTCTGGTGTCAAAAACTGTTACAGCCTAATGTGGATGGATCAATAAATTGATTTCCAGCCAATCATGCGGTACAACTCGGCACATTGGTGACTACATGGCAATAAGAGGCAACCGAGGTCATACGTTGTGGTGGTTCAGGTGATGCAGGGCTAAAAAGAAATGCTGCAGAGACCCAGATTAAGCTTTAGCTAGGGGGCTTCATCAAGCACGACTGGCAGTGTTTTGTGGGTGGGAAGCCAGTGAGGGAGCATTGTCGCTGCAATAGTGATTTTTCTTGTTTGGTTGGGGCATTGAGGGTATAAAGGGTGGTGGGATCTGGGAGGCAGCATGAACCTCTACATGCATTGTGTTAACAGTGAGAAGGACTACAGTGTAGCAGAGTGGGCCATGCCAAATTGTGAGAAAAGGGGGGAAACGTTGGAAAATACAATACAAAAATTGTTATTTGATGTCAGTAATCTGCAAACAGCAGACTTGTTACCAAGCTAGCTGGAGTGAAGCTTCACAACAAAAGAGGGAAAAGATCCAAAGCTGGTGAGTTCTCTGAACAAAGGACTCACTGCAGTTTATGTTTTAACTTGTCACTTACTTTGGAATGTAACGTGTCCATCCCGGACAGCAGAATCTATTTTAATTGAGTGACTGGAGAGATACATTAGGTCTCTATTGTCGTCCTACTTACTGATTTAAAAAGCTGGGTGTACATTTAGTCAAAATATTGCATCTGTAAGAAAACAATACAATATTAAATCCAGGTCACAAGGCCAAAATATATTCAGCACAAGTGTTAACACCACATAACTTCAGGCTGCATGCTTGACTGGCCTGATTCCTGCTCCTGCCTTTGTTGCTGATCAATGTGCCGGTGAACCGCTGCACCCTCTAAAGTCTGATTCCTATAATTAGGCCTCCACTCTTCATTTGACTTCCATTCAGCCAGGAAGCAGGAAAAAAAAGTAAAGAGAAACCTTTGGACTGTGGCAGGCAGTGCACCCACAAGGCAATCAGGTCCTGGATGGTTTGGAGCAATGAGTTCACACTGTGGTCATCCCCAAATTTGTATCTCATTTGGCAGCGTCATGGTTGGTGGTACTGCCATGTTCATGTCATTTATCTTAATCACAAGATTCTGACTTCTAAATACTTTTCATATCAACATCCAAGTGAAACTGACTTTTGTGAAAGCTCTAATGTATCTGACTTGGTGTTTCATATTATATAAGTGCCTGAAAATCAAGCAAATAAGGACACCCCATGTCAGCTAAAGCACATTGTTCAGTGATTAAACCCAAATTTAATAGATACAGTATTATATTGTCAATTCACAGTATTTTTAACCCCCACTTGACCAACTCTGTCCTGTGATGTGTACACTTGCAAGTTGTAAACATGGGAATCTTCCCATCTCTACCATCCATCCCATATGATCTGAATGCAGCATAAGAAACTAGGGGGTGAAGGCAATCACTGACACTATACTCCAAGATGTCTGTTACTACCACTGACTGTATATGAACTGGGACGACACGTCTCCACTTCCTACCGCTATGCAAAAGTGAGACCAAAATATCTCCTTTCCGGGAGCTACCATCTTGCTTGTGTGATGTCGTTTGGAGCCAGAATCTGCACAGTAGAGTCGGACCACGCCCCCTCAACCATCCCGCCACCTGACGGAGGTTTGAGAGCGGCTGTCACAGCTGTCAATCCTGACATCACACCCTCTTTTTATATCGTCAAATAACTAATTAAAAACAAACTTATCAGAAAAATGAGCCCTTGTACAAACATTAGCGTTATGAGAACTACCTAAAATGACAGAAACCATCTTTATTACTTTGATTTTTTAGTTTGGCTTATGTCCCATCTGTTAACATTGAGGGGGCGGGATTTATGATCTGTACTGCAGCCAGCCACCAGGGGGGCGATCGAGATATTTTGGCTTCACTTTTGGGGATCTGTCATGACGTCCATCTTTATATACAGTCAATGGTTACTACAGAGTGGCTCACCGGCTTAGTGAGTGAACTTTTGATTGACTAGTAGTTTGATCGAGTAAAGGCCTGGTCACGCCAGAAAGTAGCACAGCACAATTCCTCAATGTATCTTTGCAAAATATTTGGTTCTAAAAGCTTGATGATGTAGTGACAACTCGCAGGGCTAGTTGATGAACTACTGTGGCTGGTGAGCTATTCGCTAACACGCTAGCCAGCTGGAAACATGCTAGTACTAGTCGGTCGGAATAGCTTGTCAAGCATCTTTCTATTTTCTGTGTACTGGGCCGTTTATCCTGCCCAGACATTTTGTTCTCAGAATTGTGCATCATTTCATTCAATGCAGAGTTATTAAAGAGGGGAAAAAGCTCTCTGAGCTAGCGAACAAATCCATCAGAATGTAGTTTGTAGTTTTAAATGCTGGTGCAAGCGGGCCTTAATCGTTTTCTTGGAGCAAAATCAGTTTTGCAATGCTATACATATATTATATAGATGATACCATATAGTAGATGATTCATCCTATTCCCTGCTGTGACAGCTTATGCTGTTCTCCTACTGAAGATAAGGGGGTGTCTCTTTCCCAGAAAAGTTGTTGGAAAAAGTTGGTAGTTAGCATTGACCATAGAAAACAGACAGAAGCTACAAAAAATCCACTCAGAAGCAACATAAGCCTGTGAAAAGGAAAGCAACCATCTCTGAGCTATGAAATTGTCTTTCAAATCCCAAAAGTCCTCCAAGATGAGAGAAAATAATGAGGAATAATGCACATATACTTCTTTGTCTTTGGAACTGGCAGCTTTTGAAATTGTTAGCCACTGAATGTACTGAAGTTAAGTACAAACACGACAACATTCAGAAAAACAAGCATCTTACAGATTCTCTTCAATAAATGATGAACAGGAACACTCATGGTTCAGGAGCTGGCTCTTTTACTGAATTGACTGTTTTGAGCCCGCAGACTACCCGTGTCCTTTTGTCTCTGCTGTGGCATTTTTTGTCTGACTGACTCGTCTGATGAAAAATGTCAGACATGACTGCATCCTGAACCCATTCATCTGTGGCCCTGACCCTATCAACCGTGACCCAGCCGGCGCAACCAATTCCTGCTTTCTATCGGGTTTATTTTGGCTGTTACGGTGAGGGATGAGGGGTTTTTGTTTACCAGCTGTTTCCACTGCTCTGCCTGCTTACAGTACCAATTGTTTCAGTGGCTGCTTTTGCAAAGCTGAATGGGCTTTAAGGATGGAGCAGTACGGGATGGCAAGGGGGGTTCATATTTCCACACTTCCGCCTTGCTGGATTAAGTCAATTGGGTCTGATAATGCACATCCTGAGCAAACACTGACCTGCTTTTCAACTCTGTTACAGACAAAACCACCAGCTGTCAAAGAAAATGAGAAAAGAGATACATGGAGGAGGAAAGAAAACAACTAAATTTGCAAAGGATTCTCATCAGACAAATGGGTTTATGAGATTGTGGTGTCCATTTATATATGATTCACTTTGTTTGGTTTGTTTGTTTTAGTTTTACTTCTCCAGAGACAATATTCATATGCCAAAGTATGATTCATACACACACACACGCACACACACACGCATAGACACACACAAAGTTAAAAAGAGTGGAAATGTGCGCAGTGTTCAAGAGGACACACAATGGTAGAAAATTGCAAACTGAATTACATTTTTTGGCACACAGAATCAATCACTTATATTTCCTGCTAGAACAATGCACACGGGGGAAACCAATCATGTCTTTCAAGGTGGGGGTGAATTATTATTATTCACTGTCTCATCATGACTGTGCTTCACTATCACAGGAAAGATTCATCACAGCCCCGTTTTTTGTTTCTCGAAGATATTTCTGCTCTGAAAGTCTTCCATTCAGACACGGGGGGGGGAGCAAAGAAGAAGAAAGGGGTGAAAATAAGTGAAAGTAGAAAGGATGAAAAGAAAGGGATTAAGAGAGAAAGGCTATGTATATTTATATATATAAAAAGCATAATATCAGTTATCGCTACAAAGGGCCAAGGTCTGGAGTTTCACAGTCTTTCATGTACAACAGGCGCAGCAACAGCACTGACTTTTTGTCTCTCTGCTGCGAGGACGCCTGTCGCTCTGCACTGCGGGAGCAGAAGGAAAGCAAGAGTCCACCCTGTCATGTGGTCTGTGTGTATCTGTGTGTGTGTGTGAGTGCGTGCGGCTCTATTGTGGGTGTAGGTGACACATTTTAATGCTCTCATGACTTCCCAAATCCTGTTCCACGCCTTCAATTAGGTCTCCAGGTTTTTCCAGTCATGTGACCCTCAAGACAGCAGGGGTTCACAGCATGAGGCAGAAATATCCCCTCCTATAGACCCCCTTATCTTACGCTCAACTGGCTTAGTTGTTTCATGTGTCTTTTGATTTAGAAGCTGTAGCATTAGGCCCCCCCTCCCCTCCCCTCCCCTTCCCCCTTTTGCACCTCAGAACTACATACAGTCTGGATACACAGGGTACCCAAACTGTATGTAGCTCTGCTGGAGCTGGCAATAAAATGTGTCTCTGGTATACACACTGAAATCCAATGTCTTTTCCTCTCACCAGATTGTCATGTGCACCTCTTTCTCTTATTAGCAGGCTTTAAAATCGTCAATCAACACTTTTTTTTTTTGCTTGTTCTCTGTCCACAAATGTCCTGACAATCTGTCTTTGTTTGTGTGATACTGTCTGAGCCGCCTATTGCCTGTTTTGCTTGTGTTCTGGTTGGATCTGCACAAAAATGTCCAAGACATAACTGCATTTACACTTATGCCAAATGCTTCTCTGACCACCTTCAGAGACGCTTTAAGCAATCAGATCATAATCTATTTACTGTGTGTTTTGGGTGCATTGACATTTTTATTTTCATGTGGCTGAGCACTGTCCTATTACAATCTGATCACTTTAAAATGCATCTTAATCACAAGTGTAAAGAGGGTCTTAGAGGTTGAAACAGCACTTAAGATTACAAGGTCAAAATGATAACAGTGGCAGCAGTAGCTGATAAGTCTCACATCATTACAAAACAAGCAATCGGGCTCGGAGAAGCCCTTAGAAGATTTGGCCTATTTGTCAGACTTAAGGATTTATTTTTATGTTTGAGTCATGTAACCCAGATAGTCATTTTTTTCCCCGCTGGTTGTGATGTTTTTTTCAGCTAGAGCTTGAGTACAGTGAGTGATCTAATCAAGCCTAGTTTCTTGTAGCAGTGTCTTCCATCACCGCTAAAAGAATGGTGGTATTTTTATTCCAGTTCACTCCACTTTTCACAGTATTTTTTCACTTTTGTCTAAAATTAGAGAAGTAGAACACCTTAATGCAAAATCTGCGCAGAAATAAAATGTTGAGCAGCCAAAGCTTACATTTGCTTCACCTAATGAAATATGTTCAGTTGCTTAGTTGACCCACTGTGCCATCCACATTAGCCTAAAACTCATACATATAACATATCTTTAATTAAATAAGTTCTTTTGTCAAATTCCAGTATTATGAAGCCCCCCTCCTGGCCACAGCTACAGTACATAAAAACAGCTTTATTTTCTTTTTATTTGCAATCTTTTTGTTAATAGTTTTGGAATTTAAAGGCAGTAAATTATCCCAGACTGTGCCCCGTCATTGAATAGATAAGGTGGGTCATCCTTACTTAGCTGCCATTTCTAAGAGTTACATTTTTCTGGTTTTAATTGGTTTAGAGCACTGCAATGGTCTAAATTCACTGACAAGAATATCATTTTTAAGTTTTGGGAATCCAAATTTAGAGATAACATATGCACAAATCACACAAAATATCATTCTTTATAAACCCATATCGGCCAAGCCCTGGTGTGTGGTCTTTCTACAGTTTGTCTTTTTGTATATGTGTGAAAATGTGTCTGCGTGTGCATGTTTCTGAATGTGTGCGTTTGTGTGTGTGCGTGCGTACAAGAATGATGCTCTGAAAAGCCTCTGCTAGCTGCAGCATCATCCAGATGCTGCCTCCCTGCCTCCTTATCCCTCCTCTGGGCCAGCTGTCACCACACAGACGAGATCAGAACAGCACAATGCCAGTGCGACAGCTTCCATTCTCTGTGCTGGAGCCTTGTGGAAAAGGGCGACCTTCAGCTGCAGAGCCTACGAGGCGTTTCTGAATAGCCACAGTACAAAGCCCTGCATGTCTGCAGTCCAAAGCCCAGCGCCCTCATCATGTGTCTGTTTCAAAGCCCTCAGGAGATTTGAGGAGAATCATAAGGAAATGTTATTTCTTCCAAACCATTCAACACTTTGTTGGGCAGATGAGCAGAACTCTTGTTGCGAGGTTTGTGGGTAAACTTGCTGTATTTCTCTTTTCCCATGATGCTTCGGTGCTTTACACTTGATCCCTTCTATTGCTTCTCAGGTTTGGTTCATAAAAGCCCATCCATTTTATTATCAGCAATTTCCCATTTTTAACAGCTGTGTGTAGTCACACTGTAATGCTCAGATATTGTTATCATTACAGAGTAGATATTAGCTGTGAGACAACACTCTAATATTACCACAAGTGTACAGACATCCCTGCTCTGTAGGCTCTTTGTTGTTATGGTTACAGATACCACCAACTTGGCTGCCATCCTCTTGACAAACAAAGGTCTGTTCGGTGATTTGATTGGTGAACCCTCTGTTTGTGAAACGAGGACCACTCAGACATGGTGTCACTGTCCCACCACAAAGTCGTGACAATCATTCACCAGTACCAACAAGCCTCAACTTCTTCACACAAACACACACATAGATCTGCACCTTTGACCAACCCTGGAGTTGGTGTCTCCACTCAGAGATTACTTATGCCACCACTCCACATGCATCCTTTCCCCCTCTTTGTCTCCCTCATATCCTCTCTCACACAGTCACCTCTGTCTTGCTGTTGGTCACAAAGTAGGGCTGTGTGGGAAGGAAGTGTTGGCTGTGGCTCTGGCCTCTGGTGCTGTGGAGCTGGTTCGGCTCCAGCACGGTACACTGAGGCCTCTTGTGCCCGTAGGTCTTCCTCCGGCCCACCGTCTCAGTCCCATCCCAACCCTTCAGCCCCAACCCCATCGCATGCCCAGTCGCAATGGTGTTGGAACTGTACGCCAATGGGCGGCCCATTGTAGCCGAGCTGGAGCCAATGGCACTCTCGGCGGCCCTGGAGATGCCCAGGGACATGCCACCTGGCATGGTCCCCGCCATGTGTGCCAGGGAGGTAGCCCCCAGTCCTGGCGGCTTGCTACTGTGGCTGTGAGCATGAGTGTGAGTGTGAGTGTGAGTGTGAGCACTGTGAGAGCTGTGGGCAACGTGGCCATGGCTGCCTTTGGGTTTCTGGCCGTTCAGCTTCAGTCCCCCTCCTCCACCACCTCCGTGCCTTTCTGTCGGGAGGGTTGAAATGGAGGAGATGCTGGGCATCTCTGTGACATAAGTGGCCACTGGCTCTGGAGTCAGTGGACCCAAGGAGGTCATAGGAGTCATGGAGGTCATCGGGGTGAGGGAGGTCATGGGTGTCATAGAAGTCATGGGTGTCATAGACGTCATTTGCGTCATGGAGGTCATCTGGGTGATGGTTTGGTTCATAGGGTTGGAGGTCATGGGGTTAGAAGCCATAGGGTTGGTGGTCATCGCAGGAGTCATCGACGACATGTTGCCCATGGAGGGTCTGGAGTTGCCCATGGGTTGGAGAGGAAGGCCACCCTTCGTTGGTAGCTCCACCATCAGTCGGCGCTTGTTGTAGATTTCACCATTGTACTTGGCGGCTGACAGAAGAGGGAGAGAAAAGAACAGAAACCTAATGAAAATGTTAAATGGACATGAAAGATCTGCAAGAGGACAGCTGAAATCTTGAGTTAAATGTTGAAATCTGAATAAATTTGCTTCATCCCATTTAGCTGTTTGCTCTTTTTAGACTGAAAAAAAAACAAACAATATCCCCAGCTCGTCTGTTTTGCTACAGCGGAACAAAAAATAAAACTGTTACAGAGAGTGACTCATGAAATCAGCTGCAAACTAAGACATGCACAAGTGAGCACACACACACACAGGCAGAAGTTTGGATAGAAAACATCCCATCCCTTTTTACTCCCACAATCTGAAAAGGTCGTATAACAAACCTGTATACTTTAACTTTGTTAGTCAGCCTACCCTCATCTGACTGACCATCTAGGGTGTCAGGGCTACTGTAAACGCCTGCATATGGAGGCCTGTTGTGTCACTGGAGGAGTGAAATCAAAAAGAAAGCCCAGAATGTCTCCTCCACCTCTCCTTTTCCTCCTTTATAAAGCCAAGAAAACATCTCATTTCTGTGTGGTGGGAAGGTGTTCACTATGATGAAAAGAGGAAGAATATCTGGAAGAAAGATCTGGTAATCATGTTTTCCTACATGGCGACATGTCTCTGGTAGATGTAACTGTTACTCCAAACACTGAGTAACGGGACTTCATTTCCCTTCAACGTACAGTATAATAAAGAGAAGATTATGAGAAAATCTTGTTGCCTTTCTGTCTACGTAAGAAATTACGGCTTGTCATCTTCCAGAGCTCAGTGTTTTCTGAAACAAAGGTATGGATCTGGTTTAGTGTAACAGGGATTGTAGGGTGTGTAATTCCTCTTGCTATATATCCAGTAGTGTAGGTTTAGGGGCTTACGGGGCCCCTTCTCTCAGTAAGTACAGTAAATGCCACTGGTAGCTATGTAACTTCGGCAGTTCATGAGAGAAACACCCGAGGTAGGTTGTTTAGATCAGCGCTCACACACCGATGGCACAGCCTTCGGGAGCAATTCGGGGTTCAGTATCTTGCCCAAGGATACTTTGACATGTGGACTGGAGAAGCCGGGGATTGAACTGCTGATCTTCTAATTAGTAGATGACTCACTCTTCCTCCTGAGTCAAAACCGCCCAATTAATAGCTGAGTTAAATTGGTCATATAGCATGAAGTAGTGCACTCTGTAAACAAGCTACCTAACTGTCAAAGCGCTAGCTAACATAAATTGCTGATTTTTTACACTGTGCTTGGTCTGAGCCAGAGGTTTTCAAACCGTGAGCCTCCCCAGGTGGGTGCAAGGGAGTTGAAGGATGGAGGTGGGGGCGCAAAGGGATGTGAGGCGTGAGCAGCAATTTGCATAAAAAATTATACTCATACTCATTCGTGCATCATGATTAATCGTCCATAAATCTGCTTAAAAAACATGGAAAAAAGACACTCCCTATAACTCCAGAATCATCATGTTTTTAAGTTTTCTTTAGTATCAAAGTAATCCAGTTATAGCTGACTGTACTTCCATGGTTACACTGCAAACAAGAACTGATAATAGCCAATTTGGCATACTTTTAATGGTGCCAATTTTCCAAAATGTAAACAAATACAGGCTAAAAATACAGGGCTCTCACAGCTAATGCACTAAATCCATGGCAACATTATACTTCTTGTGTACAACCCCCAAAGCATGTAACAGTCCCAAAACTGAGAACATTGATTATCCCCAAAACAGAACAAGACAAAAAGCAAGAATAATAATAGGAACGACACATATTTCACTATCAATATTTTTATGACATTACTTCAGACACTCTCCTCTATTTGCCCTTAGTTGAAAACCAGTGGTGGGGTCATATGTCAATGTTACTGTATTTTCTTTATAATTGCATTTTTTTACTGTGTAACTTTGCCAGTTCATAATGTAACGCCTGAGTGTGCTGTGCTGTGTCTGTGACTGAACGGTTCATGCATCCACACAATAAATGGCAGCACAGAAATAGATGCAGGCCTGCCGTCCATCATTCCGCCACCCAACAAAACGCAACACAGAGTTGAGGCATTGCTTAACTAGACAGTCTGAGTGGTGTCTGGCTGAGGCGAGTTACATCAAGTTACATATGCAGCACTTGACATTTTTCAATCAGACAAGAAAGATGGAGAAAACAGTTTAATGTGACAACTGAAATCTGTTTAAAGGGATAGTTCGCTTTTTTTTTTTTTTGAAGTGGGGTTGTATGAGATTCTTAGATAGACAGTGTATTACCTGCAGTAGATGGCAGTCTGCACTCACCCACCCCCGCCCCCTCCCCACGTTTGGAGAAGCAGGCAGAAGTACCGGCATGGAAGCTAAGTAATGTGCTGCTGTGGACGGCGGCAGCAGCAAAATGTATTTTAGCCACATAATAAAAGGCCCACCAAACAAATTCAATATCAGTTTAAATGTACACCATATTTAGAATATTTTCACCGCTTTACTGCCGTCAGACCTTCCTTTTCCTTTGGCACTACATTTTCTTAACGATAGAACTTCCGTATTCCTGCACATGCCATGTACTGTATTACACCACAGCAGCACTTTCTGACCCAAACAGCTCATCTCCGGCATAATACAGTGCCCAACATGCATAGGAATGCAGGTAATAGACTGACTATGGATAAGTACCTCATACTAGTGATGGGAATTCCAGCTCTTTTTAGTGAGCCAGATCATTTGGCTCTTCTCAGCGATAAGAGCTCTTTCGACTCCTAAACGGCTCTTCATTTAGTACCACTTCTGGCTTTTATAATTCAGCCAAATTTAGCAATGTTTTGACCTATGATTGGTATGTGTGCACATATATCACTTAAATTATTCAATGTAATTTCCAGAATACCATAATTTTACATTATGTTTGGTATAAAAACATCACACACTATTACACGTGTATTGAACGTTTTATTTATATTGAACAATCCAAAACAGTGTCAGGCCAGTGTTAAAAATGCTAAATGAAATGAGTGAATCAACGAGAAAACAACACAGAGCAGCCCCACCCGCCAGCTTTTAACCTGATGGTATGATCTCTGTTTTTCATCACAGTGATTGGTCGCACGCACACACACATCAACACAACATTCAGTCAGTGCATGGAGTGTGGCGAAAAGATCATCCTATTATTCTGTCTTGTATTAATTTACAAAAAAAAAAAAGAAAAAAGAAATCGTCTCTCAGACAGGAGCCGACTCCCATCGTTCATTTAATGGAGCCAACTCACAGAGCTGACTCGCGACCGACACATCACTACTTCATACAACCCCACTTCAAAAAATGCAAACTATCCCTTTAACTGGTAAAGAGTTTGAGGTGTAACATACATATACAATATATAATCATATACATACTGTATGTATAAAGACACCTACATGTATCTACCTTCTTACACACAGACCGAATCAAGCTTTACTGTGCTCTGTGTGTCGGTGTAAGAGTTTCACCATATCTTCTAAATATCTGTGTGTGTGTTTGTGTGTGTGTGTGCTTCTTTAGCCTTGGAGCAGTCAGGTTTAATGCCTCACATTTATTCCTCTCTCTGTCAGTCACTGTCACCAGGCTACCGTCTCTCTTATCGCTGCGAAATGTGACCTTTTTTTTTTTCTTCTGCCAGATTCACGTTCACAATCGAGTCATTACTCTTTAGCCCTTGTTGCCTCCACGTCCTTGAAGATAAAGTTAACACACTCAGCGAGTTTGCTTTGCCGCTGTAACTATAAATCTAGTTTATTGCTCTGTGAATAGGAGAGAAACGAGTGAACGGCTCTGTGGGGGGATGGCAGGGCGGATTGTGGGGGGTGGGTGGGGGGGGGGGCAGAAGCGTCTCACCACCCCTGGGGATCAAACTTGCTCAGGCGACAGGTGAATCAATCCAGCGGCAGTCAGCTCAACGGTGCACACATCCAGCGGCGTACGTGAGTGGAAACGGAAAGCACCGCTGTTACACAGTGTGGGCTCTGCATGCCTCTGCCTGCGAAAGGCCAGCATCCCACAGAGGCTCACACACATTATGCATCAGGAAAGAAAAAATCAAGCACTGCTCCTCTGAAGTCCCTCAGCACCAATAACATAAAGACCTTATTAGGGTTAGACGTGTATGTCAGGCTGCTTTTTTATTAGCCAGCTGTATCTACTGTCAAGGTGGGTAAGTTGTAATATTAAATGTCTTTAAAACCCTGCAATAAATTTCTTTTTACATTTTAAAATTTGTTCCTGCCTCAGACGCAACTAATCAATGAGCAGCGTGAACGTTTTCATGTGTTTTTTCTGTGTGAAAAGAAACCGCACCAACAGGAAAACACAACAAGTTCACTGATTTGGATCAGAGCAAACAAACTATAGGTTTGAAAACGCCTTAAAAGTAAAAAAGGATATCTCAGCCTCTGCTGCATTGATTTTGACCAGTCTTACAAATCTGTCTCTTGTGAGTCGTGCAACATTGTGCAAGTGCAATGTTAAACCACAGGAGTTCTCCTTTAAGATATCACTTCCCCATGTTGTACCAAACCAATAAACAAAGAAGCCTGTAAAAAACAAACTCCGTTTGTGGAAACTCATTTGCATGTAAAGAGGATTATAGAAGATTAAATCCTAGCTGAGGTGTGAGGGTATATGGTTATAATCTGCAGGTTCTCAAAAAAACTTTTAAATAATTCCATACTGATACAGATGTTTTGCTAAGCTGAAACGGAGTCTTGCATACAAATCTGCAATAAACACTCCAGCAGCAGGTGGGGTTTGTGGGAGCCTGAAGTTTAGGAAAGCAGGCTCGTGACTTGCTGGTTGGTAGTTTTATTCCTAAAGCAGAAAGTGCTTCCAGTGTGAGATACAGGACAGGAGCATGAATGATTAAAAAAAAAAAAAAAAGATTAAAAAACTGAGCAATTCCTTCCCCAATAAGAGCGGATTTACTTTGCAGACCATCCGTGAAAAACGTCTTAACAGCATGTATCATAGCATGAAGGAACACAGACGTCTCTTTAGTGTTTATGGTAGTTGTTACATTCAGCAGAGCACATGTGCATTAGACGTGGGCCATAATTGGTCATTTGTACTTGTAGAAGACTGCGTCCCCCTCTGGGCTGAGTTACAGCTCTGCATCCAGGGACCTTTATTAGTTGGTTTTTGCCTCGGATGCTGTTAGAATTCAATAAAGTGACCTTATATAGATGCACATGGGGACAGTGGAGATGGCTATTGATTGACAGAAGTGTGGCTTATCAGCTGGACGGTAGACCATTGGGAAAGTGGCAGAGGCAATTAAAGAAAAGTGGAAAAAAAAACTGGTTAGAGGGTGTTGGGGAAGGTGGTGTTGATCTTAGACTTGGTTCCATTTCTCAAGGGTTCAACAGGCAGTGAAAACACCGGAGTGTGTAGAGAAGAAAAGAAAAGCAAAGTCAATTTATGTTGCTCAAGATTAGTGCCGCTCACACAAAGGTGAGGTTCAAAAATAGCCTTCGCTAGCTTTTTGTTTTTTGTTTGCTGTCATTTATTCCCCCCTCTCTCTCCCCCTCGCTTCCCCCACACACATATTTTCACAGCTCATGTGTGACGTTCCCATCATTGCCTCACAGAAATGGCAGTTTGCCTCCTGGAATCCCGGGCTTCTGAGCTGTATATCTCTGGACAGCTTTTCCAATCATTTCATAGGAGCCTCTTTGAATACCACTTGTGGAATGGAAATCTGTCAGTCAAGTGTGAGCCCAAGGGGGGGTGGGGGTGGGGGTGTGTGTGGTTGCTCCCTTCAATTACAGAAATGGAATCAGATATGAGCTGCTATAAGGGAGGATTGAGATTAGCAGACCAATGATTCTTTAAGGAGCGATATGGAGCATGATGGATTGAAGGTGGCGGGGGGCAGGAGACAGTGCATATAGGAGGGGGAGACAAAAGGAAAAGGAAAAAAAGGTGAGGGAAAATGCAGAAGAGAGGGGTAGGAGGCGAGATGATAAAGGTGGCGATATGAAAGAAGATAGAAGGATGAGAAATGGGGAGAAATGGGAGGGAAGGTGCAGGAGTAAAGGTGAGAGGAAATGAAGAGGACAGGGAAGGAGAGGGAGCGAAGCGGAGAGGGAGGGACTGGGGGAGGATGGTCAGGGAGAGAAAAATGAGCAGAGACATTAAAGGTTAGAGGAGCAAACAGGGAAGCAAAGTGGTCGAGGGAAGATGAGGTCCATTTTGATTATAAAGAAGCAGATGGGGGGAAGCAGGATTGAGAAAAGCTGAAGTGGATGAATAGAAGAATATTGACAGATGTGCTAAAAAGTTGACTAAAAAGTAATTTCTACATTGCTGTCTGGACTCAAAGAGCCTTTTGCAAACCCAAATGGACAAATTTGCTTCATTGTAAATGAACCATAGTAGTTTTTGCACAATTCCAATAAACTTGAGATTGTGTACACTTAACATTACATCCAGACATTTTCCAGAGCATATAATAGTTTTTTAGATTGATTTTATGCCCTCCAGGCAGTCACTGCTTTCAGAACCTGCAAGTACATTATGAAAATCTACTTAGAGAGACTTCTTCAGATTAATAATCAATCACAGTGAACATTTAGTCTTTGAATAGAAATGCAGTCAGACTGTTCTGAGAAACTTTAACAATAAGCCATTGAAATGTCTTACGTGATGAATATTTAGCCTGTTAATTG
Organism: Scomberomorus guttatus; assembly: GCA_038419695.1. Taxonomy (NCBI): domain Eukaryota; kingdom Metazoa; phylum Chordata; class Actinopteri; order Scombriformes; family Scombridae; genus Scomberomorus; species Scomberomorus guttatus. Next base: position 17,284,500 of record CM076465.1, on the reverse strand, counting down.
TTACAATCACATTATGAAACTTTTAACTATTTAATATGGAATTGGAAAAAACAACAACAAATGAGGAGGAGGTTTTAGTATGCAGATCATTGGACATACACTGTCTATCAGTCTATCTATTGATCTATTATATCTATTGTCTTGTCCGCCCAGTTTAAACATAATATTTTGTGTATTATACCTGGAGAAAATTACATAGTTGTACTTAAGAATCTGCTGCAAGGTCCCAGTGGATCCAGTGGTGTTGGCACAAGTTTTGCAGGGGGAAGAGTGACAAAGTCTATATAACAATAAAGCATTTAAAATCAATTGCAGATATTCATCTACAGTGCAGTTATTGGATGTAGGAACCAGGCACCACCCAAGAACCACCCAAAGCCTCCAATTGGGATGAAGGTTTACTTGTAAGAGATATATCATAATTAAATGCAAAAACAATGTATAACAAATAGTAGCATCTGATTTTCCAACTTGGAAAATTTCTTAGATTACGGAGCTCGCCTTCAGTATAACTGATGATCTGGTCAACAAATTTAATGAATCTTGCTGGGAGTTTACCATTTAGTTGTAGCTATTCTGCATCAACCTGCCTCATCTGTTTTTCCTTACACACTTTGAGATTTCTTACGTTTCCCAAAATGCCACCATCAATCCCCTGAGCACGTGCTGCATAGATCTGTTGGTTCTGTGTGTAGGAGATGAAAGGAAAGCTGTAGCCTATCATCAGAGAGTAAGGTTTTCCAGATGAGAAACGGTGAGGATGCGCTCCTTCCTAAAAATTGCAGCACGTCTTCTGGCTGCACCACACTCTGATTTATTGTAGTTTCTGTCAGTGGAGAATTTGATGTCTCTCTCCTTGTTGAATATTGGTGCAAAATGTTGAGTTGAGAAAGAATCCCTTTGTTCTTTGACATTTCCCGCTGATGTTTTAGACAACTAAACAATTTTCTGCAATCGCAGTTGTACCTGTGCTAAAAATATCCTGATATTGCCTGATGTCTATATTTGGCCAGTTATATGAGAATTATAAAAATACACCGCCAATACAATAAATGAAGATACCAGGGTTCAGAACTCAGGATGACAGTGTTAATCACTATTTTCACTGCTGTTCTTTTAGGGTGGCTTTCCTTTGAGCTCAAAAATGATGTGTCCACTTGTCACTCATTATTCTCTGTTTTCTCAGTTTTGCTGGCAGTTATATAAACTGCTACCATAATTACACAACATCCTCGTGCTTCCGGTGCACAAAGCCATACTCAGCTTTAACAAGCCAGATAATCTACAGCGTTACCGTAACATGTCTGGGGGATGAGTCAGTGCCCTCCACATGCAGTGTGGAGTAGGGATAGCATTTACATCTACAATACAGAGGAAGATCACACCTACATTTGTCACCAGAATCAGATGTTTTATTTTCTGCTTCTCGGCATGCAGGAGAGGCCTTCCAAAGGCAAGCTCTTGTATGATTATTTTTCTAATAAAAGGGCACAAATACCTTCTTGTAGCTGTTTATACAGATATCTATATGTGCTTGTAGATAATATCTGGTGGGAGTGGGCTGAATACTGAATTAAGTAAGGCTAGGGTACCTGTCTAGCATAAACAAGCTGCCAGACACACACTGAAAAATTCACAAGTCAATCTCAAACAAATTCAGTTTATGAAATAGTGATGTCTCTGCCAATAACATATGGGCATGGTGAGGCAAATTCAAATCAGTTGCGCTGATAACTGAGCTCGTTGAATTTAGTAGCTTGCATGAAGCTGTCAAACAGCTTGATAAGCAGGCTGTTTCTGCTTTACAATGTTGTCCAGTTTGGTAGCTCCATCAATAACACCTGTCAAATCTGCTTGCAAGCCTGCCATAGTTTAGTCACATTGTTCCCGCAGACCTGTGGAATAATAATCTGACCATATGTGTTTGGATCTCAAAACATGTAGGAAAACATAGTGGGGAAAAAAAGCAAGTAATTAATAAAACAAGCCCCCAGTTCTCATTTTCTAAAGATTCACTGCCAACTCAGGATGCATCAGATGGTGACTTCACCATCAAGAATGGGGAAAAGCCCCGAGACTCATTGCGACGGCCCTCTCCAAACACTGTTATAGTCAGAGCCAGCAGCAACAGCTGGATAAATCAACACCCATTTTTTATAACCAATATCACAACATCAAGTACACTGCCTATCCCAAACTGTAAAATAATCTCTGTTCTTATTTGTCTAAGAATGTAAAGATAATAAGAGAACTTGACACTCACCCACAGCCTTCAGCGAGGCGTACTTGTTGAGATCCTTGTTTTGCTGCTGCTGCTGCTGCTGCTGCTGCTGTTGTTGCTGCTGTTGCTGCTGCTGTTCATACACATGAGCCAGCTGGCTGAGGGCAGGGTAAGGGTGCTGCTGGCCCATGTTCGAGCCCGGTCCCACGTTGTTGTTGATCTGACCGCTCTCTGTGGGAAAGGACACATGACAGGATGTGGTTACACTCGGGTTTACAGTAGTTTTGAAGTGGCGATGACGGTTTAGAGCAACAGTTTGACATTTTAGGAAATGATTTGCTTTCTAGATGAGATGGGAGGATAAATACCACTTTCATTGTCCCTTAAATATGGAGAAAAGCAAGGAGATGGTTAAATTAGCTTAGCATAAAGCATCTTTAAGCTCGTTTTTACACTTTGGTTTTTGCACTGATTAAACCAAAGAGATACAACATGTTAATTAGTAAGCTTTAGAGGTATGAGTGTGTGGATTTTGTTATCTTCGGACAGAGCCAGGCTAGCTGTTTCCCCCTACAATCTTTGTGCTATGCTAAGCTAACTGACTGTAGCTTCATATTAAATTGACATATAATGTATGAGAGTCTTCTCATCTAACTCTCGGTAAAACAAGAATAATAACTTCAAGGTACTTCTTTAAAGTTAAATTTCACACCTTATAAATAAATTAAAAAGCTTCATGTCTCTCATTCACATTTTCTAGCAAAAAACTGTGTTCCAAACTGGAAATTGTCTAATTACACAATGCCTTTTTTAAAAGGCTTCATAGCCACAGGAAATATGTTTACACTCTGCAATTCTCAGGACTCATAAACACCCACTCATGTCAATACCATCAACTGATAGACATCATCCCACTACTGCAACTTATTTTATGTCATGTCGGCTAATACACATTTGGACAGAGTCCAGAGTGTATGTATTAGTACGCTGATTAGCTGCACCTGCTTTCTATTACACGAGACTTAATCATTCATTTTTACCATGCATGCCAGTACATTCATGTCCGTATTAAAGCTGAAATACTCGTGTCCAGGAGTGCAAATTTCAGTATATTACTGAGAGTGCTTTTGTCATATCAGCCTAATTGAGATTAAACTGCAACACAAAAGAGTGTCAGTCCTCTTTATCTGGTGTATAAACACATCCTGCTATTAGGCACTGTAAGTGAATTTGTAAGTGAACATTTTAAAATAATTACTTTCTCTTCAATTTCTTGCCATAAAAGTTTTATCTTAAAAACAGGACTGCAGATAATCAATCAGAAAACTACCTTTACTGTAAATTTCTGATTTTTCTTATAATGTGTTTTAGTAGAACAACTCTTCTTAAAAGTCAATTATCTTTGAGGTGGAAAAAATCTAAATGCCAACCAACAGACAGAATCATTTGATCCTCTGTTTTTCAGCAGATCCTCTTACAGTATTATGTCTGAGTGATTCTATGGGAATGTCTGACCATCTTTTTAGTGCTGACCTAAGGTTTGGAAAAGGCATTTTTGCTTCAGTACATCCGATATTCTTCAGTATATGCGGACACACAAGTGCACAAAGACACACAAGCAGTATTGAACCCGAGTTCAGACAAAGCTGTCCTTACTAAGACTAGATATTTCCACTCTCTACCCTTTCGTAACCTTTCCTATGAGGCAGTGAGACACATAGTTTATCCTGTTACATTAATTGTGATAAATGACATTTCAGATTTGTCAAACTTATAGTACATCTTGTTATCATTACAATCTGTCAGTCACCCAGTACGGCTTTAAAAGGAGTAAACTCTTTTTTGCCACCTGCTTATAGTCCTAGAAAGTAACAGATGTCTTATATTAATTACAGTAGCCTGGTAGCAGAATTTGCTCAAAGGTTTCTTGAATGCAGGACTTAACTCTCCAACATCATTGCAACACATACAGTACAGCTAGAAATAGTGGCTTCACTGCCTCTGAACTACAGTAAATCATCAGAAAGACCTCATAATATGTTGATGATTTACAAGAAATCCAAGAAATCCCTAGGCTTTATGTTCTGATTGTGATTAGTAGGCAATCAGTCCTCTACACCCCAGCTTTAAAAGAAGCCTTTTCAACCATGCCCATATTTGATTAGTCAATGGATCAGCCTTCCTCCACACTTAAGTTATATAACAGCACCTATAGCTGTACGTCCTCTGGAAGACACAGAAACCAGATGGCAGAATAACACATCAGCGAACGTACAGATGGAAGGAAAGGCGGCACCGGCAGCTCCGCGGAGTTGTGCGAGAGAGAAATATGTGTGGGAATTCAGAGGACACTCTCTTCAGCATTGTTCTCTCGCTGCGCTGAGCCTGACAGATAATTGCAAATTCCTGTTACTGAAGGCGAAGGTATCCTCGCTAAGTGAATACATTCTGTTAAAAGCCCCAATAGTGCCACTTGATAATTTGAGTAAAGTAAGAAAAAGTTAAGAGACAGAGCAAGGGGGTTAAAATAGCAGAAAGGGAGAAGGGGGAAATATAGGAGGTGTGTGAGGGAGTAAGACAAAATCATTTATGCAAGAGAAGGAGAGTTAAAGGAGGACAATCTCAACACAGTCCTATAAATACATTTTCTTCATGTCCTTCCTTCCCTTTCCTTTCAGGCCTCATACAGATGGCCTTTGTTGCTCCACAGCAAACAGAGATTAGGAAGTTGTGTCGCCACAACCTGACAATATTGATTTCCTCCACCATTTTCTCCGTTTCATCTCGGCGGCGCATTGTTGAGCCATGAGCCGCACTCAAAGGTCTTAAACCTGCACCACTCAACTGTCAAAGAAAAGCAAGTTGTGTTGTCACTAATTAATCACTTAGCCCTGGCACTGGCTCAAACCACACACACACACACACACACACACTGACACAGACAGACACACGCACTCACACACTGACTGACAAGGTAGAAAGAGAGTAGAGACAAATAAAAAGAGCTTTGTGTTGAGAGACAGTGTGAGGCTGTGTAGAAGGAAGAATAAGAGACAGGGTTCCCCAATGTGATGAAACATCCCATTGTGTTTGGTGAAAAGGAAAAGACATATGTGTCTGATGTAAGTTCAAAATTGGAAATTATATTGGGACTGGAAAATGCAAGCTTTTATTCTCTTTAGAAGCATTTTGTGACTATTTTATCTGATTTAAATGCCTCTTTTTGCAGTGTCTGTATAATTCACTAAACACTACTTTGTGATGTACTGAAATGGTTTGGCAAAACAGGCACTCCATCCATTTCACTGAAGGCTACTTGAATTTATGTAAACTGAAACTGAGGCTGTGCGAGAGGGGTCAGGCATAAATTACAAATGGGAGAAACACGGGAAGAGAAACAGTCACAGAGGATGGAATAAAGAAAAGGTGGAGTTGAAGGCATTAAGTCATGATGATGGTGAAAACCCCTTTTCTCATTTGTTTAACAAAAACTTCTCAAAAAAACAACATTCACTCCAGTCACAATGGAAGCTGTGCACTGCTTTACTTTTCATTGGAGGCCAAAATGGATAATGTGAGGTCACCAATTTTCTCATTTCGTAATGGATTTTGTCTGCCTGCAGAGCACAAATGTAAAATTCAAAATCCTATCAAAGCACAGGTGCACCTCCCTGCATAACCCTTCAGCCATAAACTGCTTTGTAGTGAATCCATAAACATAGACAGGAGTGGCAGCACAGAATTGCAAAAGCTTTCAAACCTCAATGGAAAATGGACTAAATTATGACTGTATACAGAAATCCCTGATGTTGTTAATCATTAAAAGTATGGTGTGATAAAGTTTGAATTGTCATAGACCAGAGATACTCTAAACACGATGTATTGAACCAGACTCATGTCAAGTTGGCTGTTGAGCGTGTGACAAGCAATCAAATCAAATTACAGCTTCACTGAGCCACAAATAAACATCTGGTTTCTACTGTGGTGTTTTTTTTTTTTTTTTTTGAAGGCAATTGTTTGACATTTTGGGAATACACTTATTTGTTTTTCTGGCAGAGAGTTAAATGAGAAGATAGATACCACAATCTTCTCATCTAACTGTCTCCCAAAATGTCAAACTATTGCCTAAAAATAAAACACGTTCAAAGGGAAAAGTGCACTGTTCATTATGCTCCCATAATGATTTCAATCATCTGTTGCTGCAACTTCTTCGTGATGGGTTGAAGTAAGCCATCATGTGAATGTGTCAGTTCAGATTTTCCCTTAATATCCCCTGCTTTATCCAGGACCTAAAAATGTTGGATGTGCGTCATCCATTTTCAATAGTAAACTAAGTTTGAAAGAGACAAATTCAAAAGCAATTCAACACCTCCTGAAGGCAAAGTGAGAACAGTGATTCATATAAGGAATTGCTGCAGTGCTGTTAGGGTTAGGACTTGTGGTTACAGTAAGTGTACCAGTGGATTTATTGAACGCTGCTGTACCCACTTCAGGAAGAACATTTTCTCACTTACCACAAAAGTTTAAGCGATCTGGACTGTAAAATTTGCACTGCTAACTGTCCCTCAAGAAGCATTCGTAGCCAACTCATCTCTATACATAAGAACCATGACTAGAATTAATGCCGGTCCTAGTGAATCACATCAGACTCTTCTACAGATTCCTCCAATATTTACTCTAATACACTTCTGTTTCAAAGTGAAAAACAATCCACAATATTTCTCCTCTGCTCCTGTTGGCTTACTGAGTACTGTGATTATTTAAGGTTCATAGTCGCACTTAGATCTCCTGACACATTATAGCTTGACAAGAGTAACAAAAATTATTGATTTGATTTGAGTGAAAATTTATATAATTCCCCACCCCGCCTCATGAAATCTTGAGAGATGAACAAAGATTAGATCCAACTACTCTACTGCTTTCAACCTACTACTATCCTACTTTCTCCTGCTCCAGTATAGCTCAGTCATAATCTTTCAACCCTTAGTTTTGATCTAAGTGAAAAAGATCCCCCACACACAGGCAACAGTTCAGTTCAAACCAAACACAGCACCCTGATGACATCATGACACAATGAACCCATTCACCAGGATGACTGACGGCTGTCATCCGCATGTCCGTCAGGATGATGAAAGAGACGCAGTGGGAGTCTGCCGGTGTGGTCACAGTGCCTCACCATTCTCATAAGGTCACCACGGTCTTCTAACTCTCTCCAGTAATGCTAAAATGTATCCCTAAGATTAAGACAGCAGCAAAATACAAAGAAAGGAGGATAAATTGGATACAGTTGGGAATCAGTACTTGACAAGTAGTGGTTATTACAAGGTGTTGGGTCAAACAAAATGGACAATGAAGACAAAATGTAGAACCCAGAAAAATGCTTCTCTATACCTTAAAGAAATGGTTTGACATTTTGGGAAATACACTTGTTCGCTTTCTTGCCAAGAGTTGAATGAGAAGATCAATACCACTGTCATGTTTGTACAGTAAATAAGAAGCTAACACCAGCAGCCAGTTAGCTTAGCTTAGCACAAAGACTAGAAACAGGGGGAAACAGCAAGTCTGGCTCTGTTAAAACTAAACTAACTAAATCCACCTACCAATACATACAAACACCAAAGTGTAAAAACAATATGTTTTATGGGGTGTTATGTGCTGGATTATCTCTTGACCAGCTACAGTAACTTCCTGGAATAAATATGATAATAGTATGAATAAAATGTTTTGTTTTTACACGCTGGTTTTTGTACTGATTAAGACAAAAGCATTACAACTTGTTAATTAGTGATCTTTAACGATGCCGGTAGGCCGATTTTGTTACCTTTAGACAGAGCCAAGCTTCCAACCTTTGTGCTAAGCTAAGCTAACTGGCTGCTGGCGGTAGCTTTGTGTAATGCATGCACAGATATGAGAGTGATACTGATCTTCTCATCTAACTCTTACTAAGAAAGCAAATAAGCATATTTTCCAAAAAGTCAAACTTTTCTTAACATTTAATAAAGACATTTCAGTCATAGAATGGCGTCCTTTATTATTACTCTCTCTTTTCCTGAATATTTAGACAAAGCTTTAACAAAAGAACTTTTACATACAAACAGCCTTTTCACAAGAACAATAAATATGTAGCTGTCAAAATTGCACACTCTGAGTTCATAGATAATTCAGGATCAGATGTCTCCACCAGTGTCTATTAGGCTTAATCTTAATTCGCTCAGACAGTCAAGCTTTACTGGGTAGATGTCAGCTGTATTAAGTGATGGGTGAAAGGTCATCTCAGTCAATTGGTTTGTTGGTTCTGTTAAGAGCATGATTGAACAGAAAACAACAGGTTAAAACTACTACAGTTAATACATTATTGAATACCGTATTGATCCCATTTGTGAAAAGACTAAATAAATGAAAGCTTCAAAAGGACTTTCAAATGTCTAATGACGTTTAGATGATCTGCTCTTGGGACTTTCTCTGTTAAATTGTTGCCCTTTGTCTATTTTACAAATGCTGATGTCCAGTGACTGAGTCTACTGATAGGATGTAGAAAAACACTGGTCACTGGTCTCTGAAGAATTCTGGATGCCATTGAAATATTTATTGTTGACTGGATGTAATCCTGTAAGGGGATGTAATCCTGTAAGAGGGCTTTCACAGCAACAATAGCAAAAACTGCAGGCCTCTTCATTCATTTCAATGAGGATGCATTAGTGCAGCAGGGAGTCCCGCTGCAGATGGCTCTGCCAAAAATTGCAGGGAAGGGCAGCAAAATTGTTGGTCCTGGCTCTACTTTTCCTGCCATGTAATGCACGCTGTCCAGCAATTGACTGCATCGGCCAATCACATGTGAAAGCACAAATACGTGGTAAACATTTTTTAGTGTGTACCTTGTAGCAGTGTGTTAATTTGCGAGCTATAGTTAATCAGGTCACAAAGTCCAGATAGTGTTACAAATGGCATGAATAATGCACAGAGTCAGATGTTAACATCATAGAGAACATCTTAATCATTTAGTTACAGGATGTGCTCATTTCATTTTAAACATTTTATTACCTGAGATCTTAATCCTGTTGAATATTGCCTGCTTAGCCTATGACTTTTTGCCATTTAAATCCTGATATTGTCCAAGTGTTGAGTAATATCCCTCTGCTTTCTTCTTCATATTCTCCATCATTGCTGTCATTAGCACCAATAAAAGCCCACTTTGTGTCAATATATTTAAGGGTCAAAGCTGAATTGTTAAATTTGCAGTCATTTTTTTACCACTTTGGTACAGCGAAAAAAAAGCTGTCAACACAAGACTGACATATAATAACCTTTACAAGGTTGATATGACAAATGAAATGTGCTCGCAAACAGTTTAATATAGGCTACACATACAAATCAGAATTCATTGCAAGGTCGTGTTTCTGGTTAAGCTAATTCACCATCTCAACAAGGTGAAGGATATTCAAGCTCTAAATACAGTTCTAGTACAAAAGGGAAGGGGCACACTGAGACATCATATAACCAACAAAGAACTTGTTTGTAGCTAGCCAATGCTCAAACCTCATTTGAGCTACAGTATGTGGGAAAGGGGAAAAACACAGAACCGAGAACTAACTAATCAAACATTTGATTTAAAAAGCACTGCCATGCAAAAATCCAAATTCATAATTGTTTAGCACACAATCTTAAAAAAAAGTCATATTTGTTTGTTGCTGACTGTGTGGGAGTCATGTTCAATTCATGCCATGTCCGTTTAGAGAAAATGTGCATGTAGGAACTGTTTTATTGTACTTTTTCAGTGAAGAAAATCCAGAGTTCTGACTTATATTCCAATATAACCACTGTTACACCGTTTCCATAGGCGGATGCCTACTATCTCACAGCCAATTAAATGGCTGCCAGAAGATTTCTAAAGGTCTGTTATTATGATTTTCCTCAGACTTCAGTACGTTTGACAAGATGGACATCTGGCTGTGCAAGATTACTGCGTTCCAATGAGAAAGATTTATCACTTCCTGTGCACCGTTTTTTCTTAAGAACCACTCACAGCTCTGGCTGTTTGTAAAAGTCCATTGTAAAAGGTGGCTGTAAATTGGCTGAATAATGGCTATATGTTACATCAATCACTGAAAGAGGATGAAAATGAGCATTTAACGAATTGTTGGGGAAAGAAGTTGATTTGATCATGCATTTGGTTTGAAATGTATGCCACAGTCTGTACCATATTTTTAGCATTAAAGAAAAAAGCATTTACATGAATTCACACTGCAGGGCGAAGGCGCAGAAATGTCAGGATTGCAGAAAGTGTGACTGCATTGATGAGACAGCGTGTGGATGATGAGCTTATGACCGCCAGGTAACAGACAGTGCAGTCAGCAACGCACAACATGAGTATGCACTACATAACGCTGCAGAGGCAGAGTCATACAGCACCAAAACACAGAGTGATTTCAAAGCCGCGCTGGCTCCCTCGTGGGAAGCCAGACATCCAGCATGGAGCCATGAGGCAATCCTATCGGGGAAGGAACGATCTGCACTTTTTTTTTTGTGTGTCCCAGACAAGAATATATTCTGTTTTATACACACTAAAGGGGTGGAAATAGGGTAGACAACACATTCATCTGTGTCCCTTGATGTGAACTGTATATTGGTGTGTGTGTAAAGGAGAAAATAAAGAAGAAATAACATAGAGGGAGCCAGAGACATCAAGAAAGAGCCAGAGCACATGTATGTAGGAGTGCTTCTATCTCATGCTTGGCCTGGCTCCACTGCTACTGGCTGTACAGTGTAATTTCACTGCTTGTTTGATTCAGTGCTGAAAATTGTAAGCAGCTGACTCATCTATTATTCCCTCTTTCTCCTCACTCTGCAATGGATAAACCCTCTTCTTTTCTTCAGCTGCAAAACTGCCTCTCTGTCATTACTCAACCCTCTCCATCTCTCTCTTCCTCTCTCTTGTCATGGCAACAGTATTCTCTCGTGTAGTATTTGCTCTGCAGCACACGGCGAGTTCGCATTGTCCCGCAGTCACCCGCGCCCACATATCAACAGGCAGGCCGGCTGTACTGTACTGAAAAAGTCATTGTTATGCAACCTATGTTATGCTGCCTGCTGCTCTGTCGGTCTGTCTGTTCATCTCTCTCCACTTGTTCTTCACGTGTCTTGCTTGCCTCCACTGAGCTTGTTCTAGGTCACATCCTAACAGCTTCGTCAGGCATTGTCAAAAATGCACACATATTTTATTGAAAGGCTTGCTCTAGTTTGGTAAAAAGGCAATTTTTATGAGTCATCTTTGGGTATAACTGAGCAAAGCATTTTGACATTGAAATAGATGTTGACACAAAAGTCTGTACCGACGATGAAAACCTGTGTAAACAGAGACTCAAAATGAAAGATGAGATGTGTGTAGTTGTCCAAAGCTGCTGCCTGTATTGTTTTGTGAAAGCGGGACCGACAGTAAACATCTTTGTGATATGAGATCGGAAGAGTTGAATGAAAATACAAATGGGCATTTTTTTAAAGTGTAAAGTCCTCTGTGTATTTATTATGGTGGTCTAAGAGCTGTTGACTGGTCCAAATCATTCACCCTTATGTCACAGTGTGCACACATCCTTGTGCATGTGTAGGAGTGTGTGGGGTCCTCTCTGTTTCACAGCATATGCATATTTAGTCACACTGAAAATGGTAAGCAGGTTATGTGTGAGCCTGTGTGAGGCGGGAGTCGAGAACTCCCTCTTTACTTGCCCTCCTGTCTGTTTACAGTACATAAGAAGCGCTGCATCTTCCTTGACCTCATCCTTTTGGTCCATATCTCTCTCCTGCAGCACAGAGGACAGCAAGAATCACAAAACGAGGAGAGGCCTCGCTGTGCAACCGCTGAGCTCACGGGAATTTCGCCGGGAGTCGGGTGTAAAATCCCCTCTGTATGGCGGGCTGTAAGGTAAGCAAGTTCATGTAGAAGCTTGAGCGAGAAAGGAAGGCATGTTTTGGCCCTGGGGTGAGCGGGTCAGACCTGTGTGACTGGTGAAAATTAATCAGATCCTTGCAAGAAAGTATGCTAGAATAAGAGAGAGACAGAGAGCAAGACAAGAACAGATGCCTGAGGCTCCGTGGTCTTGCTACCTGCTGGCACTGTCAGCAGTAGGAGGCAAGTTTGAAGTGTAAGGGCCAAAAAGCTCACAGAAACTATTTGACACCAATGTTAACACCTTGAAAGAGTGCCAGCTTTATGAGAGTCAAGCAAGCAGCATACAGCTTTTAGAGGTGCTTCAAAAGTCACTGAGTAGCCTACTTCAGATCAGTGATTCTTGTGGAGTGCCCCAGGGGGTACTTCTGAAGTTGATACATGGAAAGATTGTATGGTAGCTCAACTACTAGTTAGCAAGAGAAGGCCAAGCAGCTAGCTAAAAGCGATGTATAAAGTAGCTACAAGCAATGAATAAACAGTCCAAATAGATAGCTAAAAGGATAAACAGTTAAAAGTAATGGACAAATAGTTGAAATATTAAACAGCTACATAGTTACCTAAAAGCTATGGATAAATAATTGAAATAGGTAGCTAAATGTAACCGTTAAACTAGAAATTATTGGTTGAAATAGATAGCTAAAAGCAATGGCTTTGAATTAGGTGAGTAAACAGTTGAAATAGCTAAAAGTTACCGTTAAACAGTAGAAAGTAACGGTTGAAATTGTTAGCTAGTAATGGATTAATGGTTGAAACGTCTAGCTTCTGCCACTGTAGTACGTAGTAGGCTACGAATGTTACATTGACCGTATCAACCATAACATTGACAGTCCAATTGTATGAAAAATTTTAACAATATCTACTTTTATATAGATACTAGTGTTAAATAACATCCAGTTTAAAATATCTTCAAATCAACATATTTGCAACATGACTGGTTGTGTTGATGAAGGAGTAACTGAGTTCATCTGACATGGCTGCGGGAGTCTGGAAAGAAAGTTGTGAGCCACTAATTTAGACTGCAAGACCTTGCTTTTTAGTGAAACAAAAGTTTTAGAGCCACAAAATGAGAACTTGCATGAGCACTCGGGGGCAAAAGCTAGGCATGGCATGTGCGATATGATAAAGGGATCTTATTATATTAAAGGCATGTCACTGGCACCTCCATTAATTTATTTTTGCCCAGAAACAGTGCCTTAAGGACTTGGGCTTGCATGGCCATGAATAATATATCTCATGTAGCTTAGCCTTAAGGCTGCCGTATGCAATTCAGTGCACAACACTGCCTGTCTGTTCCAAAGCAATGTGTCAGATCCTCAGCCTTATATATGGCCTTGTTTTCCAAACATTGTTCATCTCATTATCATCACCATATGCTGCTAGCTTTGTCTTAGCTCATTAGTGCATCAGTACTCTCCCATTTAGGAAGAGATAGTGAGAGAGAGCTCAGAGGGGGGGCACGACGGAGAGAATCTTGCAACAAGCTTGAGAGATACAGAGAAATGTGCTATGGAGAAGCGTGTGCAGCCAATTCTATTCCAAAACCGATCACATATCTCTGAGTAATTCTCATGAGGGCTGACCATTAAACAGATAAGAGTGCAATGCAGAGAAACCGTATTATTGAAAAGTCTGTCATGGGAAATGGCAGTGGGAAATGATAGCAGAGAGAATAGCTTATCTACCCTTAATTGTTCCTCCCTGAGCCTTTCAAAGCACAATGACTTCCGCTGCACCCTTTTGTGATTAGAGCCTTCTGTCATACCTTCCTCATTTTGAAGTGCTATTGATTTCTATTGTTCCATATTTTTTTCCTTCTGCTATTCACAATGGAGCATTTGCAGCAGAATTCAACAACTGTCTCCCTTCTGCATTGTCTTGCCACAGGACAATGCATTGACTCATTGAGTCTCACAGGACATTGTTAAACCTAGTCACTGAATCAATAGTAAGATATCTCCCAGATATCTATAAAAACCTGATAGCTGTTCAAGCTAGAAATATCTCAGCCAGGAGCTGTGTTTTAAAGGTAATCTGTTTGAGGATTTTTAAAAATATAGTGTCAAAACGATTGTGATAATTACCATCGCTGTCGCATGAGACACTTCCTTTGAACATATTCCATTATTTTCCCTCCCCACTGCTTCTATCATACAATAAACTAGGACAGTTTTGATTTTTATCTGCATCCTACTCCTAAACCATAGCAGAAGGGTAACCATTTGTAACGGCATTTTAATGTGTCATTTCAACTGACTTCACACCCTTATTTAAACGGAAAAGAATCTACCTTGTGACATCTACACTGCACGAGTGGATGGAGACAAATCACACGTGAAGGTTGTTCGAGCAAATGAAATGCTAAATAACACCTCTGGATAACAAGACCTGTTTATCAGATGCTTAAAACCATAGGCCCTCTGCTGCTGAGTGCTGACAGATGTGTGGGAGAACACCAGGTAGAAAACAGAATGTTCAAAAAAGTTACCGTCTGATAATTGCAATTTCCTGTCAACAAGACATTGAGTCGGCGTTGGCCTTGTCTCTCAATGTGTAGAGTACAACAGTAGAATGCAACTATATACTGTTTATTGCAACTATTTGTATGCGGTGCAAAGGTCTGAGCCATGCTGTTATAACTGTGATGCAGGAATGATCGCTGAAGAGAAAAATGCTCAGAATATATACAGTAAAATCTGACTTTTTCTTACAAATTCTGGTAACTCAAGGATAAACATCCAGGGTATTTAATGACACAGATTCCCAATGCAATGTTAGTGCTCTTTTTTCCCCAGATTTCAAATCTGTATACTAGACTATGTGGAACTCATTGAGGTCATTGTTATGTACGGTAACATGGGGCTGTGGTACTAAAAAACTTAGGTGGCAGCCTGCAGTAACTTAAAGGGGACGTATTATGCAGCCCCTCAGTTCAGCCACTGTGTGAAACAGGCCATTTTAGCTCCTGTCTCTTTAAGGCCCCCCCTCCCAATGAGCGCACTCTGTTCTGATTGGCCAGCTTCCAGAGGCTACGTAAACAAAGAGTAGTAGTAGGATTTCAACTTCTCAAATACAACCGTACATGTTCCAGCCGAATCTAATCCAAAATATGAGTGGACAACACGAACAACCCATGGAACAACCTTAGCAACAGAGACTATGGAACAGACGCCCGTTTTGTGGGCGTGTACGAACAACCTGACATCATCACGAGGAGGAAGTAGAGGTAAGTTTGCAAATGAAGCGTTCGGAGCAGGCTAAAGTCTGTTTTTTTTTACTTTACCTCAAGTTTTGGAACTTTGACCATGTTTAACACAGAAAATCACAAAAAGCATGATATGTCCCCTTTAATGAATAAAACAGAAACAGTATGACACTGACAAAGAAACTGCATTTAATGTGGATAAGTTGCACCTGGCCAATAGCTGATCCACTTAATAAGGTCAGTATTAGCGCCGATACCATTGTGGCATGTCAGATCCCTCGTATTGTATAATTTACTGTCAGCATAAGAGCAAGAAGTGGGAGAGTACAAATAAATGCACCGAACCAATTCGCCAGATTGGTATCAGCTCCAATACTGACCTTATTAAAAGGATCGGATATTGGCCCTGACTTGACAGACATGACAGATCATCACTAAATATGTTTTCTTTGTCTATGTCATTATAAAATTCTGTGTTTCCACTACCAGTTACATTTATTCAGGCACAGCGGGCAGCTAACTTCCTTTTTAGTGAAAAATAATCCCAATGAGTTCCATACAGGCAGGTGCACAGATTTTACATTTGGAGACATAGCTGGTATAGGATCTGTATCAGCAGGTACCCTGAGTTAGTTATCTGAATCATTAGAGAAAAAGTTCAGTGCATCATCCCAAATGATTTAATGATTTAGGTCAATTTAAACCCTGAAAACAGGCTGAAACATTGAATCTGTCTTCATTAAATTCTATTCATTTCAGCCTCAGTAAGAGAAAGAGTGCATGATTTCCCCCACACACTCCCCGAGCCTTTTCCTTAATATTCCACAATATCCAAATTCAGGTTCATGTCACATCATTGTATCTCAGGAGTGCCTTGGGCATTTCTGGTGGCTACAGACTGGGTGTTCCTCCCTGTGACAGGGCTCATCAGTCACCAGGCCACAGAGAGAAACAGGCAGACAACAAAAACAGAGAAATAAATACCTGCTCCACTAAAGCACATGATTGACAAAGAGGAGCCCTTATTCATCATGATGATGGAGCACCACTCAAGGAAACAGTGCATCCACAATAACATCTATGCCTATTGTTTGTCTCAACGATCTGCTGTCTCTCTCACAGAGAAATGTTCCATTTTTAAGTCATGGCCTGATTGTTGATGAATTTTTTTGCCAGAAAAAGAGGCCAGTTTTAAAAGTGAGTGCCCTTCATATTTGTCCTCCTCTTTCTTTTTCTCTCTTCTCCCTCTCAGTCTCCTTTTTCAAGTGCTTCTGAGATTCCTAATTGGCAGGATGCTACCACTGCAATGCTACCTTGACTTGCTGGGCCATACTGTTTCCCCCCGATCTAGTATTATGAGTCAGCAGTGGGACTGCCGCTCCATCAACTGCGGGCAACATGCTGCTAGAGACAAAGCGAGACAGACAAAGACAGACAGATAGGGAGGAAGGCAGTGGGAGATAGTGATGATAATGATGTGTGTCTCCGCGGGAGGCTGACACCTCTGACAACATGTCAGCAGTGTCGACCCAGTTACCATTGGAGAGAGACAGGTAGGACACTGCTTTCCTATAGCTGTTTGTGAGAGCTACCGTAGTCATGTATTTATGGTGTTTATGATGACAAAAGCAAAGAGACGTGTGTGAAGGAAAGCAATATTAAGCTAGAACTAACTTTATAATTACCAAAAGGCTGATATACAGTACTGAGCAGAATTAATCCTGTATGAGGGAAGGAAAGCCCCTAAAACTCATCTAGTTATTTAAGGGCTAGCATCTCTTTGAAGCAGCTATAATGATTTTTTTATCTTACAAGTAGTCATGTGATACTTTTTTTTATGTGAAAAGGGTCACTTGCACAGAGATTTCTTTTTTACTGCGTCAACCTACACATCATTGGTGGTCTCCGCACAGGGACTACAGGTGACAATTAGCTTTTAGCTTTATCTGGTGCAATATATGTAATGTGCATTGACCCAGTTAAATCAAAAATCAATTATCACCCAACTCAGTTTTATAGAGCTTGTTTTGGTTTTCTGGCCCACAACGTTCGGATTCACCACTTTCACAGCGTCATTTTTCAGCCTTGCCAAGCAGCTGTGTTCGGCTATAAAAACCCACAGTACCTGAGCAGTACCAAATGGCAAGACAGGCTAAGTTAGCGACTAGCTGGTGAACACAGTCCAACATTACGCTGTTAAAGACCAGATATTTCCCTCAGGAGTGGGTGGAAACCAAAAAAACAGAATTAAAAAGACAGTGAATGGACTTACATTCATCACGTGAAAAGAAACATGACTCCAATTGAATTCTAATGTTTCTCCGTATCTACTAGATAGGTGTAAATAGGAAACAGTTTGCTAAAATGCTTGCTATATCAACTTAAAAAGGTAATATGTCAATTTTTTGCAGTTTGTTTCCACTGCCCCATGTGGCCAAAAAAAATCTGTTATCTCTCCAGACTTCCCCAGCCCATCTGCCGCACTCAGCTCCAAGTCTATTTGTCCCTACCAAAGAAGTAGATCTTTCCAGGGATTGTTCTAATTGCTGGCAGAATAGTTGTCAAACCCCAAAAGTACTTGATTCAATTTTTTAAGGGAATGACAAGGAAGAAAGCAAGGAGTATCCTAGCAGACAGCTCACATCCTCTATTCAGCCAGCTTGAGCCTTTGAGCTATAGAGTGCCTCTGGCAATGTATTTAAGAAGTCCTTCGTCCCAAGTGTCATCTGTATTCTTAACTCTGCAAAGTGACTGATGAGATTTAAGCCGCAGACATGACATGAACTGTTTTTAATGTGTAATGTGACCTTGTCTCTTTGTTTGTTATACTGACTGCTTCGCTATCTCTTTCTTGTAGGAATCATGTGTAGTGTGTCTTTGTGTTTTGGTGAGTCAAAGACAATTTTCCAGCCTGGCAGACTGTAAAGATATATTCTATTCTATTCTATTTAAAAATGGGTCAACACTGTCATTTTCAAAAAAGAATAAATCATTTCCTAAAAGAGCTGGGCACTGTAGATTTTAGTAAACGTTACTCAAACAGTAGTAATAATGTGTTTGTCGGGGACTATTTTCAGTCGTGGAATTTGGCACGTTAGTGAGTATTTACGGCAGCAGGACGATGTATTTGGGATTGACTCAAAATAGGCTACAGTGCCCACGTTCATCGTTATGAAGGAATATCAGTCAGTCAGTCAGTGCAATTTTTTGGCTCATTAATGTGTCTTTAATGTTTTGAGACAAGAATAAAGGTTGTTAATAGGATCTCTTACAGTTGTTGCTGGTTTTGGTTTACTGACATTAAGATGATCTGCTGTAATTTCAATGGAAAGGGAAAATCTTTTGAAATTACCTTTACATAAATCATACCTAATTAATATTTATTAGATATGTTCTTTGAAAAAACATCCACCACATCAGCAGCAGCTAATATCAGATTTTTAATAGAGGCTAAACTGATATATTAGTCTCACCTTCACACTTAATCCAGCCTGTATTATAACAAAGCAGACAGACTGAAGGCAGGATTCTGATAGCTGATAGTGTTTAATTACGTGTAACCTTCTACCCTGCAGTCTGTGACCCACAGTCTGCTCCTCTGGCTCCGCTGAAGAGAAGCTTTATGTTTAAAAGCTTTAGTCTGCTGCACCTGTCCCTTGGGCTGAATCCTGGCAGGTTTAAGTGTTGGAGCACAGCTGTGACGGGCTTTTCTTGGCCGCAAAGACAAGACAGGGCAGTCGGTAGATTTCCCCTCGCTCAGCCCTCCGCAGCCACCCAGCCAACCAGTAGCAGCAGGATGAGAAATGCACAACAATAATTGCTGAATTCAGGAGAACCTTGGAGTTAAATGTGAGCAGTAACATCTTAAGCTGCGTGCATTTCACTCTGCATCAGAACAATCTAATCAATCCCACACTTTCTCGTGTTGCAATTAACAAATTTTTGTTTGGTGAACAAAGAAAGTTTTTCTAAGTTTGTGTGTAGGACTATAGAGAGCTACAGTACAAATAACCCCTTGTTACATAGTTTCAAGAATTGGCTCTGAGCACAACAGCTCGATAACATGATGCTTTTATCATCATCTACACACGTAATTTGTTTTTCTCAGAGACTCATAGCCTTATGACATTTAGAAGCCTCCTCAACAACATCTAAACCACAGTCATGTTCTCCTACCCCACCTCCCCCTTCCTAAAAAGCCACAATATCAATGATGAAGTGAGTCAAAGTGAGGCTAAAGAATAGCCTTGCCTCCCGCTCCATCTGTGAGGTACATAATCTGTCTCATGCTCCTCTCCTGCTTTAGCTAAAAACACTGATTTTGCCTTCTGTTCGCTCGCTGGTAATCTGACAGGAGTTTCTTTTTCCTTCACCAGGCTTCAGTATCAGCCTGTGTTGCCTCTGTTCTAGTAAGTGCTCCTGAGTGAGGAGAGCATCGGCTGTGGAAGTATAATTTGCTTATTGTAGATGTGGCATAGGTTTTGAGAGAGGCTAACACAGGGCCAAATTGAGAGGCTTGGTGTTTAGAGCGATCTCTCTTCTCCCCTTTGTCCCTGCCTCTGCGTTGCTGCCATATGCCTGACTGATATCAGCACACGGTAGGCAACACACTCTTATCCGTGCGCCTGTTTATTTGTGTACCTGTTTATCTGTCTTCTCTTTCTCTCTGTGCCTCCCCCTCTCTCTCAGTCCTCTGCTCCCTCAGTCCATCTGTTGTCAAAAGCATCCCGAGTATTTATCTGCCTGCCTCTCTGTCTGTAGCTGCAGCTCAAAGAGGGAGGGAGCAGGTCAGCACACTTTCACTGCGCCAGTGTACACACACAAACACACATATCCAGAAGGGCATCTGATACCTTTCCCCTGCTTCCTTTCAGCTCATGAAAGATGTAAAATTTGAGGGAGAGGAATATTATTTCAGGAACCTCGGAGTGGCCCCAAGGGATCTCCGCACTAAGAGGGACAGATTAGCCCGGGAGAGAATCCCACACTCCACCGCAGGACTTGTCTATTCATCCACAAAGATGCCTCTGTGACGTTCTATTATTTGCGATATAAACTAAATACGGCACTTATTGATGGCCCGTGCTGCAGGAATCGACTCGAGCAAGACATGCATACTCCCTCAGAGAGTTGAGGATGCAAGCGAGAAAAAGGAGAGGGGAGAGAAAAAGTAGGTTACTGAAGAAAGACCGGCTGCCTCGCTCCATTTGTAGGCAGGAGAACACAAACACTGGCAGGGTGCAAAGTGTACAGTGTGTGAGTGTGCGTCATTGTGTTTGATGAGTGAATGTGCCTTTGTGAGTAAGACGGTGACTGAAAGGATTGCACAATAAATGGCAAGAGAGACAGTACCATATATTGATGCATGCGTACTGTATGAGTGCACATGTTTTTGCTCCAATTAATATGTGCATATTCTCACATGTTTGCACTTGTGTGTCCATTCGTGCAACAGTTATGAGCTGCTCTCCGTGTGAATACCTTCCTTTTGTTTCATGCAAATACATCAGCTGCATGTGATAGCGTTTGTGTAAGGGGGCCGTGCAAAGGCTATGGTCCTGCAGAGTGGCAGTGTAACTGTCGGCTCTTCTGCACCGCTCCGTGTCTTGGCAACAAGGGCTGTGAGGGAACCAGTGTGAGCGGACAAAGACACCTCCTTCTGCTTGACGAATGCTGCAGAGCAGGGAGGCAGGCAAGCGAGAGATGTCTTCTGTGCAACAGCATGGGGGTAAGAAGTGGGTCATAAGGAAATCCCCATATGGACGACCACCCCCCCCCCCACCACCACCACCTAACACCACCACCCATCCCCGCTGGGCCTGGCTGCACTGCCAGAAGCCCTTCAAAACTAACCCAGAGCCCTGAGCGAGAAGCACAGAGGGGGCAAATGCTTGGCACATATACACTGAGTTACCAGTTTATACAGAACCACAAACTGTACTCTCCAGCAAGTCATAAGTCACATGACCACATGTTAGTGTGACTGATTATTGGAATGGGTTTTCATTGGTAGATCATCGAAACAGATCTACCAAGGGTGCTGAGAGCACAAATACTACAGATTAATCAGGAATCCTGCAGACAATAATAGGCCAATATTGGCAGTGCGCTGATGTGGGGAATGGTTTCCTGGCACACTTAAGGGCTCCTAATACCCAATGAAGTATGTCTGAACAGTGTGGCTTATCTGGACATTGTTGCTGACCAAGTTTATTTCCTCATGGCTACAGTGTGATAGACTCTTCCAGCATGACGATGCACCATGGAACAAGACATTGTCACCAAATGAGCCCAGGAAAATTGGTAGAGCTACTGTAGCTTTATTAGCCTGCGCAATCCCCAGATATCAACCCTGTCCAGTGTCTTTGGGATGAGGTGGAAAGGGATGTTTGTGGCAAGACTGCACAGCCGCCCAATTTCCAGCCCCTCTTTAGCAGTGCAGTTTTTATATGTGCACCATGCATGTCTACATGGTACAATATTCCTGCACAATGCACAATGCCAAGATGAATTCGTGCTGCTCTGAAGGACAAAAGAGGTGAAACACACTAGATAGATGCACCTGCCAACTCAGTGTAGTTCAAATTCAATGCACTTGTCTTCACATTAGGCTTCAACCAGAAGGGATTTTTGCAAGCTGATGATGACAGCTGTGTTCTCCTGAAACTGCATTTAGAATAACACGAGTCACTAAAACTCCTCATTGAAAACTCCAATGTAGGAAATTCTTTAAGGGATAACAAGGTGGAGGATAACAAAGACAGAAACACACACACTTACTGTACTATACATGCATACTGTATGTAGTCTGGCTCTGACATTATCTTTCATTTTGTCTCTTACTTCTGTTTTCTCCTTTTGCATGCATACACACACACACACACACACACACACCAAACACACACTTCTGCACCCACTGCCTCATACTCATGTCTTTCCAAATGAACTAAATCTAAACTGGTTAATTATGAGATTCATCGCTGTTAGCACCTGTTAGGTAATTAATGCCAATCACTGCCTTCTGGGGAAGAAAATTATCCTCCATAAAAACACGGTTTAGCTAGCATCACTCTCTGTCTCTCCCTCTCCTCTCTCGTTTCCTTCTTCCTTTCTCTCTCCCCTGCTTATTACCTTCATCAACCTGTGTGCCCTATGCCTGCTGTTAGCAAATCATCCCAGAAAATAAATAAGCACTGCTATAAACAAATGTTGCAGGGACGGCCGTGCTTGTAGATAAGGCAGTCGTGGAATTCCATCGACCACAGATGGGCAGACAGTGTAGGAGTGTGGACGTGGCGATGGAGAAACCTGAGATGTCAGTTGGCAAACGCAATCAGAAAACAGTAAATAATTTAGGACTCAGCTAATGCTGGGATGGTAATGATGGCTGTGGCCAGAGTGGTGGTTGGCAAAGCAAGCTTATGCTGCAGTTTCATGACTGTATTTTGATATTCAAACCAATAGTATTCCATAAAATTTTAAGATGCATGTTGCAAATTTAATCAGAAGTTCAACCAATTGATATTAAAACCTTCACTCCAGGGCTGCTGGCTGCAGCTGTAGGGTAGAAGCCAGTGAAGGATCCTTCAGCCTGTGTTTGATTTTCTTCTCAAAATAGATATTGATACATGTCTGGCAGTTTGCAGATGTGTACAGTACTATGAAGGTAATCATGAAAATCCTCTTTCCAAACACCGGCTTGTGTTTAGCTGCAAACCGTGGCAAACAGATAGGCTATTAAAAGGTGTTGCATTTTAACATCAATAAACCATTAACACAAAACAGAACAAAACCAGATAATCACTTAAAAGATTGTCAGCCTCTGTCAGGGCAGTACTCTGCACTTTCCCAGCATCTGTGTAGAAGTCAATAAAGATGAAGCATTGTTCTTGTATTACAGTGTAGAGCTAGTTAGTCTGAGTATTATCATAAGGAAAAATGTAAGATGAGGCTGTTATTTCATTTCAGCATAACCCTGCTTGGCTACTTAGCTTACATACTAGTCTGAATTTTCATACAGCATGTTTTCACTTTTAACACGACAAGAGAAAAGGCTTTCAGGAGGACTCAACACACCGGGTGTGATCTTAGATAACGTTGCTGGGGTTTGCTGGAGTGTAAGGGTCAGTTTATGCTTGATCAGAAATAGTTTGTATGATATGTTGTATGACCTCGTAGGAAATCAAATGAATGTTGGATTGTCAGTTTGGGAAAGTTACTATACTACTACTTACTATCGTACACTGGTGCCTTAAAGTCCCCCTCCAGTCAAAAATGTGTTTTCCTTCAGTTGGATGTTGACCTTCACTTCACTGTGCAGAATGATGTACGTATGTGCAGAGTTTTCACCTTCATCTGCTGAAGAAGCTCAGTGCTCACCTTTAATCTGAGTTTAAGGTGTTTACATAAGAGCATTATTTGTGACATTATTACTAGTCTGGAGACATTCCTGGTCCAGTGTTCAACTTACACAAGTGTGATGTGAAAACGTGATGCATGAAGTCCACAAACACTGAGAACGGACTTTGTTGGAGACATCTTGTGTCCAGCAGTTAAACTTTTGAAATAAAAAATATGTGTGTTCATAGATTCTGGATTTTTCAGTGAGAGAAAATAAAACCTCATTAAAAAAAAGAATTTTTAATGAGGTCATAGACCTCTTTTTTGTTGTAAAACCATGTCAGACACAAATTATTATTCAAAGCAGAGTATTTTTATGTGTTTTTGTGTGTTAAAACATGTCTGGAGGGGATCTTTAAACCTCCCCAAATCCAATTAAGTGCAGGACAGAGCAGAGCCTTGCAAACTTAACCTGTAACCCCACAAACCTAGTCAGCTAATGATATGCCACTTAGCTTTGAAAGTAACACCCAGTTAGTACTGTAGGTTGTAAGCTAGTTAGCTGGATATGCTGATCTTGTGGGGTTTTTTTGCATTTGGATCGCTCTTATTTCAGCCCCACATCTAGTTATGGCTGCCAAAGTGTGATTGGAAAATCATTGCTTGGGTAAGTTTGTTGTTATAATTGCTGTTTTGTTGTTGTTTTTATAATGTTTCAAAATGCTGAGTGCTAATCAAGCTTTTTCAACTGTGCTGACAACTGATTCAAGCAAACACTTTGAATTTCTAAACCAGACAGGGCTGCACAGAGATTTGATCTTAACTGAACTTTTCACCAACAAATCACAGGGAGAAAAGTGGCTTGTTTTCACATTAACAAAAGAACCTGGAATGGTGTGAGATGCATTATAATTTAGCGAGGCACCAGGAGATAGATATGGTGGGTCAGGGGAGGCAGTCATACATAAATCTAATCTGTTGTGCGGACAGCGCTGCGTGGAATGAATTATGCATCATTTATGGCTTTTAACTGTTGATCTTAGGGCGACGTGGAGCCCGGTGGGACAATGTACACAATCAGAAAGGATGAGGGAGAGGACGAGAAAGAGAGAGAGAAGTACGGGATGGGCGGAAAAGAAGTGGCTGACAGTGGGGATGTATTGAGGGCGAAGATTAAAATCAATACAAACATGCGGCTGAAGTAAATGACTCAGGTACAGCAAGATGAAATTCAATATGATGCTGAAATAACATGAGGAGCAGACAGGCAGAGACACTAAGCTCTAAGTGAAATGTTAGCACTGAAGCCCATGCATGCAAAATGTACACCTACCACACACACACACGCACAAACACACCCTCACGTACATGCACGCACACACACACATACAGAATGGCGTGGGCAGAAACCAGAGTCGTAGAAGTGAAATTTGGACTTAAGTCACACTCCGGTCACACAAATGTCAACATGAGACTTGGAACTTGACGAAAGAGTTCACCTGAATCAAGTTTTGACCTTATAACATTGCAAAATGATAAAAAATGAATAAGGCAGCAGGCAAGCCTTGCATAGCCACACACCTTGAATATTTAATTATTAGGCCTGTGCAGTGAAAAGACTTGTTCTCAGCTATGTGTAATATCATATTATTGGTCAGAGACTTGTCAGACTTGCAATTCGGAAAGATATTCAGTTTACTGTCAGAGAAGAATAAAGAAACAAGAAAATATTCACATTTGACGCCAAACAATTTTGCGATTAATGCAACTAATCGATTGATCAACTAGTTGTTGCAGCTCTAATACACACATCCATGCTGCATTCACATGCATACACCTGTGTATAAACATACATTATTATACACACTGCAAACCCCATTTCCTCTGCTTCTACCTTTCCACTGCTCTCATTGTGATATCTGTCTACCAGCAAATAGAAGAAATCAATGGCTCTCATCTTCTACCCGTAAACTAGCCAAGACTGATGCAGCTGCCACATTTACATCAATACTGTTTGTTCACACTTGACATGAAACAGACTCGCCAATGCTACAGAGAAGGGGGGGGGACTTTGTACACAGAGGAGTCTTTGACTAATTCAAGACTAAATGAATGTCAAAGCACTGGAGCCACATTACCACAATAGTGGAATGTTGGCATTGCGCTAGAAGGCGAAACGCAACAGGGAGCTTTCTCTGAATCCTATCTGCTCTCTGTCTCCCCCACTTTCACATCGGGAGAGGTCTGAAAGATCGATGGTCTCAGCATAGATTTCCTCACTCCATCTTTCCTCAACCCCTCTCCTCTGTCGGCTCCATTCTTCTTTCTTTCCTCCCAATCTTTATTTTCTCATCTCTTGTCCTCCACTTGCACTCCCCTCTCATTTTTGTTGCCCAGCTTTATTTCTCTCTCCCTCTGTCTCTATCTTTTAGACTTGGCATGTACGGGTACTCTCCATCAGGCCCCCCGAATAGCAGACTGGTGTGGGGGAGGGGGCAGTTTCAGATCCCCTCTACTTCCATCCAAGATTCCTGAGGGGGACTGATTCAATCGCAGCCTCCTGGTGAGGTTGACAGTGACATCTAAAGGTACCTCTCCCTCTGGATGCCTGTCTCTTATGTTTCCCTAGAATTCCTATTTCTCCACTCACTGCAGCACTTGATGCAATTTCCATCTCTCTGTAGTGAAAGTACTTTTTGTATGATTGGAGATGGTTATCATATGTGCAAAGACGTACAGAGTTGTATGATTATAGACTGCAGGGAAGACACTCAAGGGAGGGATTAAATCTGCATGCAGGGGTTCTACACACAATAATAGAGCTAAATAAAAGTTGAATTTGTCATCACAGGCACCGTACTGTATATTACACATTACTGTGCAGAAGCCTAAATTAATGTTCTCTCTGATTTTCCAATAAGGTAAAGCCCGTTGGGATTAAGAAGCTCATTAAGTTTCTTTGTGCGCAGACACAGTGCCGTGCTGCTACCTGCGATCTGATGAGAAGATACTGAAATGGTGCATTAGCATATGTGCATGAGACTAAACATGGTGGCCAATGAAAGGGCAGGAAAACAATCCAAATTTCCATATTAAGTCAACAGGTTCACCAGAGCCCATAGCTTGGGAAAGAAAAAAAATAATCGAAACCACTTTGTGGCTGTGAAATTGTTAATGTACCTAAATCTTATCTATTTGTTCTTCTTGAAAAGACTGATTGTATATAGCATTTCTCAACAACCTGCATTTTCACAGTGATGTACAGACATCGGAACTTCCCGGCACACCTGTAGTGTATTATTCACAGTGCTGCAAATACTCAAGGATTCATTATCTTGCTCAAGTGCACCTCAACAGAAATTATGAATTAAGGGAAAGATATTTTCACTTCCACCTTCTCCTCCCAGATTGTTAAAACAATTTTTAGCCACGCAAACAGATGGAACAATTGGATGGATTGCCGTGAACTTTGGTACGAACGTTCATGTCCCCTCAGGATGATTTGCAATAACTTTGGTGATCCCTCAACTTTTCATCTAGCGTCACCATCATCAAAACTAATGACACTCGCATCAGCCTCAGCTGTATTTATCTGTTCAGGGCTAACATTATGCTAAACATCAGCACATGTTGTACTTATTGTCTTGTCTCGTTATGATTCAAATGATTTTGGGTCACACATTCACTTCTTCCAGGCTACTTTATTACTTCTAGGCCCAAGCTTGACATGTCTTTCATGTATGGAAATGTTGTTGGGCTAACTGCACTAGCATCAAACAGAATCATTGGCGTGGGAAGTGACAGCTATAGGCAAGGGGACATACTGAGCATACAGATAGACAGCAGACAGGTAGGTTATATAGGAGGACTGGTTTGAAAAGTTTCTTTGGATGCTTTGATACTTGCTAATGCTCTGAAATGGTCGGCATTGCAATCCAGTGCAGCTGTTGTGAACCTTTCAGAACCATACGCAAAACATTTTTTTTTGGTGGACCATTCTTATAGATTTAAAGACAAGCATGGTTGAAAGTCTTCCCAATAGTTATTCACTCAGTATGTTGTCCTTGACACTCTGTTGTTTGACACTGAGGTGGTTCTCATTGTGTGATGCTTTCACTGACAGTGTAAGATTATATGTGGACAAAATAAATAAAGACAATATCTGACCTTTCCTGAAAGAAAAGCTCCTGCAGCAAGAAACAGTTTGATCCCTGGTGTAAATCCTTCAAAGATCTGCACAGCACACACTCACAGCACAAAATATATGCAGTGTAACAATCTGAACTTTTATCAGTGCCTTCTCCTATTGCATACGTACAGTATACTGTAAATGTCTATTGACAGAGACACACTTTGGGGGAAAAAAAACATCACCAGAGGTAGAGAGAAGAATTCTGTAAGAAGATTCTGTAATCAACTGCTGCCATAAGAAACAAGAAATGCCAAGAGAAAAAGCAACAGTGGTCAGAAGCTGAGGGGAGCTGAAGGCACGACGATTGCTGCAATCAGAAGGGTGGAAAACAAAACTCCTTCTCAGTTTTTGTGAGGCGTTCCAGGCTGGTAATTTGCAGGCAGGCAGACAGGCACAAGATCTGTCGGAGCGAGAGCCCAGCATTGTGACGCATTTCGCCCAGCCACATGTCCCCTATCCATGGGCCAGCGCCCAGCAGGGTGGGGGGTGGTGGGAGCGGGGGCTGTAAGCCTGTCCGCGAGCTTGTGTGCCTCAGTGTTTGTGTGTGTCCATATGTATGTATGAGGGTGGGAGGGTGAGCAGCGGGAAGGCTGCCAGTGTGTCCCTACCTCCTCGGGGCAGGGTGGTGAGTGAGCCAGGCCATACTGAGGCCCGCAGGCGAGAGAGGGAGAGAGAGGTGGAGCTCGCTCTCTGAAGGCTGCCACCCTGAGTCTGGTGATGGGTGTAGAACATGGGGATGGGGATAGAGCTGGTGGGGGGGGTTCACAAATTCGCTCCCAGCATGAGCTTTCCCTGCCTGTGACTTAACATCGCTGGTGGCATCAGTCAGCTAGCCAAGCAAATCTGCTGCCTGCCCCTGGGCTGTGTGAAACACAGGTCTGGAACAAAATACATGGGTGTATGAGGAGTTTGTACACGTGTGGGCGCCTTCATGTGTGTGCACGGGCAAAACAGAAAGAAGAAAAGAGCCTTTAGAACCTTATGGGCATGGGAAGTGATCTGTTGCTTTGGCCGGTTCATGCAAAACAGACTGTTCTCTTTGAAAGCCAAGACTTTCAGAATGCACGCACACGGGGAAGCGACTGTCCAACACACAGCTTAGCTCCTATAATACTGCAAGTGTGATATAATGTACTCCATTAGAGGAGAGCTTCCACTATGAATACTATTAGAAGCTGGAACACTGTTGGGAAGTGACAGAAATATATACAGTATACTATTATTGTAGGCAATACAGAAGATTAGAGCTCTATTTTCCCATTAGAAACAGTATAAAAGGGAAACTGTAACAATAGCTGCAGATTACAGAGGATTTCACACACAGCTACATGTTAGGGGGCCTAAATAGACTTATAATGCCACTATGAAATTCAGCTTGCTTCACTGTATGTCTGACAGACAGTAGTGAGCGTGTTATTGTTAAAAAGAAATATTGCTATTTCCTCAATGGCTCCTCTACCGCAGTGAGAAATATAAGGATTCATGTGTTCAGCCAAGTGCCTCTTGAAACTCCAACACACCCAGAATTACAAATAAAACCCTTTGACTTGAAACTTTGTTAATGACATTTTTTCTGCAAATTCACAAGACAGAAAATAATCCTAATATTTGCGCAAAAGGCTTGACTCATTAATTTGAATAGTCGTTTAAGAAGAGTCAGTGTAGCAGTTAATTAGAAACCAGTGGTGATAACCACCTGTTCAAACATACAGATGGGAAGTCTGTCTGCTTATCCTATGACTGCCTGGGAGTGCTGTATCATTATAGATAGTCAAATGTAAACGGGAGGGAAAATAGATGAAGATAGATGGAGGTAATATTGCTCACTGTGCTCATGATTTGACTGAAGTGCACCACAGGTTATGTGCCTGACATACGCACGCACGCGAGGAGTATTGTAAGTGAACGCAGACTGGGACACGTGCACACACGCAAACACACACACACATGCACACACACACGGGCAGACACAGACGTAATTACCTGTCAAATGCAAGATGTGACTTCCTGGGAGTAAATGAACTGATTAATATTCGTGAGGAGGGCGGGATGGGGGGTGGGGGGGTGGGGGCTGATTAGAAGTTAAGATATTCACCATCCCTATTGCTTCTTTTATTACAACCCCACAACGACAAGATGGAAAATTACACGCTGGAAGAAACACTAAGGACAGAAAAGGATGGGTGGCATACATTACACCACTCTCTCTTCCTGTCAAAATACTGTTTGGTTTCTTTAAATGTAGAATGAGCGCTTGTTCCACTTTACCTTTCACAAAGAAGCTAATGCTCAGTAACAGGACTGTGATGCAGATGCTTCTTTACGATCTGTGGAGGGAAATTAAGGGACTCGCTTCTCAAAGCTTTCTTATTTCTTTTTTTTTTCTTCTCATATTCTAAAATCTTTTTTGCCTTTCTTCTCCTTCCAGCCCTCAGCTCCAGTCTCCCTCCCTCCCCAGGCCGTGTTGACACCTTCCTGGCCGGCCTCCCTCTGTGCCTAAACTGAGTGGATGTCTGCCGTCGGTCGATGCTTGCCAGCTGTGCGGCCCCAGAGCCCTAATAAACAGGAGTCTAATGGCGTCCCTGGGCTGCCGAGGGGCCTCACATTAAGATAATTAGGCAGAGAGAGGGTGCAGGAATGAGACCCAGGAGAGGAAGAGGAGGAGACACTGCTACACTTTCTGAGAATCTCAGCCGGTGACTTCTTGTCTCTTTGCCTTGTTGCTCACTGTTGCCTGATTTACTCCTTTCTGCTTATGCTAAAAACAACACTTGTGTGGCACTGAATAACTGCACCAAGATGTCTAAAAATGTGGCTTGCTATTAAAACCATAGGGACCAAGTGTGCGCACATCCAGGGGGGTTATCTGTATCTGGGTAAAGGACCAAAAGGATACAGAAGACAGTATAATTCTCAAGGGGAAAAAGTATATATATATAAAAAAGTACCAAATCTGCAGTCATAGCAAATATGCAAAGCCTATTGGTAAAATCTGATTTATCCTTTACAGAAATGTAAAGGATAAACCTTCTACACACATGGTAGTCATCAATCCCATTCAATCACAAGAAAGCTATCAAATCAAAATACATATTAAGACCTTTCAGTGACAAATGTATAAATGTAAAAAGCCTCTCTTCTAAGAAGAATGTTATCAGTGTCTCCCCCTCATCTAAGTGCAGAAACATGTTCAATACCAATGTATCTCAGAGTGGATAGAATGTGTTTTAATGCATTGAAATGGATCGCAACTGAATTTTTAAAATCTTTTATTCTTCTTCTATTCCTCTTTTAGCCAGCGCTGAATCTTTACATTATAGGCAAGGCCACATGGGCATTTCATAGTATAAATAACATTTTTGGCATTGCTTTTAATGACACCTTTTACTTTGAGCTGTTTACCAGAATGGGGGCGACTGAAAAAAATGGCACTTAAAGGTGAAGTTACATGGTGCACACCTGTAATTTGCCATCAGGAACAGCAGAGAGGAAATATGTAAGTCTTTCTTGACGTTGGTCTGCTCTAACAATAAGGTTGCATATGTTAGGTGGGCATTTACAAACAAAACGTGGGGGGTCTTGAAAAGATCTCTTAAAGGTCCAGTGTGTAGAATTTAGTGGCATCTAGCGGAAAGGACTTGGCAGAAATGGAATATATATTCAGAAGTATGTTTTAAAGTAGTGTATAAATCCATGTTTCCAAAGGTCTTCCTGGAGGTTTTTGATGGTTTTTGTGAATTTTAGGAAGTGTGGATGATCAACTTTCATAAAATCCAATTCCTGATGTCTCCGTCTTCAAGAAAACAGGACACGATGCCATGAATTTCCCTTTTGAATGTATTGGTAGGATCAGGTTTGAGTTTCTCATAAAAGATAGGATTATCCAGGTGTCGATTGACTTCTTTATCATAATCACAAAAGTCCATTACTACTATAGCTCCGTCCTTATCTGCTGCCTTTTGTAAAAAGGTGGATTTACCTCGAAAGTTGATCTAAGGGGGTGTTAGGTGTCTGCGGATTGCAGGAAGATGGAGGGATCTCTCCACATCCGTTGTTCAAAGAAGCTGTGGAAGACTCACGATTGGCGAAAAATTCCTTTATGCGCAGAGTTCTGAAGAACTTCTGAAAGTCCACGTATGCATTCAATTCGTTACAGTAAGTCGTGGGAACAAAAGACAAACCAGGCCTTTGCTGAGGGCCCAGAGGCAGGTGGATGAGAGAGGCTTGCTGGAGAGGTTTACAACATTATGGGGCTGCAGTTCTGGGTTACATAGTATCTTGTCCCGTAGTGACGGCTTCTTACCCCTTCTGCATTTCCTCTTTTTCTCGGGTGGCTTGGCCCGGGTTGGCGGTCGTCTTCCGCCCAGGGTCAACAGATGTGGTAAAGCCACTGTGGTCTCCTTGGCTGAGAGCTTTTTGGCTCCCACCTCTCCAGCTCCAGCTGATAATCCTCTACATCTCTTTTAAACTTTTTCTTTTTCAAGGCTTTTATTTCAAGTTCAAGTTTTTCTTTGTATTGTTCACATTCAGAGAATAAATCCTTCAGTCTATCTTTGTTTGGATAGTCCTTCCCCAGCTTCTCAAGGGGTCTCTTGTATTTGACTGCAGACAACTGTCAGTTGATCAGTCATTTCTTAGATGATCAAAACCATCAAATAAAATGAACATTTGTTTGTAATTTTACACCATTTTCACAAAAGTTGGGATTATTCAGTGCTTTTTGGATTCTCAATCCCCGGGGAATTCTCTTATGTCGCAGCTAATCACTCAAAGCGACTGCATGCATGAACAAACGTGTCTCTCTGTTGTTGGCTACGGGTCTTTCAGAAGTTTTTTGGAGTCTTCTTTGGCAGTAGGAGATGTAGACAGGTCCTCAAAGACAGATTCTTTTAGGACGATTTTCTCATAGGCGTCCTGGGTGGATTCAAAAGTGTTACTTGTTGCCATCTTGTAGTTCATATGACGAAAAAAACTTTTAGGGAGTCTTCAGAGAGGAGTGAGCACAAAAAAAACAAAACTTTAGATGAGGGACCGAGTGTGTGCACATCCAGGCGAAAAATATTCAGGTGCAAAACAAAAAATATTTCCCTGCAGGTTCACTGCTATTAAAACCAACCAAATGCATGACATTATGAGGAGAAAGATGTTGATGGCTGACAGCTAGAAGAGAAGGTTAATTGTGCCAGAGTGCTTTTATGTGCAGCTAAAATGATGTGGATTGAAACCTAATTAGCTTCGTCGCTCACCTGCTGCCAAAACCTCTAACCTGGTGAGATAACAGAATGTATTCCTCATGAGCCAACTGCAATATCATTAATAAATGCAAATGGCAACCACTACAGATGGATGCTGAATCCAAATGTGCCTTAAGATGCAGTTTCTCTAATGGCCATTTGGGAAGACATTAAGGTCTCAACAGCAAATTTAATGTCTTCTAATGTATTTGATGGCAATTTGGAAAAATGCAGTCTATTAAGAAGATGTGAAGTCTTAAAGCAAAGTATTTATTTGGGACATTCTGGTCTTGATGAACAGGTTTGGCAGTTACTTTCAATTGTGGTGGTCCACTACCTGCTTACTTCATCTGAAGTCTCCACCTTGTTCCATAAATTTGACTTTTCTGGATACAAACAACCGTCAAGATGCTGACAAAGTGGTAAAAGCAAATCCAGGCTTCACAATGTCCCCCCAAGATGATGCCACAGACATTACATCAATGTTTTAAGATATAGTTCAACATTTTGGGAAATACTGTATGTTTATTTACTTTCTTTCCAAGAGATGATTAGTTTAGCTTAGCACAAAGACAGGAAACAGAGAGGGGATACAGCTGGCCTGGCTCTGTCCAAAAAAAAAAAAAAAATCTACCTGTCAGCACCTCTAAATTAACGTTATATCTCATTTTTTTTGATCCATATAAAAAGCGAGATGTAAGCACCACAAGTTGTGGTTTTATGGGGGGTTATGTGTCCTGTCAAGAAATAGCCCAGCACATATACTCCCCATAAAAACCACAACTCATTTTTACACCTTGGTTTCTGTACAGATGACACAAATGATATATAACTTGTTATTTAGTGACCTTTAGAGGCTGATTTTTTTTTCTTTCCGTTGGACAGAGCCAGGCGAGCTCTTTCCTCCTGCTTCCAGTCTCTATGCTAACCCTCTGCTGCTGTAGCCTCATAACAGGGGTGTCAATCTTCATCTCACTCTCTGCAAGAAAGTGAGTAAGCATATTTTTCAAAATGTTAAACTATTCCCTCAAGTGTCCTTTTGTGAGTGTGACAAACCTTGTGTTCTCATAAATACGTGTTGTGAACATAAGTGAAGCAAATTTTTTAAAAAAAAGGAACACAACAAACATTTTCCTCAGTGGTTTGGATCAAAGAAAACCAGCTGTAGATATAACGGAAGCTTTACTGCCGCTCTGACGGACTATGAGCCTGAAAGGCAAACTCAGGGATGGAACCTAGACTTCACCTGCTTTTCTTGCCTGTGTGAACACGAGGACAGAAGCTGAGCTTCAAACGGAGCTGGAGATGGAGTGACGCCTCACAGATAACTACCTCTAGCTCTGTCATTTTCGCTTTCACAGCCTCTCCTTGCTTGTTTCCACGGCCTGTGCTGCGGCATGTCAGTTCACTAGCGGAGGCTTCTCTTTCCTCTCTGACACTCTGCAATCAGATGTGACACGCTGAAGGCTCACATGACCGCTGGGGAGACGAGGTCACACAGTCGCCTACTTTTAACGAAGGATATGCGGGGCTCCTTTTGACAGGCCTGTGCATAAACACACCCTTACTCACTGCACGCACACACACGCACACACACACACACACTCGTACACACATACACATCCACACAAGACGGAGCTGGAGTATTTTGCAGACAGGGCCTTTTCTCGTGCCTGTGCAATCTCAGAAGCAATTACCTATTAAAATTTCATCCTTCCCATCTCAGAATGTTTAGGAAAAGATTATAACTGCTGGGGAGGTAATTAAGTCTGCAAATGGTGAATTGAGTTGTGAATACAGAGCGCTGTGCATGTGTGCGAGTGTGTGCGTGTAGCTGTGTGTTTTTTTTAAAATAAAAACTACTAACACTGCCCACCTAAAGCTCTTTAGTGTGATACCTAAAATGACAATTACAGATCTGAGAAGTACAATATCAGTCTGGAGGACGTGTTCCATGTAGTAATTCATGAGGATAACTGTTATTTTCCAATTAAATATCACCTCTAACTTCTTCATTCGACTACACGGTAAGTGTAGTAACAATGAGATCAGCTGCTGCTTTGTCGTTTCAATTCAGGAAACTCTCAACACTTCTAGTTCCTGGCGCCAAAAACTATGGTGAAAGTCACCCTGAATTATATGGCAGCGGCTCAAGATGTCTTCAGACTTTTTCATGGCAATCCAAACAAGAGTGTTAGCTGTACCGCTTTAACATATAACACATGACAAACATGAAGCCTTGTCCTTCAGAGCTACAAAAACGGTTGCTGCCGTCAGTCCGGGTGTCGCCGCTAATCCTTTGACTCCTCACATTGTACTCCCCCCCACCCCTCTTCTTCTCCGTTTTTCACTTTCCCCGTTCACTCCCTTCTTTGTCTCTTCAGCTCTTTGATGCTGAGAGTGAAGAGAGATTTTCAGCCTTTTAAGGATTCAAACAAAGTCTCTGGGTTTTGAGATGACATGAAAGTCTGCCAGCTGAGCCGGCCCAACTGGGGATTTAGTGGGCCGGCTAGTTCTGGTTCACAAAGCCAAAAAAAGTGTCCATTTTTAATGTGCAGTTGGCTGTGGATGGGGGCCCCTGCTGGATATGCACGGCGGACCCCAAAACATATGAAACGCAAACCTCGGGCTTTTGTATTACTAATTGATACTGTGCATGTCTCACTTGTGTGGTCCATGTGATAACAGGTACGAATTATCAAGTCGCAGTAAAGCGTGTATTGGGAATACCTGCTTGCCTGCTGTTTTATTCCTCTGTTGACAAATGCACTGATTAAAGAGCTTGTGGGGGAAAACCATAAAAATGATGAAGCAGCAGTGGTCATCTGTGATTTCTTTAGACAAATTGCATTCTTTGACTGACGGTCGCACGAAGCCCAGAGGAATTTTTTCCTTCTTATACAAGCAGCAGAGACCTGCCAGACCAGATTTATTGATGCCAGTAATAGGGCAATGTGGCCATAAGCTATAATCAATATGTGGTTTGCACTAAAAATAGATTTTCCAGCACAATCCTGCACTAAATCTGAACAAACTCCCTTTGTGTGCGCCAGCTTGTGCACATGTACAGTGGCCCTTTTAACCCGAGCACTTATCTTTACATTCCAATTACCACTCTTCAATTTTCTTCCCTCCTTCCCTCGTCTGTCCTTTGCATTCACAGCGCCGCTCTTAATGAAAAATCATCTTGCCTTTTTCAGTCTATTTATCTTCAGTTAATCGTTTAAAACAAGAATAACATGTCCATATCCAGCAAATCCATATCTAATTCCTCTCCTCTCCACTCCATCCACCCCTTCGCCTGTGATAAATCGCCTCCGTCGCCGGTGCAGGGACCACTGAACCAATCAGGTGTCTGTCTGGGAGGATCCTGCTTGATCACAGAGGTTAATAACATTCCACATGATTACCCACAAGCCCGAGGATTAGAGGGGTTTCAGGAGAGCGGGTTCCACGTTGCAAATAATAAATCACTATTTCACAGCAGTGTCCACCTGGTCACTCAGATGATAGGCCACCCTGCTATCTCATCTCTCCCACAGTGAGGAAAGACGCACAGCGCTTCTGACAACCAAACCATTTTTAATGAATGCAACCTTTCTTTCCCCCCTTTTCCATGAGATGCACTCTCATCATGATGTGGATGGTGTGTGTGGGCGTAGTGCTTCATGCTGAGTAGGGTTATGTCACCTTGTCGTTAGCCGGGGGGAAGCTATTGTAGGATTTACCATTACATGTTTATCTCATTCTCGCCAGTAGTAGTTATTCAACTTCCTCCTCTCTGCTTCCTTACATGTACACTTCCTGGCTTTGGAAGCACTCACCGGCGCTCCAAAATCTCAGAATTTATTGCCAGCTCACTGTTGGTGGTTTAAAACTCAGCTGTGAATTGTGTAAAGTTTCCAAACATAAACTGTAAGCTGCGTGGAAAAAATTGGGAAACACAGCAAAATCAGGAAATACTACAAGATAAGAACTCTAACAACTCTAATCATGTGTTTACCAAGAATACATTTTTCTTTTCTTTGTCCAGGAGAAAGTAAACTGCCAAAGTGGACAAAATTCTTGATGCTGCTTTATTTGCAATGAACAGTTGTGAAATAATCTTGTCCAACTGGCAAATTCTCCCTCTTTTCAGAAAACTAGGACTTTAACACTCGATACCAGATAAAACTGATTTATTGTTTCTTTGCTGTACACCAAAAGGGTGAAATATAGTCAAAAAGGCAAGATGCAGTTTTTTTTGATGTTGGGGGATTTCAGCTGCAGTCAGATGGAATTGTACAGGGTGACATTCATGTCAAGCTTGTTAGTAACAATAAACGGGGGATAGACAGTTCTGGAACAAGACGACTGTGAGTATAACCATCATTTATGGTGAAATTTCTCTGCTTTTTGTGGGGTACAAGAAATACACGGACTGGTGACGCAACTTGGAGCGAATCTGAACGCTGCGTGCTGACTTGTTTCCATGTGTGTGTGTGTGTGTGATGTGTGGATGCACTGTACGCTCTGGTCTGTATACACATATTTGAGTGTGTGTGTGTGTGTTTGTGTGCATTCATCTGTTTGATCTTCGGCGTTAAAACACAAAGAAAGCTCGGTGCTGTATAGCAGCCCACGGGACGCAGCAGAAATAGATGGCATTCATACGCTCTGTATTCTAACCTCCCCCACCACCACCACCACCACCACCAACCCTTCAAACTCCCAGCCCTCCCCAATCCCCCCTACACACACACACACACACTACCATCACCACCACCACTTCCTCACCGACTCCCACTCTCCTCTTTCTCTCTCTCATTATATCATGTGGGCACGAACCAAAAAAAAAAAAAACGCTGGTTTTGAAAAGCTGCAGAAAAGGCAGGCAGATGTTCTCTTTCGAGCCTGTTATGAAATGGATGGATATCTGGCCGGTGCAAGATAAAAACAAAAACCCAGTGCTGTCATTTGAAACAAAATAGGAACAAGCCTGCGGTGATGTGCGTGCTGTGATCCTACTGTATCTTTGAGGTTTGAGGTTTTCTCATGTTTTCTGACTCCGCAGCAGCAACCAGACACAGTTTAAAACAGCTGAGACCAGCTGAGATGATCCCAAACTCTCACATCCTTGCGTCACTCCAAATAACTTCTGCTGGTGGGGTGGAGGGGGGTTGGGTTGGGGGGCTCTGACACCAACATGGACACACTCAAGTCGCTTTGGATAAGCAGCTTTTTGCTTTTTGCTGACACGCACCCCACCCACACCTCCTGATGCTCCAAGTTATACGCACAGTTCACAACAGTCAGTAATGAGCTGTCCAAACAACAACAACAACAAAAACCAAAAAACTCACGGAGGTTTGTGGCCCTGGAAACATAGTGCTGCGAATGCATCCCAAGGGCCTCCTCCCCCCGATACTGCTCACCTGGACACCCGCCCTGCAGCACACTGGCGACGGCCCTGTGAGACAGACAAACAGGGAGAGAGGGGGAGAGAGAGGGAAAGGGAGAGGGAGAGACAGAGAGGCGTTGATGGATGAGGGGTGCAGACATGAGGAACTGTGCATAACATGCTTAATTCAATTATTCAGTTGGGCTGCACTGCTGCACATCTTTTCATGAAAACTGTGAGGCGCGGCTAAGTGGGAAAAAAATGTGATTCCCAGATGAATGGAAATGATCTGTGCTGTTTATGCTGCGATCATTGCATTTGCTTCTATTGTAAACACACTCTGAAGGTGTAAAAAAAAAAAAAAAAAAAGCATTTTCAGTTATCTCATGTCAAACAGATAGCTGCACAATGGAGCGCAATGCCGCCTTTACTCCAGTGAAAGAGGCAGTCCCCGCCTGATGATAGAAGAGTAGCTCACGTACGTTACCACAATGGAGACTGGAGTGGAGAGAGCATGCAGCAGGCCTATATCTACTCCTGCTCGTAAAGAGTCTCCACACAGACATAAGTTGGTCTCGTTGCCCAGGAACCAGTCTGGGCGTGACGTTTGAAGCAAGTTGTAGTTTAATAATGTTGTGTTATTCTAAGTGTCATTTAAATCTCATTATATACTTCTGATATGCACAGGCGCAGGTGAACAAAGGAACGGCACGTTGCGCGCTCCAGATCACTGCGTGCGTAGGCTACTACTGCAAGTCTTTTTGTAAACAAGCGCACAGAGAGAAGCAGGCAGAGAGGGAGAGAGAAGGAGGAAGGAAGGGCCGGAGAAAGAGAAAGAGAGAGAGAAAGAGAGAGAGAGAGAGAGTAAGAATTACCTGGACATGTTCTCTCTCTGCGGCCGGTGCGCCTTTTCCAGACCCAATTTGGTGAAAATTCCCACAAGAGCCATAATGGCCACTACTCCACATATGATGTAAACAATTAAGTTCGTCTTGTCTTTGGTGGTGTCGTGCATCTTGTTCATTTTCTTGTAGGGAGTCTGTCCGGTCTTCATCCACACCGGAGTATCATAATTTTTACAGGTGCTCTGATCCAGCCGCGAGTGCTTGTAGGAGCAGCAGAAGCGGAAGCCACAGGTGCCGCAGCAGTACAGATAATTGCCCGTCTTGCAGATGAACGGCGGGTCCCACTGGCCCATCACGTCGTAGTAGCCCCGACATTTGTCCTCCGTGTGCGGGGTCTCCTCTGACACGCTCTCCTCCTCCCTGGAGCCGTTGGAGGTGGCGATCATTACGAATCCTCCGAGCAGTCCTGGCTCCCCGTCAGCCTTGCACACAAGAGCCATAACTTTGAGCAACAAGAAGCCGAGGAGAAAGTATTTCCCTCTCATTGTGCTTTCTCCTCCGTTCAACTTCACGCGGAAACAAAAAGACTTGGAGAGAGGGGAAAGGGCGCACGGTCATGATATGGTGAAAAGTCCAGAAACATACATCCAAACAGCAACGCACTGTCATCCGCGCCGATGAACATCTTTACTAACAAATCATCATCCAAAAAAAAAAAAAAACAACAACAACACGCAGAATAAAAACAATCTCCGTGGAATGAACTTGACTTAATCTAACTAACTGCTCTCCAACGCGCACTCTGCTGCGCATCTACACGTCTTCTCAGAAAGGCATTTGCCTGCTCAGATTTTCACGTTTTCAGGAGTACATCACTTCACATATCCATCGGTGCGCTCTTACGCACAGGAGTAGGCAGAGACACAAGCCGCACCGAGGATGAGAGCGCAGTGAGCGAATAGAAGAGCCGAGGGTGGGAGAGCCTGGTGCGCAAAAGGAGAGGAGGAGGAAAACAGGGGGAGGGAGAAAGACTGCGAGGGCTGAGGACAGTGAGAGAGAGCCTTTATGTGAAATATTATGATAAAAGCCCCGAAATACGCACATCACTATTCTGTTTTGCAATTGAGGAAAGACGTGGGAGCTCCCCCCTTTTTTTTCCACTTTTGCATTTTCAGTCGGAGGTTGTCATTGTTTTAGAAATCCTGAAATCCCAAGTAGCTTAATGTGTTATAATAGGCAGTGGCTGGTACAGCCTCTAAGAATAGGGGATGTATTTTTGAAAAAGAGCCCTTCACCAAAAAATGTGGCTCTATGATGGGTACTAGATCCCTGGGGACTTTCTGGAAAATAAATATTCCTATGTATGCTCATGAGGAGCCAGTCTTTAGTTAAAAAAATCATAACCAGAAGTACAACTACACCACCAAATAAAAAAACAAGTAGTGTGTATTATTTATCCTCAAAACAATTGACATAGTGCCTAACAGAAATGTATTTAAGCTGGAAAAAGTCTCGCTATCCGATTTGGAAACTATAATGGTTCATCATAAACATAACTAGGCCTGATGTGTAGGAAAGAACACCTTTTATTGGCTCAGTATCATTTTAACTTGCAATGGTTGCTTCCACTCCAGCTAACACTTTGTACGAGTAAACCATGTTTTATAGCCCATGCATTGATATCTCATTTAATGCTTTTCTATAATTGCAGTCAGTAAAAAAAAAAAAAGTTTATTGCCTTGAGATGAGCTGAGCTGAAAAACATAAAAATGTAAAATAATTATCCACCTGCGAATTTTGTATTTAAAAAAACAGGTGTGGAGGGGACCTCGGAGGTTATTTGAACTATTCATCTAAAGAGGCTAAAAACAACAATTTATCCTCATTCAAATATTAAAAACGTTAAAGCGACCGGATAAACAGTTTACCCAGCCAGTTACAACGAGTGTAGATGGAGCATGTTGAATTTTTAACAAGCTCTCTCCATGGTGCTGAAAGGCTCCAGCTTGTGTCCAAGAGCTTTACTTCTGTGTGAACGCGGAGCTGTAGGCGACAGCAGGGCTTTCTGTAGTGTTGATGCAGCCTGTAAAATGATTTAGACTACAGATGTTTAGTTTATAATGGTTTATTCCAGGGGACTGTTTAGGCCTATATGCTATATACGATTTTTACACCACATCCATTCAACTGTGGTAACATTTGAGAATGAAAAAAATACCGTAATGGGACTTTTTACTTATTTTCAGGCACCCTGGACGACCCCTGGGCTTCCCTGGAGTCTACTTTGCCAATCACCCGAGAAAATTAAGCCAATTAATTAATTAAGGCTGTCAGGATCATCACCCCCCCCCCCCCCTCCACACACACACACACACACACACACACACACACACACATACACACACACACACATCCACATCCACACACACCCTTACTCTCCTTCGAACAGCCCCCACACCTCACTCGACACTTGGCACACAGTGGAAGTGACACTGGACTTTAAGTGCACTATCTCCATCTGCATCAGTCACTTCCACAACAGTCAAATGCCTACCTCATGTTTACCTTTGCTGCTATTTTAAGGCTTTTATACTTTTGTGTGCTTGTGTGTATTTATATAATTCCTTTACTCTATGGTTCTGAAACTTTCTTAACATATTTGCTACGTTTATTTTTTTTAGTAACCTTACATTTTCAATAGTTAAGTTTGCTTAAATCATTTATTCTGCAAGTGCACTGAATTTATAGCCTATCTTTATTTGTAAAACATATTGCAGCCAGGCTAGTCTATACTTAATTAATATGTTAAAGGTGGTTGCTGGTTTGCTTTTGGAAGTAACACGTAAAGGTGGACACATAAATCCGCTTCTGCGTGTGTATGCTCGGGAAAACCTGCATGTCAAAGCCATGCTGGCTGGGAGTCGCTGCAGCGAAAGTCACAGATTCACAAACAGGCGTTGTAGTCGATCACAGAGAGTCACCAGCTAGCAGCACGGCAGAGACATCCGGAGCGACACAACAGTTACACAACAACCCTCATAGGAGGCTTGCTGACAGGCTCACAAGTGATACGTTAGTTTGCTTGAAAAACAGTTTGACCAGTGGATCTTATGGCTGAGACTGAGGATATCTTTCTCAGGGCGAAACATCGGACATTCAGCGGACTGACAGAAGGTAGCCGACTGTCATTAGCTTCTTTAGCACAGGTGTTTTGTTGAAGTCTGTTCCCCCCGTCGATACGTGTTTCCCCTTACCTTAACCTGAACCCAACCTTACCTTAACCCCAACCAGTTATCTCTGCTACGCCTAACCATTAACCACAACCTAAGCCCTAACTCCAACCGCGGAGGTGATGCTACGGAAAATAACTGTTGCAATTCTAACAGGAGGGGAACATTATTTGAGAGGGGAACAAACAACACCGGCTAGTCAACATACAAGCTAACGCATTAGCTTATGCGCTTAAACTTGGCTGCCTGTTACACAAATTGTTGTCACTGGCTGCTGGTTTAATTTAAAGACTGGCAGAGGCAAACGCAGTCACTCGACAGCGTTGGTGTAGCTTTGTTTACATAACTGTGTCACAGTTGTCAGCTGTAGCCAGGCTAAATGGCTAGCTTGCTAGCTTGTGTTTACAAAATGAAGCCTTTCAGTGGTGTTGTGCTGCGTTTCCGTTATGCAGTAAATCCGTACAGTGGTTGTTACAGTAGCTAATAGTTTTTGGTAACTTCCTGTGGAATATTACAGAGGGAGCTAATAAAAAAATGTCTCACTAAAAAGTCATGTTTAGATTCACAACTTAGTCTTGAGCTGAAACCTCTAATTGACTGTTGATTTAATAGCAACATTTCACCACATTTCTGAGGTGGAGACAAGCTCTTTCTGTTAAGGCGGATTTATGGTAGGTCGCTTGACACTTTGGATAAGTGTCGCTCGACAGAAATGACGTATTTTCGACAGAAAAAAGTGTCGCTCGACACTTTCCTTTCATGTCGCGCACCGGGACAATTTTGTTATGTCGCGGACACCGTCATATTTTGTCGTGCAATGTGATTGGATAGTGTTACTAACGTCGCCAGTTTTCACTGAACTTCCTTATTGATATTTTGGTCTGTAACTTTAGATAACTTGTAACGTCCTTGTTTAAGTAGTCCCGGTTGGGATGATATGATGTAAGTAAACAAGCCGGCTGGAGGATAGTGTTTGGTTACCATGGAGACGACGCATAAATTGAAAACGTCGCGCGACTCTTAAAAACCATAAAGC
The DNA here is from genome assembly GCA_038419695.1 of Scomberomorus guttatus. NCBI lineage: Eukaryota > Metazoa > Chordata > Actinopteri > Scombriformes > Scombridae > Scomberomorus > Scomberomorus guttatus. The sequence continues at coordinate 17,240,877 of CM076465.1, read as the reverse complement.
AGCCTTTACAGTCAAAATATTCAAGGATTAAAAACATAATGATTCACAGCTCACTTATATGTTCATGGACTTCTACCTTTCATGTCTGTTTAGTTCTTTAACACCTACTCTGCTTGTATAAGGGAACTCAGGGGAAACAATTGAAATGCTCAGTATTTTATTAGCAAGCCCCTTGTGCTTTCATCTCAAATGATGATTAGTTTTGTTTTGAGCGCACCATCTGCCACCTGAGAAATCTCTGCGATTTGTGTTTGAAGTTGTGCTCGCCGCAGCACAGCCACACAAGGCTGCTTCGTCTTATCTCCTGTCATGGGAGCTTTGCGGGCCCCTCCAAGTCCTTGTGTTTGTTTGTTTTTCTTTCTCTCTTTTGTCTGTAAAATAGTTCATATATCTGACTCCAGAGTGAGACATTGTACTGTAAAGTATGCTCAGTGCAACAAAAAAGCTTTCAGGATTTGCGTGAGGGTGCTGTGCAGCTTTGTAAAAGCTTAAAAAGATTGTATCTGTTGTTTGGGGCACTGACAAAGAAGATGGCTAATAACTCCAGAGCAGGGCAAAGATGTGCGGGTGTGTACGTGCACATTTACATGTTGCATGTGTATGCATGTGCACGCTTGCACTCTCGTGTGATTTGAATACATTCCTGTGCAAAGAGGCGCAGGTTATCTGTTTACTGAGGTGCGTATTGTTAGGTAATGATTTCCATATGCAAACACCCGTAAACTGAGACAAAGTTGAGAGCGTGTATTCTACTGAGCTGCAGGAGTTCAAGATGTGCTGTTTTAAAGACAGATCTAGTCTGCATCCTCTCAAGATGTCAGCGCTGACATCGACTGCTGAGATAAAGTTAGGTCTATGCCCCAGCTGGAAACTTGAACTTTAGTGGCCACAGCAGCTTGTGACGCAGTTCCCACTGTGTAGTCATAAGTTAAGATCAAGCCCATGCTAGTTTGGACTGAAGGCATTCTAAAGTAATTTAGCAGAAGACATGATGATGGTAATCATAAAAGTAGAATGTGTTTCCCCTCGTGGTTTCACAAATGTCAATTACACTGAGGGGATCATTGTTAAGCTTTAACTTGCCTGTTCCCCAGGAGCAAAACACTCTTTGTCGCTCTTTCTTTTCCTATCTTTGCTCAAGTTTCTCTGGAGGACAGAATTATCATAAACTCATTTGGGAGAGAGAGATACATGGAGCGCATGTTAAACACAGAGGATGCTGAACAGCAGAGTAGCTCCTGCTGAGCGCGAGTGAGGGGATTTGTGCAGAATGCAGATGCAGACGCTCCACAGTCACTGACAGCAGTGCATAACTACAGTGCTGCTTCCACATCCTCCAGAAATTAAATGAGTGGAAAGAAAGCAGTTGTGTACACCTGCTCTCAGCATCTGTCCATTTGCGCACAAAGAAGGGGGCTCCATTTCCATATCACTTCACTGGGCTTTTTCTCGTGTCCTTCATGTCATGCGTTGTCATTGCCATCAGCGGTGCTGAGTTGAGTATCTGCTTCCGTTCTCTACATTGAAAGATGTGCACAGTTTGCCTTGTTAATGAATATTTGAGAGTGATTAGATTGGAGGGCCCTCCTGTTATGTAATATCAGGATTATGTAAAACACTTGTTCTTTGCCATTCATGCTCCAACATGTAGCTGTTTGTTAATTATTTACAGCTTTAACAAAAGGCTGTACATTACATTCCCCCTGGATCTTCAGTTCCCACTCCTAATTCCAGATCACGGCTCTTTCAACTAATCAAGTGTTGTGTCGAGTCCAAGAAAGAGTGCGAGGCTTCTACATGAAGCTTTCGCAGCAGGCCTTATACCGCTGAATGACTAATGCTGTGATGACACCTAATCCCTAAAGCTTTTGTGTTTCCGCGTACTACTGTGTGCAGTCTTCCGTGTAAGCATCCTCTGACCTAAACATATCAAAAATGAAAATGTTCTGCCTGAATGTGAAGTTAATGCCAGGCAGACAAATCAAAAGATCACCTGCAAATGATAGTTGTGTCCTTTTTAAATGAGTGTGGGGGGAAAAAAATTAAATTGTATGCTAATTGCATTCATGTGTAAGACACATTCAATGTTTAAAACCATACATTTAATTCACAATTCAGCACTAACAAATGAAGATTTCTCCATACAACCCACATGTATTGTATCAAGATATGATTCACAGGTCTCACATGTAAACTGATGTGTAAAATTTGACCAAAATCTGTATCTATATGAGAACCTAAAAACTATTTATATCTTATACTTTTTTTTAAAAGTTTGAATTTTTGTCAGATAAATGCTAAAATACTGTGTGATATTAAATATTAAATTTGGCAGTTGTTGCCTGATGCAGCTTTAAATTATGTTTATTGTTACAGCAACAATTTGTTGATACATTTGTTGATTTTGTCATTTTTCAAGCAAAACTGACAAATATTTGATGGTTCCAGCTCCTCAAATGTGAGAATTTACTGTTTTTTTTAATCATACACTATAGTTACTCACATATTTTGTGGTTTGGACTGTTAGTCAGCAACACAATTTGAAGACTTGAGGAACTTTCTGATGTTTTTTAGACTGAACAGTTAAATGATTAGTTGAGAAAATTAACAGCAGACTAATCAGTAATGAAAATAATCATTGCAGCCTCAAATATTTAATCTCCTATGCTTTGTGATAACTAGGATGTCCGTCTTCTTTTTCCCAGATGTGGAGCACGAGTGGACGGGACCATTTTGCTTTATCCAGGCTGCAGACCCCCAGCTCGGGCTGATGAAGGCCTGGAGGGACGGCGACTGCGACGGTGGAGGGGACGAATGGGCCGAGGAGGTTGAGCTCACCAAGCAGGCGGTGGAGGCCATTAACCAGCTCAGACCCAGGCCGAGGTTCATGGTGCTGTGTGGCGACCTGGTCCACGCCATGCCAGGTAAAGACAGGGCACATAAAGGAAACGCAGTGCATTTAAAAACCTTTAGGAAATTTTGTGTTTCAAGAACTACATGCAAGTATCACTGTTACTCTGTTGCTATTTCAGTTTAGCACTTGGAAAAGTCTTGTTTGGCAGTGTTTGTCATTTTTAAAGAATAAACATATTTTTTAGGCTCAACAGGTGTTTAGGGGAAGCACAAAGCTTGAGTCCTGCTGTTGTTTTGTGATGAAACACTGTTTGAAGTACACTGCTTTGCTGCTAAAATATAAAATGCTTTTAACTTCTCTGAGTAGGGATGGGTATCGAGAATCGGTACTAAATTTGTACTGGTTTCTGACTGGTCAGTACCAAAATATTGATAAGCTCCTGGACAAACAGTGCTGCTATCAATAGTTATGTAATATTAATTCATTCTAACATAGCCAGCATATTCAAACTCCTAACTGTCCCCCTAACGATGGCAAAGCTGCCAGTGTCAGGCGATTATGTTGCGTGTTTACATTCTGTCCTCTACAGTCATGGCTGACAGGGCAAAATGTTCAAAAGTGTGGGCTCGCTTTACTAAATTTAATGGAAAATGCAGCTAAATGCAATATATGTAAAAAGGTAGTTGTGTGTAAAGGGGGTAACATCACCAACCTCATGAAACACCTACAAATACAACATTCTATAAATCTGAAGCAGTGCAGCGTGTTTGACTGCTTCGACAGCTTCATCCCTCTTTATATAAACAGGAAACTCAGGAAACAATTCAAGTTGTTGTTTCTGCAAAAAAATAATAATAAAATAACTGTTTAGTCTTTTAACATCTTTTCATGTTATGGCTTTAACTCTGCTCAGCCTCTTTTTAGTCAGACCAAATGATACAGCAGCGGTCCCATGAGCTTTATCTCATGGCATCTGGCACCTCAGGCAGGCTCATGCAAATGCTGCACTTATTTCAAAGTGCTTGAAATGACTCTCCCAAATTACAGAGAACACCGAACTGTTTAGAAACACAAGCTGTGATTTCACGCGCTGCACACCGTTTCACCAATCAACTTATTTTATGCCTCGTTTGTATTCGGCACTCTAAAACTTGGATGACGGAAGATTTTGCAGCCTTAGGAGATATCACATTTTTAACCAAAAAATATCATTCAAAGGAAGGTTAATGCGAAAAGTTGGAGGTGGTCAACAGCCAATGTCCAGACACTAAATGTTGAAACTATTCAGTCAAGTAATCAGCCATCAAACCAAGTTATGTCTACTCAATGAAAAAGGTCAATTGCAGTCCTGCTGTAAGCTAGGTTTGATTTATAATTCAGCGTTGGATTTTATCCATTGATAGCATTCTATTATGTACTTTGTGATATAGAGTGATGCTGGGCTATGCATGTATTCATAGAAGTGGAGTTGCGTCCTTCTTGTCCTATAGCTGCAACTAACGATTATTTTCACTATCAATTAATCTGCCTATTATTTTCTCAATTAATCAATCGGTCATTTGGTCCATAAAATGTCAGAAAATGGTGAAAAATGTCAATCACTGTTTTCCAGATCCCAAGGTGACGTCCTCACGTCTTTTTGTCCTGCCCAACACTCCACAACCCAAATATATTCACTTTACTATCATAGAAGAATAAAGAAACCAGAAAATATTAACATTTGAGAAGCTGGAATCAGACGATTTTGGACATTTTTTCTTTTAAAAATGACTCAAAGCGATTAATCAGTCATCAAAATAATTGGCGATTGACTAATCGATTAATAAGTAATTGATGCAGCTCTAGGTCTTTCAGAGCAGCGATCGTGGCAAGCAATGTTTGCAGAGATGGCTTTGCTGCTGTCGCTGTGCATTACTAAAAAGCATTGGATTACTGAGCTTTTCTTCAACATGCTTAATGTTGTTTTCTCTATTAGCAATTTACCTTGTCATCAGAAAGTTGTAGGAGAAAACACAAGCAATCTTTATTCTTATTTATTCCAAACTTTAGCATTATATTTCCTCTCTACTTCCACTGTGGGTTATAGTTTTTGACATGCTTAGCATGAGATGACTTTCTGATTAGGCAAGAAAGCTGCTCTGAAATGAGTTATTACGCCAATGTCAAATGTAAAATGTGTTTCTTGCTGAAACCATTAAAGTTTCATGCTTTTTCTGTCCTATAGGATTCTAAATAGGCATTGCAGTGTAATCTGAGTCTGATTGTGAGATGCGGCTGTCATTTTTGAGCCTGAGGCAGAATTGATTGTTTGTGACCCCAGTGCAGCAGGTAGGAGAGGTTTGTGACGACCTGCAAAAATCAGTGCTTGTATGCATAATAATGAATGGCATGTGACCAAAAATGGAATATAACATGCAGTTTTCTTATACTGAAGTATTTCATATGTGCCGTGTACAGTTATGGCTGTCAGGAGTGAGTGAACATACAGAACAAGTCATGAATTTGGATTCACTTTACTGCACTTCATGTCTGCTTCCATTGCTACAGATTCTCAGACATGTTATTAGCAGAAGCAGAGCAAGCTTTCTGACATTCATCAGTCTTTAAAGATATATAATGTATTTTCAGCTGCCCTCTGAGATTGTCCTAAGTAATTAACACACTCTGTGAAGATAATCAACTTTGAGGTAGTTCATTTATAGAATATTCTTCATCGAGGTAGGTTTAAACATTAGCCTGCTCTGTTTCCCAGCCAGAGTATGTAAACAACGTACTCCCCCATGACAGCAGCTGATATTTATCTATGAAAAAGCACAGGCCCCCTGGCTATTCACAGGCAGGTTTAGTTTCTGTGCTGATGAAGATTTCGGCTATTGATCAGACCAGCTAGACTTCTAAATTCCCGCCCAATTTTAAAAATCTATTAGATAGTGGTTTGTGTGTTTTCTGCTGCTGCTGGGAGAGAAAAAAGTCAGTTCTCCATCCTGTTCATAAAGTCTAGTTTGTAAATAGGAGACTACAGCATGCAATATTAATCGATTAAAAAAAAAAAGCACCCGGTTGCCTTTAGGCTGTTTGCATTAAGGCATGATTTTGCTTTGTTGAAACTGTTCAGCCGTCTCCATCTGCAATGCTAGTTGCAGATGGAGAATAAATTTTTAATTTGGTTTGTAAATAATCTCTTAAAAGTAGTGTGCATTGTTTCCGCTCCCTCAATTACAAACCAAACTCTCTGCTTGTCTTTTTTTATCTACCGCTGGGAGTTAGACGTCTTGGAACGAGGACAGTAAGCCGACTTCTCTTGCCTCAGTGGCAGCTGGTTTCCCAATCCACCAGATGCTTTTGCTCTCTAGCCAGACAAATAGATTTTCAGAATAACGCTGGGTTTGAAAATAGTTGGTTAGCTCCAGAAACGGCTGGTTGAGTAAACAAAATCATCATTTTGCTGCTTTTTCCCACCTTGTTTGGAACCGCCACGCTGCGTTTGACTCATGCTGTGTTCAATTGTGTTCCCTTCTGTCAGTCTATGTCTCAGTGGTGAGTTGAATGGTAACCTGTAAACACAAACCAAACTACTCCACTTATAAAGTAAAAGAGCTTTAATGGCCGTAGACAGTGCACTTGTGTTTCCCAGTGGAAGACCATGACTGTGTATCTTGGCAGGCATTAGTTGCAAGCAGATGCTTATATTGAAGTAACTGTAATGAAATGAGTGAGTTCAGTGTGTGGTGCACGTTTCTCGATGTCCAGCTGCCTGATTTGATAACAGGGTAAGAGGAACAGGCTGGCAGGAACCACTGCGAGTTAATGTTCAGCAAAAAGAGCCGCAAGCCACCAACCAATGCAAACTACCTTTGCATGACAATTAGGGAACTAGCATGAGGTGCCCGCCTAGCCTCAAGGAATGGGCAGTGAGAGAGAGAGAGAGAGAGGGGAGACTCTCCATCTCAGCTTGTTGTCTCTGAATGCTTCTCTTTACATGTCTGATTTGATCGTGATGCGAGTATCACCAGGCTTGGTCCTAATTTGAAGGTTACGTAATATATTAAGTAGAAATAGAATATTTTTAATAATATATGGTGCAGTATGTCATCTGTAGAATGTTTCTAGTCCCTGTTTCTAAAATTTAACCCAAGGCAAACTATTCATATGCAACACATATTTAGCTTGGCTTAGTCACAGAGCAACTTTTCCCTTCCTCTTCTCTTTTTTGGGTCATAATGACCACAGATTTTTAGCTGAATGGGGGACAGCCGTGAACACCACTGGAGCTGTCTCTCCCTATCATCTTAGCGTCTTGCTGTAGGCGTCTAAGTGTCCTTATCATCTCCATGACTGCACCATTTAGACCAAACATGGCCGGCATCCATTTTCTACATCTCTCCCCAGACTCCCACTGATCAGTTGCATTTATAGGTCAAAGCGAGATCTATTTCAGATGCACAGTGGGACAGTAAATAGTGTGAGTAGGGGTGGCTGAAAAAAATGATTCACATAAGAATTTCGATTCTTATCTCCTACGATTCTGAATCGATTTACAAATGTCAAAGCTCGATTTTCTAAATGTTAGTTAATAACATGATGTTGACGAACGAAAAAGGCGGAAGTCAACTACAAGGGCAGTTCAGCACCCAAACAGTCTACAGCATGCACACACTAGAGTTATGTTGTAGTTCATCTTCAAAAGTATATTATAAGTATATTGTGAACTTTCTACGCCATCACTCAGAGACTAAAGTTAGCGGAGCAGCAAAGTCCAGCAGTAACAAACGAGACCAGCTGACCAGCACACATTGCAACACTTAAACAACTTAAACCAACTCTGAGGTGAAGAAAAGAACTTGGTCCTCAGTCTGTTTCATCTCAAAAACCCTGCACCCGCTCAACGTGTTGGACAGCAATGGCTTTCCCCGGAGCTAACGGAGCAGCAGAGAGGCTGCTCTCCACTGCTGGAGACATGACGTTAATAACAACACAGCAGAGCACTCCGCCTCCCCCTCATTTTGTTATTCTTATACAGGCAGGAGACTGTAAGATGCTTTTAAATGAATTAATTTATTAATTAATGCAGTTTTAAAATAAAAAGGCTCCAGACCATTTATATTAATTTCCAGTTATGGTTCATATTGTATTTCAGTGGAATAAGGACACCAGTGAATAGAATATTGCCTTTGCCCTTTTCTATTCATTTAATCGGGGAATCGGTTTTGAATCGAGAATTGATTCTGAATCTAATCGGATTCCCAAATATTCATACCCCTAGTAGATGGTGTAAGTATGGGGTTTAAACCGTAAGGCCTTGGGGACCTTTAAATGCTGCGGCGTCAGCCCTTGTTATTGTCAGCCCCAGCAGAGCAGGTTGTGTGTGCCATCCTCATTACTTGCCACGTCCGTCACTTGCCTGGCAACTGGGCTGCAGCATCGGGGGGTAGGAGGGAAGAGATATTATAGCAGGAGCTGCTCCTTCCGTCTCTCGGCTGACATTTCCCCTTAAACTGTTTATTTACAATACAGAATGAATGGGTGGCGGCCAGGGGAAGCTGGCTGTCAACCGGCATTGTCAACACTGCTGCCTGTCAGCGACAGGAAATTGGCAACTGTATTTCTGTTCCCACGGATTTCACTCTCTATCTCTCCTCTGCCTCGCTCTCACATTCTCTTTTTCTTTCTTTCTTTCCTCTGTTTTTCCTCTCATCTGTCTGTTCTCTTCAGCAACAGCTGTGGTCTCATGCCTCATACCTTATTTTGACAAACTTCATCAAGTCTGACACAAACGCACTCATTTATTCTCGCCTCTGATGAATTTATGTGAAGCATCCATGTGAATTAAATCTATTGTAGGAATCAAAAGTTTTGTTTGTTCTTGTAATTGTTCTGTAACATTATAAAACAATAGGGTCATCATGTTCATCATCAATATTGGGTTTGAGCTTTAGACTGTGATATGAAGGCAGGAAAACTGAAGGCTAAGTAATGATGTTTCCACTTAATTTGCCTTCAGAGTGCTCATGCACACATGATGGAGAGGAACCCTGATGGACTCAAGAAATTTAATTTTCATCCTATCAAAGTGGTCCTCGAGCTACAACCCTATTCCCCCAAATAAAGCAATGTCACGTCATGCTTCCTAAAGAAATGCTGGCCAGCGTCTGCTCCCACATCGTGTCATCAAGACCTTTACTGACAGATAGTTCCTTGATCCCAGCTCCTTGTCTCCTCTCCAATCCAAGCAAACCCCCAAGAGACCCTTTCTCATCTCAAGCACTTCCTTCAATCTCGCCTCTTTTTCTCTCCCTATCAATGCCTTTCCCTCACTCACTTTCACTCTCTAGTGTCTTTCTCGCAGTTATTTTCAAAGCTGACAAATGAAGAGGATAAAGAGCAGGGAAAAGGGGGGGGGGGTGCCAGCGGCGGCAGAGTGAGGGAGGATGTGGAGGGGAAGGAGCGAGATAGAGAGCTGATTAGATTAGAGAAACATGCTGGACTTAACACTCTCCTAATGAGCACTACAAAGGATTCAAGTTGTGTCTCTGGGGTCCGTGAGGGATGTTACGCATGATACAGCAGGGAGAAGTGTTCCAGTACGTGTGCATGCATGTGTGTGAAACTCACAAAGGTGAAGTAGAGGTTACCTTGGGACTTCCCCGTCCCCTCACTGTAAGTGTGGAAACCTGTTTAATTGCCGTTGAAGGCAGATAAAACGGGACTCTGTGGGTCTGTGAAAGGAGAGGCTGCTTTGGGAGATTTTGTTTTTGGGACATGTGGAAGTATTTTGGAATTTTGTGTGTGTGTGCGTGTGTGTGCGTGTGTGTGCGTGTGTGTGTGTGTGTTTGTGTGTGTGCGCGTGTGTGCGTGTGTGCGTGTGTGTGTGTGTGTGTGTGTGTGTGTGTGTGGTGGGGTGGGGGGTTGGGAGGTTCTATGTGTGTTTTATCTAATAGGATCGTCCAGTGTCTTGTGGACACTGCTAAGTTTCTGAGGGGGTCTGGGGCTGCCAGGAGTTGAGGAGAAGTTGAGAAAAGTCATTTTGTTACCAGTTTCATAGAGTCCCAGGAGATAGTTCAAATGTCTAAGATCCTCTTAGACCCTGTAAGACAACCCTGGTAAGTGTCAGGGTGAATCCATTCATTGATCTATCCATCCATCCTTCTTTGGTGCCTTATCCAAGTCCAGGTTGCAAGTGGCAGCAGGGTGAGCAAGGTAGTCCAGACACACCTTTCCCTAGCCATGCCCTCCAGTTCCTCCTAGAAGATCTCAAGACATTTCCGTACCAGATGGGCTATGTAGTCCCTCCAGCATGCCCTGGGGTCTCCTCCCAGTTGGACATGCCCTAAAAAACTCTAAAGGGAGGCATCCAAGAAGCATCCGTATCAGATGTTAGAACCACCTCAACTGGCTCCTTTGGATGCCTAAGAAGTGGTGGTTCCACTCAGAGCTCCCCTCAGATGTCTGAGCTCCTCAGCCTTTGTCATAAGGGTGAGCCTATACCACCCTGGAAGGAAACTCATTTTGGCTGCTTGTATCCCTGATTTCATTCTTTCCGCTCAATCCCCAAAGCTCATGACCATAGGTGAGGGTTGGAATGTAGATCAACTGGTAAATCAAGAGCTTCGCCTTGAGGCTCAGATCCCTCTTCATCCTGACAGTCCAGTACAGTGCCTGCATTTGTGCTGACATCGCACTTGTCCGCCTGTTGATCTCACTCTCATCATCCAGTCTTCAGTCCGGAATCCAGTTTTCAGATAAACTCGACTCAAGGCAAGATCAGACTGGGAGAAACCATTAATATTGCCTCCTAGCAATATGCACAAAGATGTGGGAATTCCTTGAAGCCGCAGATATCTTCCCCTTGGTCTAGTGAAGTGTATGACAAAATGGGAAGCAACCATGGCAGAAGTTTGTTGATATCAGCTCCCTTGTTCTTTTGGAAGAAAATTATATATAAGATAATGTATCAAATAATGGTAAAATAGTTTTTTCCATTTTGAAAACACTAACACTTTCCTGTTGTAGTGAGGACCTAACACCGATAGGATCCAAACATGGCATGAAACCAAGCTCAACAAGAAATAGAGTAAGCATGCCTGACTTTCAAGAGGTTTATGGTCACAGTTCAAAGGACTCTGCAGCCTACAGCATTTGTTGTAAAAACAAATTTCCCAGGTAGGATTGATCCAGCATACTGTAATGTCACTAGGTTTGTGTTCATGAAAGGTTGTAGGTTAGAGTTAATATGACTTCATCTCAGCTACCACCTTGTCAAAAACCATAGGCCAGTGCCACATCAGCACAACCTGTCAATGTCAGCACATGCCCGAGTTACTGACAAATAAACAGGTCCCCACACATCGGAAATACAGTTGTTTAAGTGTAGAAAATGTTTGCGACAGCAAGACCCCACGTACGGAGGCCTATGTGCAGTCTCCATAGCCAGTCTTTAGAGGAAATTGAGAGAAGTGCTTACAGTGTTGGACAGGCTCAACGAAAACCTGCCAAAGTCTCCTGTCAAGGTTTTGAGAATCACAGTGTTGCCATCTCATTAAATGAACAAGGCCTTACAGTCCAAGCTCCACAGAGAGCAGCATTGTGTTTTTATTTTCATATACTCTACTCCGTACATGCAGTATATTACTTATTCCAAAAGAGCAAAGCAGGGCGAAAAAAATGTGTGCATCAAAAATCATTTTTCATAAAATGCTTTCTGATTCTTCATTATTTCCTGTGCACAAGGAATCCCACTTATTCATAAAATTAACTCATCTTAAACATTTTATTACTCTTGTCTGTATGTTTTTGTCGCCGTTCCTTATTTTTATTCTCGGGCATACTTTAGGGAAATAGGTGCACAAGTCTCTACTCCCTCTTGCCAAGTGGCCAAGTGGCCATTTGCACAATGCTGTATGGCACTGTTCCCAGTGGTTGAAGGGTTGGTGCAGGAGGGCTGGTTAAATGGCAAATGTAACCAGATGAATCTTGCTTCACAGTGAATGGGCAGGAAGGAGTTCATAGTCTGTTTAAGGACATTTTGACTTCTCCAACTGGTTGTTGCAGGTAGAAAACATTTGGCTTACAAATAGTCAAGGCTTTCTCTTCAACTGCAGCAGGACATCTAAACAGCATACAAATGTTTAAGAGATACTGCCTGTTACCTTTAATAGGGTCATGCCCACACGCATCACAACTTTCCCCCACTCCCCATTAATCTGAAGCACGGTGTCTCAAATGCAGATCGATGGGGCACCAAATTGTAGAGGATTGCTTTGTATAGCTGATGGATGATTCGTGGGTATGACATGTTAGTGGATGGCTGTAGTTGAGGGCAGGCAGCTGGAGGTGTGAGGAAGCAGAAGGCAGCACAGCATCCCTGCCTGCACCTTGTGTGCCTTTCAGAGCTGTTTATTCACATTTATTTATCCAGAGAAAGTTAAATGGTGTTGGATGCCACTGTTGAACCCCACCCTGCTTCACATTCACTTAGTTGCACATATTCACACTTGGGTGGTGTCAAGCATATAACATGTTTTTCTGTTTTTAGCCAGAGAGCAGCTCCACTGGAGCAGCTGACAAGGTCAGGTGCCTTGCTAAAGGGCACTTTATAATACAATTTATATATTATTTATAATATAATTCATAATACATTTCCTCTTCTAGATCTTCCAAGCTTGTTGAATACTTGGAGAAATTGACCATATGGAAATAAAAATAAGACAAATGAGTGAATAAATGGTTAAAATCTTACCTGTTAAAAGCCGATTGTCTGTAACAGCAGGGTTATTTGAGAGCTAGTAGCTGCAACACTTTCTCAGCATTTCAAATGACAGCCTTTGCGCCCCCTATTCTCCATCCCAGCTTCATTAGTGCGGCTGCCTTTGTTTGCAATTGTGGCAGCGGTCAAATATTGTGATTGTGGAATAATGAGTCCACATTGTTGTGGCCTCAGCTGTCATAGTTTTCATCAAGACGCTGATTCAAACTGTCAGCTCTCCAGAGAACAAACCAGATGCTAAGTTTCTCTCAAACCACACCACATATCGCCTGCTAGAAACCATTGCTCAGACTACTTATTGGTTTATTGATAATGTTATAGATAACACTGAATTGATAGTAAAGTGACTTTTTTTATGCATAGCATTTTCTTGAAAATTTGTTATCCCTACGTGCAAAAGTCTTTATAATAGCTGTGGAATTAGTTGGGGGGGGCAAACTATATCTGTGCCATCAACACAAAATGCACTTTTTTTTCATAAGTGTAATGGCAGATGAACAATTGTACAAGAATTACCCCAATGTGTCATCATCGCGCATGTTAGACTAGCCAATCAAGTGCACGACTTGATGAGACTGTTGACTGTTAGTGATGATCTATGAACATACTATAACAATATTATTGTTCCTGTTGAAGTACTTCCTCTTACTGTGATGAAATGTATATACTATTCCTTTAATGGGAATGCAATATTAAAGTGTCACACAGAATCTGTTTTACATAACATAAAAGACCTTCATGTCTGTCTTTGAATTTGAGTGCATGTTAGTGTGTTGTATTGACAATTTGAAGTCAGGCTAGCTGAATAATGGAGGAGAGACAGGTGAAAGCCACGTTTTACCTTTCATCTGGATGCATTTTTAAATTCTACATTTTCTCCCTGTGTCATGCACAAGATGTTCTGTCAGAAAAGGCTCTTATGTAATGAGTCCTATCCAAACATCCAAGGAAACGTTTGCTCCAAAAGTAGGCCAGTAAAATAATTACTCAAATGAATAAAAAGGAAAAGAAATAAGAGAGGAGAAGAGGGAGAGGAAGGAATAACGTAAGAGCAGGGGCTGATAGGTTTGTTCGATAAACATTGTAAATTATAAATAGATTTGAGTTTCACCCATTCTCTGCCCTTTACCCACGCTGGGACTGAATTCATTTAGATTAAAACATTTCCTTCATTTTTGCATGCTTCTCCCTCTTTGTGAACTCCAGGCTTAATAATGTAGTATGCCTGATTTCAACACAACAGACAATGCAGCACTTACAAATGAACACATTGTAAAGATCTTGTTAAACAAATAGCCTCATGTATCTTGGACCAGCGAATCTGACAAGTGCTCCACAGAGCTGTGGCCTGTGCTCAGCTCGGCCGAAAGGTTGGGTTTGTCATGAGGCTTCCACCAGAACGCTGCTCATCATGTCAGTAACCATGGTGATATAAAGTTGAGCCATACAGTGCATTGATCATTCCCTGAGCTGTCATCACTATCATCCAAATAATCCCCCTTCCCTTAGGCGACTCTAACTGGTAGTACCCTTCACACTCTCAATCTGACAGTTTTCATCAACATTCATATGAATTTCTCTCTTTCTCTGTCTGGCTCATTTTGTCTTGTCCAGGTAAGATAATGTTGTAATCAAACATCAATTATTGGCTGGACGGCAGCGGGCCAGCCCTATAAACGCGAAAGTCTGTCCCTGACTGATTGAGCAGCCAATCGGCTGAGTGTCGCCACTTCCTGTATCCATCATTTTAAATGAAAAGATCTCTAGCATTTCATACACAATCCAGCCATATACTAGGTTTTGAACTAGTCTTGTTCTGTTCCAAGTCCATGCTATTTTGCTTTTATATGTTGATGTCTGTATCCACTACTTTATTTATCACAAGGACATCAGTCTGTCCTTTACATTGACGCAATAAGTTCCCTTTTTTTCTCCCCAGGGACCCCATTTAGAGAAGGTCAAGAGCGAGACCTGAAGGCAGCGCTGAAGGGGACGGATCCATCCATCCCACTGGTGTTTGTCAGTGGCAACCATGACCTGGGAAACACTCCCACCCCCGGAACAGTGGAGCAGTACTGCAGTGCTTGGGGGGACGACTATTTCAGCTTCTGGGTAAGCAGACACCTAACAGATTTAGTAGTAGTAGTATATATGATACATAGTATATATGAAATCTTTGACATTTGAAAAATTTACTATTTCCTCACAGTTGTTGACACATGTTAGATAAAGTTATCAATACACAGTAAAATGTGCCAAAAGTTGGGTGAGTCTTCCTATAGAAGCCTAGTACTAATGTTAAATTATGCTGTGCTGTGCAGAAAATGGGCCCTACTGGGCCCAATGACAGGCAACACCATTCTCTAGCCCTGACCTAACTTACCTTTAAGCTGCCTTTCACTCCCCGTATACTGTATATCTACACTGTATCTGCTTAGGCTAAACTGCAGTGGCTGGCCCAACTGGCTTGATAGACAGAATCATCTTAATGCCATTGCCTTCTCAGTAGTCAAGCCATAATCCCTACTTGTCTAGCTCCAATAGTTTCACAAAAAGTTACTAGATATATCAGAAAACTTCAGTCTTTAATGTAATGTACATCAGGAAATGTCCACAACTTAGTATTGTTTTTTAGTCGCTTGCAGGGTTAGCTAGCTCCCTCCATTCGGTCTGATCAAAGATCTAAAGTGTATCAGTTCATCAAAAAGACTTTTGTCCACATCTGAGAGAAATAAAAACAGTGTTCACTCTGTCAGTTACAATGTTTGATTCTGTCTCTGTCTTGCATCTGTAGGTTCTTTTTCTTTTTTGAGTTTACACTTTTCTGACCCACTAAGAGTATGTTTTTTCATGTTGAAATTGCGTTTGATACTTGACATTACTCCAGCATTTAGAAATTGGCCTACTCCAATGCAAACCCTTGTATGAATGGTAGTAGTAGAATTTGTAAGATAAGATGATTCTTCATTGACCCTGTGGTAGTTGGGTTTTCGTTGCAGTATGATAGGAATGAGTACAGGGAAAGGAAAATAGTTGCAGAAATAGAACCTATAGATGGTTGAAAATGCACTGTAAAATAAGCTTTTGTTAAAACTATTTAAGTTGCTGTTAACATCCAACACATCTCTTCGTCTTGTCTTTCTCCTGTTGTCTCAGGTGGGTGGAGTCCTCTGCCTGGTTCTGAACTCCCAATTGTTCTATGACGCCTCGGCATGCCCTCAGCTGAAGGAGGCCCAGGAGACCTGGCTGGAAGAGCAACTGAGCAGAGCCTCCTCCTCCTCTTCAACGGTAGGATGGCATCAACATCAAGCAGAGGAGATTCTGATCTCCTGCACACCTAGATAATGTCTTCCTTTGCTGTGTCTTAAAGTTGTTGTTGTTTGAATAATTGCTGCTGTCTGCAGCCACAAAACAAACCCATTTAATTTTGTCTTTGGGGATCAGTGATGTACCCATCCCTCACACCTGTCTCTGTTCAGGAACCCAAACCCAAACACGTGCTGGTGTTCCAGCACATCCCCCTGTACCTAAAGAGCCCTGATGAGGAGGATGACTACTTCAATCTGCAGAGGGTAGTCAGACAAAACCTGCTGGACAGGTTCAAGAGGGCAGGTAGGGCACCAACTATGTTATACCTTTTTCCTCTAGTTAGACTGACTGGACAGGTTTGTGTCAGGTATTTTGCATAAGGGCACTTCAACATGAAATATCTGTCATCTCTCTAATTATTATTATCTAGTTATGTTTGGCTACAAGGTTCTTACTTTGAGTTAGAACTCACAAAAAGGTTTTATTGTTTTAAAATCTAGCAGCTGTCTCATGCAGCACCCTAAAATACCAGTAATATTTTCTATGATGGATTTAGGCCACTCTGAAGTGGTCTTAAATTTCTTGTCTTAATGCTTCTTAGCTAATATTCCTTAAACCTGTTCATTGCCAGCATATCTAACTGAAGCACAGTTAAGATCCCAGCCCAGAGGATTAATATGCCGCTAGCCAAAACCACAGTAGGAGATCCTTGCACACACACAACACAGGCATAATTGAATTAATTAATGCATTCACTTCCTATAAGGAGAATAATTCCATAATCAAAATCCATTGTTGTAGGCTTATGAGAGTCTGATACAAGGGTAACGGGCAGGGAAACTCTCACAAGGACAATAAGTCTTTAAGAAGGCAAAGACTCAACACGCACACGTACACATGACACTATCTGGCCATTTCTGCACAGCTGATTGACAGGGTCTCTCATACGGACACGTGCTATGCTTCTCAATCATTCATCAAGGTGACTGGTGGGGGGTGGTATTAATTTCATTATCCAGTCATTATTCCAGCATGTATTTAACCATGTTGGCCCGTTTTGGTCTGATGGCCCCTCTCTCTCATAATTGATTCCTCCCCTAAGGGAACACTAGTTAAAGATTTAAAGGGCAATCCGTACACGCTTTATATATATGTGTGTGTGTGTGTGTGTGTGTGTGTGTGTGTGTGTGTGTGTGTGTGTGTGTGTGTGTGTGTGTGTGTGTGTGTATAAATATATACATATATAAAAATATGCAAGAACAGAGGGTATTACTGTAATGTGCAGTCAGTGCTATGCAGAACATGCTACGTGCCAGTGTCCTTTCTCATCCACACTCTTGTTCACACATGTCCTGCCGGCAATTATAAATTCAGAGTACATACAGGGCTTGTACTGTATGAACTACATACATACTGTACATGCATGTTCACGGTTATTAATTATTGATGACAGACATGCTGCTGCTCACTCTAAAGCTGCGTACACTACATGACTTTCTCATGTTTGCATGTATATACATTTAGGTTTATGTGTGTAAGTACAGTATATGGTGCTTCCAATCAGTGCCAGAGAATTGATGTGATTGTGGGCAGTCTGTGTTTTATCTACGTACAATATTTTTCTTATCACGTTGGTGTACCCTCTGTGTCCAACCAGCAGCTTTTCAGGCCTACCCCATGCATGACAATGGGCTGAGGCCAAATGTCAAGCCCTATAGTCTGGAATCATCTGGAAATATAGCATGTGTGTTTCAACTGCTCTTACCCTTGGAAAATATGTCCTTACAAGATGGAGAATTATAATGTCACTGTAATGCTTTTGTTCATTTCAATTTCATTCAGACCATATAGAGTCAAGAAGAAGTAAGAAAAAAACTTTTTTCCCAAAAAAAAGTTCCATGTAACAATTACAGAAAGCTTTGTTATTGTTAGTAGCTCTTAATAAGTCAGCCAAATGTATAAAATGTAAAACTGAAATCCGATGACTTGACAAAAAACAGCACTCGTATAATAAGGAGTGAAACCAGTTATTGTTGAATAATACAGCCTTTGTCTCTTAGTTCTTCCTGCTCTCCTCTGATCTCCTCTTACACTTTCATGCGCCTTCTGCTCTCTCCTTCATCTGTTACTAGGAGCTGTAACGTCTGTACTCTGTATCTACTGGAGTCTGTCCTGGAGGCATGCTTGTAAAAGAGACTGACTGTGATCATCACTACCCTGTGTCAGTTTATGATAGAGAAGCTACTGTACATTCATATCAGATACGCTGTAATCATCAGGGTCACTGCCAGGGCAGGAAATGACACAGTGACTGGAAAGACACAAATGTGCAACACATACTCTTACAAACTGCAAATAAGTTTTAAATGAAAAATGAAAACAATTTTTACATTTTTGCTAGCCCTTAGCATCCACATTAGGTTGACATTTTGGTTTTTAGTTCAGTATCTCAACAACTATAGCCACGTTTCGACCACAGGAACTTTCCCCAGGGACTAAGGACCTTTTGTGGAACTCAATTCCTCTACCTGCATTTCCACCAGAGGCACCAGGTCTAAATTAAGTTCCAGAGAGATAGTTTTGCCCCCAAAAAGTCCCTGCTGGGGGGTAGTACTTTCCAAAAGTACAGGAACTACTTTGAGGGCAGGTTTTGCAGGGATGACCGCTCTAGTATTGATTTACGACCATTTTCGGAGGAGGGGGGACATTTCTGTTCGTTTGTTAACTTGAAAAGTAAAGTTAGGCTTTGTTGTTGAACAAGAGAAAAAGAGAGAGAGAGATAACACGAGCGAGCTGAGAGCACGAGCGAGCAAGAGAGAGAGAGATCTGTGGTAGTCGAGCAAGCTAGAGAGTGAATGAAGAGAGGGAGCGGTGGTAGTGAGAACAAAGCAGTGAATGAGAGAAATATAAAATTTTCTGATTGTTTCATGTTATGTTCTAAAAGCAGAAATAACCATCAAACACTCACACGCTGATGATTCACTGTGGAGACAGTCGCTCTTAGTTTCAGTGTCATTTTTCTCTGCATTTCTCCTTTACATTCACTCAGTAACATCTAACTCATGCAGCAGTAAATACAAAGAACAACAGGACAAATCTGTGTTGTTTTTCCCTCATGTGCAAATGCTACATTTCAAGTGCTGCTGTTTTTTGAACTCCTCATGGATCTAATTTGCATGATCTGCTTGGTTCCTCAGATGCAGTGGAAACACAAACAGGTCGGCACTACAGGGACTTTTAGTTCCAAGTTTAGTTCCTGATATTAGTTCCTCTGGTTCCAAAGTACCTGGAACCTTTGGTTGAAATGAGGTTTGTTTAATGGATTGCCACAAAATTTGATACAGTTATCCATGTGGCCCAGAGGATTAATCCTAATGACTTTGATAATCCCCTAACTTTTCATCTAGCGACACCAGCAGGTCAAAGTTTTCACTTATTCAGTGAAATATCTCAACATCGAATTATGGATTGGCACAAAATTTCATACAGACATTTATGGTTCCCAGATGATGTATCCTAATGACTTTGGTGATCCCCTGATTATTCCCCTAGTGCCACCATTTGTGGTTTTGAGTGAAATGTCTCATCAACTATTGGATGCATTGCCATGAAATCTGGTAACTTTGATGATCTCTTGGGTTTCCATAGCAGTCATCAGGTCAAAATTTTAATTTGTTCATTACTTTGGTTTATGACCAAAACTAATGACATCTCAGCAGCCTCAGCTCAGATGTCAGATTGTGCGATGAGAGCAGAGGCGTCATCCAACTGGTGTATTCAGCATAATTTTAATGTCGTATTCTGATTGGTTAGTATATACATATTGGTCGTAGCAGCAGTCACATTATGAGAATTTGGTCCTAAATTTCTGACACTGTCAGAGTTTTGCCTCTGGCTGTCTTTAGTTGTCAAAGCTCCCAATCGGACGGCTTTTGTCTAAGACAACCCAGAAACAACCAAGTGTAAAGGGGCCTTTAGTTTACTCAAGCTTTCACCCCACTGAGGACACAAAAAATAGCTGCAGACAAAAACATCAGATCTGTGTTGAGCCTGTAACGTTCCTTGAATTAATACATAAAACAAAAGTAAATGTCTTATTTCCATCACTTTCTCCACATGGTTTTTCATCGTTTGAAGTTTGACTCTTTTAATGACTTCATCTTGTTACATCCTTTTTTTCTGCAATGGTTTAATGGCACCCAACAGCACCACTGACTATTTATCTTTCCAAGTCCAAATCCTAAGGTGAGTTGTTGTTTTTTGGTTGAAATTTGGTCTTAGGCGTTGTGATGTCTCAGAACCACATCTGTTTATCTGTTTAACATAATGTTTAATGTGTTTAAAGTCAGTAAATCAGTCTGTATTGATCTATAAATGAATGTTGGTGATTCTTACAGTATCTAATGTCTGCAGCTGCTTTATACTGTTTGAAAAGCTTCTTCTTCAGTTCATTAAATACTTGCAGCATCTGAAGGCAGCAGGACAGATATGTTGATAAATGTGCAGCCTGTGATTAGAGAAGTGTTGCGCCAGAGCGCAGTACCATTAGTCATTCACTGTTTACCTTCATTAAACCACCTGAAAACGACATCAGGCAGCTACAGAATAACCACACACACCTCTACACACATCAGACGGGTCGCTTTTCTGCCTTTTTATGAAGGAGACGTCGGATTAGCAGGGCTCATCATAGCCTCTTTTCCTCTTTTTGCCTCTTTTTAGCAAAAGTGGCAACCCTGTTGTGTAACATCAATTACTAAACTATGTAACAATTTACAAGGTGAAATACATTGGAGTTATGGCTGTGTCGGTCCGATGCAATCGTATAAACAGCTTCACCAAATACACACACGCACACACACACACACACATTCAATTGACTCTTGAGTATGTTCACTCTGAGTTAAGCATGTGTGTGATGAATAAAAAAAGCCATCATCAATGGTGGAGCTCTGATACTACAATTCACCATGGCAACAGGTAAATAAAAGGCAGAGCCTCCATTTTAATCCAGTGGACGTAGAGATATTAATGCACGTGTATGCAGACAGTGCACATTTATCTTTAAAAAAAGAGCCTGAGTCAAAGCGGGAAAGTGTCAATAAGTTAACGCAATAAAGTTTTGTTCAGTGTTGTCCATTATTTCATCATTTACCAGACTTACATTTCCTTAATGATGATAAAGTGGAATCTGACTGTATCAGGCTGTAGCTACATTACATTTTAAATATATTTGTTCAGCTTTAATCTGACGGGGAACAAAACACAGGAGGCAGCAACTGAAGATGAAAAATACAGTTAAAGATTAAAAAAATATTTAGATCAAAGACATAGAGACATGACTGTAAGCTCATCCTGTTCACTCAGAAACATTAACATATAATCTCCAATATTATAGGAATGATGTTCCATCAGTGCGACATATCACATCATGAGTCATAGAGATAACTTAATTATTCATTGATCCTACGTGTCTAAAGTTTCATACCGATTTTTTTAGATTTAAACTGAGATTACACATTATGTGCAATAAACATTTCAGGGCAGGAGCTGCTCTAACAAACTGACAGCTGTCTTGTGTGCACAGAGTCACTGTTATAACAGAAGGACATGCAGAGGTTTATTCTGAGCTGAGGCTGAATTCATGCTGTGTAATATTTGAAGTTTGAGTAAACTCGTATACAATCAGGAGGGAGGAGAAAGAGAGAAACTCAGGGTTTGTTGAAGAAAACCTGCCAGCAAGCAGGTTAGGTTCACACAGTCAGTTACTGCAGTAACCAAGAGTTTAAGTTACTTCCCTTTCTGGAACTGAAAACCCAGAGTTTACCTCATCTCAGGGTTAACAAACAAACAAACTTCATTCACTAAATTAAACAGAAAGCAGGTTTTCCCTAAACCCACTTTCTGAAACAGAGCCTAAAGAAAAGCTTTTTGTATGTTGAGCTGTCATCATGCTTAACTGTGATTGGCACAGCTGTTTCACAGCAGTGATGTGATTGGCTGAGAGAGTATTTCATAATCACCACACCCGCTGATCTATATTCACCTTCACCCTGCCTTTTTGCATTTAGCTGCTGCACATACATGACTCAAAATTGTTGCGCTCGTCGTTGCGCTTGCGCAGTTAAAGTGTCTTGTTATAGTCATAGTCTTATTGTTTTATATTTGTGGGTTTTAAGGATTTGAGAGATGAGCTTCAGAGTTATGTGAATTAATTTGACACGTAAAAATCCTGTTTTATATTTCCAGAGAATCGGCTCACACTCCACTTACTCATATTTTAATGTGAACGTCCGCACTCACCTACATAATACATAATCAATTACATCATAGAAAAACAAAAGGGTTATAGCTTTTTTACATAATGCACCCACATCACCCATAAAAAAGCAGACACATTTTTACCAGTACCAGAAACTTGAAACACATTTCATGAAACACATATTGACTTGCTCATTTTTTCTTTATATGTTAGCTGCAAAATTAAGTAACTGTATGAACTCTGGTGAAGTAGCATTTCCCTGCAGGGCAAGCAAGCGCCTGGTAAAAATATCCCAACGGAGGAACTGCAGGCTTTTTAGAGAAGAAAACAATAGAGGAATTGCAGAAAACAAGGATATGTTATTTACTGCATATTGAAGGATAAAGAGAGCCAGGGAAAGTGTGTTGTTTGTCTTTCTGTCTGAGTGACGAGGGGCTGTGTTTCCGCTCATCCATGGTAAATGATGTCTCTTCTGGACATACATTGGCTATAGTAATTTTTCCCCCTCTTTCGTTGCGTTATTCACGCATCACCTCCCTCCCCTGTTGGTCTGTCCTCACCACTGCACCCTGTGATCCGACGCTTCCAGATGTGCTCTTGTACTCTGGTGATCATTACTGTCATTACAGTAAAGGGCAGCATCATTAACCTCACACACACACACACTTCTTTCTCTGGTCTTGCTCGCAGAAAGATTCGAGTACACTGAGGAACAGTTAAGCATTGGATGAAGCATGAATGTAATTTTTTTTTTCATTTGAGTAAGCAGTTGACAAGGACAAGTCTCTGTGTTTGTGTAGCCAGCTCTCATATATTTTTGCCTGGAAGACAAATATATCTATACCAACCGTTCAAGGATTACAAGTCTTATTGTGTAAAACGTATTGAGCTCTGTAATCCCTTAATGGAACCCTGGAAAGCTCTTTATGATACATTAAAATTGTTTCTGTATACCAATAATGCATGGACGTTGTTCAAAAAACTCAAGGATATCCTTCCTAGTTAGCTGCCTTAAAGTTCTTATTGGTTCTTATTTGAACAAAGTGAAACAGCAGTCTGGCAAAAACAAAACGGTAAAATTGGCCAGCTTTCCTCATTCTTTGTGTAGTAAATTTAATTCTACATTATAGGAAGCAGGTTTGAAATTGTATAGCTGCATGTTACACAAATTGGCATCAAATCGATCCTTATAAGCACATTCACGGTTTAAGACACTGCAATGTGTAACTGAGTCCTCTGACCACTGTAGAGGTGTCTTAAAGGGGGAGTCCATTGACTTACAGCAGCTGGGGATTTGGCTCAGCATTTGTGAGGTTGTTATTGCTGCTGCTGGGTTTCTGCCCCCCCTCCAGTGACATATGATGAAAATAGAGAATATAGTCCCCTGCAGACAAAGAAATACATTTAATTGATTTTTCCTCACTGTTGTATTTTTCCATTCCTCTCCCTACTTCTTCTCACTGGATATGTGTGTCAGTAGATGCTGTAGATGAGTAATTGTGTGTGTATTTTGTACATTTTGCATGCACTTGTGTATGCATTTTGCATATAAATCGCTGCAGTGGTGCATTTTTCTATGCGTGATGTATTCTACTGTAAGTATCTATATGTTATCTCAGCAGCACAGCCGCACACGGGAAAGGTGCGACACCAATTAGTCTCCTTCTGGCTCATCAGAGCGAGCAGTTCCACCCTGGGAACTGTTGACTGCATTCCTGCTCATATTAATGATACACTGTCTCTTTGTGATGACCCCCTCTTGGGTAAATAAAATATCATGCAATCCCCTTTTTTTTAATTGCACAAGCAATTACTCTGGTTTCTGATTTGACAGTGATTTGGTTGATATTAAATCTCGCCTCACTCTCTGTGTTTAATATCTTTTGAGTTTGAACCAAGCCATATTTTAAATCCACAAATGATTCAGTGATTTACTGGTTGCTTTACCTACTAACATTTTTATTCTTTTGTGATATTTACTACTTGGTATAAGAGTTTGTCAGTACAGTACAGTCAGTTTGTTGGTAACAATCACACAAAGCCCTAAACACCCTGGAGGAAGTTGTCCACTCTTACTATGGGTACTTCTGTGCTGCCTCATCACTGTCATACCCATAATCATAATAAATAATGCTCTCTCAGGCTTTATTGCCCCTACCTATGCCAGTTTTTCAGTGCAATGAGCACATTTAGTTAGTGCAAGCAGAGAAAGAAAGACGTGTGAGATTTGTAGGTTGCTTGCTCTTGACGATGTTGAATTTAGAGGTGGCTTTGGCGATGTCGAACAGGTTTTTACGCACATCCAGAATCTCTTAAGAGAAGATTGAATTCCCATGGCTGGGGACCGGCATCTCCTTTCCGAGAGGCGGTTAGAGTAGCAGAAATCCCAGCAGTGCTCTCAGCCTCTCCTCTCCTCATAGATGGAGTACTGTAATTAGATTTCTTTGCCAACCCCCCCTCTCCTCCTCCTCCTCCTCCTCCTCCTCCTCCTCGGAGCTTTATATCCTACATTCAGGATACCTTCAGCACACAGGCAAACAAGGACGAATGAACGCACACACACAGATAGACAGACAGATACACACTTCCACGCTGCTTTTGTTAGCATCCAAATCCATCTTGCGTATAGCAAAAAAAACAAAACAAAAGCAAGAGTGCAGCTGAGAAATTCATTGGAATTCCCAACATTGCTAGCGGCTGTAGAGTTGTACATACAGTAGCTAATTAGAGGCAAAAATAAGCCATGTGCTGCTCTGTGTAGACTCTCTTAGACTTAGTCTTTCCTTCTCTGTCTCTCACTCTTGCCGCTGGTTGTCTTTATCAGCAAGGGTCCTACTCTGTTCAAAAGCGAAGGCACATTTATCACCCACGGGGGATTTGATAAGAGGCCAAGGCTAAGCCTTTAACCACATTGTTTTAATGATGAGGCTGAATAATGCTTTTGCTTTTTTTTCTGTATCCTTCTCTCTTATTGTGTCTTTTTCTTTGTTTCACCATCTCTTTTTCTACTGTAACCAGTACTGAGCGTTCAGACTGAAAACTGGCTGCATTGGTGGGGGAGTGTTGTTCAGGTACAGCAAAGATGACAAAATGTGGTTCAGGAAGGCTGATTTGAGTTATAGATCAGTGAGTTTGGAGGCTTATCAGACACTGACACACTGCACAGCGGTTTATAATTCTATAAGATAGGATTTTACAACTCTGGAAGGTTATCACTATGGCAGTCATCTTACCATTTGTTGCAAGGATCGCCAGGTAAATGATAGAGCCCTGTTTACGTTACAAAGTAATGTACCAGAAATGTGCATCCTCCGCACATGAAAGTGATTGCTCTTGCTTGTGCAAATTTAAAAAATTTAAAGTGAACCTTAATGCTTTTTTGGGCATTGAATGTCTGGTCAGTAGAGCTGTCACTTTTCCAAAAATAAATGAAATGATGAAATGATATGCAATTTGTCCAAATTAATTTGAACGCAATCCACATAACGTAATGCTATGCAACTTGAAATCTTGCTATCTTATTGCTGATGGCATTTTTACGAGCTTCTGGCAAGGGTCCTGAGGTTGAGTGTGGCAAAAAGTAGGCAGTCAGACGAGGTTGTACAGTTGACACTGCTCTACTTGTTTGTGGTACCTCCACGGCCTCACTTGGGTGGCAAGCTAGCAAGTGAGTCCTCACATTTATATATTTAATTTTACTCCTACGTTCAAATGAAAGTTTGAATTTTGAATAAAAAGTGACAGCCCTACTGGTCAGATACCTAATCTTAACATATTCTTCCATCATCATCATCAACCTTTTGTCCATTTTAAACAGTTTTAGTCAGTTAAGGTTCTTTTATAGCTGCTCATTCTGTTAAATGAATAAAAGTGAAACGTGTTTGTATTTCTCAAAGTAAGGTTTCAGAAAAAAAGTATTGTTTTGGTATCTGTACCAAAAGTCTGGCTAGTATTATAAATGTTTAAACAGAACCGAGCCATATGCACAATTGTGATATAACTTTAGTTATCCTATTTCCTTACAGTGTCAAAAGGAATATCCAAGTCTCTTTTCCCCCTAATTTGTTTCAAGGCCCGTTGTGCTCAGGGAAACATACTGATAGCTTGGTGAATTCAGGATGATTAGGTACCGTGTTGAGTGTTGAGTACGAAATGGCCAAAAGGCATGCATGCTTTTAGAGCGATAGATGACATGCTGACTACTTTCATTTCCCAGCCCCCTTTGTGTTTGTGTGTGTGTGTGTGTGTGTGTGTGTGTGTGTGTAACTGGAGGACACAGGAAGGAGATGCTGCTTGATAACTGATGGGTGAGAGTGATTTATGGGGAGCCGGGGCTGCGAGATGCCTCACCACACTACATCATTTTGTATCCCTCTGTCATGCAAATTATCAACAGTCACCATTTCATGATGAATTATTTCCCAGACCTGCACTTTAATGACAACCGCCCTTCAATGCAGGCGCACACGTTGCGTGTTCACTCCTACGCGGCCCATTCTCACAGATGTGCAGATGACAGCTTTGTTCAGAACTGCATTAAGAGTTTGAGTCAAAGAAAGAGAAGGAGGAAAAGGAGGAAAGGTCTAAAGGAAAATGGCTTCTTCTAGAGGAAATCACTGATAGAGAGTGGTTTATTGGCAAGATAGGAATTTAGCTCCCAATTAGCAAATCCAATCTTGTATCCTGCAAATCGGTGACCAGGAGATGAAAGGGAGATGATGGAGAGTGGGAAGGGAAAGAAGAGGAGGGCAGATTGAAGGAAGGGGCCCAGACATCAAAGATGATTAGATGTGGACGTTTCGTTACTTCCTTTATTCCTTTATATGGTAGTCTATGTCGGCAGCCACTATTAGCATATAAATAGTAAAAGGTGTTTCAGAATATTCAAACAGATCTAGCAATTAACGATAACATGGCTCAGATGACTGCAGCATATAAAAATCACAATAAACAAAACACAGGCGCATATTGGAGGGTGCTCCCCTCTCCTTTCTGTGCATTTTCTGCCACCCTGACCAGAATTCAATTTGACTCTGGGTAATTTTCCTCCGTTTGCATTCAATATGTTTTCATTTCTCTGACTGCTTACTCCGGTTATTTTCTGAGCACTCTAACACCCCCCCCTTACTCTCCCTCCTTCCCTCCCTCCTTCCCGCTGCCTGTCAAAGCAAAGGCCAGTCTCCAGATGGGAGTCTTTATCACAAAGAAAAGCACAAAAGAACTAGCACTGTTTCAAGGCTGACAGGTGAATGGAATTTCCGTAGAGACCGAGACAAGACGTGGAATTATCAGCACAGAGAGTGCATGTACCCACTCAGCGAGTAAAGCGTTGGGGAAAGGGAAGAATGCAGCAAAGCATGGCGAAGAGACAAAAATGGGGGGAAATTGGACTAAACATCCTCTGCTGAATGTGATACTGCCATTTAACACTCTGTGAACATGGACTTTGTCTGTGTATAGCTGAGTGGGTAAAGCAAGAAACTTAGCACGGTTATATGTCCCATTCTTTGTATGGCTGAATGGATTTAGTATGGTATTGTCAGTGTAAGGAGAAGGATTTTATTCTTGATGTAGCCCAATGACTGCAGTCATGGCATTAACGTTACCACAGTTAAGGTTTAAGTCCCGCCAGGCCACCCACGCTGATTGTACTGCAAGGCACTTTGGATAACAATGTACAGAAAGTGAAATGTGCTACTTTGATTGGAGTGAAGCGAAGTGCTAGTTTTGTATCATGTTTCATCATTGTCATATCAAGGCCATTTTCCCAGAAGGGTGCCAGCTATCATTATCCTAAAGGCAGCAGTAGCCAACAGAAGTTCATGTAAGTCCACAAGCTCTTGGGTGTTCATTCCAGCAGAGAACTACAGCAGCTATTCACACTCATGACTTGCCCTTTCTGGTTGAAGGTGGGCACATGAAATCAGCTGCTATAATGATTCATGAGAAAGAGTACCTGCGGATTCCTCGTTCTCTATTTGCCTAGTGGTTAAAGAAGAATGAGCTTGGCAGTTCAGCCTGGATAAAACCCTGATGTCTTCAGTGGAACTATGTGCTGGACAGCTAAGTGTAAATAAAGCTTCAGAGCTACATCATGCTTAAGCGGAGCTCCTGTTTTGCCATCTTGAAGTAGGAGTTTCAAACGCTAAACTAAGCTTCATTAGCAATGCTAGTGGCATGGCTCTATGGATGGTAGTTTTCAGTCTTTTGGTCCGTGAGTCCAGCAGTTTTGCTCCAGAGTGAAATATCTCAACAACTATTGGATGGGTTGCCATGTAATTTTGTACAGAAATGTATGTTTCCCTAAAGATGAATCCCCAAAGATAATCCCCTTTTCCTCTAATGCCACCAACAGATCAAAGTATTCACTTATCCTGCAAAATATCTCAACATATACAGTACAAGATGAGACACACAATTTTGTTCAAACATTCATGGTTCCAAGATGATGGACCCTAATGACTTTGGTGATCCTCTGACTCTTACTCAAGTGACACCATGATGTTCATGTTTGTAGTTTTGAGAGGAATGTCTCAACAACTACTGGCTGAATTGTTATCAAATTTGGTTCAGACATTCATGTCCCCCTCAGGATGAATTGTAATAACTGTGGTGATCCCCTGACTTTTCATCTTGTGCGGTCATCAGGTTAATTTGCCCAATACTTTGGTTTAAGACCAAATAGCTGCGAAACTAATGACATTCCCACCAGCCCCGGCTGTGCTTCATGCTAACACGCTAAACTAAGATGGTAAACATGGTAAACATTATACTTGTTAAACATCTGCATTTTAGCATTGTCATTGTGAGCCTTTTACACCACTGTGCTGAAGTACACCCTCAGATAGTGTCTAGCATGGCTGTAGATGTCTTGTTTCTACTGCAAATTTTAAAAGTTAAAAAAAAAACAACAGTTTTCAACAGTTAACAGTTGCAGCTCTAAATCCCATGTCTCACCTCATCTCAGTGGTCAAATCACAGCAGACCATGGCAATTCCAGACAACTTTCTAGGAGTACATACAAGCCTAAATGACTTACCAGACAATCTGTTCACAAAACCTGAGTAGTGTCTGACCTGCAGTCAACCTGAGTCCGAAAGATTGTTGCCAGTGTGAGTTTAACTCTCATCACTATATTGGTCTAGAAGGGGTCACTGCCAATCAATAGTATATGCTACAGAAAAGACTGCTGCTCTTCCTTCTTGCCTTTGAAACAATAGCAGGGTATTTTAAATTGTTGTTTTTTTTGTTTGTTTGTTTGTTTTGCTTTATTTTGTGTATTTTTCAGTTCCATGCAGGCAATCTCAGCCTATACCCCCCTCTTTGGAAGAACGCCTTCTCCCCTCATTTTCTGGCAGACAATTTCAGAGGTCAGCTTCATCTGCTGCCGACATTGCAAAGGGGACAGCTTTCTCAACTTTTTTTTTTATCGTTTTCTTTTTTTTCCAGTTGTTTATCTTTTATTCATACAGACAATCTTTTTGAGATTGAAAATGCTTTTCTTTCTCAGATAGACCCTCTTCTCTCTGTCACAGTGTGTTTTTAGTAGACAAGGGCCCAGGTGGAGAGGTCGGACAACTAAAGCCTGCGTAATGACACTGCTCTGAGAGGGATGTGCTCAAATGAATTCAGGTCAGGTCGTTATCGCTGGGCCTTTGCTAAATTGTTTCTATGAAATCAGTTTTGCTCCATAAGAGCCAATAGAACGAGCCAGCAGAGCGAGCCGATTTATTTCCATGACATACAAATTGTCGATTGGTTCAGTCCACTTCAATTCTCAGCTATACTTAAGACCTTGAAAGAAAGCCTGTAGTGTGTTGTGACAACCTTACAGAGACCCCATTCTGCCTGATAGATATTAGACAGGTTAGCCAAGCGCAACTCTCCCAGGACAGCTGTGTCCCGGTGGAGAAAAGTAGGAGGTGAATCTCTCATAGAACAGAGTAGAATCTGTTATTCTAGTATTTAGATAACCTGTATTGTAAAAAGGATAATTCTGATTGGCTTAGACATATTCAGACACATTTTGAATAGTAGTGAAGTGCAGATCTGTGAGTGCATACAAATTAAAGGGGACCTATTATTCTTGTTTCCAGCTCTATATTCATATTCTGGGACTCCACCAGAGTAGCTTAGTATGATTCACAGTTCAAAAAACTGCAGCCTCCGTCTCTAACATGCAGTCTTAGCTCCTGTCTCTTTAAGGCTGCCCTCCCGATGAGCCCACTCTGTTCTGATTGGCCAGCTTCAGGAAGCATGGTGAGGGGCAGCCGTATCAGAACATATTTTACTTTGTCCTGCTGTGTAATGGAAAAACACTCACAGCGTGCCAGCTCGACTCGAGTCATGGCTCGACATGACTACCCCTAAAAACAATGGAAAAACACCATAATGTGAGTGGAGTGGAGCAGTGAACTTGCACGCTGTGTGTGGAGCAGATGACCATATAAAGAAATCCGTCACAAGCTGACATCAGCTCAGTTTGAAAGTAGAAAAACCTTTGGAAACTGAGTGTTCAGAGCAGTCTGAAGCCAGTGCTTTCTGTTCACAGGGATTACTTTTATGTACATTTACCTCATTTTTTGACACTTTGGCCACGTTTAATATGAATATCTGACATAGTTACATTACATATATGGTAGAAAGAAATAAGGAAAAGCATAATAGGTCCCCTTTAAATACAAATTTACCTTCCACATATCACTTCACACTAAATGTTATACTAAGTAAAATTTAGTACACTTAAGTCTTCTGTGGATTGCTTCATTTATTTTTGTGTAAAGGTATGATATATTAACTTTTTGCTGATGTTTTATTAAAGTAATAGCTCAATATTTGGGGAAATATAATTATTCACTCTTTAGATGAGTTAGATGAGAAGATTGATACCACTCTCATGTCTGTACGCTCGATATGAAGCTACAGTCAGCAGCTGGTTAGCTTAGCATAGCATAAAGACTTGAAACACGGACAAAACAGCTAACCTGGTTCTGTTCAGAGGTTAAAAAAAAAATCTGCCTCTGCCTACCATCACATGACCAAGAAAAATCCCTGCATATTTTTATACTTTGTATGTGCTGGCAGGTAGATTTTGTTACTTTTGGATAGAGCAAGGCTAGCCTTTATGCTAAGCTAAGCTAACTGGCTGCTTGCTGTAGCTCCATATTTAATGGCCAGATATTAGAGTGGATTGATCTTCTCATTTAACTCTCAGGAAGAAAGTTAATGAGCATATTTCCCAAAATGTCAAACTACAAAATAAAAAAAACAAAAGTCAAACTATTTCCTTTAATGCTGTGTGTAACAACGCCTCCTACTATGAAGATCCTACTGCGGCCAACAAATATACATCACAATTCAGCTACATGGATGCATCAGAAATATGTCATATACATATGGGGGAAGCTCACTGCTGCTGCGTGGTGGTGTCAAGCGGCGTGTGTGTGGGATGTGGATCATCAGAGACGTGGCGGCAGAACTCAGACGCACTGACACATGTATACATATGCACTCTTACACACTCCCACACACTTTATTTGGCGGCATGATTAATCACGGCATCTTTGGGAGCTTCACAGGAGGTTCGGAACACCATTTCAGCTTCAAAAAGATTTTTTTCCCTACTGGCTCATTCGTCATTATTATTCCAGGATTAATTTCTGTCTATCACTTCTTTACTATTGCTGTCTTAGCTTTTTCCTCCCACCACCTCATCTCTCTGAGGTGAGGAGGAAGTCATAGCCCTCGTGTGGTTATTGTAACAAAACCAACATTTCAGCAATCAGCGTCGCTAGCTGAGTCATCAGGTGATCCCATCAAACATTTTTTCCCTGGTTCACACTTCTGTTGTCGCCTCACTTTGTTTTCATTCGCAGGGGCTGAAAAATTGTAGATGGAGCTGCGTAATTCCTCGTAGGATAGATAAGAATCACTTAGGTGTCTGTCAGCATGGAAGGACTGCACCACACACGCACACACACACACACACACACACACATATACATACATACATATAATATAATGAGTACATGCTTTGGCCTGGAGGCGTAAAGAGCATTTGTAGCCTTTCAGCCCTCGTCTAGAAACATCAGCAAGGACGCACATGTACACAAACATACATGCACACATATTTGTGACCAGACAGTGTTGAGCCTGGCCAGTTCATACACTCACCTAGAGCTAGCGGCAAGGTTATATAAAAGGCTATTATTCCCGACACACAAACACAAACATATTCATAAAATCTATGTTCCATAATGATATAGCTGCAGGCCCACCCACAAGTCACAGGAGGGTGGGCTTCACACGGTGCTGCCCCAGGTTCTGATTGTAAATGAATTTAGCTCCGGTATACAGGCCTAAATCATCAATTTCCATCTACAGAGGATTAATTATTTAATGGTCCAACATGTGCAACCGCTGTCCTCACAAAGCTGGAAATATTAATATAAATTTAGGTCACATTTGTATTCTGGTGCTGTTTGATTATGCAGAGTGGGGGACTTGATTCAGGGCAATTTCATGGCGCTGACACCGAAGTAGTATCAGCAGTGGATACATAAGAGTTTTTCGGAGGGATCTTACTTGTCTTTGTTGTGCAGATTTCTGGGACAGACCGACGTCTTTCTCATGCACAGACTGCAATTTATCCTCTTTTGTTGCCAGTTTTCATCTTCTTTTTTTTTTTTTTTTTTTTGGGCTGGGCGTCTCTCTGGAGACAAGGCAGCAAGCAGCCAGACTTCCCTCCATGGAAACACTTGCTGTTAGAAAATAGAGCAGCTCATTTTCTCTGCCAAAAGCCTGCAGTAAACTCATTTTAAACCCCCTTACCTATACACATGCATGCACATTTGAACATGCAAGCACACAGATACTGTAGGTAGACCTTTATCTTTGTCTATTTTATCTTAAAGCACTCTATCCTAACATAACCCATAACCCCCTGACCCTTATATTTACCTCTTCTTCTAGTGAAAGTTGCCCAAAATGACACGGGCAACGACAGAGCATTAAATCGGTTCTCCCAAAAATAGGGTTCAGACAGATACTACCTTCTCACAGCAAAACAGCTCATTTTGCACCCTTCATTCAACGTGCGGCTTGTTTGGCGTTCCATTTGAAATGTACAGTCATCCCACTGTAGAGACAGCATCACTGCCGCAGGGCCGAGCCAGAACCTCAACGCTCTATTAATGATGTTGTTTGTAATTGAAAATAAATTGAAAATCGTGGCTCCCTAATGAAAGCTCCCTTAGTTTTCAAAATATTCTACAAGTGGAAGGCTCTTTCTTTCTTTCTTTCTTTCTTTCTTTCTTTCTTTCTTCCTCTCCATCTCTTTCTTTTCTAGTATCTCACTTCTCTTTTCATCCCTTTCTTTCTTCATTTTCTCTTCATTCCTTTCTAGTTTCTTGGTGCTCTCTTTTTTTCTGTCTTCCTTCCTTCCCTCATACTTTCCTCCCTTCCTTCTCTCCATCTCTCTCCTTTCTAGTTTCTCCATTTTTCTTTTTTCATCTCTACCTTTCTTTGCTAATTTCTCCCTCCCTTCCTTCCTTCCTTCCTCTTCATCTCTTGACTTTTTTAGTTTCTTGGCGCTTTCATTTTCCTCCTGAACCTACCCTTCTCTTTCTTTCTTTGCCTTTCAGTCTTTCTTCCTTCCTTCCCTCCCTTCTATCTCTCTGCTTTCACTTTTCTCAGATCCCCTCTTTTCATCCCTTTCTTCCTCTCTTTTCTAGTTTCTTGGTTCCTCTTTTTTTAACTCCCTACCTTTCCTTTTCTTCCCATAAGAAGTTGTGTTCAGTCAGTCTAGTAGATACGATATTCTTCTACATTTCACTATAACAGTGCATTGCTCTTGCATATCATATATGCTGAACAGATGTGACTAATAATGGTATTATGCTAATGCTAAGTGAGCTTAGCATTAGAACTAAATACACATTTATCTGTCAGAAACCAAGAAATTGAGCAGCTACTTTTGCTTTAAAACACAATAGAGTAGATAAAGGACAGGCAGGTCACACGTGGTGTAAATTATATGGCACTTTAAAGAGCATGTTGCTTATTTATAGTAATATCCCAATTTAGATCTGTGATGTAAGCAGAGACAAACTAAACCGGGCCGGCAAGAAAACTAATTTAAGCTTTTGTTACTAATGCTTGCATTTATGTAGTTTCTTCATTGCTGCACCAACTTCAGTGTATTCACACCTTTTCCCTGTTTCCCCCTCTCCCGCCACAGGGGTGAAAGCGGTCTTCTCCGGCCATTATCACCGGAACGCCGGCGGTCGCCACGGTGGCCTGGACATGGTTGTGAGCTCGGCCATCGGCTGCCAGCTGGGCGAGGACACCCACGGCATCAGGGTGGTGGTGGTGACTGCAGATGGTGTCATCCATCGCTACCACAGCCTGGAGCAGCTCAGGGTGCGAGGCATGGATGAGGAGCTCAGGAAGCTCCTGCAGGCCTGAGGGCAGATGGAGGGAAAACTAGAGAAGTTGGGCTTTTTTTTCTTTTTTTTTTTGGTGAATTGCTTTGTTTTGATTTTACAGTTTTGAGCCCTTCGTCTTAGAGGCATACACCAAGGTTTTTGGAAATGGATTTGTTTATCAACTTCTGGGTCTACCAGCGAAAAAACTAATTTAAAGATCTAATTTGACACGCATAAGTGTCTCTCTCCACTGAATGTTTTCCTGGAAGCATATCTCAGTGTTCAAGGCAGTACGGATGTTATTATCTCTGTTCCAGCCATAAAAGGGGCACACAGAGATCAGTGAATGTGTTATAAAACTAGTGGTTCTTTTGTGGAGAAGCACTACCTTTCTGCATAGTCCTCCCATATCTGAAGTAGCATTACATCCTCTCTGACACCCACTCTGTCTGTCTGTGCTGTGTTAAAGACAAAATGTTATGGTGTAGTCAGATGTCGTCAGTGTAACTTTAAATGTACTGTTCTTTCTTTCTTTTTTGAATTTTTTTTGAAGATTCCACCCAAAAACTTTTCAAATCTCATTTGGATTTCAGGGTACATTGTGTTTGGTGATAGTGTAGCTTTTTCCTGCTTTCATCAGATAACTGTGGTAACAGCGCAGGATTAAATCTATCACAGGAGAGGAAGAGAAAGAGGCCCTTTACCAGAAAACAATGCAGCTACAGGGCATGTTTTGAATCAGTAATGCCCAACTTTCTCGCTCTTGGCGTTGTAGCTATTTCTACTATGTTTGCTGTTGCTGCAATTTAATGCCTTGTTGGCCATCCTATGCAAGCTAACACACCTATGTGTGTGTGTGTGTTTTTATGTTTAATGTGGTACGCTGACTGCTGACCTCTGATCAGCTTGGGACCCTGTTTGTTTATGGCCCCTTATAAAACCAGCATTAGTTGACTTGAGAGGTCATTTTTAATCTACATTAATAATAACAAAAATGGCACTCTTGTTTTTGACTGAAACGTAAAGGTTATATTAAAGATTTCAGCTCACTGTGGCCGCTCCTTCTGTCCACTGTCAAAAAAAATCCCAGGACGAGCTCTGATACGACTGTGGGAGTGAGGCTGATATCTTTGAGATAAAATTACAAACTGTAACGCTGGATTACATGCTGCATTGTTTCATGTGAATCCCCCGCGCGTGTGAAGGCAATTTAAAGCCAACACAGGAGTGGCGGACTCCGCCACTAAGAAAACTGTTATATTGAGAGATAATTACTGAATGTAAATACATTGAATGGCTATTGCGGAAAGAAATTACCGTAGATAATATTAAAAAATGGGTTTTGATATGATGAAAACCTTAAGGATTATAACTTCAGTGTGTTTTTCCTTTGTTGGGCAGTACAGCAGAGCTTATTTGTGTCTGACTGATTGCTACACTTGAATGTGTTGCTCTCTAACAGAGGTTCACTTAAAAATCAGAGGAAATCCATTACTCTGAATTACTCCATTACTGTTAAATTACTGTGGGGTGAGTGTAGCAATATCCATTTGGTTTATTCTAGTTACTTGTTTATGAAAGCGTGGATCAAACTCACTGCAGCTTTCCCTCACTGTGATGTTTTGTGATGAAAATATTTCATCATTGGACCACATTTGCAATGAAAATCTATGTTGCAACACTTTCAAATCACCCTTATCTGCACGTCAGGGATCCTTGCCGCGCACTCTGCACATAAAGAAGTTCCGAATAATATTAAATGTGATTGTGTTGTCGCCAAACTAAAGGACTAAAGGATAGAGATGTGATCTGTTAGTGATTAATAGGGGGACACAGTATTTTCTGACTGGTTAGTCATAATAGCTGAAGCAACCTCACAGTGTTACAGCCTGCTAGCCACAGGCTTATTTGGAAGCTCACAGTCCCGAAATTGTCTTTCAAATGGACATTTCTGCAACAAAATTACTTTATCCATGAGCCCTAAATGACTCTACTCGATTACACTTTACACACACACACACACACAGACTCTCACACTCACCCTGACCGACTGGGAATGTAAGAGTTGTCATGGCAACCCTTTAGCAACACATCTGTGTGTGTGTGTGTGTGTTTGTGTGTGTCTCAGAGGGCGATTGCGAGTGTTCGAGAGAAAGCGTACACACTCCCTGTCTGTGTATGTGTCCGTCCGTGGTCTGGTGGGTACTGTAGGTGAATTTCCATCAGCGACGCATTCGCTGACCTCATTTCACACTGACGGATTCTGTCTCTTCCAAAAAGTCAGCATGTGATGGAGGGGAGGAGGGGGCGTCTGAGAGGAATGGATAATGAGTGTGATGTGTGAAAGATGACTCAGTCCATCTCCTTCATTTCCTGTCTGAGAAGGAACCTTATGTCCTTATCTATTTTTATATCCTCATGGTAGCCGAGCTCAATCACATTGTTCTTTATCTTTTTTGTGTATGTGTGTGAATTTGTTTTAGGGCACATTTGCTCTATGAATTGGGGGAACATCACATGCTTTGACTTGTTCCTGTGTTGAATTCAAATGAATGACCATACTGAGCACCATGACTGTGACATGATTGGTTGTATTTTTATAATAAATGTTGATTTTATCTAATGACTGCAGAGTGTTATACTGTTTAGTATGCGTTAGCTGTTCTTAGTACTTAAAAAGCTGGACTTGCACAAACAACTTTTCATGCATGTTTTTCTGTATAGCAATGAGAGATAACTTATTCTCTGAAAACTTTTTGAACTTGCGTGCTCAGAAATCAGTGCACAGAAAGTGACATTAAACTACATCACTGCTCTTCAGCCTGTTGCTCTGTCATGCTTTATACCAAAAGGATAACAGGATTAATCTCAATCAATGTCACGTTTTTAGCCACTATTGGAAGGATTGCGATGAAATTTTGTGCAGACATCCATGGTCCCCTGACTTTGCCTCTAGCGCCACCAGCAGGTTGACCTTTTGGTCTTTAATGCCATGTATTGACAACTTTTGCCATGAAATTTGGTACAGATATTCGTGTTTCCGTCACGATTCATTGTAGTAACTTTGGTGATCCATTAAGTTTTCATCTAGCACCATTACCAGCTCAAAAGTTCACATTGTCCAGTATTTTGGTTTATGACCAAGTATCTGCAAAACGAATGAGATTTCCATCAGCTGCACTTTGTGTTTAGTGCTAATTAGCAAATGTTAGCATGGTAACACGCTAACCTATGATGGTGAACATGGTAATTATTACCTACTAAACATCAGTGGTTAGCATTGTCATTGTGAGCATGTTAGCTGCTGACATTAGCTTTCTACAGAGCTGCTTGCATGGCTGGAGACTCTAATTCCAGGTTCAGACTACAAAATATTTTTAAGATGCCACTGTGTCAAATTAGATAATTATAGAGTCATAAATTCTTGCCATGACTTGGCTGAGAGGTATGTTTACAGTTGTGCGTGGAAGGGCTCTGTGCAGCTATTGGTCAATGTCAGAATGCATGGAAGTTGTCGTACTAGGCAAGAGAAGGTTAAAAATAATAGTCTATTTGTCGGGACATTGTGAGGCATCTCAGATACAGCATCATTTGTCATCCACTATGATACACTACACAGGATAAAGCAATCAGTTGTTGCGCCCGATGCCTATTTTCAGTCCCAACGGCCTACACCTGTCGGGTCGGGCTATTATCGGGCTGTAGTCCTGTAGTCTGAACCTGGCATTATTCTTGTGGTGTACTTTGATCTCTCACTGAACAGACAGGAATTTCAACAAGAGTGTAGCTCTCTGTCTCCTTTTTGTCTCAGTTTGAATGTGACATTTGGTGTGTAGCTAAACACACAGAAACATGAAACGCCTCCTCAATTCTGTTGGCTAAATGGTGACACATGATGATAAATCTGACATGTATCCATCATCTCGAAGTCCAATTTCTTCAAACTTTTGACACAAATCTGGGGGAAACAGATGCATCGTCAGCCTTGTAGAACAAACAGCAAAAACAAATGACGCAAAATACACCAGATCGGTGTGGCTGTAACTTTAGGCTGATAAGAAATATCAACACGTTCATCTTCAACTAAATCCAATTCTCTCACACACACACACACACACACACACACACCACATATTGTATTCATATTTTTCCACTCTCTCTGTGTTAAATTAAAGATTAGCTGACTCTCAGCCAGAGCAGCCTGCGGGGAGTGAGCAGGTGGGGATTGCTTGCTGAAGGACTCTTCAGTTGAACAAATGGCTTTTATTGGCCACAACAGCAGAGAGTGAATGCGGGATTGACTGCTTACAGGACAGTAATTCATTCACAAAGCCGCAGACACCAGCGCACATACACATCTGGTGCTATTCTGCTCTGAGATTGAAATTTAGCCTCCTACTTTACTACTGCAAAATTGTGATGATTTGCCCCTGTCATTTCTATGAAGGAACATGAAGGCTTATTTTTTTAAAATTGCCAGAAAATGGTTGATATTGCAAAAAATAAAAATGTCCTCACAAGATGGCAGCTCCCCGGACAGACTTGACGTCAGCGATGTGCCCTTTGCTCTTTGCTCCCATCTGGTAGGAGATTTATTCTACTGTGACAGATGAAAGCTAGTTCCTGTTTATTGATTCCAAAGCCCTGTCCCAGTGTCCTCTGGTGCTCAAACACGTACAAATACAGATATACACATACGTACAGACACACATACATAAGCTGAAACACACTACAAACACATAAAAGACGCATGAGACTCTCAACAACGCTTTCATCAGCTGCCAAGAGTGTAAAATCCACAACACTGATGTTTTTCCGAACACAAGTGTGCACTTCAAGTGGATGTGGGGGACTCGGGTCAAAGGACACTTGCTTTTGAACACACATTAGAAGCCCATGTAGCATGAGGGGGATGTTCACATTTCAGAATCAAGCCAGGCAAAACCACCAGAGACACAGAAAGGAGCTTATTTTATTTTCGCCTGAGTGTTTTGGTTCCTAATGGAGCCTAAGAAGTAATCATTACATGGTGGCAAGAACACTTAGGTCGTCAGATATTCTTGGCTCCATTCTGTTAGCAGTGTGAGCGAGCGGATATCTGAGGAAGTTTGCAGTGCATACCGGAGGTGCCGCACCCAGTCCAAAAAGCAAAGAGCATTGTGTAGAAGTGTAAAATTTAACAATTCATCCAAGATTTCAAACTCAAAGCATTGACTGCTGAGGCAGTTAAATTACATGGTCCATGAGTTAGGGCTGCCATTCCTATTGTTGGAATAGAGAAAGTAATTTCACAACACAAATTTTCTGCAGTATAACGCCTGAGGACTTAAATCCACTTTTATTTGGTTCACTCAAATGACTTTGTACAGGAGTCTAGACAGACTTGCGGTAAATGGGAGATTTGTGTGGTACACAATGACATCACTAAGAGCTTTATCAAAAATTACAACCAAACAGAGAATCACTTTCTAAATGGATTTGTGTGTTTGGGGCACAATTCCTGATAATTCTGTGATGTGATTATCAGCTTAAGTAGAAGGGGTTTGCTTGAATTGAATGTCAGGTCACGGCTGCTCTGCTCCCTGTAAGTGACTTCTTATCAGTGTATCCAGTCATATGATCATTTGGGATAGTTTACATTACTACTGACCACCTCTCATAGTGTCTAACATATTTAAAAATTGTCCACCCTCTGGGAAACAACTGGTTTCCATTCATTTACACATAGTACAGGGTGATGATCAACTACCTAAATCTCAAGTTAGGTAACCCTTCAGTCAACAACTGAAGGGTTACCTGCTTTCATTGTTGTCCAAATCACATTTTTGCAGAGTGGTGATGCAGACTTGATATTAATCAGCATGTACAACTATATGCATCTTTGAAAAAATAAAACCAGCCATTGATGCTCAACAAATGTAAAATGTTGCTGCCCAGAAGGCTGGAAATAAACGCAATGAAAAATCAGAACCATAGCATGCTTTTGTAAATGGTTCACTGTATCAGTATTAGTCACATATATTTGTATGGTAAAGATGAAGCGACTGCTGGCAGCCAGTTAGCAAAGCTTAGCACCAGCAGTCACTTCCTGGAGTTGTGTCATCACAGTGCCTCAAGGAAGTTAATGTACCCTGCAAAGAAATAGTCATAGTAAAAACTTAAGTGGTGCTGGTAGGTGGATTTTGTTACTTTTTGACAAAGCCAGGCTAGATGTTTCTTTGTGCTAAGCTAAGCTAAGCAGCTGCTGGTTGTAGCTTTTTTAATCGTACCCATATGAGAGTGGTATCAATCTGATCCTCAAACTGTCAGCAAGAAAGCAAATAAGCGTATATTCCAAAATGTCAAACTATTTCTTTTGAAATAAAGTTTTGCACATAAATACACATACACTTGTATGGTTCTTTAATCCAGTTATTCTGCCAAGTCAAAGTTCACAAATCTTCAAACATGGACAAAGTAAATAGCCTTATTGAGCTGAGGAGTTCTGTTCGGGAAGTGAACATCCAGTACGTAAAAACTTTAAAGGTCCAATGTGTAAGATTTAGTGGCATCTAAACCCAGTTCTAAATGTAACTTTAACACAAAACAAAAACTTCCTAATTAAAAAAGGTTTAAACCAGCCCAAATCACCCCGATATGCAATAAATGTTGCATTGGCTCTCAAAAGGATACAAGTACATGAACACACATACATACACACTCGGCCAGGCTCCAGTACCACCACCCCTTCATTTCTCCACGCAGTCCACAGGTGTTGGGGGGGAGGTAAATGAAGGTTGGCGTATCCAATCATGGCCTGACGTCAGGGTGCCACCCCTCCTGGCGGTGAGCCCGCTGACAGAGTGAGCCATCTGGGCAGCAGAGGCCCGGCGACAGGCCCATCCATCCCTGCGCTCTGCCCTCTGGGCCTGCAGCCAGTGAGACAGACTGGGAGAGCTGGCGGGGATCAGCGCTCCTCGCTGGCTCGCCAAGCTGGAGCATGTTTTGATGATTCTAGCATTCTGTGGGGTCAAAAATGTGCATGATTCACTTTATTTAATGCAACGGTTTGGTCTCAGTCTTGCAATCTGACTGGTCACAGATGTAGTCCAACTGTTGCATTAAGGCTGTAAATAACTCTTCATATTTTTACATAAATAAGTATGTTTTCCACCATCTATTACCTTTTTATATAAAATAGTAGTGATTCAGGCGATTGATCTCTATCAAATGCAGCTCAAAAATGCATCTACCATCAAACATGTCATAGAATTCACACACATTTTGGCACATTTTAATCACAGAACCATCATACCCAACATTCACAGCAGCTAAAGCATAGAGGAGCCTCAAATGGGGGCTTAACAAGGTGGAGGGGTGAAGAAGTAACGAAAGAGACACAACATGTAAGAGAGTTTAAATACCCTTCGGCTAGGTTAAATCATGGTTGACAGAAAAGTACATGCACATAACTTAGTGAGTTCACTCAATAGTAATTGGGAGGTGGAGACCGTGTGTGATGAGAAAATTAAAATGATAATTGTCTTCCTGCTTGAACCAAAAGCTTCTCATTTGAATTCCAGAGAAAACTTGAAATTTTTGCTAAAATGTCACACTTGAAGCAGTTTAGAGCGCATCCTTCAAACTGGGTTCAAGTCTCCACAGCATCCAGGAGGACCTTTAGGAGAGCAGCTATTCATTTGATTTGTGATCCGACAAAGATGAGGTTAATTGTTGGTTTATAAGTCTTACAAGTCATAGCAGTCTGCCTTTCTCCAACAGGGTAACACATATGTTTGGCTTAATAATTAGATTGTGTTGGGACAAGTATTTTGTCATAACCTTCAATACAGTTCAGTAGAAAATTCTCACACTTCAATTACTTTCTCAGGGTCCTCATCCTCTGTTGCAACCTACAGAGTAACATTTCCTATAATGGGAAGTGTCATTCTTCCCTGGCTTTCACATCCCCTCAGCCACCACCCATCTAAGTCATGGACAGCTTTGCTTAAGAAAGATGTGTTTTTTTGTCATCTAGCTTTATGTCAAACTTTTCCTTTTTTATTTCTGTCATGCTCTGTGATGACACACCATTGACTAATACCGCTACTGACACTGATCTGATTTGTCTGAAGGACTTTAAAGCGACGATAAGCAATATTTGTATTTTAACAGTGGATCACAGGACTAGTATGTGAAAGAGATCGCTCTTAGTGATGAACCCACAGAGAATTATCACCTGACTCTGCAGTTCCCCTCAGTTGAGCGTTGCAGTGTCTTTCAGCTTATTGTTTTGGTTTTATCTTGCGCAACTTTACAGTTTAGTTCAGTCTCATCGCTCTCGTCAAACCTTGTTTCCAGCTACAGCAGGCAGCTTTTTTCAGCAAAAAAGCTCAGATAAATGCATTACGCTATTGCCCAGCAACGAATGGCCAAAAAAAGTTAGCTATTAGCGGGTGAACATGGTGGAGCAGCCCATTATTGACTTCAGCACTCCCTACAAAAATACCTTTGAAGATACAACTTTCTGCAGGATAACAGGTAAAAATATAACACCTAGGGAATCACAGAGTAATGTACGGAGTGCAGAGGTCACAGATTTGGCTACTTAAGAGCCAGATAATTCTGTCAGGAATTGGTGGAGACCAAAACAGAGCTAAAATCTGAGTATTGGAC
This sequence comes from Scomberomorus guttatus, assembly GCA_038419695.1. Classification (NCBI taxonomy): domain Eukaryota; kingdom Metazoa; phylum Chordata; class Actinopteri; order Scombriformes; family Scombridae; genus Scomberomorus; species Scomberomorus guttatus. The sequence continues at coordinate 17,197,609 of CM076465.1, read as the reverse complement.
TTACATTCCACAAGTGGTCAGAAACATAAATTAATGCTAATGTTGTGCCGTGTCTTTTGGATGTGTAAATATGCAACTGTTTGCTAACACGTTCACCATATCAACTCAAAGGAGGTAATATTTCAGTGTTATGTTTACATCTTGTAATTTCTACTGCATTTAAGCTCCACACTGTTAAGTTCTTCTTTTTACTCATGGGTGACATTTTGGAAGTTGCCCACAAATGGAGTGGAACAGTAGCATTACAATATAAAGCTATTTGGTGGCATTGTTTATGCAAAGGATTACATTTTATAAATACGTGCCTCCTCATGTACATGTGGCACACATCAAGTTTGTGCAGTTAAGAGTGAAATCGTCAAATCTGACTTAAAAAGTAAGAGAGATTTAGGAAGAGGCCAAGTGTTACTTGTTATTCCACTAAATACAGCCAATCTTCACAATCCTTTCATTTCAATCTGACAGGGTTCGGATACTCAGAGCACTTGAGCCGTGACATATGTGAGGCTGATGGCATAGACGCAAAAACTGGAAGGGAGTCAAACTGTATGTCTGAAACAGTCAGTGGTTATCCTCAATGTCACTGTGTGCCCACGAAACACAGATAAATACTGGACAGTGTCTTTCCAGAAGCAAGTTTGTTTGGTTCAAAAAACATTTAGAAAATGAATGTAATAGTTGCACAGTGGTTACATGTATGAGTACAAAAAAGAACATGGACACTCCCCATTCATATTCTGCCGCAGCATCCCTCTCCTGGCTTTCAATCATCTTGCTTTCTCTTTTGTTAGAGCAGACAAAGTGGTGGATATGCTAGGATTTATTTATTTATTTATTTATTTATTTTCACTTAGTCAGATATCGAACAGAAGGCTCTCAGTGACATTTACCCACAATACTGTTCTTCACACCACCACCAACTGGACTCCCACTCTCTCAAAAGTGAAGATGGAAGATTGTTTCAACAGTTTGTTTGGACATTGAACACAACCTCCCCAACAACTAGCCACCTGCTGACTAAAAATGGCCGAATGCTGTTATTTACCAGCGCACAGGATGTGAATGTAGTGGCTGAGAGGCGGAGAGAGACAGGGGTGGTCCATCAGGACAACAAGGAGCACCTGCGCCCACCTCGTTACACAGCACTGTGTGTATATTTGTATATTTCACTGCGTGCTTGTGCAAACAAAATATTTGTAAGGAAGTGGCGAGAATAGTGTTCTTACACTGCATTAGTATAAACTGCTGAATGTCTCCCTAAACTGAATTATTATTATTATTTAGAAATGCTGCATGATGAGGGCTATATTCAAATATCTTTTTTTATTGATCACCAGAAATCAACACCTTTAATCAAACTTTGGAGGATGTCATAAACCAGAAATATGTTGGCTCTATAAAACTACTGTTGCACCAATATACAATAGCTTTGCGTAACTGGTATCCATCTGATGTGCAAACTTGACTTGCTCTCCTGCGATTCTTGTGATCACAGCGCCACAGTTATATATTGAACTTCGCTCACATGCCAGGAAGACCACCTGCTGAAGAGATATTGGAGGCATGTTAAAGATGTAAGTATTTTCACACAAAAAGTATTTTCATTAACATAAACAAAGGAAACTTTTAATAGGTGGTTTTTATAACTTGAGCTACTACCGTTCCGTTGTTACATTCCTGAAGATTGAAATCATTAGCTAAAAACTGTGATAGATTGATAGATTAGTCCAGAAGAATATGTGATCAAACCACTATTTGCATTACAAAATGGTACAATCAAGCTACTGCCTATTAGCTGAAAATACATTTCACTTGCAAGATGTTTGCTAACATTTCACATGACTTTTTGAATAGCTTACATACAAGTAAATTAATACATTAATACAACAGGAAAATACACAATTTTAATTAAGCAATCCTAACCTGGAAACACTTCAATAACAAATGGTATTGTTCTGTTTTTAGCCACACTAGCGACGTAGCTGTAAGTATGGCAATGTCTGTTTGTTGGTCAGTTCACCACTTTGGTTCAGACTGAAATGTCTCAACAACCATTGGCTGGTTTGCCATGAAATTCCACACATATTCATGGCTTTCCCTGAAATTTTTATTTGTCCAATACTTTGGTTCATGACCAAATATTTGCAAAACAAATGACCATCACATCTGCCTGAGCTCAGCTGTACTTGTGTTTAGTGCTAATTAGCTAATTTTAGCATGAATGATGAAAGACGTAAACATTATACTATTATTCCTTGTTCCGCTTGACAGGAATCCTGGAGGATATTTAGAAGATAGTGTGAAAATATTTGCCATTTGATACGCTTATTAAGTTTTTATCAAGCTAAAGTGTGCTACGAGCTATGTGCCAGTGTCTTCTGCTACAAAAAGTACCAACACCCCTATAGGTTTTACTATCACTTTACCACTTTTGGATTATATCTCAGTTTTTATCTAAATAAATAAAATGTATCTGATTTTTTGTTTTAATCTGCAAATGATTCTGTTCCTGATGTGTGTGAACAACTAAGTACGCTCAAGTGAATGGGAAGGTGTGTCCAAACCTTTGGTGCTGTATTATTGCAATATTTTCTTTTCAGTGTGTTCAGTTATTTTCTCTACATAAAGCTACAAGATGTTAAGCTAAGATGATATTTGTCCTTTAGTCCCAGAAGATGGGTTGCATCATTAACCAGAAACAAGTTATTGCCTTGTTTATGTCTTTTTTTTCATCAACATGCTGTCGCAGGGGGGCTGGATGTGGTAGTTGTAATATGTTTACTGAGTTTGAAAGTTCAGAGTTCCTGCAGGCCACTGCTAACCAACTTAAAATTTCTTTTAGCCAGCAGAGCAATTTGTAGCGTGGCGTAGCGGCCATTTCCCACTGTCATCACAACACACCCCCCTCACTGCTGCGTCGCTTCTATAAGACCCCCAAGGAGCAGCACAGTGTAACAGCTGAATAGAAATAAACACGTCTCTAAACCGCCTGCCATCCCCAGGGACAAGACTGCACATAAACACACACAAACTTATTCTCTCCCTCATGCACGTACACACATGTTAACACACACTCACACAACTATTATACACACACAAACTTTGAAACACACTCTCAGACACACACATGCACACATAAATACAGATGCTGGCAATGGTGCATTTTCTTCACATTTTAGAACAAACACACACACACACACACAGTATGAAAACAGGTAGACATTTGGACTTCCTGTCAGTCAGCATTCCCTCTCACAACTCTTAGTGCATGACGGCCCATCTGTATGCTATTACTGCGGGTTTCGACACTAATGGAGCCATTTCACCAAGCAATAAACTGTGGGGGAACATTAGCACCCAAGATGCAGGCTAACAACACACTAAATTGACGGTTTGCCGACGTGCTGCGCATCTCTGAAAGCGCCTCCGGAGCGAGGCAACAATCATTCTAAATATTAATATTCCTCAGTTTCTCAGAGAAGGATGAAAAGGCATAGAGGACAGCCCAGGCTTATTGTGCATATGTTCCTCCGTCAATCGCACTCATCTCTCCCTCTAATGGAGTCGAACGTCACTCTACAGGAATATGTGGGAAGTATGAGGAGGACACTGGAGACATACAGTACATTCTTATGTGCTCATAAATGCATGCATATACTCACAGTATACACAGTATACGTTACAGAATACAGAGCATGATCATGTTGCGCTTACCTTTGATTTGTAAGACTACAGTATAAATCCATGTTGTTGGCTGCATTGTTGCACTTGAGCCATTAATTCATAATAGTTGCAGTAGTTATTTTGTGAGATTTTAATTTACTATTTTCTCAACCTAGTTCTATATAGACCAAAATGCCTCACATTAGCTTGTCCATCAATCAACGTGCACCATATCCAATACAACTTTAATACATGCTTGATGTTTTATAAACCAACTTGACCAACTCAATCATAGTGTTGTGGCTCAATGTTACATACTCACTGCCTGCTTCACAGCCATGCGACAAAATAGGTCGCTTGTCAGTTTCTTCCAAAAGCTCATATCTGATATGCAACCTCTGCGGTTATGGTCTGATCAAGTTTAGGCAATCAGCAGGAGGCATACACACATCCATATGTTTTTGGGGACAATAAACTGCACAAAAGAATTCACAAATGACGTGTATCATGTCATTACATCTCATCTATATATATAAGCAAGCTTTTTATTTCTGTCTCGGTAAAACGTGTTTCTACTTTTACTATAAAGTTTCCACAAAAAATGCAGAAGCACAAATTCGTATGCGTGTGGACACGTCAACATGATCCTACAAGGAGTTCCACTAAGTCCTCACAAAGATATAAGTACACAGAAACACTCACATGCGATTGGTTCATTTAAAATGATGCCTCCAGATTCCCCTCTATGTGTTTATGGCCGTGATTGCATGCCTTTAACATGTTGACATTCAAATTTAATCCGTCCTTGTAATTAGCCAGGCCCCACAAAAATAGAGGCAGAGTGATTAAAACAGGAAAATCCAATCAAACATGCTTCTTACGACACTGAACATTCGCTGATGAGGTGGCGGCTCCACGTATAGGATATAATACAGTAACAATTACCCTCTCACGTTCTGTCAAATACACAAACACATGTCCAAGCACATACACTGTTATACACACATTTGGGCACACACATACAAATAGCTGTACAACCACACATACACTACCACAACAATACTAATTAATCCAGATATCTTTTCCCACACAGGATATCCTTGGCTTTCATCCCCTCCTCAATTAGATTGAACTTCCTACTGTTATGTTAGTGTTTGGATTAGGAGGAATTATGGAGGAATGCTAATGTTTGAAATCCTCCTTTGCCTTTGACTTACTGCATCAGAAGCTTGACAGCTATCTGGCTTTCAGAAGAAGTGTGTATTTCTTATAGTGTGTGTGTGTACTTGTGTTTATGCACCACATAAGTGTTCGCTGACCCCATCAGTCACTACATGCTAGCCTTCGCCGACCCTCGGTAAATACACTGGCTTCATCAGGACCTTGCATCACTCTCTGAACTGCCCTTTTCTTTCATACTCTTGAGTTGAGATGCGTCAAAATGAGAGCAAAAGATTCTTTTGATGTTTTCTATGTGAACTATGATCTGGTCTCTTAGCTCCTTTGGGACACTGACAACAAAGAACTAAACGTGAGTCTTGATAATCACATAAAACACTACCTGCTGAACTGCCAAGGTGGAGACGTGGTCATGAATAAAAGATGAAATTAAGCATAATTTTGTCAGTCCATATAGTTCCCGATGCTACTCACTAACTCCACATTAAAAATTGTAGGCAGCCATTTCCAGCATACAAGCTCAGAGAAGCTATTTGGTCAATTATGTGTCTCCGCAGACTGGATGCATCCAAGTTGGAGGGGCTTAACGTGCAGGTAAGTGGAGTCTCTATGCGGGAAGGTGTTTTTTAAAGTAATAAAGGGATAGCTGTGGAATTAACACACTGTTGATTAATTTATATATAGATACATTTAATTGGGCCCTGCACACCTACACAGGTCTTTTCAGTTATTCTGACTGTTTAGACCTCTGTTCGACTATTCTGGGAATTGTGTGATATCACCAGACTCCATGCACTAATGAGCATGCTTTTGACATAGCAGTAAAAGCACGGGTGTAACCGATATCATTAAAGATGGCTCCATCTTATATAGGTGTGCCAGTTAGCCACCAAGCCTGAAACTGCACCTAAGTGGAAGGAAACACCTAATCCTAAAACCTAAAAGGAATGCAGTCATTATGGTTATTAGTTACATGTGTGTTTGATGAGTCCAAATGTCCACCATGAAAAAGATCTATTGAGATTTGTCATTTATATGACGATTTTGATTTACTACTAGTTAACAGGGGGATGTAGACTCTCACCTAAGTCGTGTATTTGTCTAATGCTGCGTTCTATTCAAGTCAGAGGTTGGAAATTTGAAAGTTGAAAATTCCAAATTTCCAGAATCGACATGGCTGACCGCGAGAAACTCATCTTCTTATGGCAGGGCAGGCAGCATATCAATATTTGCAACATTTACAATTGATTTTGATATCACTCTTGAGTAATGTCAGAGCATCTGCTTCTCAGTGAAGTTGGAGTGCATGAAATTGGCCTGAGTTTCCCAATCGAAGGGTCCGACTTCGAGAGCCGTTCCATCATACTTAATGTTGGAGTTCTGAGTTGACTCGAACGCGGCATAACTGCAAAACATGTCAACTCTATATCATGTGCTGATGGCTCAGTTCCAATAAGCTTTTCCAGCATTAACAACACAGGGTAAATTTAATGTAGCCATCATTAATGTTATTATACTTTTTCTGCTATTACATATCTAAATATCTGCTGTGAAAAAGGTCTATTCCAATGCAATAAGATGTAGAGTGAGGGAGATCAAGCACAGTCTGTATGTGTCCACACAGTCCTGAGGAGAAGTCTAATTAGTGAAATAAGTGAAAAAACCAACTAAACTAAAAACTTTTAAGACATTTAAAATTGAAAATTGTTCAGCGTATCTTAGGAGCTTTCCTGATTTTTCCAAGTGATCTGATTTTTTCACGGAAGGGTAAACAAAGTAAATCAGATTTTTTCATGTCAGATGTTATTGTTGTTATTCTTGTATGCATGCTGCTCACATTTCAGTTTAAACCTCAGCCTCAAGGGTGTTCACACTAGAGCCATATACATATAAACATGAATGTGAACCATCAACACAAAAAGATCGGATCTGACTGAAAAATAAATAGCCTTTGACATGCGATTTCACTCTGTCAACCAAACTTTATTGACAGTGTTGACCGCTGAGAAGGTTGGTGTCCAAAATGGAAAATGTTCTACTTTTAGTTTGCTTTGTACAAATCGTCTCTGGCACAAAACAACTTACATTGCCAAATTTCATGGTGGTTTGCTGTCAGTCAGATGTGTGTAACCAGTGAAGTAGCCTCTGATATGGTCTATAATCACAACACACACAAAAAATTGCTCTGCAACAGTCAAGGTCTGTGAACAATGTTAGCCAAATTGCCTAGAGCACTTGGCGCTGGCCATAAGTGTACCTGATTTGGATTGGCTGTCGAATTGGAAAAAAGGGGAACATGCTCACCTTTCTAGACCAACTGCATGAAGACCAGCTTTGAACACCTAATTTTAGAATTTTGACAGTTTGATTCCAGACATAACAGGCAGCAAAGTAAACCTTAAAACGTCAAACATCTGTAGCAAAGGTTGAGAGTTGGCAACAACAGTCCTCTGTATAGCAGCTATTTTCACATGGGCAATCACTTCCACCTGTTCACCTGTGTCTCTCCCTCTTCTCAGCATGGAACCTCATTCACAAGCAGAAGTCCACCCACGAAAAATCCAACAGTCAGTTGCTATAGCTGTAAAATATGTGTATCGCAACTCTGGGTCCTTGGCATAATCATCCGAAAAAATATGTAATCTATCTATGCTAGGAGGACCCTATCTGCGGCCTGGATTCTTTACCAATCGAAGTATGAAGAGAAAAATTAGCAGAATAATTTGTTGGAGTGCATTTTTATCCTGTGTTTAAGCTATGCTAATGACATCTTAAAATGTTTTCTATAATGAATACAGATGTGAAACGGACTCTCAAGTTGGCATCATTGGAGTATCTCTTTAATGTCAGTTATACAGGTATTTGACAGGTGCTGTCAGAATTTGTTTGATCTAGAGATATGGATTACCCACAAACCCCTATGCAAAGATTTGCACATGTATATATGCAGTGGCATGTTTCAGCCCTCAGCTTATAGTTGCTATTTCTATCAGGGTGGGTAAAGTAATGTGGTGGAAACTTGTCCAACTGAGGTGTAGGAGGGTGGGACGAATGCTACAGTTCCTTGCTTCAAGGCAATGTTCCCTCAATGTCAAGATACTGTTTATGTGAAAACATTTTAAATTCAACACCCGCTCCACCTCCTTGCCTCACCCCCTCCTTCTCCCCACCACAGAGTTTGGAGGTTCGCCTCTCCAGGACATCGCTGGTATAGATCAAATCAGCCTTTGAGCTGCCTTGATCTTCTTCTCTCCTTTGGTTCTCTCTTGTTCTTCCTTGCCTCTCTATCTCTGGTCCAGGAAGTGCAGCATTGTGGATTTGAGGTCTGCCGGTTGATAACAGGCCTCGGATCTGTACAGATTTAGGATTTATTGGTTTATAGACAGAGGAAATGTGTGTCTGTTACATGAAAAAGAAAGCCTCGGTGCTGCTGTCCGTGCCGGGGAAGAAAAACCACCATGAAAACAGTTGCAGCTCTCCCATGATCGCTCATGAGAGGCACTGGGTGAGATATGCTAATGGGCCCTGAAAACTCTGCATGTGAGTCCCTCTGCAGTGTGGGTATTTTTCTGTCTGGTTCTGAATTCTCATGAACACACAATCCCTTCTTTTCTCTGCGTCTTTATCTCATATTCTCACCAAACGAACCTCATGTGTTTCTCCCATTGTCACACATAAACATTGAGCTGCCATTCCCTCTAATGCATCACTGACATCCACTCCAGCCTATAAAGTGTCTCCCCTGTCACCTGCTGACACCATCCTGCAAACCTCCAGTCTGCCAGCCCGCCTTGAATTGTTCATCTAATATGCCCATTTCACAAAGCCAGCCATTGAGCTAGTTCACCGAACATTACAGGCAGGAAAAATGTGTTTATCTGTCTCTCTGTGTCTCTCGCTTTCACTTCCTGTTATTGTTTTTTTTTGTCTCCTCTCCCTCGTGTATCTCTAGCTCTTCCCTTTCTCATCTTTCCTCACAAACGCCACATTCCCCTCCTGTTTATTGGCATCCGCTGTCACAGTGATTTGCTAAAGTGGATGTGACAGGCAGCAAGTCATGTTCATGGCTCTTATAAAAGCCATACATTTGCTTCAACAGAATATTTTCATTGCATTCCTTGTGCTTCTTTTGCATGCTGTGTTTGACCATGCGGGTGTGCTTTTTTTTCCCCTCTGTGCTATAATGTTTATTCCCTTGTTTTGTCACTGATAATATATGCAAATTGCAGCCCTGGAAAGATGTAGGTCTCTTTGCTTTTGGTAATCAGCTCCCACCAACACGTAAACAAAGAAATTACTTCTGTGTGTGTCATTACGGTTGAGCATTACAGCAGCTGCTTGACTGGTGCTGCTTGACCCATCTCTGAGTGCCAAAACACTCCTCTCCCTCATCTATATTTCAGTGCACTGAGGGTGTTCTGTAATCATCTCAATTTGTGAACATGCAGCGGCGCCACTTTGCCATTTCCAAGCACCATAATCTTTAGTCACATTCCGCTAAGGTGTCGGAGTAACAAGGGTCACGACAGCCTGAAATGCTACACATGTAGTGCCTGCAGCAGCCATCTTCTGTGCTGCTGGAGTACTTTTATTTCCACTGAAACTCAGCTCCGCTCGCACAATTCTCTAAATTCGTGACTGCTCTTAGCACTAAGGGGCTTTCAGTGAGTCATACTTTTCAGAATTTGACCCTGAGTTGGTTGGCTCAACCTGAGGTGCAGTCTAAGAGTTGGCCCCTTTACAATAGTCGTCTGATATCATTTGGAAAATGCTCTTTGAGGATTTGAATGAATGCCATTAGTTTCACATTCGTGACAGAATATAAAACCTTTACGAAAATGGGGAAAAAATCAGGCTGAAACATTCATTTCATTAAACATGAATTGTGTAGCAGGGCTGTCCTTTGTTTGAGGGATTGGAACCAGACTGAGCCTTAAAGAAATAGTTTGACGTTTTGGGAAATATTTGCTTTCTTGCCTCGAGTTAGATGAGAAGATTTATACCACTCTCACGAACGTGGTGTCAGTCTTCTCGTCTAACTCAGTAAGAAAGGGAAGAAGCATATTTCCCAAAATGTAAAATGATTCCATCAGAGTGTGTGTGTGTGTGTGTGTGTGTGTGTGTGTTCACCTCCGGAGGCTTCGAGTTCGGCCCTTAGAGCCTAGTTGACTCTCAGGCTTAGCCCTCCATTTACAACAAAACCCTGCTGCTTCTCTCTTCTTCTAATGAGGGCTGGAGGGACATAACGGGCCTTTAGCTGTTTTCTCTTCTCTCTCTCTTTTTCCCTCCTACACTGCAGTCAGGCAGGCAGTGTTAAATATCTCATCTTATTTTATCCTCCAGCCCTGCCATCAATTTCAAGCTGTTCTCCTCTCATTTACAGTGGTGCCGCACCATCCACGATATCAGGATGCACATCAGCTGTCAAATGTTCAATTTCACTCATCTCGCTTGGTGCAAAGCGAAGGGGATAAACAGTTTTGCTGCAACATGCGCCAACCAACCTGGCGCACCATCCGTGGAAACATGCTGGTTCCTCCAAGCACATTTATGGATCATTTGATTCAATTTCATGTACCATAAAACTGTAATAATAGCAGACTCAATTATATCGCTTCTTTTCCTCTTCCTCTCTCTTGTCAGTCCTAATGGTGTCATGTTACCACTCCATCCCAACCGCCTGCTTCACGTTTTTTAACCCGACATTAAACTGCTGATTGTCTCCCATAAGAGGCTGGATGGTCACACACACACATCGGCCCAGAGGTAGACTAGTCTCATAAGAAGTGTGAGTTTGCAAAACAAAGTGCTCCACTGCTCTCTATAGGCTTGATCAGGAAAGTGCATTACTTTAATCCTCAGAGTCATTTATGTGTCTGTGTGATCAAATTTTTTTTTTTAAAAATCTAAATTTGTCTTGGTACAACATGTCATTAGCTGTTTAGCTGTGACACACTGAAATTACCACAGATGTAAGACTGCACTGTTTTAAGTGATTAAAGGCCCTTTTTGGCCCATTTTGACACTGAAGCACTTAAAAGATGCCTTGATATTATGTTTCATTACTTAGAAATAGAAAGTTTTTTACAGTCTAATCCAGGATAATCATGTAATAAATCTAGATGAGTCCTTACAGTGAGAAAACCTTTGTTCTTTATTTAGCTTTCAAAATCATGTCTTTCCAAAAGCGGACATTTTGGAGATGCCTGTATAACTTTTCCTGCCTTTTTGTTGGATTTTACACTGACTGAAAATCCAAATCAAGTCACTTTTGCTGTCAGTTTTACAGGCAATGCCTTCATCAGAGGTAGAGTCATTTCATACTGAGGTAGAGTCTCACTTTTCTTCTCATGCTGGGTTTCCCTCAGCTTTCCCTTCGCTTTTATCAAGTTCCCAGTTTCTTTCCAAGGTATCTATAAACCTCCCGGTAGCATGACACTGTTCTGGCAAGGTGGCGTGGGCACGACGTTGTGTCTCCTGCTACCTCCAGGGTCACCTTTGATGTTGGCTGGAGTGTTAGAGCTCTCTCTCTCTCTCTCTCACTCACTTTTAATTTCTTTCGCTCTACCACTGTACCTCTTTAGTCAGCATTACACTCAGAGTATGCTGTAAGAATGAAATAGACATGAAAATCTTATGTATGTGCAGAGCTTGGCACCAGAAGACACTTTTCACATTCATCAGCTGAAGGGTGAAAGGTTTAAATAAAAGTGCAGAAGTATCATCAACTAAATATACTTTGTGCTGCAAAAAACGGCCCCTGCCTAATAGCTAATTTTAACTACTTTATATACAGTTAGGTAGTTTAGTCTAATGGCTTCCCACTGAGGAGTCTCGCCCTTCTAAAGGGTCACACTATAATGATAATGATTAATAGGCAAGAAAAAAATCTAAGTTTATGCTTCACAAATTTGTGTTCTTCTTCTTTTTTTTTAATAGATTGAATCTCTAGGGCCTCTAAAGTGTAGAAGAGTAGAAGTAGCATAAAATGGACAAGGACAAGTACCCCAAAATGTACAGTACTTGAGTAAATGTACTTGTTTAGGTCAGGGCTCTGTGCAGGTCAGTCGAGTTCTTCCACACCAAGCTGTTTTTTCATGGACCTGGCTTTGTGCACAGGGCCATGTCATATTGGAACATAATTTTGGAAACGAGGGATCCAGTCCAAATCAAGAAAAACAGCCACAGACCAAAAGTAGATAAGAAGGCGTGTATATAAACTCTTTCATATTACTCTTCCTTTGCTTGTTGACAGCATTAATGAAATAAAATTCAAGTGATGAAAGAGTCACTGAAATATGAGTTTTAATTAATATACAATAATATACTTACTTAAGTTCTGTAACAGTCCTTCACCCCTCATTTATTCAAAATCAGGATATTAAAAGAAATTAGTTTTCCTGACAGATTCAATCGACACACACACACACACACACACACACACCACACACAGGCACAGAGTTTCCTGTGTCATTTCAAGGGTAAGTTAAACTTTGTAGAAGAGAAACGAAAGAATGTATTGTCCAGATAACTCATTATAATGAATCCCCAACTCCACATGGAATGAGTACATCACAGTGGACAGATGTAAACATCAAAGTGGCTAAACTCAAGCCTGAAGTCTCGAAGTCATGTCCACGCTTATGTGTAACAAAACCTTGTATATGTGTGTGTGTGTGTGTGTGTGTGTAGTGGACTGGGGGCGGTGGGCTCAGCTTCGTCCCGCTCCTCTGCTGTCATTCATGAGCGCAGACCTATTCTCTTCCTATTCCTCTCAGCCTCCTCTCTTACGGCGGAGAAATGAGGGCTGACACAACAGAGTTTTCAAAGCCCAGCTGGCAGGCTTTGTTATGCAAGCATATTACCGCTCTGTTCCTGTCAGTGCATTACAGGAATAATCCACCCAAAAACACACTAATACTGTCAGTAAAACAGCTATTGGCTTGCTCTATGCATTTCTGGGCCAATTTCATTGTTTGATAGTGCATTTCTTATTGCTGCAGTTGGCTGAGAGAATGGATTAGTGCTTGACTGGTGTGAGTCTTTTAAAGGCCTGATACTGATATCATTATATTGATGCAGCTAAATGCCAGCTTGTTGATGACTAGATATGATTTTAATTACTTTAAATGTGATGTTTAAAAACAACATTACAAGGTTGTTGCAATGATTTTTTTTTTACTTGTCATGGCTCTGACCATTTAGATTCATGAAGGACAATACCTGTGTTTTTTTCATGTTTTCATGTTTTTATTATGTATCATCTATGACTAACTATTTTCCAATGTGGTTACAATTCCTTTTAGCATGCTATGAAATTTGGAACGACATTATTTCATCATCTTTATGTGGAAATACAGTTTGGAGAAGGGATTGTTTTCATCATAATTGGTGCCTTCACATGCTTGTGGGAAATCTCAACATCAAAGACTTCATAGTTTTCTGTTTGTGTTCATGGCTTGTCATTTTGGGAGATCAAAAACTGGAGACACAACCAGAAAGGATAACATGAATTTAGGACAGTTCAGCAGTAAACTGTAACATCTAAAAAGCTGGAGGGGGTTCTTATAAAAACGCAAGCAATGCTTAACAAAGGGGACTTTCCAAACTGCCATTACATTTTTATGAGAATGCAAAAAAGAGATATTTATGATGTGTGCGATTTATGTGTGTGTGTGTGTGTGCGCGTACACTGGATAAACCACCAGACCGCAAACTAATGCAAAATAAATACCACACAGTTCATACAAAGACCTTTTGAAAATTTTTAATAACCATTTTCTACTTGCTACAGTCCTCCACATCATTAGAGGGCGCTGTTGGTCTTCAACGCTTCAACTCCACTGCTTTTACCGTCACGTGACAGGATGTGCAACTTCAAAACATTAAATAACAGGCGCGAGTAGTGCACCTGTGTCTGGTCCGGCAATGATTTCTACCGCTTTTAGCTAACATTTGTCACCGGGAGGGTAGAGAAAAGTGGGTGACATCGGTGCTCTAGGGTCTGCTGTGGTGGCTCCAACATGGCGGGGCCTCTGCTGGAGTTTGAGACCGAGATGTTCCTCAGTCTGTTCGGCTGTGACGGGCTGCTGGTGGCGGCGGAGGGGATGGGGTTAGACCGCATCCTGCTGCAGTTCATGCGGGTGTACTCGGAGCAGGGCAGCCTGGTCCTTCTGCTCAACACAACCACACCTGAACAGGTGAAAACGGCCACAGATATTAACTTGGATTCATGTGTCGCTTGAAAGCTTCATAACTTGCCCGTTGCCTGGTGATATGGGGCAATAAGTTAGCTAACATGTCGTTTTGACTGTTAAATGTGACTCTAGATGTAAGACCAACAGATAATTGGAGTCAATAGGATGTCAGTTAAGTGTTTATAGACACCTAATAGGGTGGCTGTTTGAAAATAATACATAACCACCAAGTCCTTTCAATTCCCAGAAATGTACATAAAGGGAATAACGGAGTGGCCCATAGGTTAAAGTCCCCCTCCACTCAAAAATATGTTTTCCTTCTTGTTTCTTCAGTTGGATGTTTGAGCTTCTCCGTGCAGAATGATGTATGTGCAGAGTTTGATACTAGAAGGCTGTTTTCACATTCATCTGATAAAAGTGGAAAGTTTCTCTGCAGTCATCTAAAATTCAGTTTTAAGGGGTGAGCATGATTTGTGACATCACAAATAGTTTGGAGCCAATCCTGGTCCAATATTCAACTTAAGACAAGTGTGATGTGGAAACCTGAAGCCTCCAGTGCACAAACACTGAGAATGAGCTTTACAGTGAAGTAGGAGACATCTTGTATCCAGTAGTTAAACTTCTGAAATTAAATATAGTTGCATATTTATAGATTCTGGGATTTTTAATGAGGGAGAAGGAGTAGACGTCATTTTAAGGATTTTAACAAGACAATTAAACTTTCTTTGACGTTATTTGTCAATTTGAACGACTATTACTTTATTACAGCTCATAACACATCTCATGTTTGCTTTACCTTTCCATATCCAATACACTTGCCTGTCGCTGTTGAAGATCCCCTCCAGACATGTTTTAAGACATGTAAAAAGACTCTAGACTCAATCTTTCTTGCTCTCCCCTGCCAGGAGTATTTCACTGAGCAGTTGCGAGTGGAGGGTGTGACCCACCTGCCCAGGACAGTGACCAGCGATGTCCAGAGCACTGAGCGCTACAACGTGTACACTGAGGGAGGAGTGCTGTTTGTCACCAGCAGGATCCTGGTGGTCGACTTCCTCACAGACCGCATCCCCGCTCATCTCATATCAGGTAAGAATGCATGATCATGGCTGAAATGATAGCTCTGATTGTTTTGGTACATGTTGTGATCTTTGTCTAATTTATTTTGGGAGGAATATTTGTTTGTGTGGCTGTTATGTCTTGTAAAATATACCAAGTCTCTGCAAAAACTGGATATTCAAAGTGAGGCAGTACTTACGCCTTATTTCTATTTTGTTGGTTAGTCAGTAAAGATTCATTGAGTACAATCCTAGAGTAACATGCTGATATCATATTTCTGTACTGCTCCTACCTTCAGGCATCCTGGTGTATCGTGCTCATAAAATAATTGAGTCGTGTCAGGAAGCGTTCATTCTTCGTCTGTTCAGACAGAAGAACAAGACGGGCTTCATCAAAGCCTTCACTGACAAGGCCACGGCCTTCGCCTCAGGCTTCTGTCAGGTCGAGCGTGTGATGAGGAGCCTCTTTGTCAAAAAGCTCTACCTTTGGCCCAGGTACAATAGACCTTTTTCACGGGATATATTTAGACTACGTCATAGCAGACCTATAAGAGATCTTTGGGCTTCTCTTATGTCTCTCCACCTTTGTGCTCTGTGTCGTTCATTCAACAGGTTCCAGGCATCTGTGAACACAGCACTTGACAGGCATAAGCCGGAAGTGGTGGAGCTCCATGTGTCATTGACGCCAACTATGAGGGCCATCCAGAGCTCCATCCTGGATATCATGAGCGCCTGTCTGAAGGAGCTGAAACGCTACAACCCCTCCCTGGAGGCCGAGGATCTGTCTCTGGAGAACACACTTGGCAATGCCTTCGAAAAGGTGCGCCACTTTAGAGATGAAGGTGTATGCAAATGGCATTTCTGGAATATCAGTGGTTTTGAGTCTCTTCCAAAAGACAAACTTATTTTGCACCTTTTCTGTATTCTTGCTGTTTGATTGTGGTGTTTACCTCCTTACCAGTTTCATCAGCTCTTTAAGTAGGATGAGTAAATCTCATCCTACTTAAAACAGGACACATTCTGTTTACTACAAAGTTGCATTCTGCCTCATCTCACTCCACTCAGACCATCCATCACTACCTGGATCCCTCGTGGCACCAGCTGGGCACAAAGACCAAGGCGCTGGTTCGGGACCTGAAGGTGCTGAGGGTTCTCCTGCTCTATCTCACCCAGTACGACTGTGTCACCTTCCTCAATCTGCTGGAGTCGCTGCGCTCCAGCCAGAAGATCTTTGGCTCCAACGCAGGTGAACTAAAAGTATTTATCTGCTGATATACAAGTGATATCACAAAATCTATGACTCTTTGACAACATGACTTAAAGACTCTTGTGATGTCAGATGTCATAAATTCACGGTTAAATTTAATGCTTTTCATCAATAAGACAAATCACATCATTCACATTTTATACAGTATATTATCATCATCATTTTGTGCTTTAATAGAGTAAAAATGTACTTAATTCTCAGATTCAATCTTCTTTCTCCCTGTTTGATTGCACGTGCCTGTGGTTGTAACCGTCAGGGTGGCTGTTCCTGGACTCCAGTACCTCCATGTTTGTGAACGCCAGGAGCAGAGTGTACCGCATCCCCGAGAGGAAGAAGAAATTCAAAGTGGGAGCAGAGGCAGAGGAACAGAAGCCTTCCTCTACCTCAGGTGACTAACCAATGAAGAGATCTCTGAAAATATTCATCAGAGAAGATGTGAGCAATATTAACTGCTTATATGATTATTATAGTTGAAATTAAAGGGTTTGTTTGTGTGTGTGTGTGTGTCAGAGGTGAAGCGGGAGCTGGTGCTGGAGAAGAGCCCAAAGTGGGCAGCTCTGACTGAGGTGCTGCAGGAGATTGAGAGGGAGAACAAGAGCTCTCAACATGAACCAGGTTAGCGTTAAAGCGTTGTAAGGATCCATCATGTCAACAGCGCATGTCATCTCTATTCTACGAATTCACATATAATGTGCTATGTTAACAGGATTTCACATATACTACCTTTTAGTTTCCAAAAGGTGCTTTTGTTGTCAATTAAAGTAAACTTGATCTTTTGTAATTTAAATTTCTAAATAGCACAGAAATGCCTCCTGTGTGGACAAGCCATAAGTTAGCATTCCATTCAGGCGCACCAGTTCAAGGCTGTGGTGTTGTGCATGTTGTCTCACTCACACAGCTTACTGGCACACCTAATGAAATGCAGACATAGTGCTAAGTGATTTAATCATTTTTCTTTCAAAATCGCAATTTGAAAGGATGCAGTTTTCAAATTGCAAGAGCTGTGAGTTTAATCATAAATTTCATAAGTAACAGTGTCGTCACAAGCTGTAGCAAGTGAACATTTGAGTGATTAATATGCTCTCTGCATGCCAGTAGTTGCACTGTTTACATGGCGATGGTTTTGTCAATATTTGTTTTGTATCATTTATATGTTTGAAAAAAAGGAGTGGGCTGTGTCTTTTTACTATTCAAAGAAAGAACTTGAAGGCACATCATATCGTTGTTTCAAGCTAATCACTTAAAAGCTATAAGTTGGGGCCTCCAGTATTTTGGGCAGTGAAGCAGTTAGTTCTTTCTTTGAAGCTAATGTTGGCTTTAGGCAGCTACAGTGCAGAGCTGTCAGCAGTGTAAACATCAGTCAGATATTAAAACACTGTCAGATGTGACCTACTGATAGTTTGTCATCATTAACATAGCTGAGCATTATGTAACTGTTGTAACTAATAAGTGTAACACGTATTTAAATGTTGACTGAGTTAAGTATACCACAGATCTAATATCTTAATAAATGTGAGCTAAATTCAAGTCATATTTCTAAAAAGAAAGCTAGTTTATTTAGAAGTTGACTTCCTCTGATTGACTGGTCGAAAAAAAACGTGGAAAGTCCTCAATAACAGCAATATTTTATCTGTTCTTTTGATCTTGCTCTTTTGATGATGCACGGTACAAACATATCTTGTTTAATACTAATACTGTAGACAACAAATACAGGCCCGTAGTTATTAATAGAGAATAATTGCAATTTAATTTGCTATCACAGTATTAGTCCAAAATAAGAAAAAGCTATTAAATATTTTTCTCAAATTTTTCGTTCAGCCCTACTTACACCTGTATCCGACGATGTCCACATAAAAAAGGTCTATCAAGATGTGTCATGTATATGATGTTGACTCACTATATACGATGTTGATTCGCTATAACTAGAGGATGTACACCCTGGTGTGTGTGTGTCTTAACTGTGTAGCATGTCTCTCCCCAGGTCATGTGCTGATCTGTGCCAGTGATGACAGGACTTGTGCCCAGCTGCAGCAGTACATCAGGCACGGGTCAGACTGGCTGCTGAACAGACTGTACACCCGCACCATCGCTAAAAGGGACACTGCCGCTGCAGCTGCCTTTGACCTTGACTCGCACAAAAAGGCCAAAGGCTGGCCCAAAAAAGGGACCAAGGGAAAGGAGCCTGCGCAGAAAAAAAAGTCCACGAAGAGTAAAAAAAGGCCGTCTCTGACCCTGACCCAGATGGTGGGGAAAGAGGAGGCAAACGACGCAGCAGTGATGGGCAGCAGTGGAGACGAGGACGAACTGATGGACGAGGAGGAGGAAGGGGAGGAAGAACAGCTGAAGCTGGATTTGTCGTCCGATGCTTACTACGGCGTCCTGAAGGAGCCGCTGACTGTCATTCACCCACTAAAGGGCTGTACTGACCCCCACAGCTTGACGCGGGTGCTGCATGAAGTGGACCCCAGTTTCGTAGTCCTGTATGATGCTGAGATCAGTTTTGTGCGCCAACTGGAGATCTATAAAGCTAGCCGGCCTGGAAAGCCACTTAGGTGTGTGAGGAAAAGCAAGTTATCATTTTTTAGATCATTAGTGTGGCAGCGCTGAAGTCACGACCTATTAACTCAGCTCATGATCTTCTTTTTCCTCTTAGGGTGTATTTCCTCATCTACGGAGGCTCAACAGAGGAACAGAAGTACCTGACGGCGCTGTCTAAGGAGAAGAAAGCCTTTGAACACCTAATCAGGTCAGAACCATTACTTCCACCTCAAGGAGGCTTAATGAGACTGTTACAATCAGTAACTTTGTATGGAATGTTCACACTACTGAGAGTATTTGGTGATTTTTGGGGTTGTGTCAGCTTCTCATTGGTGCTTTGTGACGTCTGCAGGGAAAAGGCCACTATGGTCATCCCAGAGGAGAGGGAGGGGCGAGAAGACACCAATCTGGACCTCGCTAGAAATTTAGAGCCTGCCAACGCCACCACCAACACCCGCAAAGCAGGCATGTCTACTTTAGTCATTTTTGAAGAGTTTAGATTTGTTCTCAATGTTTTAATTTCTTTTATGTCTTTTTTGTAAAACTTTTACTCCCAAGGATCGATTTGTGTTTGTATCCCTAATTCTCGTTTGACAATTAGGAGGCCAGGAGCAGCTCAAAGAGCCCTCACGAGTCATTGTGGACATGCGGGAGTTCCGCAGTGAACTGCCCTCCCTGCTCCACCGCCGTGGGCTGGACATCGACCCCGTCACCTTAGAAGTAGGTGACTACATCCTGACACCGGAGACATGCGTGGAGCGCAAGAGCGTCAGTGATCTGATTGGCTCACTGCAGAGCGGCCGCCTCTACAGCCAGTGCCTCTCCATGACGCGCTACTACAGAAGACCAGTGCTGCTCATCGAGTTTGACCCAGCCAAACCATTTTCCTTAACAGCCCGGACAGATTTCCGTCATGAAATATCATCTAATGACATTTCCTCAAAACTCACCTTACTCACTTTGCATTTCCCCCGGCTCCGCATACTCTGGTGCCCCTCCCCACACGCCACAGCTGAGCTCTTCCTGGAACTGAAGAAAGGTCGCCTCGAACCAGATGCTGCAGCAGCGCAGGCAGTCACAGCCGAGTCGGACATGGTGGCTGAATCAGCAGACCTGTACAACCCTGGACCTTATGACTTCCTGTTGAAAATGCCTGGAGTCAATATAAAAAACTATAGAGCTCTTATTCGAAACGCTGACAGCTTGGCAGATCTAGCCAAATTCAGCCAGGACAAGCTAGCAGAAATACTCGAGAATGCTAACAATGCTAAGTTGCTCTATGAGTTTCTGCATAATGTCGCTGATGTTCCAGCTCCGGTGCAGAAGAGCAGACAGACATCATAGGCAGTAAAGCAGTGATTTTGACTTACAGTAACATTTAGACACATGTTTGAATGAGAAAGTGTGTCCAAATGTTTGTCTGGTACTGTATCTGTATAAATATATTTTTCTCTACATCAGGTGTCTTTAGTGTAGAACTATGCAGACTGAATACACAGCTTGTGTTTGTACATTAGATGTCATTTGTCTGTGAAGTGAAATATGTATAAAAAATGTACAGAATTAACTAAAATAATGCAAATGTTTTGAATTTGTGAAACTGTTCTGCAAATGTGTGCAAAACGTGAAACTTTTTAAAATTAAATAAGGTAAAAAATGTTTTTACATTCTGGAAAAATAATCATTTTAAGTGCTTGTATATTTTGTATTACCTGTAAACTCAAAATAAAGCTTTCTTGAACAACACAGCTTATTATAATTCTGAACGTATACTGTAGGCTATATACATTCAACATATATTTTATTGTAAAATATATTGTTAACTATTTGTAAAGGGAAGGGTAGTGGTAACAGTTATTCAAATCACTGTTATTTAGAGGTGGGAAATTGCTGAAATACCACAAATGAATACTAATAATCCATCAAGTAGGTGGATTACCTAATTAGGTAAAATGACTGCTCAATCTCAAATTTCCAGTAAAAGTAGTCAAGTATTTTTATTTTTTTATACCTTTAATCCACTATAATTAAAAGTCTCGAAAATACATGACAAGTACCAGTACTTCATAATTGTACGTACAGTACTTGAATAGGAAGTAGTGCTAAATAACAGAAATAGTGTACTTAACTGCAGTTGAAATCACTCACAGTCAGCTGTCACTTTGTGTTCTGATGTGCAGCATGTGTCAGCATGACACATTACTTTCAGTGAACTCTCAGTTGGTGTAGACAAGACCTTAGTTTGTCTGTGGGTTTGTCTTTATAGATTCTTATACAAGTACTTTTACATTACAACTTCTTAAGTGAGCTCTTAACAGAAAAGTAACTGGTAATTATTGGTAAAATTAGGATTACACTGCGCGTAACGGTTCTACCATATGTGTGTT
Organism: Scomberomorus guttatus; assembly: GCA_038419695.1. NCBI lineage: Eukaryota > Metazoa > Chordata > Actinopteri > Scombriformes > Scombridae > Scomberomorus > Scomberomorus guttatus. The sequence continues at coordinate 17,176,323 of CM076465.1, read as the reverse complement.
CCTGTTTTAGACATGTCACGATTAACGTTTCTGCTCCATCCTGCAACGTTGCATAAATAGTATAGACAATAGTGAGGTGTCAGCGTTATATGTGTTTGGGGAAGTTGAAGAGAATAAGAGAATAAGGGTTAGAGACAGGTCAGGAAGGAGACATTTTGGTTCCTCCAGCTGGCTACTAATTAGAGAATTGAGAAAATGCCATGACGTTATTATGGAACATGTCTGTAAACATCTGATGGAAGCTGAACCGCCCAGTTTTAAGGTATATAAGCTGACTGTAAACGCTCCACGAGGAGCCTTTTCTTTGTAACCTCATCTCTGTCTTGCAATAATAATAAAACATTGATAGGGGTCTCTCCGCATAATAAATATTTCTACTTGTGATACTTTAAGTACATTTTGATATTAATGCTTCTCTGCTTTTAGTTGAGTAACATTTTGAATATTATTGCGACTTTTATTGAAGCAAATCATCTGAATACTTCTGAAGTGCTCTCAGAGTGGGGCCAAGGAAAGTTTGAGGGTCCTTTTTTAAATGCCAGACAACCCCAAGCTGTGGGATAATTTCATTTCATTTGATTTTATGATAATGAGATGACTAATGAGGGTGGCTGGCTCAACTCTCCCCACTGTGGATGTTAGCAGCTTCACTGTTATGCGACACTACTAAATCATATCTGAGAACAAACATCAAGTGGTTTCTTCTTTTTTTTTTTTTTTTTTGGAATGTAATTTTCTTATTGGTGAAAATACAGGCAAAGCACAATTGGACAGTGCATGTTTAGGAACGAAAATGCCTGTTCTTTAATTATTTAACAGTTTTCAACAATAATAATTATAACAAAATACAAACAACAAAATAGGAGAAAGAAAAAAACTGTAATGCTCATAAATATCATACAATGAACATTCCTTTGAAAAATCAAGTGGTTTCTTGGGACAAAATAGTTTTTTATATTATCTGTGGTGGTGTTATGATGCATTTTTTTAACAACAGTAACATATAATCACGTTTAAAGAACAAAAAGCAGAAATAAAGTACCAGCGAATTCAGTTATGACAGAAAAAGTTTTAAAAAAACACGTGCAAGAATTTTTACATTCAGTAAAAGCAAAATAATACATATGAGGAGGAATAAATAAATAAATAAAGCGGTACAGATTAACAATTAAGTAATATTAGTTTAGATAGTTAGATAATTTTATATGTTTCAAATAGTGTTTGGGTCTTCGTTGCTTTTTTATTTTTCAGCTTGACTAGAGAATTGTAATAAACGTTCAATCAATTAGAAATAAGGTAAAATTTGTTTTTTATTGGTCTATTTCATTTAATGTATATGGAATTTGCCAAAAATGATAAACAGTTGGTTATGATGCATATATCTGATAGCAGAAAGTGCTGTCAGGTACATGGCAGCTCATAAATGCTGACCCCTGCCCTCCGCCACGCCCCTCATGCCCGACAGCGTCATTACGTCACTCTGCACTCTCGCAGCCATTTTACTCCGCGAAATAAACTTCAATCTCGTTGCCAGAGGAAAAAAAAACAAACACAGAAGACTATTCTGCTGACATTAATGGATGTTTCACTGTGAACCAGAGCCCGGACGCCTTCGGGGGGTTCCAGCTTTCACAATTCGGTAAGACCACAGAGCCTATGTTGTTTTTAGCATGTTAGCCTGTGTTAGCTAAACCGAGCTAACTAGCGAAAAATGTGAGGAGGTTGTTGTTTGTTGAGGAGCGTCCCGTGATGCGCAGGCAGAGACAGCAGATGAGGCTCGGTAGGACTACACAGCAAAACCACGGGAGACGTGTATTTGACCGTAAGATATGTTTTGTGGCCCTAGAAATGATTATCGCCGTGTTTTCTGATTGGCGCTGTCGGCAACTCACTCACCTGTCAGATTTAAAGTGTCTAGCCAGCGTTAGCTTCTCCCACACCCACCCACTTCCACCACCAATACATCCTTAGGTAACTTAAATGTATTTTGCGCTGTTTAATGTATTAATTATGTATCTGTGTACTGTGTGTTCATTTCAGCATTCATTCAGGAGCATGACATAACGCGTCAGTATCGTTGTGAGTTGGCAACCCTGTTATCACAGGTATGATACTAACCAAGCACGCTGTGTATAATGGGGCCCCTGCTAGCTTATACACAGACCCGATGATGTTGTCTGATTGCCCTCCGATTGATTTTAGCGAGGAAAGTGAGGCAATGCTGCACCAAATCCAAACAGTGTCTGCGTGAGTCATAGTCGGGCAGGATGTGTGTTGGTTTCATTGGCGGCTTTATCCAGTCACAGTCTGTCACTGAAAAGTGTGAATTATTAGGGTAAATTTAAACGCTGTGCATATGGTTGGATGGCAAAGTAATTATCCCGAGGCTGTAAGTGTGTTTTGCTTATTTCAACCTCCCAGTGCAGTATTAGTTTGCAGGAAGACTGTCGGCTCGGATCAGTTTAGACCAGGCTTTCCATGTCTCTTCCTGTGCTGAATTAAATGAAAATGAAACACAATATCACAATGTAGGCAGAGGTGTTGCATTTAATAGGACTTAATCTTTGTCAAAATGTAGACTAATATTAAAATGCTAAATCAATCAATCAATCAATCCAACTTTATTTATATGCACCTTTCAGAGAAATCAAATGAAATTCAAAGTGCTTTACCAGCAAAATGGATTTAGAGGCTCGGTAGAAATTTTGTAATTCCACTCTGACAGACACGAACAAGACAAAATCTCTCACAGTATTGTCACACTTTGATAATGCATCATATGTGTATGGACTCAATGTCTTTGTCAGGTAAAGCGTGAAAAGGCAAAGTGAATCACAGATATCTATCTATATCTATATCTATATGTATATATGTGTGTGTATATGTGTATATGTGTGTATATAAATATAGATAGATAGATATCTGTGATTCACTTTGTCTTTAGTCACCCGTCATGAAGGCTACAAACATTCCATCACTCCTCGAAGCAGTTAAAATTGAACAGCCAGCCCATTGTTTGTTACTTATCATGTTTCTTTCCTGAGGAGCTTCTGCCTTTGCACCCATCTGCTGAGAGGCCTTTGGTACATTTTGCATCTGCAGGGAACAGCGGACTGGACATCTTCTCACACATCCTTATCTGCACTTTAGCCTTGGCTTTTCTAAACAGTTATTCTCTGCTCACACTCTCAGAGACTAAGGCTACATCCACACTAATACGTTTTCATTTTGTAACGGTGCTTTAAAACAAAAACAATCTGTCCACATGAGCCTTTTAGCACTGTTTCAGAATTAATCTCCGTCTTTACTAACATGCCTGTTCATGTACACTGGGCATGCACAGCGGGTTTAACCATTGATAAAATTATTTTAGCAACAAAATTATTTTTAAAAAAGCAGGAAAGTCAGTAAATCAGTCTGCATTGATCTGTAAATGAATGTGGGTGATTCTTACAGTATCTGTTGTCCACAGCTGCTTTATACTGTATGAAAAAGCTTCTTCAGTTCATTAAATATCTGCAGCATCTGAAGGCAGCAGGACAGATATGTTGATAAATCTGCAGCCTCTGAGAAGTGCCGTGCCAGTGGGGCAGTGCTGTTACGCACGGCCGTTCACTGTGTTTACCTTCATTAAGTCACCAGGCTGCTACAGTATAACCACACACACACCTCTACACACATCAGACTGGTCGGTTATAACTTAACATTCTGCTTTTTTTATGAAGGAGGTGTCGGGTTTGCAGGAATCATCAGCCTCTTTTCTTTTTAGCAAAAGTAATGTCTCATGTTTTATCCTTGAAACACATTGCAGTGCAAATGCTGTTGTGTTACATTAATCACTAAACTATGTGACCATGTACAAGGTGAGATACATTAGAATTATTGTTGAAATAGCATTGGTCCAATATAAACGGCTTTACCAAATCAATGTATTTATTTTTTATTTCTGTCATTATTACAGTTGTCTGCAAAAGTTTGGGCACTCTTTACTTACTTATCATGTCATAAATTGAGCAAAATTAAAAAAATAAAGACGTCATTGTGGCATGTGCAAAAGTTTGGGCACCCTAAGAGTTCCGAATTATTTTTACAAGGTCTCAGACCTTAACCAGCTCGTTAGGCCTGAGGCATGTCAGCAATTGTCCTTAGGAAATGTCAACTGTTGCCAATTTCAAAGCTTTACAAATACTCTTCAAACCTCGTGTGAACACTCAACTACCATGGATTCCTCTAAGCAGCTGTGTAAGACTGAAAATTAAAGTTGCAGGGGAAGGCTACAAGAACATAGAAAGGCGTTGTCAGCTTGCAGTTTCCACAGTGTGAAATGTAATTAAGAGATAATCTTAAGATCTTAATCTTAATCTTAAGATAATCAAGATGAGATCTGGAAGATCAAGAAAACTCTCAGAGAGAACTGCTCGTATGCTGGTGAGAAAGGCAAACCAAAACCCCCATTTGCCTGCAAAAAACCTGCAGGAAGATTTAGCAGTCTAGCACAAACAAGACCTTCATGGAAGAGTCAGTAGAAGAAAACTTTACCTGTGTCCTCATCATAAACTCCAATGTCAGAATTATGCAACAGAACATCTACAGAAGCCTGATGTGTTTTGGAAACAAGTGCTGTGGATTGATGGAGTTAAAATACAACTCTTTGGCCACAATCAGCAAAGCTATGTCTGGAGGGGAAAAAAAGGGAGCAGCATTTGATGAAAACAACACCTTGCCAACTGTTAAGCATGGGGGTGGATCTATCATGCTTTGGGGTTGTGTTGCAGCCAGGGGTACAGGAAACATTGCACGGGTGGAGGGAAGAATGGATTCCACTAATACCAGCAACTTCTGAAAGCAAACATCACACCGTCTGTAAAAAGAAAAAGAAGAAAAGAAGATGACTTCTATAACAGGATAGTGATCCTAAACGTAACTCAAAATCCACCATGAATTATCTCAAGAGACGCAAGGTTGGAATGGCCCTCACAGACCCCTGACTTAAACATAATTGAAAATCTCTGGGTAGATCTTAAAAGAGCTGTGTGTGCAAGACACCTCACGAATATTGCAGAACTAGAAGCCTCTTGCAAGGAAGAATGGGAGAAAATCGTAAAATACAAGAATTTAAAGACGTTTAGCTGGCTACAAAAAACGCTTGCAAGCTGTGATATCTGCCAGAGGGGGTGTTACGAGGTACTGACTATGTAGGGTGCCCAAACTTTTGCACATGCCACAATGATGTTTTTATTTTTTTATTTTTGTTCAATTTATGATGTAAAAAGGATCTATACATGCAAATTGAAAATTGTGTTGTTGTTTTTTTTCCATATCCAAGAGAGGCTGTGTTTACATCTTTTCAATAAAAAATAATCACCAAAATATGTTATTTATTAAGGGGTAACTAACTAACTGATGAAAAAAAACTACTCTATCAGATTTGTGGTGATGTGTGCCGATGTCGTGACACTCTGAGACATTTCCGGAACAAAAGCTTTCCGTTTGTTGAGCTGTTGTTATCACATTTAAGTGTGATTGGCACAACTGTCTCAGAGCTATGAGAGTATTTAATAATCACCAGAGCCACTGATCTATATTCACCTTCACTCAGACTTTTTGCATGTTATGCTGCTGCACATACATGAACCACAATAGCAGGTGCGCATGAAGACGCCAACACAGTCCTTGTGCCTTTGTACTTGGCCTTTATTATTCAAATTTGACCCGACGGTGCAAAATATTAAACTGAGGGTGCAATGCATGCTTTTGAGCTGAAGCTCCCCCAGTTAAAGATCACATGCTTAAGATTCAGAATAATTAAACAGATAAACAGTGGAAAATTAAACGTGATTACATGTGCAGTAATTAAAACATGGTTACATGTGTAGTAACTGTGTTAACATGTGCTATAAATGTTCATAGAATAAAATAAATAAAGATGTTGATGATAAATAAATGATAAAAGTATAAATAATAAAACCATACAATTATAAAACACTATGTAAAAGCCAGATTAAATAGATGGGTTTTTAGTTTTACGTTTGAAAAATATCAATATTTTCAGTCTCAGTTATAGACGTGACTGCATGTCAGGGTGTTTGTGTCTTGACTGACAGTCCAGGGTGATCCACCCACAGAAAACCTTCACCCAGTCTGGGCAGTTTACTCAGATTTATGTTCATTCCTCTTTTTTAAGGCTGTTTCTGTGTAGCTGCTGAAATGTTTTGGTTTTTTTTTCTTTTCTCAGGAATTATGGCATCCAGTCAAGTAACACCTTGTTTTTTTGTTTGTCCAATCTTTTGTGTTTTTTAAGCAAAGGCCACAAAGGCAGCCAGGAAGGAAGCAACACCACATGTGTGCTTGTGGGAACAGAGCAGAGTACCGAGACTCTAGTGAATAAGCCACAGTGATGTCATCACTTCTGTCTTATCTCTGGATAAAAGCAGACATTTTTGTTGGACAAGACTTGATCTATTTAAGGCCCAAAATAGCCGACTCAAACTGTAGTTTGGCACAGAGTGGTTCTCATGCTGTGTGCTCGCATATGTGTGGGTTTGGTATGTGTATAGTACATTTGTACAGAATCTCTCACATGGTTACAATAGGGATTAGTTATAGGGCAAGGTGATGTGAATAGTGTTAATACTCACAATATAACTAAACTAGATTAAATTCATAGTCAGTGACTTGAAGTGCATAGTAGTATGTAATGTTAATGTTATTCTCAGCATTCCTCTGTTTGTATCAGATTTAATTTTGGGAGATTTTATTCAGTTAGTTTATTTTTCTATTAAGACTGTCAGTCATCTAGAACAGAGGATATTTCGTTTTTAGAAGTGAACTTTACCCTAGTTGCCGCATCAGCAAAACTCTGTCATTGATTCATCATGATGTGTGATATTTTTTTTTTTACATAGTCAATTGTCAATGTTGTGTTTATGTCCATTAACAGAAACCAGACCACCTTGGCTGTTCATGGTTTATTAGCTCTCAGACCGAGGCTGCAGTTAACTTAATCAGTTAACTCGTTCTCTCAGTTGACTGAATGTGTGCGAGTGCTTGTGGATACTTAATCACCGGAAGGCTTCACAGCCAGGTCTATTGTAGTAAAGCAGACCCACGACCTCTCTGCATCAGTACGCAGAGACTGGGAAGCGGTGGTTTCGTGTGGTTTCTCTGTTTGTTATTGTTCTGGGTACATAGCTCTGCACCGTGCAGTTCATATTCTCTCAAATGGCTGCAAAATTATTGGTTTTAATTTAATTTGAATTTGAAAACATGACTGTGAAGTATCTAGTTGGTCTTTGTCGTAAATGTTTCCACATACAAGGTTGCTTCATTTTCATTCAGTGTCATCAGCCTTCAGATCAGCAAGATGTTCCTGGCAGAACGTCATAAAGGCTTTCACCTGCACTGCATGTACTAATAGGCCTTTAAGGCTGTGAGAGAAGAACAACAGCCTCAGGGGCCTGACACACCTAAATACAAAGTGCAGTGTCACTCAATTGATTACCTGGTTGATCTCCCTGCAATGCAGATAGGCATTAAAAAATTGATTAAACTTGACGCTACTTTTTTGTTTCCAGTTAATCAGAGAATCCATCCTGGTTCATCAGGCCTGGTCTGAGTGGTCTCTCTAGTGAGAGTGTGGGTATCTTCTTGGTGGTGGTGGCTCATAGACGCTATGGACCCTTAAAATTTACTTTTAAATGTGCCGTTTGTGGCGAAAGACCCTTTTCAAATGGTCAGATAAGGCTAGTCGACAAATATGACAAGCCAGCATTTTTCACAGGAATGGCGCAGGTGTTGAAAGTGGGCCAGGCCAAGAGAAAGACCAGAGCTCTTCTCCACAATCCTCACTGCTGAACTGCACTTTGTGGCACTGAGACCCCATACTAGTGTTGTTTTGTTTCAAGATTTACACTGTGTTCCAAAAGCAATAAAAGAACTGTTAATTCCTGATGATGCTGCTAAATTTTTCCCCATGGTGATAACTTTCTTCATTCATCTGTCTTAATAACACGTTGAGCGGACCAGACGACAGCTTGTTGGCAACATGTTTATAAAGAAAAAAGAATGTGTGCTGACAGGGAAGAGAAGGGTTCATTTGTTAATATATCTGTGTTTGCATGGTACAGTGTTGATAATTGACAGAAGTGTGGGCCACAGCAGTGATCTGCATCACCTGTGTCAAGTTTTAAATACCAGACACACCCCGTGGAAGAATAACACGCTCTGACTGGTCACGTGACAAATCAGTGAACTGCACAAACCTACTTATAGCAGTCAACTGTTCTTTTTTTATTTTTTGTTAAGACCTGTGTTTAGCCCACCTTTGACGCTGGTAGTGTGTTTACTTGTGTGTCGTGTATTACCCTTTGATGAAACACATGGTACTTGTTGCCCGTGCCATTAAAAGAACAGTCTAGTGCAGAGCAACATGCAGCGCCTGCCATCTGGATCTGCTCTTTGATTCTGCGGGGGCAGTGCCGATGTTTATCCCACAACGCCTCGTCGGCCGTGACAGTTGTTTGTTCCTTCCTCTCTCTTTCATTGCCCCCTTTCTCTCTCACTCACGTGTTCGCCCAACCTCGTTCACCCCTTTTTACTTTGCCCCCCCCCCCAACACATATACACACACACAGCATGTAGTGCTATATCTGTCGGAATGCGGCCCTCGCTTCATTTGTCTTGTCTTTCACTCTTGCCGGTGACGTTTCTGATGTAGGTTTTTTTTTTTTTTTTTTTTTTTTTTTTTTTGAAGGTCAATACAGATTTTTTTTTTCCATCTAATCCATGCTTTTTTTTGTCAGTATGTGATTTATTTGTTTTTTTCATTTTCAAGCCTGTAAGGACTCAAGCATTCATCCCCCTAAGACTTGTTTGACAGGTGAAAAATACTGTTTTACTAGTGAAAATGTTCTGAAACGGCTTAAGAAAATCATAAATAGCCTAAAATTGGCAAAAAACTGAAATGCATTAGTTTTTTTCCACGGTCTATATGATGCTGTTGTTGGACGGACTTACCATACACAAACACTATATTAGATAAGTAGTACAAGAGAATTATCTGCACAGTGTCAGTAAATTGATACATCAATCTAACCCAAATCCAGTTATCTGCCTCGTAACCTTTCAGTGGCCTGAAAGCTTTTGAGTGTGTGCGCAGTTGATTGATTCGTATTCTGAGAGTCTCTCCCTCAGGATGTGCAGTGTGTTGCTACAGCTCTTTAGTAATCACTACTAAGAGTTTCTATTGTCTCTGCATGGAGGACCCACTTCCATTGTCATAGAGACCACCGCAGGTCTTCCTAGCAACCTGTGAACATCAATTTTCAGACCTCGATGCATGCTTGAGTGTCGGCTAGTTTCATTCAGCCATCTTTAAGTGGTACTCATCATCCGTTTTATTCTCTACTTATCTTCAAACACACCCATTCAAGTAACACCAGCGTCTGATTCCCAGATTAGCTGTCGGCCTTATGTGTTTTTATTTTATTATTATTTTAATGGACTTAAATTTTCTAACCATAATAAATATGCCATTAGCTTGAGATAGTTGTTTCCCAGTGTTATATCTCTTTCAGTCTTTTCCTTTTAAAATGTGTTCCTTTGGCAGTGTGTCTTTGCCCTAATGCCATGTAAAATGCCATTGTTTTAGTGTTTTGGGGTGTTTTTTGAATTTTTGCTTGCTGTAAAATAGTAAGGCATCTTTTGGTTTTACTTTAAGAAAAGTGTTTTAAATTTCTATTGACAAAAGCTGTTTGTTTGGGACAAACGGACCAGCAATCGCCAACAGGGGCGGACAGAAATGGAAGAGCATTTGCAACAGAAGCTCATTTAAAAAAACATAAAATCAAATGGAAAAGACAGCACAGTGCTAGACACAGATGTGCAGAGTAGTAATGCCACAGGAATGAGCGCCCAGTATCACAGATGGCACCAAAAAGAAAAAGAAAAACCTGGATTATCACTTTGAGTCCTGGTTTGAGTTCAGATAGATTGCTAGCTTTGTGATATTTACGACCGCTCTATTCTCTCTCCTACAGGTCTGACTCCATGGCTTAGTGTGACTGTTGACAGAATCTAGCCCTGACTTCTCTGTCCTCCGCTACTAAAGGTAAACATGAACTCATCGACTATGGAGAATTATTGTTATTGACTGATAAACAAATGGTGCCGACTTTGACTTGTTTTATCTGACAGATACATAAACAGAAAGTTGTTTTTGTGTGTACCTGGCTGTTCTGGCTCTAAATCTATAAATGGTAAATGGATGGTAAATGGACTGCACTTATATAGCGCCTTTCGAGTTTTCTGACCACTCAAAGCGCTTTTACACTAAAAGCCACCCATTCACACACACACACACACACACCGATGGCAGCAAGCTACCACGCAGGGTGCTGGCACAGCCATCGGGAGCAATTTAGGGTATTTTCAATTTTCAGTATCTTGCCCAAGGACCCATCAACATGTGGACTAGATCTTCCGATTAGTGGACGACCCGCTCTACCTCCTGACCCACAGCCGCCCTCTATATTGGAGGAACTACAATAAAGGGAAATACAGGGAACTTACATATACACTTTTGACCTGGCTCAGAAAATTAAAAGAAAAAGACCCACCAGTATATGATGTGCTATTTGATTGTAATCTACATGACGTACTCACACATTAATTACTAAAGATGCCGTTACTGGATATCTGTTACTGAAGTTCTGTCACAGAAAACCACTGAGGTTGAACTATTGAACATCAAGGCCTCGAATACTTCTTTAGCTTTGGGTTTTAGTAGCACTTAATCATCATTAGGGGGCCAGAAAGTGGCTGTGGGTCAGAAGCCAGGTTTTGAAGAGTGGGGGGAACTTTGTACTACTGGACAGATTCAACTTTTACCAGTTTAGATTAAGGCTAGGGCTGTACCCGACAGTCAAATTGGATTTGGCTGTTCAATATGACGATTCAACTATTTATACCTCTTTTTTCCATATAGACTTTCTGGCAATCAGAAAATCCATTGGCATGAGTTTAAAAAAAAAAAAACAACTGCTTGACATGAACAATCTCATTCGACTGAGGGGTCTCAGACAGATGATTCCACTTATCAACTTTCAGGAGGCAGCCCTAATTAAAGCAAAGCTAAAATTCCCCATCTGTATCCCATCATTCAAAAAAATTATTGAGAATTTATCAGTGTTTATTTAGATTTTTTTTTAAATCATGAAAATAAAAGAAAAAATGATGCAGCTGAGAATCAGATCAGCAGCTTGTTTGCATTATGTTCTCACTTTTTGTCACCACTTACTATTAACAGGAGAATATTCTAAACTCTGGACTTCATTTACTGTAAACTGTGGCGATCACTGTTTTTTCAAACAGCTTTTGGTAGGATGATTAAAACTGGCTGAAAAATCTGTTTAAACCAATGCCTGAAAATTGGTAAAGTCAGAAAAGATAAGCTTTCTGTATGGCATACAGCAGAAATACAGTGTTTGTGAAATGTTTGTGAAATCGTGTATTTACTTGAAAGAAAGGACGGAACATAGTTTACTTTTTAAGTGGTAGGAAAAGGAGAAGAAAGAAAGAGAAAAGAGTATAGGATTTAGGATTTGTTGTGTTTGGATGTATTACTCAGCATCAGCGAAACCAGAAGGAACAACATTCACATGTGTTTTAACCAAATGTGGCTGAGTCCACTTATGTCCCTTAGTGCCAAAGGCATTACTGGGTCATGTAATGCCTTTGGCACTTTTAAGAGCCTACAGAGAGAAATAAAGACAGCCATAGGAGCATAGTGGTTCTCAGCCAAAAGCAACACATCAGGATGGTTAGTAAAGAGTGCTTAGGTCCTAGCATGGATAGATGTGGGTGCTGCTGGAGAACGATAAATAGCATACATGCTCAAACTAAGCAGTCTGTCATCTGCCAGTTAAAAGACTGTCGGGAAGCCATGGATACTAAATTGTTTGTTTTGCTCCCTGAAATGTTTCCGTTCCCTCCGTTTGAAACCGCCACGGCGACGTCATATTCCAGATCATGAAGCCTGTCTGAACAGAGAGAACATTCATGCACAAACTGGCGTTGTTTCTCATGAGCAGCGGTTTGAAGTGATTATTCAGTATAATAGCCAACCCTGCTCGTTTAATGAATAATTTGGGCTGGGACTGAGCTCTTCCAGATGGCTGAAATGAAATGCCACCCTTAGCATTTCAGCAGTTGGGTGAAGTAGTCATACCAGCAGCATGATGATTATTATTCTGAATTACTGGTGTTTTTTGAGAGTCCTCAAAATATCCCAGAGTGATGTATTCCTCATGTGTTAGTTTGTGTCAAGTTTTTTTTTTTTTTTCTAATTCCTCATTCTCTTTTCCTTTTCCTTGTATCCACACAGGTAGCAGCGAGACATAAACTAACCCACCCTGTTGCTTGCCTGGGACCCCCCCCCCCCGACCATCCCCAATCCTCTCAAGAGGCAGGATGGAGCCCCAGGCTTCCCAGGGGCTGCTAGTAGCAGAGGGGGAGTGCGGGACGACAAGTCTGCTGGTGCCCAGTCCCCAGAGTGAAGCGGTGACCCATGAGTTGGAGGAACTGTCGCTGCAGCCCACACAGAGCCTACCTCCACTCAATGAACGCAAAAACGGTAAGGACATTTTAAGGACTTTTGCACAAAAAGTAAGAAACTTCACAGGAGTGAGGAAGAAGATATTGCAACGGGTGATTCTTAATTAGTCACAAAATAGAAAATGAACAGTCCTTTTTTTTTGGTGGGGAGGCTCTTGGTCAAACAAGTGCTATTAACACATCGCTTCAGATGTTCTTGCTTTGGTAAAATGGGACTGTGATCGCCAATTATCTTCATTGCACATGAAGCACATTCATGATTTTTTATGATAATCAATCAATGGTAATGTAGGGTTTCAAATTTAAAGCATATTAAAGTAGTAGTTCAGCCTTTTGTCAAATATGCTTATTGCCTTTCTTACTGAGAGTTAGCTCAGTTTGCTAGCTCAGTAGCTACAGGATAAGACTGCTGATTTTCTATATTTTTCTTAATGTCAACAAAAGAACTCACCCTACTTACAAGTAATGTGTGTATCTGTCCAAAGCCTGATATTCCACTGTGCCGTAGACCTCTGTTGTTGTCCCAAAATATGTCAGTATTTTGGTTAGTACTTTGCTAGCTTGTTGTGCTACATATCACAACCTCTTGACTTTGTGCTACATTATAAATTTCTCAAAGAACGTCAGTACAAAGTCAAGAGGTTGTGATATGTAGCACAAAAAGCTAGTAAAGCTCTGTAAACAGAACCACGTTCCTGCACATGCGCAGTGGCGACTGCCTTACACAGAACTACTCTCTGGAGAGTGAAAATGTAATCGCTGGCATTAGTCTTTGGAGCAGTTTCTGAACAAACTACAGAAGCCATTGCCCTCAGGGTGAAGGAACATGTCACCCAGTGCAGTGGTGTTGCTTATTGACGTGTTTTTAATAGTTTTTGGACAACAACGGAGGTCTGTGGCAATATATCAGGCTTTGGATACACACACAATACTTAATTAATTAATACAATACGTAAGTAGGATGAGTTCATTGTTGGTTTGGCTCTGCACAAATGATTTGTTGACAATAAGTCAATATAAGTAAATATAGAAAATTGCCGGCCTTCTTCTTTAACACATTATATCTTGTTGGATTCATTTGTAGAAAAACTGAACTGTAAAAACAATTCGTACTGCAGCCCAGTTTTGCCATTGATGCCTCTGTAAGTAAAAGTTCTACACACTTAATTAATGCACTTACTCGTGCACACAGGCACGTACTCCCAGAATCAACTTATCAGTTGAAAACAGGCCAAAGATGTGAGCCCTCAACTCCTGAAACCTCCATCAGCTTCTCTTATATACTCTGCACAGGGAAATTATCCTAGCCAGCCGGCACTTTAGTTTCTCATCACCGTCACAATGTTGGTGTTGTTTTGGCAGCCACACGGGACCGACTCAAACAGTGATGGATGGGTACGCCACTAGCAGGCTAAGGGAGCGGGTTAGATTCACTGCTGCCTTTGCCAATTCCTAATCATGGCTTAGATGCTGAAGGGAGATCAGCCAGCCAGCCAGCCAGTCAGTCCAGTCACTGTGATGTTAATCACCATGCGCAGAAAAGTCTAATTTGTCAGATGCAGTGAACAAATGCAGGGTGTTTAGCTGGAGCTGTTCCAGCTTGGATTAAACATGTTTTGGATAAATGTAGGATTTTGTGCTGTCGTGCTGCGGTCTGCAGGAGAGCGCAGTAAAACTTCTTGACGGTGGAAAATTTCTGTGGAATGTCAACAGTAGTAGCACCCACTCATCATCTTGGCTTTTGTCATTTCCCCTGCCGTGAGAACACATACCTCATACTTTCCACCCTGTGAGCCATCTCCAGCACTTTGCCAACCGCAGAGTCCCCTCTCTCATATTGGTTTTAACATGCAGGTGTTAATCTGTCTGCCGTCATGACAGGTCTGAGTGCCTGAGGCCGCGGGACAGGAGGCTGCAACTCCGAGAGTCTGGAGCACTGCTCTGTCAGCACTGTAGGGCATCGAGACTGAAGTTGTTGTGACAGAGAATAAAGGCCGGGTTATGCTAGAAAAGAACTAGTTTGTATGGCAGAAGTGTTCATACCTGTTTCGCACAGCCACACTTGAAGACAGAGAGAGGAACGAGATGAGATAATAGTTTAAATATGGGAACAATGGTGCACATTTTCAGACAGTCTCTCCTGGAAGGCGTACATTTTGTTGCACTTGTTTGTACACATGAAAAGTGACGGTAATAGCTGTGTAACAAATGGAAAAAGAAAAGTAAGGGAAAGGAGTTCAAATCCTGCTCACTTTCTCACCTCTCTCACAATTGTCAGTTTTGGAAAGTTACAGAAATTATTGGACATAGACCCCACCAAGTCCTTCTTCGAAAAAGTGTTGAGAGGGAGGGGGTTTTCTGAAGCTATTTGACAAGCACTTCTGTTGGAGTACACTGGCGCCTTAAGAGTCTGGCCTGTAAGATGCAGTTTATATGCTGACATCAACAAGATGACTCATGACAAGTGAAGTAAACTTCATGTGTAAAATCAGTGGAATGCCCCTTGAAGAAAAATCCCTAATGTTATTGTAGACTATTCAGTCAGTCACTGAATGAATGTTTGGATCTCCACTTGATAGGTGGTTACTTTCCAAGTTAACTGTAGAGTTTCCCTTTTTAAAATAATGTTGAGTAACTGCTTTTTCTGTTGTACAGTAAGTCCATCGTAACCGTAACTGTCATATTTGAATTATGTTTGGAATTCAATCTTTAGTCAGACGTTCAGAAAATAGGCCAAAGTCATGGGTGGCTGCACACGCCCTCGCTGTTTCCACTATCCAGGTTTAGCATGTCTAACACATACACACCCGCACACATCATAGGCTGACCTGCTGTGAGGTCTCATGTAAACAATCCCACTGGCTTTTCTAACTTTAGCATAAGTGGGGCAGTAGTGTCAGTTTTGTATTCTTAATTCTAACTCATAACTTAAATATGCCTAAAATGCATTAGATTAACTTAATCGACAGAATATTAATCTGCAACAATTGTGATAATTGATTTATCATTTAAGTCATTTTAAATTCAAGTAAAAATGTCCAATATTGAATGGTTCCAGCTTCTCAAATATGAGAATGTGGTGCTTTTCCTTGTCTTAAACTATAGTTAACTGAATTTTTTGAGTTTTGGACTGTTGGTTGGAACAAGTGATTCATTGATTAATGAAGAAAATAACCGCTTAATTTCAGCTGTCTGTTATACCGCTCATTTATTGCTTCACTAATTTCCTTAGCTATGTGGCATTGGGTTGAGTTGTTGAATTACTTTTACATCCATTAATTAAGATAGTTAGAATAGATAGAAGTATTAAAAAGCTTTCGGTCCCTCATTGATGGCAAGTGAAATGCAGACACACTTATCTGCAAGTCTGCAAGTGTGTGTCTGCATAAACAGCTCGGTCATATCTACCCATCATTCCTAGCCAGTTTAGGTCACAGGTCAGAATGTGTTTGTCAGGCTGAGCAGCGTTTCCCGGAGGGATCAAGGACAATGCAGCTGACTGGAAGTCTATATGAATCACCTTAAACAAACATGGCCACTGCATGCTTTTTTTCAACTATTTACTGAGTGTAGTTTGAGTCAGATGTATAGTCTTAACGGAAGCCCCCTTTCCGCAAAAACCTCCTAATCTGCAAAATATCTGTGTCAATGTTATGTAGAAACTGGAGCCAGAGTAGAGTTTCTGTGTAACATTTCTGTAAATGTTTCACCACAGCTCGAGTAGGAATGAGAGCTCCAGGCAAAGTATGCAAAAGGTTCTGATATTTTTATGTATGACAGTTTTACATAGCCATCAAGGTGATGCAATAATTGGTCTTAACCTGGGAGATAAGGTTGCAGTTTATGTTTACCACCTAAGTATATCTGTGACAGCTATAAAAGGACACCAAATAGAGTCCAGCTGATTCCGGTTTCACTGCAGGTTTTGACTAATCTCTTCCTGTGACTGAAGTGCCCCTATAGTGCCCACACTATACTTGTGGCTAGTATTTAATTTGTGCAAATCGACACCTCCTCCTACTTAATGTGATACTTCCCTCAGTTGTAGGCCCACTTAAAAAAAAAAAAAAATCACTTTCAAGCCGTAAAATGCTGTTGCCACAAGCTCATACATGCAGCTCGAAGAAGCCGATGTCCTTTGTTATAACAGTTTTAGTCAGTGCTGACTCAGACATTTGACTGTTTCTCAGTAGTTACAAGGAAGCAGTGTCCTCAGTCCTCTACATCTGGCTGTGTTTGGATCGCCTACAGCCAGAAAAATAACTAACCGGCTGAGTGAGAGGGAAGTAAGAGTAGAGGGGGAGGAGGGGGATGTAGTCCTGTAATTAAAGAAAAAAAAAAAAAGTCAGGGCGGGATAGAGAAGTAGAGGATGTGCCCAATGTTGTAGCAATGTGGATTTTCACCAGTTGGTTGATCGTGTTGTGCTGGGGCCAAGAAGATGTGACAAGAAGCTACATATTTTGGGCATTAATACATAGGTTGTCAGCTGGGGATCAAATAGCTTAATCACTCAGATGTAACGCTGATTGTTCTTGTGGCCAATAGTTTAAGACTATGGCCTGTATGGAAGTAAAGACACTCGGCGACTGCTGCACAAGGTTCAGAGCAGGTGAGCACCTCTCTTCTCCGTTCTTGTCATGCCGATCGCTCAGCTCATTTAGACTAATGGGACTTTCTTTTGACATAGTGAAATTGCTTTGTGTTGGTTTGCAGTAATAAAGCACATGTTAAAGAAACAGGCTTGATACAAAATATATCATCTAAGTCGTGGATCAGTTGCAGAGGAAGCATTTGGTGTTCAGTGTCAGAGCGGTCCTCTTAGAGAATGTTAGAGAAGAATTATTGTTTATTTTCAGCTTAATAATGAGAGAGCAGGAGGTGAGTTTTATTTCAGGGGTGGGGAGATTGTTCATTTCCTTTTTTTATTTTTGTTACACTACCTCATCTTTCTGTTCTCACTTTCCCTGTTGTTTTTCTTCTCTTAAATCTCTTGGTTTCCTCTTTTTCCTACTTAATATGACATTTGAAATTCCTGCTTTATTTTATGACATTTTTTCCCCTTTTCCTTTTAGTCCTGCAGTTGAGGCTTCAGCAAAGGCGAACCCGGGAGCAGCTGGTGGACCAGGGCATCATGCCTCGTGAGTAACAGCGCTACCGAAAAGCTTAATGTGGCCCGACTGGGCGCGTATATGATAACAAAAGTGGAACCCTGCTGTAAACTGATAACTGAGATAACAAACATGTTTGCTGTATCATTTAGTCTGTGCATTCATAATACTGATGTGTGTATCTGTTGCAGCTCTGAAGAGCCCGGCAGCTTTCCATGGGCAGATTCGCAGCTTGGAGAGAGCCAGGGTAAGGTGCACAGTTTGGAAAGAAACTAAATTTGGACTTGAGAAGCAGAAAAAATGCACGCCTGGACTATTGAGCTGCTCATTATTTTCAAATTTGTTTGTAATTATTTTTTAATCAGTGAATAAAAGTATCACTTGTACCAAGTGTGTGTGTATATATATAAAAAAGTAAACATGAAAATGTAGGGAATTTACTGACTGACCTTTGTCCCTCTTTCTCTTAAGACTGAGAATTTCCTAAAGCACAAGATCCGCAGTCGTCCAGAGAGAGCAGAGCTGGTCAGGATGCACATTTTGCAAGGTACTGGTAATCCTCCAGTTTACACCACACACACTTATTGTATTATCTAGTGCTCCCTGTGGAATAGTATTGGAATAGAAAGATTGTCTTCATACAGTAGCAGAAAGACTTTACTCTTATATTTGTTTGGCATTGGTAGGCACCAGCAAGAACATTTCTACTGAAAGAAGCCACATTTCCCCTCATATATTATACATTTGAAACCATCACAGGATTCATATTGGCACCACACTCTGTGCTATAAACAGATATTTCCCCAACCAGCTCTGCAAACAATGAATCTATAAGCTGACATTAGAATATGTCTTGATATATATATATGGTATATACTCTGCCCGCAGAGACTGGAGCAGAGCCCTCACTACAGGCCACACAGATGAGGCTGAAGAGGGCCCGCCTTGCCGACAACCTGAATGAGAAGATCGCCCAGAGACCCGGCCCCATGGAGCTGGTGGAGAAGAACATCCTGCCGGTGGATTCCACCCTTAAAGAGGCCATAATCGGTGAGAGAGACAAACAGAGATGAGATGTATTTCAAGATGCTGAAGATGTTTTTGTTAAATCAACCATACTGCAGGTTACAGGACAAAAATAAGTACAGGCATGACATTTTTTGTCCCCTCGTGGTTTTCCTACCAGTAGGCCAGGTAAACTATCCCAAGGTGTTGGATGAGGACAGCAGTGACGCCCTCTCCCCCGAGCAGCCGGCCAGTCAGGAGTCTCAGTGTTCTGTCCCTTCACCCGCGGAGAGCAAAGCACCAGAGACGCCCTCTCCAGCCGCAGCACCAGCACTACTACCCAGCACCATGCTGCAGGTCAGATAGAGAACAAGTGATCCTGCTGTTTGTGCCTTACCAGCTCCATGTTCTCCAAGGAACTTTAGTAAATATGAATTTCGTTTTTGTTATGTTTCCTCAGACCTTCCCAGTGGCTACACAAGCCACTACAGACTTTGTGAAATTGATCTCTACCAATGAGGTCCTTGCGACCCGCCCGGCCCTCTCTCCCGTTCAGCCAATCACTACAGCTGCTCCCTCAAAACCAGGTCCAACACTGGTGAAAGTAAGGGCGACATTTTTTTTTCTCACTATTAAATATACCATCATCTGCCGTTGGACAAACAGTTTGGTAACAAAGTTTTCTGTTTCCTCTCACAACAGCAAAGCCAGCAAAAGCTGCCCTCTGAGAAGAGTCGCAGTAAGAAAGGCAAAGAGCCCAAGCCCAGAGTGAAAAAGCTTAAGTACCACCAGTATGTTCCCCCAGACCAGAAACAGGAGGCCAGCGAAGCACCCATGGACTCCTCCTATGCCCGACTACTGCAGCAACAGCAGCTGTTCCTTCAGCTGCAGATCCTCAGCCAGCAACAGCAGCACTACAACTATCAGACTATATTACCAGCACCACTCAAGTATGTTTGTAAAACTTTACAACCACAAGCATTGATTCTCACCCCATAAATAAGAGCAAAAAATGTAATTTTATTTCTACCTGCAGTACCAGTCAAAAGTTTGGACACACCTTCCCAATCACTTGAACTGTATATCTACTGTACTGTGTATCTCAAAAGATATAGAGAGTTTTATGAATTTATGTTTTCAGGCCTTTACCAACATTTTTTCTGAACAAGCTTGGCTTGCCTCCATGACTCCTTATCTGACAACGCCTGAAAGCAAGCCAAATATTGTTGTGTAAAGGGCCATTAGCAAGTTTCCAATAACAACGCTGTGTGTAATCATATTAATAACTAACAGGATGTTATTTCACCAGTTGCTGTTTCATAAATGTCCTCTCAGCGGCTGCATGGCTAAGCTCCCTTTGAACTGTGCCCGTGTACTGTGGTTTGGTTGACTGGCTTTGTTAGTGAGGCGCAGGGCACAGGATGGATGGTCTGTTCGTATTGGGAACACATTTCCTCTCTCCTTGCTTCTCTCCTTCCTCCTAGCTTTCTTTCCAATTATCTCTACAATAACAATCTTTTGTCCACCTCCTCTTCCTCTGTTTTCGTCTGTTTCTTATTCATGTGATAAGGAAATACAAAATAAATATAAATTATGTTATTTCCTCAGATAACAATTACCTCTTTTTATTGTGTTTTCTCTCTGTAGACCTGTGGCAGAGGGTCAGAGCAGCAGTGCCGGCAGCCTGCCAACCTCCATCGTGGTGTCTTTGCCCACTGCCCCTCCACCACCCCCTCTGCCTCCGGCTCCGGCTCGGCCAAACAACTCGCTGTCAAACCGCAAGCCAGGAGTCTTGCCTGCGAACCTGGAGGACATGAAGGTATTTGGAAGCCATTTGTACCAGCAAACACTGGCTAAAGGGGCTGCTCAAAAACATGCCCACAAATCATAGTAACAATCATAGACGAGGAGGGGGTGACGCCTTGGATCTTATAAAGCCTGCTCAGCTGTTAAAACTGAACTGTATCAAGATATAACACAGCTGGTACAAGAATGTTTTCATAGATATGAGATCCAACAAGATTTTGTTTGGTCGTGTAGTAAATTTGATACAGCTATAATAAACTGCACACTTTTATTATTGCTATATTTTTAGCCATGCTAGCAGCATGGGTCAAGGGATGGCAGTCCACCACTTTGATCCAGACTGGTATATCTGTACAACTATAGGATGGACTTTTGTTATTCTCATACCAGTAGGAGACTGTAAGTCATGTAAGACAAAGAAAAGCATTAAATCGTCACATTTGAGAAGCAGAAAACAGCACATTTTTGGCACTTTTGCTTGAAAAATGACTAAAATGTCCATTATCAAAATAGTCGCCGATTCTTTTTCTGTTGATCGACTAATTAATAAATCAAATAATTGTTGCAGCTCTACTTTGCTTTATGACCAAGTAGCTGCTAAAATAATGGCAGTCCCATCAGCCTCAGCTGCACTTTTTGTTTAGTGCCAATTAACAAGTGTTGACATGCTAAACTTGGATGGTAAACATCAGCATGTTAGCATTGCGAGCATGTTAGCATGCTGACGTAAGTTTTTAGCTAAAAGTACCGCTGTACCAGAGTACACAGCTGCTAGCATGGCTGTAGAATCTAAACCTTGTTACCATTTGCTTATCATTACCTAAAATTAAACCTCTTTATCTTGAAGTTGCATTGGGTCAAAAAAAATTAAAAACATTTTTTAAAAAAGCTCCCTTGTTGTTATAAGCACTTGCTGAGCAATCAAGAAAACAAAGGCAGAAGATTTTATTAGAAGTGTCACATTAGCACCTAAAATCAGCTGCATTCCTCCTGCTGCACTACTGTAAAACTAATTGTATGATCTATCTAGGTGGCTGAGCTAAAACTGGAGCTAAAGCTGCGTAGCCTCCCTGTGTCAGGAACAAAGACTGATCTCATAGAGAGACTGAAGCCCTTCCAGGACACTCCCAGCACCTCTGCTCCTACCACTATTTCCCCACCTGCCACCACCACCACCTTCTCCTCCGTGCCCATGGAAATCACCACCACTACTGGCCCTGCTATAGTAATCCCAGCCAACCAGGGGGCTCCAGAGAGTGTGAGCTCCACGCCTCCAGTCTCACCCATTCCCACTGATCCCTTCACCCTCCAGCAGGATGTTGGCATGTCTGAAGCGCCATCTGAACCACAGCTGGTGAGCTCTGGCTCAGCAGGGCCACAGTCCTCGCCTCTCCTGTCTTTACCCGTACCGGAGAAGGACAGGAGGCTCCACGAGAAGGAGCGGCAGATTGAGGAGTTGATGAGGAAGCTTGAGCAGGAGCAGAGGTTGGTGGAGGAGCTGAAAATGCAGCTGGAGGTGGAGAAGAGAGGCCAGAGCGGCTGCAGCAATGACTCTGCCTCTCTAACCTCCAAACTCACGTCTGTACCTGCCATGAACCCAGTTTCAACTGTCTTGAACTCAAACGTAGTAAAAATGGAGGGCGCAGTCCTGTCAAACTGTTCCTCCACTACAGCTACCATCCCGAACTCTCTCCTGGGCTCCCAGGCTCTCACAGCCCCCCTGCCAACGGTGGTGAAGTTAGAGGATGTGACCGTTTCTTCTGGCAAGCCGCTCCAGCTCCAGACCCAAACCCAACTCATCACCCAGATCCAGCCCCAGGCTCAGCCCCAAGTAGCCACCAGCCCACAGCTTCTCTCCCAGTCCCAGAGAAGTCCCAAACTCCAGCCGCAGGCCCAACCCACCGCCCCCAGCCTGCAGCAGTTCTTTATCAGCCATCATGGTGGGGTGTCCCAGGTGCTAGGTCAACCTCAGACTCTACTGACCACCACTGGCCAGGCTGGAACTCAGATCCTCCTCCCAGTCTCACTACCCAACAACGCTACTGCGATCCAGCTGCCGAGCACCACTGTCAGCCTGCAGGTACGATCAGAGTTTAGCAGAGTGGCATAAGGTACTGTTGTGTCATATGTTAACCTGTTCTAGCAGGTAACAAATTCAGCTTAGTTTAAACCTCAGAGACCCGCGGGGGCGTCTGTGATCTCGGCCGACATTACTGTCTTTCAGAGGCTGTAGTGGGCTCAGTCACTAGACGACCTAAGGCATCCATTGGTACCCATGTCATGCTAGTTTGTTGGGAAGGCGGCTAAATAATGCTCCAAAGTTAGGCTAAATTTTGGGTGAGGGGAAAAACTGGCATGGCCATTTTCAAAGGGGTCCTTTGACCCCTTTTGCATGCAGTATAAATGTGTTATTTTTGCCTATTCTAAAAATAGTGTATTTGAATATTTCTGCATACTGGGGTCCCTAAACAGTCTTGGAATTGCATAAATTGGGTCTGACTGGAAAGCTGAGACTCTTGCGGATTCAATGAGCCCACTTGTATTCATGTGTGATGATGTTAGTCCCCATAGTAGCCATTTCATTGTAGTGAGACCATTTTTTGAAAGTGGACCTCGCTGTATAAAATGAACTGTTGTGACCTCTAGGATAATCACAGCCTCATGAAACGTTACAACCACAAACTATTCAGAGGATGTATGGCTTACTTTCATAGGAGTATTGACAATAAGGGCGTTTCTGAGCAATTTCCAGAACAGAAGTGCTCGCCATCCAATTGCCAAAAAATGCAATTCTTACAGAAATCTCGAAATGTCAAAAGTTTTTGATACCAAATCACAAAATTACTTTCTCTATGGTGTTCGTCAAGCTCTTGGTGTCTTAATGTGGTATTTTAGAGTGATTTTTGACCATTTTTATCAGTTCTCAAGTGGTCAAAAATGGTTAAATTTTGCACCAAATCTGTGTAACAAATGGTATCAACCCAAAAATTGCTGCAACAACTTAAGACATAATTGAGCCTGGGAATGACAATCATATACTTCCATCATAAAGTTCTAAGCCCTCATACACTCTAAACTTTCAAAATTTGAATAGTCGACTAACCAAAACACAATGTTTATTACAGATTTATGGCTAGACACACAGTGTTGAGCAGCATCTCAAATTAATCTTCAGGTTCCCAGCTTTCATATAGTGTATACCACTTCTATGTGACATATACTGTCTCCCCCTAAAATTGACAAAAGTGGGTCTATGGTGGGTCTATAAGGGTTAATGACAAAACAGACTACAATAGTAGTCTAGTCTTTAGACTCAGGCTTCTTTTGTTTTTCTTCTTATCTCAGCCTGTTCTCCAGGCCACGGTCTCAAATCCAGGCCTCGTCCAGGCCGCCAGTCCTCAGCTGCAGAGCACTAAGATGGAGACGGCACTCAGCCAGCAGTTAGCCAACCACAACCCGTTGCTACAGGTCAGTCATGCCATATTACCAGTTGCTTTTCTTTCCTTTCTTTTTTTTTTTTAGATTACCGTATTGGCCCGAATATAAGGCAACAACTCCCTTTTCCAGCACCTGTTTTTGGAAAAATACTTTTTGAAGATACATCACAGTATAGTCACATACTCACACACTTCACTGTCAGGCTCTTGGAAGCGGTCAAAATAATTTTCTCCGGCAATTAGATGGGGCCAAAACAGCAACAGTTCAATTTTGGCATCGAAAATAAAATTTGGCATTGAAAACAAAACCTGAACTGAAAAAGGAAACACTGGCACTGAAAAAAGTTCCACTGAAAAAATAAAACACAGGCATTAAAAAAAATCAATCTTATTATCTTATTTCATTTTGATATACATTATGATGTGTTTTTTAATGTCAATCTTCAGGTTTTTTCTTCATGTCTGTCTTTGTTCAGTGACAATTTTCTTTTTTTCAGCGTCACTGGTTTTCAGTTTCAACTCTCTGTCAGTGTTTGGTGTAGAGAGGAGGGTCCTTGCCGGGCCTACTTTACCCAGTATGTGCTGTGGTTTGACGAAGATATCTGAGGGCGATGGCATCATGGCAGAGATTTTGAGCCACACTGTTGTAATTTTCGCTCTAGGACAGTGAATGCGTCACTTTATTAAGTTTTAATATTTTTTCAGGCAAGAAAGTAACCATGTACAACCATGTACTCCTCATCATCTGTGACAGCAGTAATTAGCAATTAAAGATTCAGTCTGTGGTCTATTTCTGCAGTAAAGATATCAGGAGATGTTTGGACTTGTTTTCACTTGTCATGAATTTATGTCTTCCGCGGCAGAAAGACACGTTACAGCCTTCAGATATTCCTGCAGGTTAAACTGAGCTAACAAAACATTTGTAGGGCTGACCGACTCTAACAGACTCGCTATAAACAAACTTTAATAAACTTGCTAGCCTAGCAACGATAAGGGTACCAACAACCCATAATGCATCACCCTTTGCAGAAGTCGGTGTTAGAGCAGTACTCTGGATCTCTGATTTTGTGAACACATAATTGTCTAGTCCTGAAATATAAGACGACCTCTTCTTTTTCAAACGTAATTTCTAGAATAAAATATCGTATTTAGGGTTTCATGCACCAAAAGTCCCTGATTGGAATGGTTAGCGATGAGGGGGGGAACAAAGCTTTCTGAAGGACTGAATCAATTATATTGAAACTGGTTCACTGTTTCAAAGCATTTGATACAGTCAAAATGGCAACATCTGCTGGGCAACTAAATTAAATTAAATCAGAGACCAGGATGAAACTGTTACAGAATGTGTTGTGAGTCTACAGCTGTTTTTAAATACTGTGGCAGATGGAGAGACGCATCCTGTATTTAAAACCAAGACGACACCTCTCTGATACAAGTGTGACATAACGAGGCCTCGTTTGCAGTGTTCACATGACGTTTGTGAAAATAAACTGATCCTGTACTTGTCATGTTTATTGCAATGATGGCAGTGACTGTGGAGCGCGTGTGAGAAGTGGTACTTTTTTTCCGCAACCAGCATTGTGTTATGGAGTGTCTGGTGTTATATTGACTGTCAACATGTTGCAGTCCCAATTTATTTAGATTTTTCTGTCTTTTTATATCTCTATATCTGATTTTTTTGGCTGTGTTATTGTAATCATGTCAAGCCCATTAAACATGGACTGATGATCACTCTCTAATCACATCCTAACAGACGTTGACAATGTGCAATAACACTACTGGTTTGGAGAACCAGACAAGACCTGAGATGAATCCCCAGTGTTTCCTGAAAAGTTCCCCAGAGAACAGGGTCTCTCCCCGGGCGTCACCCAACCACCACATCTCCAACGGACCCCTCAATAAGGTATCAGAGCTGAACTGGTCACCGGTTCAGTCCATCCTTCTTACTCAATGCTTTTTGAGATGGTTTTGTTTTCCTGACTTAAGGTTTGTTCTCTCTCTCTGTCAGTCTCCCTCTCCGTCCCAGCCGACCTTCATCCTCCAGCCCACCTCCCTCGTTACTCAGCCTCCCAAGACAAGAGAGCCTCCCCGCTATGAAGAGGCCATCAAACAGAGCCGCAACCTGCACATCGGCAACATTTCACAGGTTAGACACACACCCCAAACACACCAGATGTTTTTCCTGCAGTTTTCTGCTGCGTCCTTGAGAATATTTTCAGTTTTTCATGTTTTTTAACCTGATTGACTGTCTTTTCAGGTTCCCACGGCAACCAGCCAGCAAATGGATGACTTGTTCGACATTCTCATAGAGAGTGGAGGTAAGGAGGTGCTCATAATGACATTGCACACACATACTTGACAGTACAGCACAGAGCTTTCTGTTTAGTATGAGCAGGTTTACAAAACTTTAGTCTCTGGAATTTGGAATAAGTTTGAATCTTAATGATAATCTGTCCCTTTTACCCTCCTCTAGAAATCACTCCATTTATCCAGCAGGACCCTCCAATGTCTCTCACTAAAGCCCTCCCAGTCACTGCCAACATCACCACCCTGCCAGTCAACACCGCACTCTCCAGAAACCCTCCACAGATCCAGATAGCCCCTCCGCCTACCCTGAGCCCAGTCGTGGATCCCAGCCTGCCCAGCCTCTCCTCCCTGGCCACAGACAACCAGCTGGAGGCCTTTCTGGAGGGGACACTGGCCAACACACCATCAGCATCAGACCCGCGTACCCAGGGCCTGATGGAGGAGCTGCAGGCGCAGCTGATGGACCAGCAGCCCTACTCGCCCATGGACACATCAGACCTGTCCTTCTGCGATTCCTCCTCGCCCCCCTCCTCGCTCAACATGGGCCTGTCTGACCCGGCCTTGGACAATATGGAGTGGCTGGACCTCACCATGCCCCCGGGTCCTGGCGGGGCTCTCACACCACTCGGGATCCCAACGGACTTCCTGGATACACACGACCTTCAGCTGCACTGGGACTGACGGATGGAAGGAGAAGAAAGATGGAGGAGAGTTGGCAGAGCAGCTGAGCCAAGAGTGAATGATGGATGGATAAAGAGAAGAAGAAAGGGAAAAAAAATGGCATTCCTGTGCCATATCACTCTGAACAACACATCCATACCATCTGTAATATTCCCACTATACTACAGTAAGAGACACTGTACAGACAGTGCACTGAGACAAGGTGAACGACAAGCAGGAGTTTGCACAGCTTTAAAAGAATAAAATCATGACTAAGGTGACTGAGATCACCTGTAGTATTTGCGATAAAGGGATTTTAAACAGTTTAGACAGTTTCAGTGTTTGATGTCATGATTATTAAAGATTTAGAGACGAGGAGACAGAGCCAAAGGAATACTGGTATCACGGACTGTTTGTACATACTGTTTAAACCACACTAATACAACTCAGCTTTCTCTAGGACTAGAGAGCCTGAATAGTATTGATGACTGATATTGCCTGATTATTTCTACCAGAAGTTTGGCTGGGTTGCTATCAGTGAATGCTGCGTAAGCACAGTAACTAAATATGTAAAAGGTTCCTCAATACTTCAGGGTGTGACAACCTTTATTCCACTGAGGCACATTAAAAGCTGATCATCACAACACAATAACTGTAAATGTAAAGTTCAGACTACAGATGAAGCATACACCTGAATTTTTAAAAAAACACTTTAAAAAAGGAGATTAGCTTTCAGAGAAGATGCGTTTGAGGCTTCGGATCAGCTTTAAACTGTTGCCTGGACATATCTGTGCAGCCTCAGCTGCTGACCACTTAACATGGAAAAGCTTTAAGTGCTTTGAGAAGTTGCTTCAGGCTGTCTGAGGTGCCGGACATTCAAATCCGTCAGTTCCCTTTACCATCCAAAGCCAGACGTGCTCAGTCAGTCACTGAGTTTTAAAGGGATTTCTGGCTGAGGGGAGGTCAAGCTTCTGTTCACACTGGTCCAGTCTACCACATACTGTAGATGACATAATTGCTGACTAATCTGATGTGTTCTATCAGATGTGACTGTTTTACTCTGACCTATCACGACCCCTGCGGTCTCGCTGATGAACCAATGACTCTAAAGAACAAAGACAGGACTCGAGTAGGACGACGAGTGGAGGAAGCTCCTCCAGCTATGCGAGAGCTATGCACTAGAGAGGCGGAGAGATCTGACGATGCGCCACATTCACCTCAAAACAAGGAAATGTGAACTTTGCATATCCGAGGAAGTGATCAATATGATTGTGGCCAATTGCTCCAGAAATACTGCAGTTGTTGTCCAAGTCTCTTATTCTGAATGTATTTTGCAAAGATCGAAAAAATAGGACTTTACTTACAATGTTGGCAGCTTTTTTTCTTCTGATAGTAAACTGACATACAACAGTGGAAAGGGAACAAATAGCAGTTTATGAGACATGCAGATACACATCCATACTGTAGGTATGGACTGTGCGCGCGCTGCAAGTTATATCGAGGAGTAAAGATGTCTGTGGCGAAGGTGAGCTTTATATCTAACTGTCGGACAGTATCCCTGCACTTTGTCTGTGTGTGTGTCAGGGTGGGAAATTACTGCAGCACTAACTAATGAATGAATGCTAGTTAAAGTAGCTAATAAGTTAGCCTACTCATCTAGCCCTTTTATCAAGTGACCGACCATCATTTAGAGGAATCAGAATATTCTAAAGTAATACCTGGCTGGTGAAATAACTAACTGTGCCCTGTGGCAAAGTTAGTTTCCTGACTGTGTGGGTGTGTGTGTGAGAGAACGGGAGCAAGCAAGCATGTCTGTTTTATGTGTGTGTGTGTGTGTGTGTACGTGTGGATTTGTCTTCCTGTCTTTTGCATGTACATGTGCGTCTCCGTGTGCATGATTGTATTCCATGTTATATCTTTGAGCTGTTTTGAGGTCTCTCTCTCTCTCTCTCTCTCTCTCATCCGTCGATCTCAAGATGTCTGAAGAAATTTGCTAATATCTATGAAATGAAATCATTTGCTATCCAGTGGACGTATTCCAACCTTTACTCTTCAAAAGGCTTCTGATGACTGTTTTACTGTTTTATCTGTGTTGTTCAATTGGTGTTCTACAGTCAAAAACGCACAGACACCCTTTTGAGGTGTGATTCGCAGTGAAGAGGGCTCAGCTCCTTTTAAAGCTGTCATAAATTTGTAGATGTTTATTTTTACTAGTCTGCAACATTTCCCACTAGCTGTTTCTTCTTAAGCCTAAATATGGAGTTACTGAGTTTGTATCTCAGTACAAATATTCTGTTAAGATCCTGTATGGGACTGATACAGTGTTACTGTATGGCACTTTGAAACAAAATAGCTTCTTTAATTCTCCTTTTTTTTTAAAAAATTCAGTCATGTTCAGTGAAATCTTTTAACCACTTGTTCTGTTAGGACGTCCATGAGCACTAGAGGGCGCTGCCTCTCTTCTGTTGTGGCACATTTTCAACGGCAACTGTTGGTACTTCAGGGTCATTTCTAATAAAAAAAAAAAAAAAGTTAAATGAGGCTGTTATTTTGCATTTTCAAGAAATGTATTTTCTGCCTGTGTAAATGCTGATTTGCTGTTCACATCAGCAATAATGTGGTGACCTGAGAAAAAAAATGATTGAGAGCCCTTTATGTCAGTACTCTCTGTCAAAGAAGTGTGATGCTCTTACTGCTGCAGTTGCACATTTATCATTGGATGTATATTCCCAAAATCCAATGTTTGACCACCTGAAGGAGCTGCGCCAAATACTGCACAGACATATTTTTTTTCCCACATTGCTGCACCAAGGAGCACAAATAAACTTGTGTTAAACCACGTGTTTAAGATGGTCTCTGATTGGTGCACCTTTGGTTGTTGGTTTCATCAGGGTGCTTGGACCCGGGCATACCTGCCTGCAGGTGTACTTCCATTCCTTTTTTTTTTTTTTTTTTTTTTTTTTTCTCGACATTGCGAGTGTTAAATCCTGTGTGTAGGATGAACAGTCACTAGTTGATTCATGTGTTTGACAAGTTAATAGTGGGTTTTTTTGTCTTCAGTCTGTCAGCTTTAAGGCTGTCACATTTGATATTTTGTTGCCAAAAAGGCAGTGGAACATATTATCCCTTTTTTTTTGTTATTTTCTTACATTTTTGTATTTATCACTTGTTTTGAGCGTGAAACGTAAAGATAAAAACATTTAATCATGTTGTCATGCTAATGTAAAAATCTGTAAAAGAAGGTTTCATGTGTATATCTTTGGTTTGCAGTTTTTTTGTTTTTTCGTTTTATTTTTCATATCAGACGTACACAAACCTCCTGGCTGCGGGAAATCTACGCATGTATGTGGTTTACTCTCACATGAAGCAACTTACCATTGGTCAAACTGGGACAGCTAATAGCAATAATGGCTGCTCTCCCTTGATATACTGTACTGTATGTCATATCCTGCCTTGATTTATTAAGAGCCTTTACTACAGAGTAATACAATTGTTTATAAGTTCAAAAGCACTTCATATCTGAGAGGTTTTCTTTAAATAACCTTCACATGTTAGAGGTTTGTGGAAGCACCGTCAATCTGAAGAACCCCTAAAGGTTCCTTTTAATGTTCTTGTCAGCTGACAGATGTTGGCTCCGGCTTCCTCATGTTGACTTCAGTTCTTCTACTCCTGCTTGTCGTCATGTGAACATTGTACATTTTTCGGTGGAGAAGCTTCATTTCAGAAGGGAGGACATCAATGTAAGCAGAGGTGAAGCACCAAGCTTCTCCACCCCCATCAGTTGATTTACATCTTTCATTGTAGCTGAGCCTCCTCTCTATCTCTACCACCCGCGCCATGCCTCTTGTCCTTTGTATGCCATATGTTTTGCACATTGTGTACATATTTATATAGATGTAATGCATATTTTTATACATGTTTAACATCCATTGGCTCTCTTTTGTAAATACTCAAAAAGATGTATATAAGTACTGTATGCCTTTATGTGTCAATAAAATTTGGTGTACTGTGAACACCTCTGGATATGTTGATTACAAAAATAATTCATCACATATAAACAGTAATAGCAGTGACAATGTTGCCTCAAATAACAGGTGAGTGTTCTGCTGCAACATTTGCATAGTGTTGTGGTTGACACTATGAAAACAGTTCTTTGTTAGACTTGCCGGGTTATATGCCTGTGTTTGCATATATTCAGCAATGCATTTCCATTTTACTTTTAGATAACAGATACTTCCAAATAAATGTTCCTTTATACCAAGGAAAATGGTCATAAAAGTCATCACATTGTTGATAGACACACCTTGAAGCTGTAACCTAATGTCAGAAGCAATAAAGTTTTGATTCTAAGAAGTTATTACTATCTGACACATTATACAGGTTTTCAGGCTGGCAGACTGAGGCTGAGCCGTCGGATGATGAACTACAGTATGATTTCACACAGCTGACTTTCAAAGTGAGTTTTGACAGCAACATTAACAATGATGTCTGGCTAAAATTGTCTATACGTCAGTCTAGGCAAGATCTGGTGCGCAGTCAGGACTGACACAAGCAAAACAACTCCTTGTCCAGATGAAAAGCAAAATGTGAAAATGCTTCAGGAGTTTCTTAAAGATGGCCGAAGATGTAGATCTTTTTGCAGAGGCTCTGTGTTGAAGGACCGGTGTGTAGGATTTAGTGGCACCTCGCCCTCCTTTTCAAGCTTGTAGGAGAACCTGACGTGGCCGGGTCTGAAAAGTGAAGCCAATTCGGAAGTGCGTTAAATCTGCATTCTCTCTAATGGCTAGCGACTCCACTGGCTCCAAAAAGAAGTCCAATTGTATAGAAGTCTATGAGAAAATGAACTTCTCACTTGATTTATTACCTCAGTAAACACTTTCCTAATGAATTTATGGTCTTAATCACTAGTTTCAAGTCTTTAATACAACATGAAGTTCATTTTGTAAATCATGGCGTATCATGCCATAGCTGTAGCCATCACTATTTCAGTGTGTTTTCAGTTCATGAAAGTTAATTGTAACATTTTGGTTGTGTAAAAAGACTTGTTCAGCATTTGGTTGTACTTATGAAAATTATATTCTGCCAAGTCCGTTCCACTAGAGGCCATTAAATTCTACACACTGGACCTTTAAATCCTTCAACATTCTAGCTCACAAATTGAAGTTAGAGACCACATCACTGACGGCTACAACCCTTCACATTGGTTGTAGTGCTGGGCGACAAAATAACGTCAACTGAGGCCGAGACCCAAACAGTGCCAAGACCATTGGAAATGGTCACTCAAGCACAAAGGCCGTAGATCACAGTGTCCAAATGACACAAGTAACCTCCATGTCAGAATGGCTGGTAGGTGTGTATGTGTGCCTGGCACTGAGGACAGTGGTGTTGGACACTCCTCAGACGGTCCATGAAGAAAGGGATTAAACAGCAGCCTGCGAAACACCTGTTAAGAAGAAGCAGAGATGTGACAGGTGATTCAAAAGGGGAAAGGTCAATCTCTAAAACAAGTGTCATTTAGCTCCGTAAAAGAACCAGTTTATCCCTGTTGCTGACTGTAAAATCACTGAATAATAGTGGCTAGCTTAAACACAAAATAGACAGGGGTTGACAAAATGTGAAAAATGTATTTACCACTTACGTAGCTATTATGAACATTTAGAACTGAATGCTTAACACCATCATTTAAGACTCTAATTTAAGACTTTAAGTCTGGCCAGGTAAATATACAACCAACCAAGAAGACATACCCCATAATGGAGCACAAGCAACAAAGCATCCACATCGTCTCGCCCACCGTGTTGTGGGTTTCCGTGTACACGACCTCATCACAGGATGGACACTTTGTGACGGCTGACATCTGACCGAGTTTGTCCGCTTGTCAGACAGAAGACATTGTTACTGACCTACTAGACACTCAGATATATTCAAATTGATGGCTGTTATGTGTGTGTACTGTGTGTGCAAGTTGGTGTAACCCACCTGCTATAATTGGGCCTGTTGGTTTCTCTTCTGCAGGCGTAGGTTTTACTTTACACTCCAATGTAATGTCCTCCTGTAGTAGCTCGGGAGGTGGCAGCATGTAGATGCCCCCCTGGGGTGTCTCAGTTTTATAAAAAGTGAGACTGTCCTCTTGACCTGTATCAGGTGTGGCGCATTAAAGAGCATGTTATCAGTACTCAAACTGAACCGAAATACAAAAGATGCTGTAACTAACATGCATTATTTGGCACTTCTACAGTACATTGGTCAATAGAATGTGATCATTTTAAACTCTTTCCTTGAGAGGAAACATGCCTTCATTTCCTTTGAGGCTGGTGCTATTTCCCTGTTTCACCAACATCTCCTTTTTCACCATCAGCTCCTCTAGCTCTTTCTGGATAGCCTCGAGTTCACACAGTTTGTCGCTGTCGTCGCATGTCACTGAAGACATCACACAAGGAGAAGAGGTTTACAAAGTTGAAACAGATCAACAGCAAGCTCGCCATCTTTGTTCTTTTATTGCAGTGGTTCTAAACCTGGAGGTCACAAATAAGCCTAAATCAGGGGTCAGGGGATTTTTTAGCCGCACTATCAATGTGGTCATCAGTTTATCATTAGTGATTTTGAGTGAAATGTCTCGACAACTACTGGATGGATTGCCATGAAATTTGGTGCACACATTCATGTCCTCCTCAGGCTGAATTGCAATCACTTTGTGATCTTCTGATCTTCTTTTCATCTAGCGCCATCATCAGGTCAAAACCTGATTTTGCATATGACCCAACACAAAATACCTGCCAAACTAATGACATTCCCAACAGCCTCAGCTTTACTTTGTGTGTAGTGCTGATTAGCAAATGTTAGCATGCTAACACACTAAACTAGGATGGCGAAGATGGTAAACATTATCTGCAAAACAGCAGCATGTTAGCATTGTCATTGTGAGGCATGTTAGCATGCTGGTGTTAGCATTTAGCTCAAAGCCCAAAGAGCTGCATGACTGTAGACTCTTAGGCTTGTTTTATTGACTAATTTTTAATTTATCTTTATTTTGCAGTCATACAAACAGCAAAACAGACAGTAGAGAAACAGATGTAAAAGGACTTGTCAAGAAGTCATAGGCTTATACAATGAACCTTCCCCCATATAAATGACACTGGTAAAAAATTAAATAAAAAATTAAATACAATCAAAATAAAGGAAAATAAAAGACACACAAGAACCTCAATACAGAGCCATACAACTCCAATCAGCTGACAATGATCAGTGACAGAGATAGGAGATTCCAATCTTTGCGTTTTTTCTTGGAAAAAATATTGTAAAGTTTTACCTCTTCATTACTGTTCATCAGAATAATTCAAATAAAAAATTGAGATTGAGCAATCTGGGACGAGGGGTTGCAATGAAATTCATTTTAAAGGATGGATTCACAGTTTTTCATGTCTGTCCTAAAACAACAGTCAGGTGCCCAAATGAACAATGACACACTGTAAAAATTCCTCCTGTTCATTGACCATTAAGAGATCCCTTCATAATGTACCAAATTAGTCAAATCAGGTCAATAGCTTTTCAAAAGTTTTTTAGTGCCAAATTCACTCTTTTTATTACAGTCTTTCCACTGCAATTGAACAAGGAAACACTGTTCGAGAGACAAATGTTACACAAAAAGACTAACTGTGGAAGATATACACTTTATTTGACTAACTCAGATGGCTGAAGCCTCATATGCTGAAAGATGATAGCAAGCAAAACCTGTTTCAGTGCTCATATGGACACATGACTATTGTTTTAAGACAGATAAAAAATTAAAAAATTAAAAAATTGTGAACATATCCTTTAAATGGTCTCAAGCCAAAAAGTTTGGGGACTGAATTATGGGCTCACTTTACTGGACTGAGGCATAGTTTTTATAATCAAATTAGCTTTTAGGGAAAGGGTAGATATATGGCAACTAAAAGTGTGTCGCAATTTATTAAAAAAGGAAATTCTGGCTTTGAAGAGAGATTTCATCTCCCTTATTAAGTATTTATATACATAAACCCTCAATGAGGTCTTTCTATGGAGTCAAATGAGGACTGATAATGTTCTGAGCTTGTAAAGTCATGTTCGCAGATAATTCCAAAGTTTGTAGTTGTAAATCAACCTTTGTAAACCTGTCAAACTACATACTTTGGAATTATTTACAAGCTCAAAATTGACATTTATCTGATCCCATACTTTACATATGATTGTTTGTTTGTCACTGTCACTCACTTTCCTCTGTAGTCCTGCCACTCTTGTCCCCTGCCTTCTTCATGAGGTGCTGCATCTTTAGCAGAAGGAAACGCCTGTTGTAAAGCTGCTGTATGCGGAACTCGATGAGGGCCAGAGGTGGGGGTCTGCGTCTTGGCTCCAATGTCTCCTGGTTGGATTCATGCTGGGTATTAGGTTCAGTCTCATCCCTCTGCTTCTGTTCTGGCTCTGAACTGACAGCTGTGTCATTATCCGTTGACTGTGTCTGCGTAACAGACTCAAGGAGCAGAAAGTCCTGGTCTGGATTCTCCATTACTGAATCAAGAAGTTTAAACAAAGCACTGAATCCTCAATCTGGCGATGTAAACTGTGAATTTAAACCAGCTTAAAATAGCTCACAACCAGAAGGCAACCACATCTGAATCCAGTCTGACATCCTTCTCCAAGTTCCTTTCTTCATTCGCAAACGTTTTCATGCAAATAAAGTTCGATGATCACAATCCAGGAAACACACAAATTACAAATATAGAAATATTTTCAGCGATTCCTCAGAAAATCTGTATTAATGTTCCCTGAAAAATATTCTCTAAAAACTAATCGAGTCAAAGACTCTTCCATCATTTGTCCTCTCTGGGCAGTACTGTCATTGAATATGGCTGATAGGTTGTTTTAAATGATGTAAACAGTGTACACAAACAAATGAGTGTCCATAAGACTATGCAAATGTTGTCAGGCTGAAGCATATGTAGGACAATGGACAGTGGCTGACGTTAAAGGAAGTTGCCAGGTGTGGAAAACAGTTCAGTAATGCCATGACATGATTTAACTCTTGTTTTGGGAAATGACAATAGATCACTTTTTTAATTCCAGCTAAGCAGGATTATTATTCCATTTTAATATAATTAATAAATTCCCTTCCTCTTTTTATATTTTTAGCACAGTTGGTCATAGTCTGACATTAAACAGGCTGGTTACTATATTAACAAACTATTTAACTGTAGTTTTATAATTAGCAATAAATCAGCAGAATTTCCTGCATGGATTCACTTCCACTCAAAAGTTTGCTTATAGGCGATAGTTCATGCTTTTCTCTACATTCCCAAGTGTTCAAATTTAAATTTCCTGATTTTTTTTTCTTAATCAGCTTCTTACTATAAGCAACAGTAACATATCGCAATTTTACCATTCTGTTTTGATTTCCCTTAAAATATCTTTAAGCATTTTTTTTCCTTCAAAAACTGGCTGACTTCTTCTTTAAATATTATGACTTCAAGATTCTCAAGTGTTTTTCTATAACTGCTATAAAAAAACAATACTCCCCTTGTCCTACATGAACACACAATTTTCTGACAAAGTTAGGACAGTTATTTCAAACGAGGGTTTTTCTACATTTGAGTTTTTGTTTGTGCTCTTGTCACTGGTTTTAAGTGGGCGGAGCTCAGTCGGAAAAAGGTGATGACACATATTTACGTGCATCAATCAGGGTTTCTGAGCATTAAATAATAACTAGCAATGTTTTCTTCTGAACTTTGTTTATTTTTGTAGTCATAATATTCAATGTTATAGAAAAATACTTAAAGCACCATTAATACATTTTTTGGTGACTTGGAGGCAGCAGAGGACGTATATTATAACTTTATAAACTTTATATGGCAAACAGTTGCCTTTTTACACATTGAGCAGACAGACTGGAGTCTTGTTTCTGTCCACCTGAAAAATGTAAGTCCAATATACACTCTTCTTTTAGTCCTGTTTTGCCTCCACAAACTCCTTCAAGGAAATATCAGGCTCTTAAGCTGCTAAATGTACATACAAATTGTGAAATTAAAGTCAAATTCAAAGGTCACGCCCCGGATTATTGTGTTTTATGCTGTTAAACACTTTAGTCTCAGTCAATTACTGGTCTAAAAAATTACATAAAACCTTGTGTTGTTTGGTAGCACACAGCGTACTTGCTTATTCAACTGTGAAATGTGGTAGTTGGCCCCATATGACAGTAGCCAGCCACCGTAGCATCAATAAAGCCTGGAGCCAGTTTACAACATCAGCAGATGATGTCTGACCTATATTCCAGACACAAAATCATTCCATACATATACAACACTGTGTGCTGCTCTTGTGACAATAACGATCAACAAACTGTAATTAAATGTGCACACAGATAAGGAGTGTATTTCATAAGCTTTATCTTCTGACCTTGTTTTAACTTCCCATATCTTTTTATACCGCGTTACAGTTTGATAAGGTGTCATCGTCAACCTGTTTTTGAGGTGGCCGCTCGGAGCCTCTCAATGAGGCTTTTATATAATACCGTGGAGGTTATCAGGTCACTGAGTAAACACAGAAGTAACACACAGAAGCAAACAAGCATTTCATATTTTTACGTTTTTAAATGTTTTAAGTACTAAAGCAGAGAACAACCCCTCAAAATGTTTTGGTGTGTTGTTCTAGCAGCTGGCCACTAGATGTCAGGATGGATCACTACAGAGGATTATGTCATTAGTTTAGTTTTAGTTTAGTTTATGTTGTTTGTTTACATAGCTTACGTCACCATTCCTGCAGTGGCAGACCTCCATCCATCCACTCTTCATTCATCCTTCAGTGCATGTACTAACCTGAAATATTAATGCAAGCCTCATATTTGTCTTTCTTTCTCTCCCTCCAGTTTTACCTCGCTCACTTTTCCACTTCACCCTCACACACATATGTACAGACCCAATTTCTCAGCTGCTTGTTTGACAGTGTGTGTGAGACCAGATCAAATAACAGTAAAGTGTGTGTGTGTGTGTGTGTGTGTGTGTGTGTGTGTACCACCTGTCGGGGTATTAGTCACCCAGGGAAGGCTACACACACAGTCATTGATGCTTAATGAGCTTCATTATTCAGCAACAAAAAGTTCTCACGTATCTTGTGTTCATTTTAAACAGTAGGACCAGTGTTATCTTTGCTGAAACAATTCAATATAAGTGACGATGGAAATACTCAGTAGAGGGCCAGGCCAAGAAAATTTGGGGTTTATTCTCCCCCAAATAATTTGCTTTAAACACTGACTTATTCCCCCCTTGCGTTCCTCCTACTCACGTTTTGAATATATATATATATATATATATATATATATATATATATATATATATATATATATATATATATGAAAACACACTGTTTAAAAAGAAAAACGTAACAGTGTCACGGCTCTTGTCAATCAGATGTATTTGTCTTTTTAATATTTGGTAAGATTTAATTTATGTTTTATATGATTTCCTTCTTATGGAGAGGGCAAATATATTAAAACTATATTACTTTAAGCTGCTCCATTACTAATGACATTCTATGACTAATGGCATTATTAATTCTCTGTGACAAACCCACTGTACACTACCTATCCAGCATTAAACGGCAGACAGACAAAGTTAGCGGCTAGCTGGTGAACATAATGGAGCATTTAGCTGCTAATGAAGTGCAAGATCGTTCCCTCATGAGTTGGGGAGCTAAAAAGAGTGAATATTGGACTTATATTCGTCAGGTGGACAAAATACCAAACGAATGCTAATGTCACTCTGTGTCTGCTAAATGTGTAAATAGATAATTGTTCAAGAAATGCTACATTTTGAGAGAAAAAACAACTTCACATTAGTGACAAGCAGCAACTCTGTTTAGCTAATAAAAACATTTCACGTAAGTATTGTGTTCATTGAAGTGACAATGTGGTAAAACCTGTCCAGATTCCCCAACCATTCCAATGGACATAACTTTTCTAGGATGTATAGGGATATTACTGTCATCTGACTCCACCCAAATGCACAAACCTATTTGATTGGATGTCTATAAGCCAATCACAGTGTTCCACATCATCTAAAGTGGACTGTAGTGGAGCCACAACCCCTTTTTCAGCAAGCATGGCTGACTGTGAGGAAGCATTTTTTTAAAAATCTGTCCATTGGAATGGTGGGGGATCTGAATGTCACCAGAAGGGAAACAGGGAGATGAACAAAGAAATACTGTTTTGATTTATTCTGACTGCTCTGATTTGATTTTCTAATGATTCAATCAGCTTATAATGCATTCTATTGATTAAGTACACAGAATATTCAACTTAGGAGACTTTGAACATACTGTTTTCTGGAGATATTTCAGAAATTGAGGATATTCTAAGTAGTGATGATGAGGCTGAGGAAACACTAGACAGTAGCATGGTTGGTGAGTACAGAAAGCTTCTAGGGATGTGATAAGATCATCATAGGTACAAACACTCCAGTCATATTAATGCTCACATTCTTCGAGACACCAACCGAGGAGGTGGAGTTGCAGCCATCAATTCACAAATGTCAAAAAATCAATTTTCTAAATGTTAGTTAATAACGTGATGTTGACGGAACAAAAAAGGTGGAACTCAACTACAAGGGCAGTGCAGTACCCGGACAGTCTACAGTGCACACACACTAGAGTTATCTTGCATTTCATCTTGAAAAAAGGCAGTGGTTGCAAGCATGTTATAAATTTATGACTAAATAATTACCTTTGCGAGACGAATGTGAAGTATATTGTGAATACTTTTACACCGTCACTCAGAGACTAAAGTTAGCGGAGTGGAGCAGCAAACTCCAGCCATAAGAAATGAGACCGGCTGACCAACACACACAGCAGCACTTACACAACTTAAACCATCTCTGAGGTAAAGAAAATAACTTGGTGCTCAGTCTGTTTCACCTCAAAAACCCTGTTCCTGCTCAGTGTGTTGGACAGCGATGGCTTTCCCTGGAGCTAAAGTGCTGCAGAGAGGCTGCTCTCCACTGCTGGAGACATGACGTTAATAACAACACAGCGGAGCACTCCGCCTCCCCCTCATTTTGTTATTCTCATACAGGCAGGAAACTGTAAGAGGCTTTCACATTAATTATTGCCGTTAACTTTTTAAAATAAAAATGGTTTGCAGCCTGGTTTGGCACACAGTATACTGGAGCAAGAGACTGAAAATTGTGCCCCCTTTTTATATTCAATCAATTGAGAATGAATTCTGAATATAAGTGGACACCAAAGAATCAGAATTGAATCGAATCGTGAGATTCCCAAAGATTCCCATCCCTACTTTCAACTCAAGCCTGTTAATCAACCCTAGACCTGAACTTAATTATAACTCATTTGAAAGCCTTGTTCTTAGTCTTTCACACCCAACCTGGAAAAGTTTACAGCCAATTGTATTTGTTATAGTGTACCGCCCTCCTGGCCCATATAGTTTTTATCAAACTTAGTCCTTAGTACAGATAAAGTAATTAGTAGGTGACTTTAATATTCATGTGGACATTGATAATAATATTCTTACCACACCCTAGACCTTGTTCTGACATATGGCATCGAAATTGAGCATTTAATAGTCTTTCCACAGAATCCTATTTTATTGGACCATTACTTAATAACTTCTGAATTCCTATTATTGGACTATATCCCATTAGACAAAAATGTCTTCACTAGATGTCTTTCTGATAGTGCTGTAGCTAAATTTAAGGAAGCGATTCCATCAGCATTGAATTCAATGCCATGTCTCAATACAACAGAGGACTCTTATGCTAACTTTAGTCCCTCCCAAATTGATCATCTTGTTGATAGTGCTGCAGGCTCACCGCAAATGATACTCGACTCCATCGCCCCTTTAAAAAAGAAGATAATAAAACAAAAGAGGCTAGCTCTATGGTATAACTCCCAAACCTGCAAATTAAAGCAAACATCGCAAAAACTTGAAAGAACATGGCGTTCCACCAAACTGGAAGAATCTCGTTTAGTCTGGCAAGACAGTCTTAAAACATATAGGAAGGCCCTCTGTAATGCCAAAGCTGCCTATTGCTCATCATTAATAGAGGGGAATAAAAACAGCAGGTTCTTTTTCAGCACTTTGGCCAGGCTGACGAAGAGTCATAACTCTACTGATGCATGTGTTTCTATAGCTCTCATAAGTAATGACTTCATGAGTTTCTTTAATGATAAAATTCTAACTATTAGAGACAAAATTCATCACCTCCTGTCCTCAACAGGCACAGATGTATCCCCAAACAAAGGAACCTTAGAAACAGCTGTAAAACCTGATATATATTTAGACTGTTTTTCTCCAATCGACCTTCCTGAACTAACTTCAAAGATTTCTTCATCTAAACCATTACCCTGTCTTTTATACCCCATCCCAACTAGGTTGATTATTGACGTTTTACTCTTGGTTAGCACTTCTTTACTAGATATGATCAATCTGTCTTTAGTAACGACTATGTACCATAGTCCTTTAAAGTAGCTGTAATCAAACCTCTTCTTAAAGAGCCTACACTTGATTAGGGCGTTTTAGGGAACTATAAACCTATATCTAACCTTCCCTTTCTCTCTAAGATCCTTGAAAAAGCAGTCGCCAATCAGCTGTGTTACTTTCTACATAACAATGGTTTATTTGAGGATTTTCAGTCAGGATTTAGAGCGCATCATAACACAGAGACAGCACTGGTGAAAGTTACAAATGATCTCCTAACTGCATTGGACAATGGACTTCTCTCTGTACTTGTCTTGTTAGATCTTGGTGCTGCATTTGATACCATTGACCATCACATCATATTACAGAGACTGGAACATTTAATTGGCATTAAAGGAACTGCATTAAGCTCTTAAGTTGTATTTATCAGATCGATTACAGTTTGTACACATTAACGATGAATCCTCCATGCACACAAAAGTTAGACATGGAGTTCCACAAGGTTCTGTCCTTGGACCAATACTATTCACCATGCTTCCTTTAGGTATTATGTTATGCAGATGATAAAAACCCCAAACATGACCTAAGGACATAAAGACCTGGATGACCTGCAATTTTCTGCTTCTAAACTCAGAAACACATTATTTAATGATATAGCCACTCTAGATGACATTGCCCTGGCCTACAACACCACTGTAAGGAATCTGGGAATTATCTTTAATCAGGATATGTCAACTTCAACTCCCACATAAAACAAATTTCAAGGACTGCCTTTTTTCATCTACATAACATTACAAAAATCAGGCACATCCTGTCTTAAAAAGATGCAGAAAAACTAGTCCACTCATTTGTTACTTCTAGGTTGGATTATTGCAATTCCTTATTATCAGGCTGCCCCAACAAGTCTCTAAAGACTCTCCAGTTGGTCCAGAATGCAGCTGCACGTGTACTGACAAAAACCAGAAAAAGAGATCATATTTCTCCCATTTTAGCTTCTCTGCACCAGCTCCCCGTAAAATCCAATATAGAATTTAAAATTCTTTTCCTCACCTACAAAGCCCTTAATGGTCAGGCACCATCATATCTTAAGCTCATAGTACCCTATTACCCCACTAGAACACTGCTCTCCCAGTATACAGGCTTACTTGTGGTTCCTAGAATCTCCAAAAGTAGAACAGGAGGCAGAGCCTTCAACTATCAGGCTCCTCTCCTGTGGAACCATCTTCCAGTTTGGGTCTGGGAGGCAGACACCCTCTTTATGTTTAAGAGTAGGCTTAAAACTTTCCTTTTTGATAAAGCTTATATTTAGGGTTGGCCCAGGCTTGCCTTGGACCAGGCTCTAGTTATGCTGCTATAGGCCTAGACTGCTGGGGAACTTCCCATGATGCACTGAGCTCCTCTCTTCGCCTTTGCCTCTCCATCTGTATGCATTCATGCCCAATTAATGCATGTTACTAACTTGGCATCTTCCCTGGAGTTTTGTGCTTTCTTGTCTCGCAGGTGACCTTCGGTTGCGGACCAGCTGCTGCCTGTGACTGCTTGAGGTTTCTTCCCGTTAAAGGTGAGTTTTTCCTTGCCGCTGTCGCCAAGTGCTTGCTCATGGGGGAATGTTGGGTCTAGGAAAGTACGGCCTAGACCTGCTCTATGTGAAAAGTGCCCTGAGATAACTTCTGTTGTGATTTGACACTATATAAATAAAATTGACTTAACTTGACTCTCTCACTCACACATACACAAACATGTAGCCTATAGGTGTGCGGACACACACATGTGTATGCACACACACAGGCACACATAATAAATACATATATATACATTTTATTTAAGTATGTTAATTGAAGGGATACTACATGAAGTAAATCACATCAATGCATTATATACTTATGCATACAGTGTACATAGCACAGCTATTGCAAGTAGTCACATTGCTTGTATAGTATTGACAGAAAAACTCAAATTATTCTGCTGGTTATTATAGGGGAAGATAGGGATCAGATTGAGAATGAAGTAGAGATTCAGGTGTAGGGAGTGGAAACTGAGAATGAAGGAGACATGGAAACAGAGACAGAGAGAGAAGCAGCAAGAATTTCAAGAGAAGTTGAGGAAAATACAGAAAGATATGCCAACACCCCCAAACATGACATTGTGTGGACCTTCAATGACTTTAGGCCTGATCCTGAACCTCAGGATGAATTTACAGCATACTGAGCAAAAGACATTCACAACAAACCTGTAAGCTAAGCAAAATGATCACTGGTTATAAACATGCCACAGTGTCCGAGATGGAAGTCCTGACTGGCCTGCATTTGGCAATGGGAGTGCTGAATTTCCCCTGAACATCACTCTATTGGACCTCCAGCATCAATATTGGACTTTTCAAGACCACACTGTCCAGAAAGAGGTTCTTCCAGATTCGTTCCAACCTGCACATTACTGACAACAATGACAGACCTGAGGGAAATCATGACGTCTTCTACAAAGTCAGACCACTTTAGGATGCAATCAGAAAGCATAGCCATGAGCTGTCATTGGAGGAAGATTTGTGTAT
The DNA here is from genome assembly GCA_038419695.1 of Scomberomorus guttatus. Lineage (NCBI taxonomy): Eukaryota > Metazoa > Chordata > Actinopteri > Scombriformes > Scombridae > Scomberomorus > Scomberomorus guttatus. Next base: position 17,132,402 of record CM076465.1, on the reverse strand, counting down.
CAAAGAGCAGATGGTGCCATTCAGAGGCACACTGGCTGTCAAGCAGTATGTGAAAGGAAGACCAGACCCTTGGGGAATCAAGCTATATTTCCTATGTGGGAAGAGTGGCCGTGTCTACAATTTCCTCATCTATCAAGGAAACACAACAGAGCTTACCCCCTGAGAGTAATAGGCACCTAGGGGATGGAGCCGCAGTTGTGGACCTGTGCCAGAGAGTGCCAACATCCACAGCAGCAAGAGTCAACCATTTTGCTGACCACCCAGAAAGAGAGGGGAAACAGTGATCAAGTCACAAGCGGAGATGGGAAGATTGTCCTTGTGAAGTGGTATGACAACCGCCATGTCACTCTGGTCTCTAGCTTTGTGGGTTTGGGACAAGAAGATGAAGCTCCAAGCATCCAGAGGTTGTGAATAAATACAACCAGGTCATGGGTAGAGTCAAAAAGCTGGACCATGATTAAGCCTTTACAGAACAGAAATAAAATCAGGAAAATGATTACGCATGATTACCAATGCATTCGATCTGGCAGTTGTGAATAGCTGGCTAAAATACAGGAGAGACAAAGCAAACCAAGGCATAGCAGCTCAGTACATGCTGGACCTCCTGCATTTCCACATGAGCTTTGCAGAGGCACTGACTTGCAAAGGCAAGCCAAGGGATGTTAGAAAGACAAGAAGATCTTACTTGAGCAGTTCAACTCTTTCAGCCGGGCCTGCCTCAAAACAGAGATGGAAGTTCAGACCGACCTAGTCGACCACATGCCAAACTTTGACACAAAGAGAGAAGCAACCAGATGCAAAACCATGTGTACTGTGTCAAGTGCAAGGTGCACTTCTGCATGATGCCACAGAAGTGTTTCAAGAATGTGCACAAGAATGTAAACGACTGCTGACTTTTCTGCTGTTGTGTTACAGTGAATCAGTACAATGAGCAGTGTTTGTTTCTTGCTGTAAACACTACTAAGCTACATGTTTTTGTTATGCATTTGCCTCATGGCTCTTCAGTGTTTTATCAAGCTGTTTGAATGAATAGCTAAAGCCATTGCTCTGAGCAGCAGTAAAGAGCTTATAAACAGAAACTGTTTATTCAAAATGAAAGTATGGTCCTAATAATGACATGACACTGTTGTTAGAAACAACAAACTGAAAAATACTGAATTACTTTGCATGGTTAGACCAGCCCTCTATAATACCCAGCCATAGTAGTGGACTGTTACATAACTGATATATAAAGGTGGCCTATCAAATGACTTTAATCTTTAACTGTAACAACACTATAACACCTCCCTGCAGTGATATACAGTAGGTCAGTCTGTGTTTACTGTTACTGACCAGTAGAAGAGACGGATGATTTTAACACACTGTGCTGTCCACTGTGTCTATTAGGCAAAGTGTGTTGCACTGGGTCACACTCCCTCCCAGAGGACAACTCACTGATGATGACATACAGTTGTTGCTCAGAGCGTTGCGTCATACCCGGATTAGTGTGTGTGTGTGTGTGTGTGTTCACATATTGCTATACTTAAGAGGACCAAATTAGAAACTCATGCTGTCCTTCATGACGTCTTTTAAATCACTATTTGAAACACATTTTCATTACCTCTCTTTGTTAGTTTTACTATATAAAATGTACTTTTTTATATCTACATTTTTATATCTACATTTTTCTTACTTATTACTTATTTAATCAGCATTTCTTTCATATTTTCTATCCTCACAGGAACAGATTTGATCTTTGTTGCAGTAGCACATTAGTTTAGGGTTAGGACTTGTGTAGGCTCAAGATTAGAATCAGGCACAGATAACTGTGATAATGTCATCATTGAGGATGCTCACGGGCGTCCTATGACAGTGTGGGTGAGTGAGCATGTGTGTGTGTGAATGTGCCTGATCTCGTCTGAACAAAACTATTTTTACAACCACTTCCTGTGCAGCAGCTTGCAGCTGGACTCTAATAATGAGTAATAGGAGGAGAGTTTGAATACACACACTCACAGCAGTTGGTTCGACTCATGATCTCAGACATGTTGAATAAACATGAATGGCAATAATGATGTCTTCAAAATGGGACAGTTTTTTATTGTTCACCTTTTTTTTCGGCCAGGCAGGGCAAACAGACAAGATCACTGCAGCACTCAGGCAGATCTGAGTCAAGGAGAAGAAGGGAGAGAATGTGTGTAGGGGACAAGGAAGAGAGGGGAGAGGAGGTGAAAAGAGGGAGGAGAGATGGAGAGGGAGGATGTCAGGCACGCTGCCAGCATGCAGGTCTAATATGAAAAACGATGTCTGCAGCTGCAGCAACAGGCAAGCCAGGATGGATACAGTTCTGCATCAGAGACACTCCATCACATTCCCCACAGACGCCTAACTGCACAGGAGTTATGTTCACACACATATCGCTGCTGTAAATCATCTGTTGCAACAAGAAGGTTATGTAATAGAGCTTCCCCTAAAAACTGCATGCTGCACCTCATTGTTATGCCTTGAACGCATAACAACAAAGATAAATCACTGTGACAAATCACAAGAGTTTCCTGGTGTGTTACCACAGCATGCCTCGCCTCAGGGTGCGGGCTCATTTTTCTCAGGTGAACTGACTTGTCAACACATCTGCAATCGGTTCTGTTCACAGGTACAGTATGATCACCTGCAGACACTGTTAAACAAGATAGCATTTCAACATGTGTAGATCACTGGGTACATTTTCTAGATTGCTTTTACAGCAGAAAGGTATTTTGCTTTGTGGGACAAAACAGGAAGAGGGTTCTGTTCTTGGGTTGGGTGATATAACCATATGTACTGTGAGACAATATAAATTTATCAGCTGTATCTATCAAGATCTGCTTTATGGCAATACTGAATTTATATAGGATTATTGTGTGCGATGATGTGGCTTAGGCAAAAAACAAACACAACAGTAGATTTTTCCAGAGATGCTAGTATGTCACAATATATATTTTTATATAATCACATAAAAATACATATTCTGTGATTGTGGATTTTTAAAAATATGTCCAACCTTTTATGTTTGTTTTAGACTTTCTTACAACCTAGTGAATGAAGGAAGGAGTGAAAAGAGATGGAAAAATTACCCCACACGATAAAAGTGCTTTTTGCAATAGATAATGTAGGCCTTTAAGTTTCCAAAAACACCAAATGTGTCATGCTGAACTTTGGGGAGATGAATATTAAAAGATGACTCCATCTGTGTTTTTTTCCAAGTTGTTCAAATGGAAACGCACATTGGCCAAAAGCAGTGACGTGGGTTAGAGTGCTGATGCCCCTCCATGAATAACACCTGCGAGTCACACTGGATTCTGCTCTGATCTGGAGCCGTTTACTGGTGGGAGGAGAGCTCAGAGTTTACTTGTTTAAACTTTGAGCAGCAGCAACAGTGAGTGCTCTGTCTGTGTGTCTGTGGCTAATGGCTAGGCGGGCTAGGAGGGTTTATAGTCAGGTCAAGTGGGAAAAAGTTTTTAGAGGGACTTGGGAAAATGGCATTTTGACACTAAAACATACGTACTTTGACCAAAATTTGAATTTTTGGATTTGAATACATATGGGACACTACCGGGAAGCTACAGGACTATATAAAAAAAGGACCCATCCTTTAAATGATGGACAAAACCAAATTCATAAGTTTGTATATTTCACTCGGTAAAACATCATATAGCTTCAGTGAAGAGCTGGAACAAGCCAATACAGAACATATATAATGCTGTCAGACAGTGTGAAACAAAATTGTCTTTACAACCTTTCAAGCTACTTTAAAACTAAAGCTCAAGGGAAAAAAAGGGAAAAGGTGTATATTAAGAGATTAAATAAGTGGCACCAACATGAATCCTGACATTTTTTTTTACTTTTCACACATAGTTTATTAAACTCACCATTATCATTTTTATATAACTTGCTCTCTTTCTCAATAATCTATTCAAAGTCATTCTACTGCAGCTAATTCACACATTGTACTTCATACATTTGTGTATTTAACCAAAGTGTTCATGTTTGCACACACCCAATTTGCCGTCCTCTTATTTGCATTCTATTTTTTCTTTTATGCATACTGTCAGTACTTGCTTGCCTGCAAATGGCCTAATTCCCCACAGGGATCATTAATGTTTCATCTAATCTAATCAAACCCCTGCTGTCACCACAGAGCCAAGACAACAGTGTAAAGCTGCAGTGTCACTGAGCAGGATTGTAACAGAATATTATGTTTGATGTAAAGCAGACAGGGATGAGCTCACGCTGAGTCATAAAAATTAAACTGAATGTACGGAAATATGGAAATGTACTGAGCTGGTGATTAACTTTGAGGCTCTGTTTTGCCTGTCCAGACAAAACAGATGTGGCACAAAGGGTTAACAGCCACACTGTTCCTATGTGAATGTCTGCGGCTGTGATGTCCTGCAGTGTAACAACCTGTTCATTCACCTGTAAACGTGTTTTATGGCCCACTTCCCCTCTGAGTCTTTTGAAAGTCTCTTTCTCCACATTCCAATCTCTGCGTCTCTCTGCTTAAGAGCGAAAGAGGCAGAAAGGAAGAGACGGACAGACGAGAGAGAAAGCTCATGTGCATGGAGGAGTGTTTGTTGCACACACAAAGAAAACGGAGGGTGATGATGAGGAGTCAGATAGAGGGAAGTATAAAAGAAACAGAAAGGAACACAAAATAATGTTGTTACAAGGCTTGTCTTGTAACATGTGACATGTTTAGACAGACCACACACAAACACACCTAAGAGAGTCAGTGATTGACACACACATAGTGTCACGCACACGCAGACCATACATCATGTCACTTCTATGACTTTCATCCAAACAGCACCGCATGACATGGGAACAGAAACAGCATGTCTGTCTCTGTCACTTCCCCCGGTAGTCAGTGGTCTCTTTATAGTCACACACACACACACACGCGCACGCAGGCACGCACACACAACTTCCCTTTGCTGTCAGTCTTAGTGTGATGTATTGTTTTAATGCTGGTGTGTGTGTGGCAGCTAAGTCCGGTGCTAATGCGTCCAGCCAGGCAGCACTGATACAACAGTGAGAGCAGAGATAAAGCCGGCTTTGTGTCCAACTCAGGATCTCGGGCACAGAGTGGCTGAAATGGCACACAGCCATTGTCACAGGTTCACTGCGGTCATACACACACACACACACACACACACACACACACACACAGACATACAGTACACTAGCACTGGCTGAAACCACGGATATTAAAGGTGCAATTGCGACACTATTTAACATCGGTGAATCATTGACATATTATTTTGAGACATTAGCATAATTACTGTAAACAAACAACATCACCCATCCAGACTGACTGCCAGGCTGTAATGGCCTCTTTTACATTGTGTGTGACTGGAGTGGATTTCACAGGAAATGTGCAGGATGATAAAACAAAGTAGCAAGTGTGCGCTGTTAATCCACTGAAAATGATGCTCAAGCCATGCTTAAATCAATTTTTTTGCCCATTTGAGGGCAGTGCAATAAGCTGTAAACACAACACCGACATATTATCATCTTATACAGTTGATATGGCAAACTTGTTAGCAAGCAGTTATCTAGTTACACACTGAGCAGACACAAAGCAATATTAGCATTCATTTGGAGTTGTGTTTTTAAGTCTAACATTCACACTCTCTTCAGCTCTGTATTGCTCTTCAACTCCTGAGGGTAATATATAGCTCTTTAGCTGCTAAATGTTCTACTATGTTCATCAGTTAGCCGCTAACTTTGTCTGTCTGATCCTGTTAGCAAACAGTTGCCTATTTACACATCCAACACACAACATTAGCATCCATGTGGAGTCATGTTTCCGTCCATGTGGTAAATGTAAGTCCAATTTTCACCATCTTTTCCGTCTTTCTAGTTCTGTTTTGGTTTCCACCAATGTTCACCAGATAGTAGCTAACTTTGTCTGTTTAGTGCTGGGCAGGTTGTGTACAGAGTGTTTACCAGAGCCTTTTCGATGAACATTTCACCAATTGTTTATATGAAAATATTGATCAGTGCAGCTTTAACTTTTTGCAGTTTTTGCAGTAGTACTATATGGTGGGATGTGTGAAAAACTAGTATTAGCATAGAACAAGTTAAAACAGTAACTAGTACTATACAGTATAGTACAATTTGAGCAAAGATAAAACAATGGCTATTTCATTAGAATTCAACAAGAAAAAACCCCATGTATGTTTCTCCTGTAGTAGCTGTTGGATGCTAACAATTTTTTTATCTGTATTAAAATGACAAGTTGTTAAAATTTTATGCAAATGTAAAGTTGTAAGTGCTTTTTTAAAACAATTCATAATCTCAATTTCTGAGAGGCTGGCTCAGAATTTCATGCCAAAATTATCTGCCACTGGCAAAAATGACAGCAGTACATTAATCTCATAAATTATGTCAGTGAAGTGTGAGCGAAGTCTGATGAACAAACACAAATGTTGTCACTTGATATTTTATGGGTAACTTTACATCCATTGAAGCCTCGAACATTTGCTTTTTGTGTTGGAGAACAAGATTACAAGAACAAAGAAGGTGCAGCTTGAGACGAGTTGAGTGATTGATGTGGCATCATTACACACAGCTGCTCATTTTGTGAGTCATTTCTACCTGCTCTGAACTTTGACTGCCGTTAACCTTACACAATGATGCATCTTGTTCTCACAATGAATCTTGGGGATTTTTCATTTGTTCTTGTCTTCCAAGTCACAGTCCAACAACCAATCGCCTGGCAAGTAAAAACCTGAAGTCTTTATCTCTTTAATCTCTGTATTCCTTTGTTTTTTGTTACTTTTTAGATGATAAAATCACTTTTGAAACACTTGCTGATGAATTTTAGGTGACTCTGTTTTTCCAGGATATGAAATCTTTCGTTCAGTTGACTTTTTATTACACACTATCATTATGTATTGCTATTGTTTCCTTCCCCTTTTAACCTTTTCTCTGACTCATATTGTCACTCCCTCTCCACCGAGCTTTTGCCAGACGCTTTGTGCATGAATGTATGTATGTGTGTCACCTTTCTCCCACTTCCTGCTGCTAGCTGCAGCTTGTTCAGTGCCAAGCCGGAGCCTCCACCTGTAGAGAGAACAAGGGGGAGGTGAGGTGCCAGGTTACAAACGCACCCAATGTCACTCTGTCCGTTCTGCTCCCCTGCTCACCTCCACACAGTGTGCAGTGTCCTCTGGCTTCCACCTGCCTGCATACTTTACAGGAAACCTGTCCATTTCTACAACACTGATCCCCAAACATGGAACCTGCTAAGCTTTCTCTGTTCTTCTCCTTGATTGTGAAAATACTTTTCTGATCAATAAAAAGGACCAGTTGAGACAAGGCCATCCATTCAGACTGGCAGCCATAGCTTCTGCAATGCATTTTACATTGTAGTAGTTCCTCAACATACACTGAATGCCAACAGTTGACAAACAGACTCATCACAATTTTTTCTACTTTTTTTCCTCACATCTAAAATACACTATACTGTCTTTCACGATAAGTTACACAAGGAAATGTTTCCATTTAGGGTTTTTGAACAACTTTTGCCACAATCACGACTACACTGACCTTAAACATAATCCTCTCAGTCCCTGGATAGAGCATCAGTTACCACATTGTTCTTGCCTGAAATGTGCTTGACTTCAGTGCTATACGGCTGCAACACTAGACTCTACCTGCACACTCCAGCACTGGCACGCTGGAACTTGGCCAGGAAAGCGAAGGAAAGCTAACGGCTTGTGGTCTGAACAAAATATTCTGTTAAACCTCGAAATGCTTCACGGCCAACACCGAGGCTAAAGCCTCTTTCTCAGTGGTTGAATATGCTTGTTGATGTTTGTTTAGCTTATTGGAATAGTATGCCACTAGGCTCTCGCAAACCGTCCTCACCAGGCCGAAGGAGGGCAGCTCAGGCCTCTACGTCAAACATACCAGCTGTTAATTCCACAGAAACAAAGAGAGATTATTGATGACTTCCTCATGGGAAACCTAAAACTCTGTATCCTTTCTGACTTCTTACTAGCATCCTGCTGCTAATGCTAATTCTGCCTCACTCTAAACTCTGTATGTGGGCCCTTGGACTGAACAGCTAATCTGCTCTATCTAAACCTGGCAGTGATACCCTTTTAATGAGCTGAATAAGAATTGGGGGCCCTACCAATTAATATTCTAATCTATGGCTTCCTATTGATTTGTCACAGTACTGAAGAATGATTTATTGTTACGTCTAGGGGAATTACTTTACACTAAGCCTTGTGGCTATACCATATAATTTTGTGCTGAAAGGATGTCCAGTAAAATCCAACCTGTGGTGGCTTACAATGTACAGAAGAGGACACAAATCTTATCAACTATGGTCTCCTTTGTTTACAGACAATACAGACAACAAATTTACCAGTGGTACACCTGTAAGTGCTGTAAAATAGATAACATGGGCGTCGTGTTTACACATAAAGCGAGACAGGTGTAGTGATGGTGGGCCATCTGTGAAGCCGTGTTGTGTCCACACCATCCACTGACCCAGAAAGCAATGCCCTGGTTTAGTGTGAAGGAGAAAAAAGCTGAGCATCTATCACTCTACTAAAGTAGACTAACAAGTTAAGTCTTTTATGACACATAGACAAAACGTGTTGTGTCTGCGGACCCATTTGTAGTCTCAGTAATGACTTTACAAAGGTTTACTGGTGACTTTGTTTATACTACCAGTTACAGTTAGGAAAGAAGTGCCCTCGAGACCCCTTTTAGTGCCTTCATGTATTACTGGGTCATGCTGCGCTGCTCTTGGACAAACCCTGTGTGTTTATTGCCATTCCTGTTCTCACATATTCAGATGCACCGCAGCACGCCATGCCAAGCCATCGGCATTCACCCAAACTCACTTACACACTCGCAGCAGCTCCGAGATTGGCAAAGCGGTGTGCGCGCGCGCACACACACACAGCAATCAGCGAAGGGAACCTCTTTTTATTTCCTGTAAAAGAGAGGAAGCAGTTGGGAGGTGAGCCGAGGACATCAAGAACTCTGTGACCCTCTCCTTTTCACCACCACCACCACCTCACCACTGGCATGTGTGGGTGTGTGGTGGGTGTTTATGTATTGCGTGCGTGTGGACAGCTGGTGTTTGTTTGTGTTTACATCTGAAGAGCCGTTGATTCAGGGAGGCGAAGATAGCGATGGCCGCAGAGCTGGACTCCCTCTTTCAAAAGCTTTTCTCCCTCTTCTCCTCCATTTTGGCTTTCATCTCCGGCCCTTCCATCTTTTGGGGAGGGGGGAAGAGAGACAGAGAGAGAGCGAGGGAGGCAGAGGGACAGAAAAAGGTTTGTAGAACATGACTTTGTAGTCTGGCTGGGTGACTGTATTAAAGTAGCCTGGCTGAGAGGTAGCCAAGCGTGAGATTATGACACATCCATCTTCCCTCTGTTATTACTGAACACACTGCTCTGCTGTCTCAAGTTTACACACACTCACAAGTATATGTCTTGATCTGGAGGGCCAAATGACAATTCACATCCTTTAAAAAAAACCTCACATTCAATCAACTGTAGAGCCAATATTCACACACATGCTGACTAGGTTGACATACAATATTTATTTAGGTTCACAAAAATGATAAGTTAATTATCAGGTAGTCCACAAATATTGTGGGAATGGTCTCATACAGTCATACAAGGGGGGAAACATACATGAGAAACCATTTAGGAACAGGCCCACCCAGAAACGCTCTGATTTAACCAAATAAAGTATGAAGCATGGAAAAAGGATGAACTGAAACATTAGTTTAGTCTGAATAATAAAAAAGAAAGTTGGTTATTTATTCATTATTATATCCATAATTTCCCTAATCATCTTATTTATCTTTTTTAAAAAAGACCCCCAGCTATTCAAAATATCTTCTGTTATCTGTTGCTCTTCTTTAATCGAATGAAAAAATAATCCGAACAGGACGAACTAAAAAAAGGGGGGCAGACCCTGCATTTAAAATATTGCCGTATATCAGGGTCATCCCTGAACTGTCCCCTCAGCAGTATCAGTGGACCAGGGACTGGTCGAAACTAGAGACCTAAATGTTGTAAAAACCCCTCTGAAGTACAGTATCCAAGGGTATATATATACTGTATATCTGAAAGTAGTCTGTAGTGTCCCCAAATAGCCTGTGGTGGGCTTCCCAAAGCTGCCCTGCACCCATTTTCTTCTCTTATCAATATTTTGTTTCTCTTATCTTGCCTTTAGTCTGAGACACTGATGATTCGACTCTGTAGAGAAACGCTCATCTGTTGCATTTCTATCAGCTTTGGGGATGACACCCACCACCCCGCCCCAACTCCACCCCCTCCCATTAACATGTCTCAACCTCATGTATGTTTGCTACAAAAGATGTTACACTTTATGAACACATCATGCAAAGTGGCAATTCTGTTTACAAAGAGTCAAAGATGGAGTAGTCGTGTTTTTTATATATATATATATATATATATATATATATATATATATATATATATATATGTACAGACGGGTGACAAATTAAAAGGAAAAACCAACATAAAGTGTCTTAGTAAGGTGTTGGGCCACCACGTGCCGCCAGAACTCTACTGGAGGTATGAACACCGTTCTTCCAAAAAATATTCCCTCATTTGGTGTTTTAAGGTGGTGGTGAGTGCTGTGTAACATGTTGGTACAAAATCTCCCATAGGTGTTCAATTGGGGTGAGATCATGTGACTGTGAAGGCCATAGTATATGATTCACATCATTTTCATACTCATCACTATTGAGTGACCCCTTGTGCCCTATGGATGCGAGCATTGTCATCCTGGAAGGGACCACTCCCATCAGGATAGAAATGTTTCATCATAGGATAAAGGTGATCACTCAGAACAGCTTTGTATTGATTTGCGGTGACCCTTCCCTCTAAGGGGACAAGTGGACCCAAACCATTCCAGCAAAATGCCCCCCATTGCATAACAGAGCCACCAGATCCCCTCACTGTAGGGGTTAAGCATTCAGGCCTGTACCGCTCTCTTGGTGTACGCCACACATGCACTCGCCCATTTTTTGAGAATATGGTGAAGGATGACTCATCTGACCGTATCACTTTTTCCACATCTCTGTAGACCGGTGCCTAACTCTCAAATGTGCATTCATCTTTGTAATGAGGGGTTTATGCACTGCCACCCTACTATAATACCCCTCTCTCTATGCATTTGTCGACGGACTGTTCTTGCTGACACAGTCTGATCACGTCCTGCATTGACATTCTCCTGAGGAGGAGTTACTCTTCTGTTTTTCCTTACATATTACACTCATGCACGAGCATCACGGTCATCAAATCTGTGCTGTCAACCATGATTTCCGACCCCGTTTACTGATGTCTGTCCCATAGATCTAAATGCAGACGTCACTTTAGTTACTACTTAAACACTCTCCAGTTGAACAGTCTTTGTGACTCAAGCTCCTGCGCCCCAACAATGAACCCTCTTTCAAAGTCACTTAGATCTTTTCCTCTTGGCATCTTGATACAAAATCAGAATCAACTGGGCCTGCTCAGCATTTTTATACGCCACAGAGCATGGTTGGATGTATTTTTTTCCTTTAAAGGGAACATATTGTAGAAAGGGAGATTTCCATTTCTTTTTTGATTATAAAGCAGGTCTAGGTGCTATATAAATACTGTGAAAGTATCAAAACGCTGAGTCCACGGAGAAATGCACACAGTCCGTATTCAGAAACTGTGCCTTTAAACGAGCTGTTTGGACTTCTGTAAGGTTGTGATGTCACAACTATACTCTCAATGTTTCCCCTACCTCACCAAGGGCAGAGCTCACACACACACACAGACGGAGCGGAGCAGAGCAGAGACCGTCGCAGAGGAAACACTGCGCAGTTGTTACCCAGAGCCCTGGTTTTACCAAGCTACAGTAGGCCACAATCTGTGGTTGGCCTAGACATGCGTCACTCAGTCAACCAATCAGAAGAGAGGGCCACTGAGCAGACACAAAACAGCCCGTTTCAGGCTGAGTGAGACAGAGGGGCTGCATCCATGGCTTGTACAGCTGTAACTATGTGATTTTTGACCATAAAAACATGCAAATATTTGTAAATAGACCACAAAAATGTAAATATTAAACTGGGAAAAGGGCATAATATGACCTCTTTAATTTGTCACCCATCTGTATCTGTAGCTATTTTAGCTGCGTTTGATTCGTTCTTTACCAAAAAAAAAAAAGAAAGAAAAAAAATCAACCTGAAGTCCCACCCACTTTCAAAGCCACCTCCCTTAACCTTTCAACAAAACAACAGAAGCATTATAAACGATATTATATTAAACCATGATTTCTCATTGTTCTTGAAATACCCAAATCTCCAGAAAAGTATACAGAGGACAGTTGTGAGTCCAGGTTTAAAACCGTGTCAGGAAAAGCCATCGCAGCGAGGATCAGTTAGCATAAACCAGAGTGGCTGCTGCCTTTAAGAAAAAACCTTTAAAAACATGTCCTGCGTCGTCAGCGGCAACGGTTGGTTTAAGAAGAATCCCTGATTGGCTGAGAGAAGTCAGGTGACCACCAGGTGAGGTAAGAAAAGTCCCACCTTGACGATGGGGATGACAGTATGGAGGTGTTTCCTCTAAACGCTAATGTGTGTGTATTTGTGATTGCGTGTGTGTGTGTATATATTTGTGTGTGTGTGTGTATACATTTTGATTACAAACTGACCACCCACTCACATGCGTACACATTCACACTCAAGTGCGTGATGATTTTTCGAGTCAATCTAAAACACTGCATTGCAAGTTCCTCTCTCCTCATGCAGCACAGACAGTTGCAGAAACACAGAACATCAGTGGCAAAAAACACCGGCAGAAAAGATGGAAAAAAAAAAACTAAACAAAAAAAACAGAAAAATTAAATTTGCTGCCTTGAATGTCCTTGAACATCACATAGAATCCTTGGGCGTGACAATTTTTTTTTTTTTTAAGTTTCTCATTTTTTAGTTCAATAATATTTCTCTTATCTATGCATTTACTTAGGAAAAAACTAACAAAGATTTCAGTTGCTCTCTTATTACTATGTGTGTGCGTATCTTTTTTTTTTTCTATTTTTGTATTGACGTTTGCATTGGTTTTCTCCTCTTCTTAAATTGTCCACGTTGAGTTTTTCTTGGTTTGCGTAGTTTCCTTCTCTTTCCATATCCATCCGTCTAAGCCACACCGCATCAGTTTTGGAGAAAAGACTGAAGCCCATTTCTAACCATTATCACCCACCCGCCCCGCATTCATCCCCCGTTTCCCTCTCTCCCCTCCCTCCCTGGGGTGGACGGGGGCTTTTCAGTCACGTGCGGCCATTCATCTCTCCGCCTCCATCGCTACACTAGCCTTCTGCTCAGCGCCTGCGTGGGGGTTCACACCCGTGGGCCAGGCGGGGCAGGGCTGCGTGGGGGGCTGCCCCTGAGTCCAGAGTCCCTGTGGAGGTTGCGGCACATTAGGTACATTTGGTGAGACCCCCCAGCCGCCGACCTGAGGGGGCGGGGGTGAGGTGGCCATGGATGCGGCCATGGGACTGCCGCCGCTGCCGCTGTTGAAGCTCTCGGACGCCTTCAGCCGGGAGAACATGGTCAACGCGTCTGGGAAGTTGGGGGGCGTCGCTGGTGTGTTGGCTGGGGTGCACATCTGAGGATGAGGAGGGAGAAAAAATGATTAATGCAGATCAAAAAGACAGCTTCAATTAGATATTATGAGTATTAGGTCATAAATGTTTCACATTTCTCATGATTAAGTTCATCTACACAGGAGAAGAGTTTCCCTTCACACAGTCTGTAACTGTCCACTTCTGTTTCAGTCAGCAGTTATTTCTGTTAGAAATAGAGCTGACGAGATTAGTTGATTAATTAATCAACAAAAAATTTACTTGCAAAAATTTTGATGATAAACTTATTGTTTAAGTCAATTTTTAAGCAAAAAAGCCACATTTTCTGATTTTTATAGTCTTTTATGATATTAAATTGAATCTTTTGGGGTTTTGGACTGTTGGATGGACAAAACAAAAAAAGACATTTGAAAATGTTACCTTGGGCTAGTAGGACAACGTGAGGAGTACTTTTCATTATTTTCTGACACCAAATGCTTAATTAATTGATCAAGAAAATAATCTGCAGATTAATCAAGAATGAAAAAAATAGGAGAATGACTTTTGACAGGCCACATGTAGTGAACCTGCTGCTTTCAGCAGTGGGTTAGTGTACTTGTAGTTTAAGAGAGCAAAATGAAACCTTTCTTCTGGCTGCACCACATTCTGTGTTATTGTACAATCAGTAGAGAAACCAGTATATTTTCCTCTTGTATAATGGATTTCTTCCAGTATGATTGTTGACTGTCACTCTAAAATGGTGAGGCTAGTAGGCTACAGAGAGAGTTTTGCTCTTTTATAATAAGTGAATAAGTTCAAAAACCTTCATCATGTTACGCTGCCACTGGCCTGTTATCATCAAGAAAAATGAACATACACCGCCAAACAGCATTTTCCTGAAATTTACATTACAAAAACTAGTTTTCAACTGTGTTTGCATGTGGTTATTCTTGTCAAGGAGGCAAACTGTTTTGTATAACTGAAGGGAAAATTAGGGGAATCCCAGGCAGTCTTTGCTTTCCCCAGAGGGTCCTGTTGATGACATTACAGCCCTTTGTTTACATTCACTTCCTGTTTCAACTGTGAAGTGGCGTCCACTCAGATTTAACAAACTAGATAAACTTGATTGTCAAGAGTTAATGTAGCAGATCAGACGGAGAAAAACAAGTCATCTTGTCAGCTATGCAACAAGTCAGCTATGTGGACACACACACACACACACACACACTCACAAGCAAAAACACATATGGACACACAGTCTCCTTGGCCTTCTTATGTCCCCCTGTGCTCTAACCTGCTCCAACCCTCCTTTGTGCCAGCGCTGTTATTGTTCTGCTGCCAGGAGTTCCTTTAGTGGTGCACCCCGAGCAGTGCACACACAACACACGAGTGTGCCAAAAGCAACACCGTACCTACCACCTTGTAGCGAACAGACCATGTGAACAACATGTTTGGCAGCTCAGAAATAGTAAGCGGCGTGTGTAAGCCTCTCACACACTGCTCTATGCTCCACTTCCTCCTTTATGTCCCGTCCATTTGTGTCCAGGAAAACAACAACCTACTGTATTCCACAGGGAAGCAGAGGTGGAACCACGTTTAGTCAGGAGGCTTGCCATCTAAAAATAAGAGCCTGGGCTGAGAGGCTAAAAGGGCAGGCACCTACATGACAAAATAACCCTAAACCACCAGGTCTCAACAATGGAAGAAAACAGCTTGGCAACTCCCAGGAATAGGATTAAATAGGATGAAATTTAACTCCAACTGACATTGCAGAATGTGAGCTTGCATTCAAATCAAATTTAACCTATTAAATCCACTTTATTAACCATCCACGGTGCAGTTTGCATGGTCAAACCTACAAGTGGTTACATTATTAAGCACTTTAACTCAAATTATGCCATTAAATGTCCCCCAAGCATCTTCTACATAGACTTTCTTTTTTTTTTAAAACAACACAACAATGTCACAGACAACATCTTTTTAACAGGGCTCCATGAATCAACTCTGAGAGGAGCAGCTGCAGTCTTACATGAATACTGGACAAAAACAAATATAAAATGCTGAAATGGGGGGAAAAAAAGGCAGGAAACAATATTCCCCTTGCTGACACAGACCTCAGGCTGACCCGTGGTATCTAGTCAACTCTTGGCTACATCACCCAGGATGCACAGACTGTGACATACCGCCGTAGCACACGAGCAGCACTTCAGAAAAACAACAGAGTGACAGGAACACCATTTCTCCCTCAGGGGTGTAATTGGACCATCTTGCCCCCTAAAAGTGCTGCGGCTTGCAGGTTAGTCCTGCAAATATACAGTGTGGGGCCAGACCGAGCCAGGGGTTCTCAGAGTGGCACGCTGTTATGAAAGGTGAGCGTGTCCACTGTGCACTCTGACAGGAAACGCTGGCTCATGTCTCTGAGGCCGTTTCCTGCGGTAAAGAGACACCCTGGAATGTTGGAGTGACCTCTACGACCTTTCCTGTTCTTGGTGGGCAGCGGTGGAGGCTACTGGTTGGATTACTTAAACCTCGTGATCAGTTAGAGTCAGTGTGGCTGGAGCTCAGGTGGGCAACAATAGATGAGGCCTCCTGCCTCCTTGCTTACTGCCCGGGAATGGAAAATGAGACTAAAATGCTGACACGTGCCCTTTCAGAATGTCTGCTGAGATCTTTCCTTTTGACTTACTCATCCATGAACACACACACACACACACACACAGATGAGTACAAATACACACCTAGAGTCAGCTAACATGCAGAGACTATGCATCTCAGTTCAGTCCAGTTGGGGCTTTTATTTCATTTTTAACAGTAGACCAAGACAGGAATGATAGGAGAGACCATGCTTACATCATCCTTACACTCCTCCAGTCAAGAAATAACACCGCCCAACACAACTTTATGTGTCTACGCGTGTGTGTGTGTCTGCGCAGGGGACCTTTAGAGACGCAGACGGTATCGACCCACGGGGAAGCGGATCTGGTCCAAAGACGCAGAAGCTGTCTTCTCTGCAAGGCTGTCTGAGGTTGGATCTGACTGCTTATCAAACAGATCCAACCTTTCTTTTCTCACAGATAAAAGCTTCAACAGAGCTCAGACCTGTCAGCATTCACAGTGTAAAGCCCCACTCATTAGTATGACATAGGGAACTCGTGTATAAAATGACTGCACATTTGCGGGGTGTAACATCTGTATTTAGTACAAATCACATCAGATTCCTTATGAGTATGGCTGTGTTTTTTGTCCATATTTCTAATTGTAGTCTCCTTACAACAAGTTCGGGTGTCACGTTTTACTGTCTGCATTACACAACTGAAATCAAAAAGCATACCGTAATACACTACATGATACTCAAGTGCTGTCTCTTGTCAGAGTAGAGAAAACAACACCAGAGGTCTACATGCCTTCCAGCGCGGAGATTAAAACCAGAGCTCTGGTGCAGCATACTGAGGAAGCAGGTTAGTGTTTGTGTGTTTTCCCTTGGTGTGTATTAAGCTGCCTAGTAGCAGATTAACTCTCGCTGCACTGAGGCAAGGACAGAAAAATACTGCAAGGGCTGCTGAGACCGGTGCGTGCAGGCCGAGGTTCAAATCCAATTGGCTCTTAACAACTGAAGGGCATGTGGGCTGCTACAAGAGGGTTAATATTTCAGCAGAGAAAATCGCTACCTGTATGCACATACACACACGCGTGTTAAAGTGAAGGGTGTCGACAGAGGGTTTGCAGTTGCGTCACAAACTTATAAGCAACTAGCAGTGAACTATCTGTGTGCAAATATTGGCTGAATGTATGAATATATGTGTATATGTTGTGCGTCAGTTCAGTATGTAATGCAGCAAAGCGAGAAGTCTGCTGAGGTAATCTAGTGACACAGTAAACTGTCTACTTCTAATTTCCAAAACACTACAAGAGTCAGCTCAGTTCAGGGAGGTCTGGCCATCCACTGCAGAGTATTTGTTCAAGATATACAGATGGAGAGACAGGGGGAATAACAGACAGCGAGAGGGAGTTTGTGTTCAAAACAGAGCCAACAGAGAGGTGTTGCCATGGGGACGGTTGTTATGAGAAAAGAGTACAGATCTCCCTGTTGACGGGACGGGGCTGAGGCTCTGCGGTCGCAGCGGCCCGGTCCTGTCCACCCTCTCTTCAAGTCTGTTTGCTGAGCCCAGCTTGAAGAACGCATGGCTGACGGGCAGTAACCGCTCCAAACATGCCTGGCCCGGACTGCGGCGAGGCTCTGCGATCCTTAAACACTCCCCCGTTTGTGTACATACGTATGTGTGTGTGTGTGTGTGCGTGCGTGTTTGTCCACAAACATAGATGAGCTGGAGTTATTTCCATTCTAACCAACCACATTCCTCAAAAATATCAAGTGTGTGCATGTGCCAGGCTGAGAAAAGAAGCTTTCTATCCTTTTGCATACTTGTGCAGAGGGTCCAGTCACATCTCGCGACCCCGACCGACCTCTTTCATGTGACGTTTACCTCAGTGCTTCAGTGCTTCTACCCCGCGCGCACACGCACACTTACACTTCAGTCTATCTGGATGTTTCCACCCAGCTGTCAGGAATTTTAAGACAAATTTTGCAAGAAATGAAATGTGATCTGCTTGTTTCCCTTCATTTAAGCAAATAAAGACGCTTCCTTACTGACCAAAAATGTCGTATTCAAGTAGAAATGAGTAAGTTATTGTTCGGTTTCAGGGAATACATCGGAAACACTAAAACAGGGGGAAACAGCAGGTTGACGATTATCACACTTTTTATAATATCCCAGTGTCCTAAGGAACTTTTGAACTGTTGTGAAATTATAGTAAGGCATTTATCCAGCTAATCTGGCCGAGACTACATCACCACTTATTCACATTTTGTCTGGTTTTTGACACAAAAACATCTACTTGAAGCAAAGTTCAAAAGGTTTTCTTGCTGAATATAACATTCCTACTTTCATGCATCACAATTTCAAACCCAGCTTCTTTTTCTGCATCATCCCCTCTGCAGTGAACATCGGTATGAATCTATGACGTGTCAGTTTTCTCTCCCTTCTCTATCTTTCTCTCACTTCCCTCTCCCCGTCTTCCTCTCCCTCTCCCTCCAGTCTGTGGCTTGTTGCTAACAGTTCACACATTGTATGTCAGCGCTTGGAGCAAGCTGTACTGAGAGATCTGTGAGACACAAGAATCGCGGTGAAACATGCGGCAGGAAGTCTCCGACCCTGGGACCACGTTCTTTAAAGGATTTGGCCCTGTCATGAACACAGACATTTTAAGACTTCCAAAAGTCTGACTAGAAGAGGATCTTTTGCCTGGATTTTAAGATTTCACCTGTTCAGTATAATTTACGCTGATATTAACTAGACATCAGCAGAGTATGTTGCAAAACAGCTGAAAGAATTCTCTTCTTCACCCTGGTAAATAAAACCACGTGCAAAACAACAGCTGGTCTGAAACTACAAACAAAAGCAAATTTTTAGGCCACTTCCTAAACATGCTGCCGGTGACTGGACAATGTGACTGTCAAAAAATGTTTCTCCACAGCAAGTCTGTCAATTTCCAAAATAACAGAGGGTCAACAACTGCAAAAACAAGATTAGGTGTCTGTACTGATGACTTGGCTGCTGTTGCTATGCCACCAGGCATGCACACTTAAAAATGTTTATTTGGTTTATTTGTTGCGCCAACACACCAAACCACACCAACACCAAAAACTGTAAGGTAAGGTCTGGTACTTTTTCCACACATGTTTTCAGAAATTTTACTGCCAAGACGAAATGCATTCAACAAACATGTGATTGTGAACTTAGTCGTATCACTCCATATCTAAAAGAATTCTCTACAACACAACATCATGTCAAAATATACAAACTACCTTTGCATACCTTTCCACAAAGGGAAATGCCAAAATTAACTCTCCATACTTTATTATTACAGAAATGCGTAGGATTCTTGGAATCAGACCTCCACACTGTTGTCGGACATGTTTAGCAAAGCACTTAACCTTAATCCAAGTGTTCCACTGAAGCTGCTTATAGTATACAGTAACGGACTATTAATGACTAATACTGTGAATAGCTGACAAAGAACATCAGATTCCCGATATAAGAAAAAGAATAGCAAAATATGAATAGAAGACACAAAGTAGAGATTACATTTCCCTTTGTTGGTGTTGAGTGCTGGATGCGTGGGAGGATGCTTGTGTTCCAGCAGCATCAGGTCTGGACTAGTCTTGGGTGCATTTACGTCAAGCATGTTTGAAGGAGTTTATATGCATTCTGAAACATTCTCACTCCTTTTGTTTGGTTTGTTTGGGGCGTGTGAGGACAATGCCATTCAAAGCTGGCAACACTGACAATGCAGGTCCGTGTCCACTTTGACAGGAACAACAGTGCACTCTATACCTAAGAAAACAGAACTGTACTGTACAGTATGTGAGACAGGTACAACATCAGGTCAAATATTACTAATTTTACACACCTTTCCAGAACTGACAACACAATCTGAGCCATCGTTTCATGTTCACAAAAGAATAGCTGAATGAAGAACTATGAAGAACTTGTGGCTGAAAAGCCAAAATTAACAAGATAAACTGAGGTCAAACTTGGCCTCAAGATGATATGAAATGCCTCCTCAATATATCAAATTACTGGCAAAGAGCACAGAGACGTCATTAATGTTCAGACAAGTTTATGGGAACTGGAATTTATTGTTTTGACTCCAACATTGTTTCCTAAATCTGTAACAGATGACAATTTACCAAAACTCTGTCCAATAAACAAGCTACTTGCGAGTCCATGTAACTGAAATGAAAGTCCTGATTTACATGTAATCTGACAGCATAAACCTCAATTAAACCAAAATAAACAAAATCAACTTCCATTTACAGATTGTATGAAAGAAATACACTGTAGATGTGGCTGCAGCCTGGTGTCACTGGTAATTTAGTGTCGTTAATGTAATGGTAGGACTGATTATAAGTGATGCCCTGTGAGGATTGTGAAAATGAGGGTTAAATGGAGGGGCAAGGCAGATTAAAAGTTAATACAAGACAGACAGGGGAAAGCACCATACAGATAGAAAAAAGGGAGTAAAGCGGAAAACAGTGAAAGAAATAAGTGAAATGAACAGATTAGGCAGCAAAATATATAATTGCCTTGAAGAGCGCTATGGTCAGGGCAAGCTGTGTAGAGTATATTGAGAGCGGACCCCTATTAACTGTAACCTTCTTACTAACGGTTCTAACTTTAGAACGCAACAATTAATAACCCACAACTAACTCTTTAACAGGGCAAAACACCACGGCACACAACAATTTGTGACACATAAACAATTTGTAACACTAATAATTGTACATTTACAAAATTACACCGCCAAACGGCATGCTGGGTACAGCTCACTAGCTAGCCAGTTAGCTCTGTTATTGTGACTCCGGAGATTCAGATTGAGATTCAGGGGAACGAGGCCTCTCGTATAATGACGGTTATCGGGACAACCTCCGTCAGCCTCCTATTGCTCTAGAGATAAACATGATTTTTACATGAATCGATTCAAAAGCTTGTTTGTGAGTCTGAACGAAAGTAAACACAGGAACTAGCCGCCTGTAGCAGCTTTATGGCTAACTGCATAGGGAACTACATTCGGGGCAGTTTCGGTTTGTTTACGTCTGAGGCTGTGGATAGCTCAGCGTCTGTTCCTGCTAGAGAAGTAGTAACTTAGTAGATGAAATAAAATGGTTCATGTCTGCAAGTTTCCAAACTGCAAGGATAAAATGACAAGATACACACTGAGCAGTTTTCATGGACTACCGCTGGATGATAAAGACTTGCATACTGTAGTTCCTCACACCGTTACGTGTTGTAATCACATTTTTCTTACTGTGTGGAGCTGAACGTTTGATCCAATCGGCCTCGCTCTTTTCTTCTAGTTGATTTTGTGGAGGTGTAACAATCTCCAGGACGATAATGGCGATAATTGCTGTACATCCATGTGTAGTAGTTACACAGCTGGGATTACTCTCATCCGTGGACACTTCTAGATTTTTCCGAGTCTGGCAGCAACAGGTCTGACTCTTCACTCGTCAGGAGAGCAGTGACTGCACCAGCAGTTTCTCTAAGGTAACGGTTACTGTACGTCGACTTTCCTGACCGTCCTGTTGCCTTTCTGCCTCCATTCTTTGTTTTTCTTATCCCATTTGTTTTAGCTCCTCTCTGTGTACTCCGGTTCAAAAAAATACAGTTGACCAGTCAATGTAAAATGACTCACAATCATCCTCATAATAGTCTGCCCATAATAATCCGTCATTGCACTTAGTTGTTCTAGTTTCCTTACAGTCTAACCACGGTGAAAGTCAGCCTCAGACATGAAAACAAACCAGCAATGCGCGGATGAATATGTGGGTGGTTCGGTTAGCTGGCAAATTCCCCCGGATATAGTTCCCCATGCAGTTAGCCATAATGCTGCTACAGGCGGCTAGTTCCTGTTTTTACTTTCATTCAGACTCAGAAACAAACTTTTGAAGCAATTCATGTAAACTCTATGTACTCCTGACAGTTGAATAAGCCACTATAAACCTATATAAAGGCCCAGTCTTACAAAAAATAAAAAATACCGTTATATACTGTGAAACCGCATGAATATTAAAAAATACCGCAATACACATTTGTGGTCATACTGCCCAGCACTAAAGTACATCAACTATTCTTACAAAACAATAGATAACAGTAACTTACAGTAAACAACTTGCTAGCTTAATACAATGGCAAACTGCTAATTCTAAAACAAATCACATATTTCAGAGATACCCCATGCTGAACTCCAGGTATTGATTGTAAGGAGGGTAAACAAAACTTAACAACAGGACCTCCATCTATCCATCTGCCTACTTCCTCTCCAAGCTGTGTATGGAAAACTGCCATTCCTTTACACCTGTACTGGTAGACAGTGGAGGTTTGGCACTAGTTAGTGTTACCAAATCAACACAATCCCATCAATCTAAACCAGAAAAGCAACTGTCTGTGTTTTTTTCATCCAAGCCTGTACCTTGATGACATGAAGGTGACTGTCAGCTTTTTATGGGAGTGGCTGGATGTCAAGACTAGATGTCTCTTTCCCAAACCAAATAAAAGAGGCTAACAGGTGCTCCTGAATGTTTCAGTCAACTCAAGTGACTGTCCCCTCCCCTCACCACCATTGACCCCCGACTCCTTTGACCTCAAACAGCTTCCAGCAGCTGCGCCCCTGGGTGCTTTTCATTTGGCTAATTTATGCTTCCTCGCGTCCTCTGGCTGTGACCCGGAAACTGATCTCCCTCCACCATCATCAAGGACCTTCCAATCCCTTAAATGCACCTCAGAGGAGACAAGGAGCAAGGAGAGCAGAGGCTCCTGGAGGAGCTTAGAGTGAGGAACCACAAGTGTATCCTCTGCGGACGTTTTTTCCCGGACGGCAACACCCCTTTGATCAAATGTGTTTATTGATTGGTCAGCTGACCTGACGGGACAGTAAATAGTCGGGCTGTTGTTGTAATACAGCAGATCAGGAAAACTACCTGTGAAGCAGGAATGATGGCACCAATAGCAGCCTTTCATATTTATTCAAAAAATTTAAATTACTGAATAAAAAACAAATAAAAAACACTCTTGTAACAATTTTTTCTTCTTCATAAACCAAAAGGCTTCTCCTTTCTTCTTTTCCGTTTCAAGTACGTCTCAGCTCCTTCAGGAAAATATGACACAGCTGTGTGTCATCCTGACCCTGACAAGGACGTCAGATGTTCAAACTAAATAAGCAATATTTTATTTAGACATATTGTGCAAGCTACAGCTGTTTTTATTTACTCCTTTTCGTCGGTTCTGTTCTTTCAGTAATTAACAGATTTAAACTGTCTATTTGTGTCTTATTCTGCAACAGCCAGATGCTGCTATAGATCTATGATCAAATAATAAAACATTGGAGCAGTTATCAGGTGTTTTCATTCCAGCTATCACTATATAGAAATGATTAAGTTACAGTTTAAAGTGTTAATTGTACATTAATTTTAAGTTTAAACTTTTGAGTTTCAACTGTTACTTAATAATTTCCACATATTGATAGCTGACTACATATTTGACAGTTGAGATGCTGTGCGTCATGAGCAGTTGCCGTTTCCTCAAAATGATGTTGGAGTGAGTGGAGCGAGGACGTCCCGTCTGATGAATTAAATTCCTCCATCCTCGCATCTCTCTCACGGATCCTCGCCAGGAGGAACTGAGACATGAGGAGGGGACGCGAGTGAGGGAAGCGGGTAGACACGTTAGCCAAATGAAAAGCACCCCGAGTCTGTGTGTGAGTGAATATTGCGCATGCACACACACACACACAGGAGCAGGGTTTTGTGTTCCCGAGAGACTCAGTTGATCATTAGCCAGGCCGTGCTCTGTTTTTGTGCGTAGTGTGACACTGTATAATGGAGGAAGGAGAATGACAAAAACAAAAAAAAAAATACAGAAGCAATGACAGAATGAACAGAAAAAGAAAGCAGCAATAGGCAGCAGACAGGAGAACTGGGACTGTGTGGAGCATGTGTTCAGTTTGACCAACTGCACACACTGTGCTGCTCACAACAATGGCTAACAATAGGTGTTCAGTGGCCCACTCATATCTAGAAAAAGGAGTTTGGCCTGTCAACTGGTAACAGGCTGGCAACAGAAACTACTAGGCCAAAGGTCATCATGAGAGAGAACAAAACATGATTACAATGCACACACTAAGCTTGCCAAAAGATATCTTTCTTAAGGCTACGCATACACTGCAGATCAAGTTTAGTGTTTCTCTCACCTCACATGCAACACATTTGTTATATTTCCTGTTTAGTGTCAGTTTCCAATTTCCATATGAACCATTGAACACTATCAGAGCAGAATTTGATTTAAAAACTGAGTTCAGAATTTCTCAGTGTAGCCGTCACAATAAGCAAATTGTATTCATCTGAGGCTGCAGCATACAGAAGCCTAACTGATGTATTTACATAGATGACAACAAATGCAAAGATGAGGGGAAAAAAAGGCAAATAGTTGGTCGGTAGTTCCAGGAGATTTCTCAATTCAAAACTGAAACAACAAATGTTTGCAGCTTGGGCAGACTCTTCAATTTTGCAACCTCACACACATCTAATATACAAAGTGAAGAGCAGAGGCAAGAGGGAAGAGGATCGAACGGGGACTGGTGAGGGGTCAGGGGCCAGGAAAGCACAAAAAGGATGGACGAGGCTAGGAAATAGTAGGACAAGGTACCAGCGAGCCAGTGTAGAAGAGTCAGTTGACCTGAGCCTGGCTGCAGCACTAGTGCTAACCTGAAAAAACAGGCCAGGGAGACACAATATGACAACATGCTCTTTATGCAACAGACAAGGTTCCCATGTGGTGCTAGGCCTAACCTTTGTGTGTGTGTGTGTGTGCGTGTGTGCGTGTACTCAGTGACTCCCAGAATCAGTGTGAAACCCAATCCAACTCCACTGCTCATAAACACATCTGGTCCTTGCAGCCATCCCACATGGATTCCCATAGCCTGAGTCCCTTGAGCCAAAGTTCCTGTGTGTATCTGTGTGTGTGTGTGTGTGCACGCGCATGTCTTTGTGTGTGTGGTTAGGGTTCTGGGAAGCCGTGCTCCTGGAAACATGCAGGGCAACACGCTGGAACATGCAGCACGCAGGCCAAGCCTCTTCAGAAGTGGCTAACTGCTTGGCATGGCTGTACGAAACGCGTACGGACACACAGACATATCCAATATATCCAGGCACAGATGCATGCACACCCATTAACAACATTAACAGATCTAGACACGATTAATTCTGAAATCTGAGACACACTGCTGCATGCGCACCCACGGGATTATACTGTACAAACACACACTCATGAAATTCAAACACACAAACAATGGGAGATAAACTGGATTTCACCTCATTCTACACTTACACATCTGTAAGTAATGTCTGCAGCAGGACAGAGAACACCTTGTTTCTATTGTGGCAGAGACACAAAGCAGGACTGTGTTAACTTAGTTATTGTGTCTTCTACCCAAATACCTGGCATTGCCCTGCTATTAGCCTGTTTCACAGTAAGCACGGGCCAAACAGTCTCCCTGATTTTCTCTCTGGCCGACAACACGTCCACCATCTCCAATCCATTCCTCCGTCTCTCACAGCGTGATGACAAACGGACAGAGGTTAAGACAGGGAGAAACAGGAGCAGACAGTTGTCTATGTTGACACTTCATGATTTATGACAGTAATTATACCTCTGCTCTTCTGCATGGGCGCACTGCACACTTCAAATCTCAGTGAGATGAGATCTTACGTGGATAAGAAAAGTTAGGACTGCTAAAAAATCCTTTTTCAAGCCACACCCAGACACCAAAACCAAATGTTTGTAGTTACCAGAAACAACCCCTCACACACACACACCAAACCCTCCTCCTTTCTCCTGCTGGGTGTTCATATTGCCAGGAAACAGCCTT
This sequence comes from Scomberomorus guttatus, assembly GCA_038419695.1. Taxonomy (NCBI): domain Eukaryota; kingdom Metazoa; phylum Chordata; class Actinopteri; order Scombriformes; family Scombridae; genus Scomberomorus; species Scomberomorus guttatus. The sequence goes on along the minus strand of CM076465.1, from coordinate 17,106,296 downwards.
TACAACAACCTCACACCCACTTTTATCACTACCCTGCAGTGCCCAATACTATTTTGCTACGTCACCATAACCAGTCAGTTGAAGCTGACCGTTGCCCTTCATAAAACCCCCCGTTTCATTCACCTTGCGCATGATGCCAGTGACTAACAGCAATTACAGCACAATAAAAAACAAACAAAAACGTTATCATTCAAACCATGGAGCCGTTTGTTAATGATGCGGTGGGCCACAGTATGTAGGCCAAGCTGGGTGGTACTGGTAAAAGTTCCTCAAGTGGATACGGTTCAAGATGACTTACTGTATCTTTATATAGCTGATATGCTCATTCAATAAAGTAAAAGGGAAAGGCAAGATCAACAGCGCCTGAGCAAAACTGTTTAGAACATAATGTGACTGTGAGAGAGTGCCAAGAAAGGAAAAAGTAGCAGGAGTTATAACAAGAACTAAAAGTGTGTCTTTGTTTTTAATTCAGCATAAGAATATCAGAGTGAGAACACGACGCAGAGGTGCACATATGATTCATGAGGGAAGGGAGAATGTGAAATATTTCTTAAGAAGATCATTTTTATTAGTCTGACCTACTAAAAACAACATACTTTTCAACACCACAGTCCCGACTTTACTGCAAGGAATCCACATGACCTCACCAGATTGTCTTTAATGGGCATAACTCTAAGCAGAAATTACACACATGTAAAGCAGGCTTTGTGGCTTAGTTAGATCGTTTCTCAGCTTAGTCACATGATGGGGGTCACATGTTCCCGGACGGCAGTGGAAGTCATCCAGCTGGGCTACTTCCTCGTCTGTGGTCACATGAGGATTCATTCACTTCGTTGTGGCTGTAGGAGCCCCACATGGAGAAAAATTAATCATGGAAACACTGATATTGGTGTGAGCGTCTGTGTTTTTCCTTCCCATATTCATAGAGACACTCAGTAACACAGTGGCTCGCTCAGTTGCTACACCGTCCAGACCAGATCAATCAAAAACTACCATTACTTAAACAATGATTTCCCCAAAGTTTCTCATGTGCACTAGTTCAAGAAAATACTTCTCCTTCACACAACCATTTGAGGTAGCACTGTAACGGCTGGCGTTCCAAATGTGAAACAAGATATAATAAACAAAGTATCAGAAATAGCTCAAACTTTATATAAGTAAGTCTGATCAATTTAAAAATGCCTCAGACACAGATATTGTAAATCTGGAAACATCCCTTGAATATGTATGAAAGCAAAAAAAGACAGGGGTACAATGTGCATAATAGTTGATAAGAGGGATTAGCATTAAACAGCCAGAAGTAACAGAAATACAACTCCGACATCATGCATTCCAAGTGTGATTGAACATGGCGACTGCTTTGAGACTGATGCTAAAACAAGATGATGAAAACCGGCCGTGATTAGAAAACTCTCTAACAGGAAACATGAATGGGTAATTTACTTCCAGAGGTAGATATTTGGGGCCGGAAACAGAAAGAGACAGAGGCGAGAGGAGAGAGTATACAGTAGAGAAAGAGACAGGCTGTGTTCCTACTTATACCGGTCCCCCTCTGCTGTGAAAGGGTCTGTTTTGGGTGGGTGAGCGCTGCATCCTGACGGAATGGGTTGCGGTTGCAGTGTTTGTATGGGCAGGGTGTGTGTAGAATCTGAGAAAACTGGGAGGGGTTGCGTTAAACACAGAGCAGGTTAGACTGAAGTCGAGGGCCAGGCTGCCCATCATCGAACGCTAATGTAAGCTTCGATGACTTCATTCAAAAACAGAGATAAATGGACAATCTGTTCAAGCCAACAACATCCACACGTGGCCTTACTGAAAGACACACTGTATACACATGTAAGCAAAAACAAACAGTCTTAAGAGCATGTCTGTGCAGAGATTGTAGCTCTTTTCAACCCGCTCTTATTCCCAAGTCGTCAAATACAGACACTTTGTCACGCCTCTCGCCGTCTGATACTGACGCACAAGGCATCCTTTAGCGTCTGTATGAGACGCACAGGGCTTACTCTAATGTAAACCCATCTGAATCATTATTAGAGGCATTCACAGCAGTTTGTGAAATTTAAGATACATTCATGTATATGGACATGAATTTTCCATTTTATTTCAACTGGAAGTATCTTTCGTGCCTGCACCAACCGTTACAAATCACTGTTAAAAAAAATAATGATGTTTTATGGCGTGACAGCGCTGTGGTTAAGGGCTGATTAGGTTTAGGCACAAAAACCACTTGGTTAGACTTAGGGAAAGATCATGGTTTGGGTTAAAATGATCACTTGGTTGGAAGCGGGAAGTGAACAGTGGTCTCCTGCGGCAAAGTCCAACTTTTTGCCATCTATTTATCTAGCCATCCACCCAATCCCCCACTTTAGACGTAATCAGTCTCGTGGCGTCTATTTCAGACATTGTGGAAGTTCTATAGGAGTCTATCAGACTACCCTACACATTGAGAAATGACACTAAGGGGTACCCAGTGCGTTAAAAAGTGACGCCGAGGGGTGTGACGAGTTGGGAGTGAGAACGGGCTGCTCTTCTACATCATCTGCCAAAGCACAGGCACTCCCCTGGGTCTGGGATTGCTAGTAAAAGGAAATTATAATGACAAGAGCTTTAGCTAAATCCTCCAGCATTCACAGTATTATACAAGAGTGTACTGGTGAGTGGGCCAACTAACCTCACTATTTGATATTTAATAGAGAGTATAAACCTCTTACATACAAAGCACAAATGAAGCATTAGTGAAGCACAAGTAAACAAAATTAAAAGTTGAATAAAATGCTGAATAAAATGTATAACAACAATACTTTTCAATCCAAGAGGCTTTCAGTCCTGGAAAATGACAGGAAAATGATTTGCTTACACCACATTCAGCCTCATACATAGTCTCTGGGCTTCAACAGCAACAATTACATAAACCAGCTCACTGAACAGTATCCACAAACTAACTGACCTACATGACGTCCTAACCTGCCAAGAACTGCATGTCTACAGGCTATCTGTTTGGGCCATTGGGTTTGGGGTGAGGCTTCTAGCCAAAATAACAATCTCAAAGAAAGGGGAGTTTGTATTGTGACACAAAACATTGTCGCCCAGGTATGTACAACAGAAAATGTAACTTAATGTTGTTCATGTTTAGTCTAAACTGAAGAGAGAGAGCGCCGGCAAGAGAGAGAGAGAGAGAGACAGTTAAGAGTGAGAGCGAGAGCAAAGTGGATTAGATCTGTATACCAATGAACACTGTGGCCTCATAAGCTGCTGGGAGGTTGGACGTGCTGCCCTACTGTAGTACTGTTGTGTGACTCACAAACATACACACAAACAAACGCCTGTGCATGCACAAAATACACACGCACGCATTGTAAAGTATGCACATTCTGGCATATGCAAAAAAGGGAACGTGAACTTGTGATTACACAAGAACATCATGTCTATAACAATAACACCGCACACACGTAGGTGCTCTGAGTTCTGACTTTCATTATCCAGTGTCTGCAGCAATCAAGCTCAGCCCTATTTGGCAGACTGAATAGGACAGCTCTTGGCAAATTGTTTACTCTCTAAATTAAAGTGAGACATTTCATGAGCTAAATAGAGGACTGAGATGCTCTTATTTACCGATCAGATGATAAAGGAGGTCTTTCTTTCCTATAATAAAACTATTATTATTATTATTATTTTGAAGGATTCAGCTCAGTGTGAGCCATTTCTGTGCTGACCGGCAATATTGCAAAAATCAAATTCTCTTTTATCCCAAACTCTCTCCTCAAGAAATGCAAAGCTAAATTGTTCAGCACTCAGATGAAACAGGTAACCAAACGCGCACATACAAACATAGTAAGAGCTCCAAAAAATCATCAACAATTTCCTCCAAATACACCCCCCCCCCCCCCCCCCTACCCAACATCCACCTCAGGCTCACATCCAGAGGGGGCAGCTGTTGCTGGATGCTGCCATGCATGCAGCTGCAAACAAAGGCTTGTGTGCTGCCAAAGTGGGCTGCTGCTAAAAGCTCAAATACTGCTAGTGTTTCATAATGTTCAAGCCCTGTGCGTGCGTGCGTGCGTGTATGCAGAGTCTCCAACAGCCCTAACGCCTTCCAGTTTACTCCGCTATGATGTGTCTGCCCCTAAAAGTCCCTGATGTGTGTGTCGTGTCAGGGGCAGCGACAAACCCAATCAGGCAAAACGTCTGAATAACCCCAGGCAAATGCAACTGCATGAGGGTCTATTTGTGAGAGGCAGCTGTCCTCTTCCTGGAAAGAGTCTTTTTTCTCTTTTACCCAGAAACTAAGGGGCCCCTCCTTCCGTTATGCACCTCAGTTGATACAATGAAATACGAGGAATTTCATCTATCTACACTTATCTCTCTTGCTCCCTCTTTTTTTTTTTGCCCTTCACATACACACATACACACAGCCTCTCGCTCTGTGGCTGCTGCGGCTGCATGCCTGCCTGTGTGTTTATTTCTGGAAGCTCACAACATGGCCGACATGTGCTTTGTTATTGTTAGTACAACATCATCCCTCTTGGCCTATAAGGGATGTGGATCGCCCCCACATACATCCCGAAACAACACAGGAGCATTAAAGAAATACTGTCGTAAAATTAGGCTTGTTATAATTTCATAAACAGAACAATAAAGAGTATATAAAGTATATTATTTCACCCCCTCCTCCTCTCACTCACCATTTGATGATGATGGCCATATGGAATATTTGTTTCTTGAAAAAAGGCACTGAGGGCAGTCTACAATAAAACACAGAGAAGATGAATGACATTTTTTATATATTTCAGACAGGGGCATTGTATTGCAAAAGGCACATAAATTGTCTAAACATCGCTCATTTCACAATTTAACGAGCTTGTAGCGAAGAGAAATCAAACGCACAAGCTAAATCTATATTTGGTTCACCGCAGACTAAACAGTTATGTATCAAACTACTCTTTTGTAGGCTGGTCGATACACCACGGCGGTCATCTTTTTTTGCTAATAGCACTCGCTGGTCGGATTATAGTATTTAATCTAGAGTAAAGTCTAATTGGATATGCTAGCCGTACGTTTCGCCCTGCTGCGTCTGTGTGTCCCCTACTGATTTAGCGCACATAAAAATGTCCACTTTACAAAGGGTGGGGAGAAACCAAACTTCTGGGTTTGAGAGTGGTCACCTAAAACGGACACATAGATAACACTAACGCTTTGTTTTGTGTTGAATTTCAAGAGGCTAAAAAAGTGCCGAGAGGCACAGACAAGCTCCAGTCACAACTAACGGTCGGTCAGACATAAACGTTAGCCGTGTAGCTAACGTTATCCTGTAAAAGCTTTATTATTTTCTTTTCTTTTTTTTCTTTTACCTCGAACTGCCAGTGTGCCGCTTGCAAAAGCTGCTTCGCCTGGTCTGCCGCACAACCCGCCGTCAGGACGAACTGGTTAATCATGACTTGATGTTTGAGTTCATCCATTTTCGACGAAGCCCGTGTCCTACTCGCGGCGGCTGGCTCTGAAGCAGACTTTCGACCGTTTTTCCTCTCTTTTCTTCACTCTAGTTGTATTCCGTTTCTCTCCCTTCAGTCGTCCACCATTACAGCCGGTTGAGCAAACACAAATATTTACTGTAGGAGCGGTAGTGGAAGGAGCATTGCGTGATTGACAGAAGGGCCCAGCCAATCAAATGAGAGCATCGCCAGTGGGATTTGTATGCTGAAACTGGGGGGTCTCGGACCGGCGTCTAAAGGGGGCTTATTTTTGATACTTAAAGATGCGTTAAACGACAGCAGTTCATCACATCGAGTGCGTTTTAAACCATGAAACAAAGGTGGCATTGAAATCGTCGCAGAGGAGGTAAATCCCCGCGCCAGGAATCTCAGAAAGGGTTTGTTTTGGACTACAAGTCCCGTGAGCACGCGCTTTGTTTGTAAAGTTCCAGAAGGCAGACTTTTGTGAATGACGGCCGCTCTCGTCCAATTCCCAGGCGCGCTGTGTCACTATCTTGCCAAATATGGTAAACAAATCCACCATCGCCAATTACATCGCTCGGAGTTAAATTAGGGACAGCAGACAGCTATGGGGGCACATTCAGAAGCGCCGTGTCTGCTATGCGCACCCTTAGTTATAAAATCATCTCTCTCCCTGTGTGTTTCCCATCAGTGCCGCAGCTTATCTGCACGCATCAGTGCGGACTGCGGCGGTACTACAGCCTACTCACGTCCCCATTTCTCCTTTGTTGTAATAACACTGTGAGTATGGGTCTTAACCACTGGGTTGTATGGCCGATTCCTTTTCAGGTTGCTCAAGGACACTACAGCAGGTCAGGTGGTAGGTTACACACAGAAAACATCACAGAAAAGACCAAAATTAAGACAAGAAACAAAGATACATTTACAATCACAGAAGTCCCTTCAACATATATTTGATCTGGGATTAGCCTCCATATTTAATTTTAGGAATGACTGGTGTACAAAAGAGTGCTTCAGTCCAACCTTATTAAATCATGGCACGATGTATCTCCGGTTGGATGGTAACAATTTGTATTCACTGTTGCCCATCCTTAAAATTGTTATTATGGAAGGCTAATTCATAGTTTCTCAAGGGGTTGGCCTCCAATCCTTGAGCAGATTTTCATTTGGTGTAGCAGTTTTGACTTTAAAGTAGTGGACAAACACTTGTGCCATGTCATATTACAATACTGTGGAACACTCATAATGACAGAAGTAAAAAACAAAATTTGCTTAATAAAGACAATGTTGTTTAATGAATTAAAAATTTAAAAACCCAGCTTCATGTAGATGGACATATGGGCTCATATTAACGACTTTATTACCCCATAAGTATAAATTACTGGAATTAATGAGCATGTAATAATGCATAAAATAGGGCCATTTAATCTTTTTAATCGCAGTCTTTAGTCTATCTGGTCAGACAGTAAGACAATGAATGAACAATAGGATAGTAGAACAGATTTACACTGAGATTATGTAATTCTTGTAATACATCCTATGTTTAGCCTATAGATTTAAGAAAACTCTCACCATTAAAAGGCAAAAATAATAAATCCCCTGCTTTTCCATTTACTTGTACTGATATGGAAGGATTAGGGTCAGGAAAGGAAATATCTAGGCTACTAAAGCAGCAGTTTTAGAGCAGGCTGTGTGTAAAATGAGCCCTCTGATATCAACACAGCGCTCAGGATTGTGGGTAATGGTAAACTGTAAACATTGTTTTATCAATGGCATGTTTGTAGCAGCTACAGCTGTGAGAGAGACAGAATGGAGAAAAGATTGGAAATAGAGACACCTGCTGGTCAAAGGTAGCAGCTGAAGAAGTGGCACTTGCTGTAACACTGGAGGAAGTTGAGGTCATAGGCATCCATGGTAATAAAATCAAATTTTCACATTATATTAAAAAGCTTTTGATGTGTTTACGCTGGTTAACAATCTACAGTCCCATGTTACTCACAGCTACCTTGGTGCAATGTACAGGCACTTACCATAACTTAACTAAAGTCAGTAACACCCTTAAAACCAAATCAAATTGGGGAAAGACTTGGCAACATCACACAACAAACCTTTGAAGAGTTACATACAAGCTACGCTGCACTTTTCATTTTCCCTCCGTTAACCAGCTGAAGTTACAGATAGCAGTTATAAAAATACAACAATTTTGACATAAACGTGAGGCTCAACCATCTTGAAAAACAGCCACTGAGCCCAATTTACTATAAACTTTTGGGAAATTAACACATTTATTTCTTGCTGAGAGCTAGATGAGAAGCTTAATACATGTTTGTAATACCACCAGCAGCCAGTTAACTTTAGCTTAGCACAAACACTGGAAACAGGAGGAAACTAACCCAGCAAAGCTAAGCTAACCGGCTGATGGGCCTTATTTTTTTTCCCACCGCATACCGCAAAGACCCACCCTACTCTGCCTCTGACTGGCTAGTACTCGTTGCCTTCGTTGGTTAGATTGGTTAGGTTTAGGCATGAGGAGAGAGATGGTTTGGGTTAGGATAAGAGTATCAGGGTGAGAGCCAATCAGAGGCAGAGTAGGGGTGGATCTTTGCAGAATGCATGTGGTAAAAAAATAACTGGCTGCTGCCTGTAGCTTCATATTTAATGTAAAAACAAAAGAATAGTATCAGTTTTATCATCTAACTCTTGGCAAGAAAGCGAATAATGTAAGTCAGAAATTTGATTTGTGACATCACAACTAGTTTGAAGCCAATCCTGGTCCAAATTCTCAACTTATACATGTATGATGTGGAAACTTGAAGCCTCCAGTACACAAACACTGATAATAGACTTTACAATGAAGTAGGAGCATTTTGTGTCCAGCAGGTTTGATTCTCGAATTTCTAACGAGGGAGAAGGAGTAGATGTAATTTTAGGGATTTTAACAAGATAATTGAACTTTTTTGTGTGAAAAAAACACATTAGACACAATTTTTTATTCAAATTTTATACATATCTTAAAACATGTCTGGAGGGGATCTTTAAGCTTACAATATAACAGGGAGCATTCAATCTCTCTACAAGCTAATTTAGTGACCAATGTCTAGTCATTTATCTCAATGAGCTAGAGCTCTTCACAGTTTGGTAGTGAATGGTGCTGAATTCAGTGACTTTGCCATATGTGTGTGTTTTTCTGAATTAAAACCCCTGCAAAGGTCAATGATGCTATTAGTAAGAAATACATGTAACAGTCTTCCTCAGCACCCTCTTTCAAGCCATTAGATGTACTGCGGCCATACTGTATGTGTGCTCAGTTCCTGTTGAAAGACAGTGGGAAGCCTGGCAACAATAAGAACAGCTGTTCAAACATTTGCCTGTCTCACCAGCAAGCCCTTTGTCAAGAACCTGAACAAACCTGGAGACATTTTAAAAATCAAGCCTCCTTGACGGGACGCAACAGCTGGCCTGACGTATATCCAAGTTCTTCGAGTGTCGCAGCACAGATTTCGCCACTCATCCATCCTCGGTGCCCTACACTGAATGCCAGCCCTTGTCTGCCTCTGCACTCCAAGTCTTTAACCTCAGCAGATGTGCTGACATAATGTGTGGAGGAGAGAAGGCTGGCGCTGCATACGGTATGAAATATCTTCAGGCTTCAAGACCAAGAATAATCATTAATGCATGTGGGCCACAGCTCCTGTAAAAGTACTTCTGAAAATGTAAGTGGGTCATTTTTTTATATATATATATACGTGTTGCCTAATAATATCTACAACAATATCTAAATCTCTGTTAGAGTAAAAACAAAATTCAGTCACATATTTTCCTTCCTTATATTTTCACTCAGCTCCCACTACCCCCCTCCATATTACATGCAAGACGTGCAGTCGTGAAGGGTCCTCTGACCTGCTCAAGTGTACCCAGACAGCAAACAATCAGTGCTTTCTCCTGGATGTAGGATGTCTCTCTGACCTCCAGGGCCTCCATACTGCCTGTTATGCCCTTCATTTGTGGTATGGCCCTCTGGTGCAGCTGCAGTGCCGTATGAATCCACTGAGTGGCAGTGTTTCCTCATGATTCATATTGGGTAAGCCATGCACAGGAAACACACAAAAAAAATGACGCTGGCCAACAGTCTGTTTTATGTGGACATGTGTTGAACATGACACGAACGCTGCCTGATTGAGGGTTTAATTGTCCGGTGTAAATACCAAAAATGGATGCATCTTTATTGTGCATGACAACCTCTTTCACTCTTACATTGTTTTTTTTTTCTGCACTTAACACTAGCTGCATGACAATGCCTATTCATTAATATTTTACATTACTAATTAAATATTTTCAGAGCATCAATCTGGGCAAGCACATTAGATGTTCAGTGTTGCATGATTTAAGAAATTTAATATATATATATATATGTGTGTGGGCTTTCCAAGTTCTCAACTCACTTGTACTTCATCCAAGAGGAATGGTGTTACACTATTGTCTGATACATGTATGACAGCTTGACTTCATTGACTAATGTCCCTTCTCTTCTGCTGATAATTGTATTAGCTTTGTTTGCTCTGATGTGTTTAACTCTGCACATAATCACTAATGTGCCTTTACATTATTGCCACTAAATTATGAATTCCCAATAAACAACAACACTGTAAAATAGTAGCATGAGTCACTTAATTTACTAAAACCTACCCAGGAATGTTAGTCCGGACTATGTTGATCCTCATGTAGATCATATATATGTATATATATATGCAAAAAAGTTAGATGAAAGTGAAACATTTTCTCAAATACAGCAGATAAAACAACTGTTTGTCTTAGTTGTGCAGACTCATCCAGATTTATCAGGATTGGTGCTCAGTATAGCCACCAAAAACCATAAAATCCTGTCTGACAAGTGATCAATCAATAAATAGATATGTATATGAATTGTGTCGAATATCATATATGTAACAATGTTAGTGTATGCAAGTCCAGAACACTATTAAATCGGAATATTCAATCAAATTTAGGCTAAGTTTCATTTGTGCGCGCATGATAAGACAAAATTGATATTTTAAAATCCAATTAGCGTTTGCCTTTCACGTTTGCAAACGTTAACAGAGAAAAGGCATGGTAAATAAAGGCTTATCAGTGGAAGTGGGGCTGCTTTTCTTACAGGTGCAAAAGTGCGCTGCAAGCGGGACCTGTGGCGCGTCTTTTTTAGCGCCAGCAGGGGAGCAGTGAGCGCGCCACTGAGGTCACATTTACACCGGTTTCCGGGAAGAAGACAGAGATTAAAGGCAAGGAGATGAGAGACTGACTGTTCTTACTGCTGTGAGCTATATCTGTGGTGCAATCAATTCAAGTCCCAGCACTGAACATTCATTTGTTAGATAGATAGATAGATAGATAGATAGAGTGTGTGTGTGTGTGTGTGTGTGTGTGTGTGTGTGTGTGTGTGTGTGTGTGTGTGTGTGTGTGTGTGTGTGAGAGAGAGAGAGAGAGAGAGAGAGAGAGAGAGAGACCTGGATAAGCAAGAAGAGCCAACCAATCAGAAATCCCTCCAGGCGTTTAAAGGGATGGTGGGCAGTCTCTCGGGCTTTATGAGCGACTTATTTTACTACCTCCATACATTCTCACGTCTTGACCTCCCGCAAACACTCCAGCAGAGCCGAGCGTTTGGATGACTAACAGCCTGCTTCGCCAGAGTCGACATGGATCTGGTGTGAGTGGCGTTTTTCTTCGTTTTCCTCCACATGAGCTGCTGGATGCTCCTCGCCCTCCCCCCGCCGCACTTGTTGCGCAGAGACTGGACGCGCCGCTGAGTCCTTCGAGAGGAGAGGCAGGGACGGACTGCAACAGGTGCACACAGAGCATCTCCTCCAAACAACGGAGGTAGGGAAATTACGCATCATTTGGCAATTTGTGGGATTGATATAGGCTGTTGCTTGTGGGATATTTTATTTGACAGCTGGGTGTAAGATTCATTTCATTAATTGTGTTTTCTTTTACTTTTTCCTTTGCCCTCAATATAATTCTAAACTTTAAATGCCGATTTGAAGATCCGTTGGTCGTCTTCAGCCGTAACCGAGCGCACAAAGCCAGGATGCCGGTTCTGACGAGCCCCGACATCGCCAACAAGTTTAAGGAGAAATGGCTGATGGTTTACCCGGAGGATCAGGTCACCGGGTCCGACTCTGCCCCCCTTGATGACAGCCTCACCAGCCTCCACTGGCTCCAGAATTTCTCCATCGTCAGCGCGGACCCGGAGCGGCCCAGCGGAGCTGGACCGGGCTGTCCGTCCTCCCACCAGCACCTCTGTCTCAAGCGGCTCGGCTTCCCCAGAGGGGGCACCGACTCTCCGTCTAGCCCCCCGGCCGGGGACACCGCCGCCACCGGGATGCCTCTGTACCTCGGGAGCCCCGTCACCTCCGGCAGCGACTCCACCGCGGCCCCGCGGTTCGCCAATTGCGCACATCCCGGGAGCGGCTACCCACAGATCCCGATCCAGGCCAGCCCGCCGGTGGAGGTCGACTACAAAACCAACCCAAAGGTTAAACCGCCCTATTCCTACGCATCTCTCATCTGCATGGCCATGCAGGCCAGCAAACAGCCCAAAGTGACTCTGTCCACCATCTATAACTGGATAACGGAGAATTTCTGCTACTACAGACATGCGGAGCCCAGCTGGCAGGTAACCGAGACCGGCTAACTCTCCTTCTATTATTGATGAGTCAGATAAATGGCGAACTGAGGGGGAGAAGGGTGAGCAATTGACTCCATGTCACTATCAGACATCTTTAAGGCATTTGACAAGGCTTTTCCTTTATCAATGTGGGAAAATTAGGTGTATTGTATTTGAAAACCTCCAGCACATCTTTTCTCTCTCTCTTCAGAATTTGTGTGTGTAATTTCTGCCTTTGATGATTTCTATGACAAGTGTTTTTTAATGCCAGAGTCTGAAATTTCCATCTTCCAAGAGAGTGCTCATACAGGGTTTTGTCTGAGGGGATTGGTGATGGGGTGGAGAAAGCACTCGAGTGTATGTGTGTGTGTGTGTGTGTGTGTGTGTGTGTGTGTGTGTTAATGAGGGCTCCTGAGAGAGATGGCAGCTAAGCACAGCTGATCATGTTTGAAATGCACAGAGCTGCCTGTTACTAGAAAGCCTCATTAGGTACATTTGCTTTCCTATACAAACAACAACAATACAGTCCCCCACCTCCTCCTCCTCCTCCTCCTCCTACTCTTTCTCTCACTCTCTGTCTTCCTTCACAAAGACAAACCGGCAGATTCAGTTTTTGCATGAATAACTCAAATTTGCTCAAAGCCAATGGGATCATGTTTAACGTTCCTTTTTTTTTTCTTTTTTGTCTTCTGCACAGAACTCGATTCGCCACAACCTGTCCCTCAACAAGTGTTTCAAGAAGGTCCCCAGACAGAAAGACGAGCCGGGGAAGGGAGGCTTCTGGCAGATTGATCCCCAGTATGCTGACATGTTTGTCAATGGCATCTTCAAGCGCAGGAGGATGTCTGCGAACAGCTACAACAGCAGCAGCAGTGGCACCCACAGACAGAGCAAACTGGTTCAGGGTTATCACAGCACCCAAAATGGCTGCCCTTACCAAAGTGGCAAACGGAAGCACCTGGCCACTAAAAACAACAACAACAACAACAAGGCGATGAGGGCGACTGACTCCCCGCTTTTAGCGACAGAAGCCCACAAAGCAGACATCCTGAGGGGGGACTTTGACCTGGCATCTGTGTTCGATGACGTCCTCAGTGGGAACTGTAGCACCTTCGAGGATTTGGACATCAACACGGCGCTGAGCTCCCTGGGCTGCGAGATGGAGGTTTCCATGCAGGGGAGGCAGCACTCTGCGGGGCTGGGGAGGTGGTGCGGAGGAGGGGACCTCATGGGTCAGAGCCAGCACCTGAACCACCATCAGTCCTACGGCTACGTGGATCTGAGCGCCGCTTCCATGGAGTGCCCGGTCAACATGGGAGAACTGCACATGGTGCAGCAGCACCCACAGCCAAGACTGGACCAGGATCAGTTGCTCCAGAGCCACCACCACCTGCAGCAGTTCGACGAGGCCTCCACGCTGTTCCCGGAGCGGCCTGAGGAGGCGGTGCTGCAGCCGTGGGAGGAGATCAAAGAAGAGGCGCAGGCCATTCCTCTGACTCTGGATCAGGGCTTTGGCCTGTGTGAGGGCTTCTTCACGGAGATGCAGCCATGGGAACGGGTGGAGGCCTATCTGTGACCTTTGACCCCAAACGTCATTGACTTCTAATTATATTTGCATCCAATGAACTGGGCACCTCTGATTACTTATCCATATTACCCTGAGAGGATAACACTGATGACAGTTACTTCTGTCTACAGCTGGTTTGCGTTTCCTCCAATCATTCTGCAATACACTGTAATTTATTTTTTGTAACATTTACTTGTCTTTTTATTAAAACACAAACTTTGTCATGTCAAACCTATCTTGAATTTTACCCAGCTAAGAAAAATGCCCTGAATAGAAAGGAATCAGTCGGACGATAAAGGTTGTTGGGCAACATGTTTAGGAATTATTTCCTGGTGTAGACCTCCATTTCTTCCTGAGGGTGTCAGGTGATTGACAGCAAGCAGTGCGCAACATGATGCAGCCCTGATATTAAAAAACATTCAAATTGACAATACAACAGAGAAACTTTGTTAAACCAAATTAAAGACTCATGTGGACTGTGGAGGATTGTCTCACTGTAGAAGAAGCAAATGGCTTCGGTGGAAGGAAGGAAAAAGCTGGACGCGTGGAGAAAACACATTTGGAGCTTCTGGAACTTTAAAGAGCTCAAATGGGAGGCAGCTGGTTTTAGATTAAATGACCACATTTGACAGAAGAAAAGTGAAGAAAAACCCGACCACGCTCCTTCAAAGCACTCTCTACAAACAAGCACTGTCACAGTGGGACTGAGAAGACATACAGCATTCTATTTTGCTACATTAGCATTAAACATTTTTGTACTAACACGCAGTGAAAAATCTCAATTGTCGATGTTGTGTGACGATGAAAGATGAAGTTGTCAGAGCAGGATGGAGATGAGAAAAGTTAAATTCATAGTCTGAGATTAGAAATCAGTCACTTATGACTTTGTTATATAGTCAATTTAATATATATTCACTAAAGTATATAGCATGAAGCTAGGCAGGAACATTTGCCATGTGTCTACAGTTACATATTGCAAAGCAAAAAGAGGTGCAGACCTAAAATGGATCGCCTTCTTGTCAGAGTCATGAAATCAAACATTATGCACTTTGATAGGCAGCAGTTTTAGAGGAGTAAGACAGCTTTTATTCAGGATGGTTAGTTTTATTTTTTATGGTATTAAAATGATGTTTTATAAAGTTTACTGACGATAATGCAAATGTGATTGTCCATATCACTTTGAACAATGAACTCCACACTGCTGCAATAATTCAACTGGACAACAGAAAGTTTTGTTTTCCTTAAATATACAGTTATCTTTTCCAAATATACTTACAGTAATGGGGCATTTGTTGATTATATTTCGCCAAATTTGTTAATAAGGACTATGCAGTCCATTGGTGTTTCTGTGTTGATTGATAAGAAAAAAAGGCAGTTCTGTTTTCTGTCACTGGGTGATGGATTTCCTTTTGTCATTGTTGATTATTTTGGTGTATGTCTATATGGTTTGTTTTCAGAAATCTGAATATATATCAGAAAAATAACGCTGTTGGTTTTCGGGGGGATAAATGATGAGCAGATATGGAAATTCAACTCTTAAAAGGCCAGATCTTCTTATTGTATCATATGAATCGAGTTTGATACAAATTCTTTAATCTTACCATGTTATTTTCATTTGTACTTTTTTAAAAGCTGTTTAAAAATGCAATCATGCCTTGATGCAATGCATGGTGTCAATTAAAGGAAGAACAATAACACAAATGTGTATCTGTCACTTGTCATTGTGAAATATTACAGGTTGAAACACCTTTACATGATGGAATGCAGTATAAAGTTGCGGTCAGGATTATTGTTTGGGTTAGAGATTTGTGTGTGTGCAGTCAGGAGATAAAAGGTCTATCAGGGTTTATCATTAATCAGCCCAAACAGGTCTGGACTTGCTCGGTATTTGAACCAAACAGGGTGTATAATAGCATAAACACACGTACAATGAAAAAATACATTAAACAATCACAATTCTACTTTTACCATAAAAAAAACCTCTGTAATGATACTCATAACTGCACCCAAGACACTTCCTCACCTCGATGAGAATCGGAGGTCAGGGCGTTTTTTGCTTTGAGTATAGCAGGTAACATTTGAGGAGAATAAAGTTGAAAATGAGATTAAGAAGAAGAAGACGTAGTATTTCTCACTTTTCAAAAATTTGCTACAAAGGGCTTCACAAATAGCTTATATATTGGAATTTCCAATGTTGGAATGTGACAGCGATTAATTTCTCCCATCATGCTCCTCACAGCCTGACAGTTCAGTAGTAGCACAGGGAGGGACACTCTGCTTTCAGTACATCACGGCCTGTTGTGGACAGAGACGAAACACGATGTGAACCTGGCGCAGCAGTGGAGATTTATTTAGATCAATTCCACAAATCTACACATTTACCAACTTTTTATTTTGTTGCAGACGTACTGCGTGGTAACAGGTATGCAGGCTGTATACAGGATTCACAATCAGATCACAAACGGTTGTGCCAATGACACGTTTACCAGCCCAATCTGCCTTTTCTGGCTTCTACTTCTAAAACTATTGTTTGCATTTCACTAGCAGTAAAGTTTTTCTCCTTCCACTGCTGCACCGCGCCAACAGAGCTTTCCTTATGTAGAGAAATGGGGGCATTGTATTATGCTAATTACCTATAGCTACCTATATAGATAGATAGATAGATAGATATATAGAATGATTCTGATTGGCGTAGCATGAATATCTGTACCGAATGTGATGACAATCCACCCAATCAATTTAATCAAAGTCATTAAGGTTTATCCTCTGGGAACCATGAATATCTGTTAAAAACGAAAAGTGAGAACACTGAATAAAAGAAGAGTCCTCCTGTTGGCACTAGAGGAAAAGTCAGTAGGATTCATCCTCTGGGGACCATGAATGGTTGTCAAAATGGCAATCCATCTAATACTTGTTGAGACATTCCAGTCTGCACCAAGGCGGTGGGCCATCCGTCTGACATTGAGCTATGCTACTAGCATGGCTAAAAATAACATGAAGAAAGTATAACACTATACATGCCCTATACATGCACATCATGATGTATAAAATAAATATCCGTTCGTGTTACATATGATCCAGTTGAAGTATCTACAGAATGTAAAGTGTAGGTTTTTAATTGAAAAGGATGTAAGAGCTCCTTGAAATTTCTGCACTGGAGTGTAATGCTGATCTTTACCTCTAAAACTAGCTAGTTTAAGGCCATGGGCGGCCTACTCAACGTGTGGATGAGTCTATCACATCATTCTCGTCAGAAAAGACATATCTCGCAGCTGTTAGAATATGCCCTTAAAACCTACCAACACATCTCATCTCAACCTTTTCCAGGATTTTAGTTCCATGCCCCGTATGAAAATGTGCTTTTCCACCTCAAATCTCTTTTTAATTGAAATTGTTGGAGGAAAAGGGGAGAAATGCGGCTTATCCCTGTCCCTCTGGCTCACGGCTCCCAGCGGCGACAGGTCATGTGTGGAGATCTCCAGGAATGGGTGGAATAACTCAGATTCCTAAAAACAGCAGGGACCGCGGCCAGATTCGAGGGCCGAGGCGTGTGACCACTGACCACCCTGCATGGAGACAATCACTCCAGCTGAAAGTGAGGCAGATGATGTGACAGCTGCAGGTCATTTTATACCAGTTATATAGTGATAGAGTTTACCTCTACTAGCGGAGGACGTGCAAAAGAGTTGAAGAGGCAACATCAATGTCACTGTCACTGTCATGTTGAGAGGGCAACAAGGCCTCCATCACACTCCAGCATGTGTGTGTGAACTTTCGCATTTGTCTCTGTTTGTCTGTGACCGTGTGCACATGTGCTTGTGTGCGGTTACATTATAAGCCCGTAATGTTTGTGTTGGTCCACAGGTTTCTTTGTCTGCACTCCCGCTGATGTGTGCGTGTCCCGCTGAGCATGTGTGTACACGGCTGTGATCGGAGCCCCGTGGCGGCCCAGATAACACTATCTCTGCGGAGCCAGAGCCCTGTGGTTCTATTCAGCGTGGTGGATGAGAGGCTGGGACTGCTCAGCACGCGGACCTGCTCAAAGAAGGAGGCTGGGCTGTCACTGTAGGCTAACTTGGCTTATAATGGTTTATAACCTCTTCTCTGGTGCCCCTCTGGGAGGCCGTGGATTGGTGTGTGTGTTTGCGTGTTGGCTTGGGAGGGTTACACAGAGGATGGCAAGGGCAGAAACAGAGACAAGAAGAGGGTGTATTCAGTGTTTTATTGCCATCATGGCACCCTCTGGACTGCTCCTGATTAGAGTCAGGCATAAACAGGGTCAACCAGCTTTGCTAAAGAAGCACCCCTCCCAGCGTGACATAGACAGAGGGTTCAACTCCCTATTTATTGGGGATAGCCACAGAGCTATTCTTTATGGGGAGGAGCAGATAGACGACACATGATGGGGGTCCCTCACTAATTAGATCCCTCATTGTGGCACAAAGCAAAAAGTGGCAGTGAGAAAGCACTCTAAGCCTGTTTTATAGCCCCCGAGGAACCCCTGAGCGCGAGTGATTACACGTACAGATACGTTTTAGATGACAGATAAATGAAATTTCCTGGTTGGTGCATAGATGCAAGGAATGACATTTTTTTTATTCATCACAAAAGGACTTTCAGGGTAACCTTAACCTCTCTGGACTGGTGAGAAATTGTCGTCCATCTCTGGTTTCCAAGCCCTCATCACATATTGATAAGGGGAAAAAGACTGGAATGATATTCAGTGGACTGACCGTCCTTTAATGCCTCTCCCCCAGTCTGGCTCGACAGAAAAGGAGGGGCTTAGGCAGGAAATACACCTAAATAGTCTTTCCAAAAGGCTGTTGTTTATGCATGAAATGCTAATGACGTTTCCATTTAGATTGCCTGTTCCATTTTGAAAGGAATTGCGGATGGTAAATTACAATAAAAGGACTTGAGGAGTAGTATGGTGAGGGGGTTTTCTTTTATTTACAGAGATCAGATATTATAAAGGCTCTACCTACTTGCATAATTGGACCAAGTGTGCACATGGTCATGTTTACATACAATGAGAATAGGTTCGCTACTCAAAGAAAAAAAATGTTTTTTAGCATTATCTTTCTACAAAAGCCTTATTGGTGGAGTTTTTGTCCAGGAGAGCCTTTATTCCCCCGAATGTGGTGATGACTAATGGAGACTGGGTCTCCAATTTGTGCCACAATCCCACACAGAAACCCTCTAGATTTTGTTTCAGTTTTGATGTGCTAATTTTATTTATTCGGGGCATGTAGAGCACACAAATGCAGGTGTGCAAATGAGTGCAAACACAACTGCACACACAGATGGCAATTACAGACACATATAGAGGTTATTTAAGGCCAAAAGGGTTCTATTCATCAGGGCTTATACTATATGTCACGTTCACTGTCTCTTTTTCTTCTTCATGCCTTGTTTCTCTCTTCCTGTTACTGAAACAATTTTCACCCAAGAAAATGGAACTTGTGGAACATGCACTCGGGATTAGACATTCGCTGTAGGGTGCAGCAACATCATAAACCATTTCCATTTATTCTGTTATGCTGCTTAGTGCTCGAGTGTGTTTTCCATGAGGGCCTTGGCCTTTACATTTTCCTTGTACAACACAGGGACGACTTCTGCACCTGCCTCTCAGTGACAGTGTTGCTGCCACCCTGGGAGACAATCTTGAGTGAGGTCAACCTCAAGGAAAACATTCTCAGTACAGTATGTTAGATTGCACATATTTTGACATTACTCAGTCAGTCAGTCAGTAAGTCGGGGTCACTTGACCATGAACCGTGTTCACTCTTGTGCGTGGTGTGCAGACCTGCTTTGTGTTGGCCTTGTGAACTGAATTTCCACTGGGAAGATAACAGGTGTTGTATATCCTATTGTTTCCTATTAGTTCCTAACATGTGATAGTTGTTGGTATTCTACTTTATTATATGGTGTGGTATTTTCAACACAGGGCATATAATATTGCATTGTGCTAGTGTGTGCCAATTGTCTTGCATCATATCAAGTCATTTATTTTATTTCATCATAATGTTTGTAATGTTGTGTTATGTTTTGCATTGTTATCATCTAACAGCATATCATATTGCTTTATGTTGTACTACACGTGTCATATCAAATCATATTGAGTCATCTCATTGTTTTATATATCGTTTTACCGTATGGTTTTATAGGCTTTCATTTTAAGGTAATGTAAAGAGCCCATCTTGTCAAATCGCCACGCTTGTATGTTATCATTCTTGCTTTTTCATCACCCTCTTTAACTTCTGTCAACCTGTGGCAAGACTCAACTGAGGTGCTCAGTAACTCTTAAAGGAAAACGTAGTCTTTTTAGAACCTGTTTTTGTTTGTTTATCATTTCAGCCAGTTACCCAAATTCATTGAATTTACTCGCCAGCTCGCCAGCTTCATTGCTGACATCTGGTGAGGTGGCAACATCACTAAAACACAGTCTAACAGGAAGAGCAACATGAGCAGTCAGATGATGAGGTTGTTAAAAAAAATGTGAGAAAAACTGATTCTGTAAGTTCTTTAAGGCAGCTTTAATGGCCTGGTCACACTAGAAAGTGGCAGTTATTTGCTTGACCTCATTTAATAGACAGTGCTAGAGGCTTGGTGCAAAACTACTTGCAGGGCTAGTTGGTGATCTCCTGGAGCTGGCGTGTACTCACTCTCAATAGCTCACGGTGTCTTTGTGTTTTCTCTGAAGTAGTACACAGCTGTGCCGTTTACTCCCCACTGGGGGTAAACTGTACATCATTACATTCAATAAAGAAAAAGCTCTCTGAGCTAGCTAGCCTGCTAACTGTTAGTTAGCAAACTTGGCTGCTCAGTCAATTGATAAAGGGACAAAAAGACTTTGTTCACACCTGGCATTAACATGCATCTTGGGTGGTCTGATCACAAGTGGACAGCTCTAAGTACATCAGTTCACACCTGGCATTAGAATGTGTCTCCACATGCATCTCAAGTGAACACTTGTGATCAGGTCTTACTTCCCTGCTCTATATGCAAATAAACATATACATTATTTCCGTTTGCAAAGACCAAATGCGAGCAAAACTCGGGAGAGACTAGCAGCCAGACATTTCTCCGTTAGGAGCAGCTGAGATTGTCACAAAAATGAGAATAGCTGGTCCACCTTCAAGGTCAGTCTACCTTAAGTGAGCCTGGTCAGGTTAGGCTAACCCATTGTCGTTAACTTTGGGTCCAGCGTTGCGAGATATACGATAATTATTGTATTTGTACGATAATTTTGCCCTCTGTGCGATGTGTGATCAATAATGCCAAAAGTCCCATAATGTACGATAATTTGATAAATTTTGTGACACTTAGTATTAGTAGTTGTAATCAGTCTAGACTATCTCATTTTATTTAATTTCCTGACACGATCAAGATAGTAAAATATGGATCCTACGTCTGTGTTTACGCATCTCTTCTCATGTAACGTCTTTCCGGTCAGTCATGTTTGTTGTGATGATGAACGTGACTCACGAGCACGGCTGTCATTCTCCTGTGAGAGTTTGCAGAAGAGATCGCTTACTGCTGCATCCACGTGTAAAGAAAAGAAAATGAGTGCTGAAAAGTTTTCAATGTCGGCTCATCAGACCGATGGAGTTATGGAAATATAGAGTAGCCTATTGCACAATGGTAGGCTATGTGGAACTTGAGCTGATAAGGTAAACATCTTATGTATTTAATTTCCATGTAAGTTAGATGTGGAACAGGCTACACCTCGTGTTGTTATAGTTTACTATTAAAGCCTTTAGTTTATTGAACAGCTATGCTTTTGTTGGGACATTATTATTTAAGTGAGTCCTGAAAGACTACCCCATTCCATGCATCATATAACTACGTCAGGAATTTAAAAATTTTTTTTAAACAATGTGGCTAGATTTGTAGGCAGTGTCAAAAAGTCATACATGTTCTGAAATAACACATTTACACCTATTTGTTCTCTTGGTTATGACTCGCATACCTCAAAATAGGATAATTTTAAGCCTCTGCTGTTCGAGGCTAACCTCCTTCACTTTAATCAGCAGGTGGCAAGACACGGGAACCTGGATTGGGTCTTGAGGAGTTGTAGCATTTATTTAGTGACAAATAGCCTCAACTGTACACACATTGCACTGCTACGTTCACAGCTGTACTGCTAACTTCATACTCTCTGCTCGGTCGCCAGCACCCTTGTTGTTTCGCACTTTAATATGGCATCATTGGTGCATAAATGAGTACGTACTTCTGCTTGTGCAGAGAATGTCAGTTGAGTAGGCGGTCCTTCAGTGTGGCCCAGGATACATTCGGTACACACTGCTAAAAGAATGTGGCCATATGTTGCCCAGACCACCTCCAGGTGTGTCTTGGGTGCATTCACACCTGTACTTAGAGCTGTCCACTTGTGTTCATATCACCCAAGAAGCATTTTAATGCCAGGTGTGAACAGGCCCTTAGTTCACTGACTTTATTCAAAAGACATTTTTCTCAGCTTCTGCAAACCGTGCCTCTTTTGTGCAGTAGTTTATTGTACTTGGAAAAGGTTTAAAGGTTCAATTAAAATGGATGGTGCAACACAGTTTATAAGCTGCGATAGCTTCCTACATTTTTTGACTCTCTGGCTCTCCGTTACACTGTCAGGATGGCTTTCTGTCCAAAATCGTGTCTCAAAGATAACCAATGTTGAACCCAGCATGACAAGGCAATGTTATTTATATAGCACCATTCAGACACAAGGCAATTCAAAGTGCTTTACAAGGGCATATAAATACATTGAAAATAAGACATTAAGAAGACATTAAGATTGCATTTAAAAGACATTAAAAGCAAGGAGAGAAAAAGACATTAAGATTGCATTTAAAAGACAATAAAAACAAAAACAAGCAAATAAATAGTTAAAGATTAAAAAGAAGTTGCATGGAAGATTTGCGTGGATTTACTTCCATTGAAATGGGAAAAAAAGGCTGTTGTGACCAGGAAGACACACATACTTTTTCACTGATGATAAAAATAATATACATTGAAAAATAATATTTATGAATAATAAAGAAGTCTGTATATGTCTGTTTTTTTGGCTTGCATGTGTGTGTGTGTGTGTGTGCGTCTTGGCATCCACCACTCGGCCACTGAAAGACATTCTTGCCCTGTGCCTTCGGTCTCTGTGGTCGCAGGCAGCGGCTGATTGTCCCACAGGCGGACAGGAGGAGGGCACGCAGCTGCCACAAACACACACACACATAGCATACACACGATTGTGCACACAGACTAAAGCCAGTCACAGATTACTCAGGCGCACTGACACAACTGCATGCACCCATACACAGTCAAACACACACACATGCCCACACACAGAGGGCTAGCCAGAGGGCAGCGTGTCAGGAGGGTGAGCATGGACGAGAGCGTAGAAAGCGAGCCAGGCCGGCGCTGGAGCTCAGCCACTCACACAGCGTCAATATCGGTGCCAAGGAGCAGAGCCGAAAACAAGTCTAGTTGCAACCTCCTCAATCTGGCCTGCTGCTCTGCCTGTTTTTCAGCCAGAAAACTCACTGTTAAGCTCCAGAATTCATGGTCACAAAGAATCCCGACAGGTTCAAGTAACTTTTTGTCCTGAAGCAGCAGAAAGTCCTGTCCTGTCAGTCATCTGGATGAGCTGTCCATGTTTTCACCATAAATTTCATATATTTTATGAGCTGGAATAAATCAAAATGTTATCTGCAGTCTGCCAATAGTTGCATTCAGTGAAAATTCTTTTACTACTTCGCCTTCAGCATTTCATTTTTCTCCCACAAGGCTACTGATGTGGTAACAAAAGACTGCAGAAGTCAAGGAGCTTTACTGAAAAGAAAAGAAACAGAGATGAGACAGACAAAAGATGCTAGATGTGTGTTTGTACCTGACTGCTTTATTTATGTACCTTATGTATCTATCTGTGTGTGAATCCATCCATGCTTGTGTGTCTTTGACAGCAGTACAAGGTTGTACAGGTGTGTGTGTCCTTCCACCCCCTCCTACTATCCAGGACCTCTTAAAGCCACTAGATTGTCTCCACCACCCCCTCCTCCAGACACACACACACACACACACACACACACTGTTCCTCCATATGTCTGCGCGCTGCTGAGGGCTCTTATTTGATTAGCTGCGATTTGCTTTGGGAAGAAGTGGAGCATTTGGCTCAGCGGGGGAGCTTTACGCAGCACACACACACACACACACACACACACACACTCACACTTTGACGGACAGACAAAGACACATACAGGTTAAATGCACGCAATTATATTATAAATCCAGCTCTCCCTCAAGATTACGCCAACCTTGTCTCCTTCCTTTATCTGTGTGCTGAAGCGATGAACAGATTTCGTAACAGAAAGGTGCAATTATGCATGTCACATACGGCAGCTCTTCTGCTCTTCTGATCTCCTGACCACAACAAAAGCCAAATGTTCATCTCATCGAACATGTGAACCGACACGTGAGGGTCACAGCCCTAACTGTAAACAGCCTCTTCAACAGTAACTCACCGACTCACTCTGTTTACTGACCATGACCTCATCCTGGCCTTTTCTGGAAATCACCTCTGATTACATAAGGATGACTGCAGAGCGACACCCTATCTACCAGGCCTTAGTCGCACTAACCACACACCCCTTTGATAATTAATGTGGGGTCAATGTGTCTTTGAGAGGTCCGTGAAAAACACACAACACCGGCTGTCATTGTGTCAATGTCAAACTCTTTGTCTTGTCTTCATTCATCAGGGAAGATGCTGATGGGTGACAAATGAAAGGAAACCAATATTAAATGTGTTAGTGAGGTGTTAGAAGCCTCAACGCTCCTTGACATCACTGGAACTCTGTTATTCCTTTACTTGGTGTTTTGATGAAGGTGGTTGCTGTACGTTAGTCCAGAATCTCCAGTAGGCATTCTGTTGAGTTGAGATCTAGTGTAGAGCTACAAAGATTAGTCAATTAATTGCTTAGTCGCCAACTATTTTGATAATCGATTCATCGTTTTGAGTTATTATTTAAGAAAAAAATGTTCTCAAATGTTAATATTTGCTGGTTTATTTAGTCTTCAATGATAGTAAACTAAATATCTTTGGGTTATGGACATTTGAAGACGTCACCTTGGGCTTTGTGAAACAGTGATGAGCATTTTTCACCATTTTCAGACATTTTATAGCCCAAATGCCTAATCGATTAATTGAGAAAACAATCGACAGATTAATCAATAGTGAAAATAATCATTAGTCAAACCTGTAATTTACTGACCGCAAAGGCAAAAGCTTAACAACTTTTTCATACTTTTTCAAGCTATTAAGCGATTTCTCTCGTCTCTCCGTGCGTTTCAATTCACAACCTGCAAGTCATTTTGTTTAGATCTCATTTATGAAATGTTCTTGGGGCTACTTTTCATCTTTTATCATTTTATATCAAGTAGATATTTCTAAAAGTTTACCTTGTCATCAAAAATGATCACATTTTACACAAAAATGAGTGAATCTTCCTTATGTTAGGGGTGCTGAAGATTAGCTGTGTATCCCCAGAGCCCGAGGTGAGTTGACTCCCTTATTAACATTGGTTTAAATTGTCAGTTAAAGCCATGAGAAATCAATAACCAAACCTCACTTATTTTATATATGTCAGGGAAAGATCTCAGCTCTCAAATTTCAGTTTTATTCTGTCATAAAACAACCTACACATAACACACTTTTCCACATATTCACCAGGATACCGGTGGACAAATTTAAGTTTATTTGAGATTCATACATTACACACACATTACACATCATGCTATATCCTTATGCAACTCGTCTCTAGTTTAATTCAATTTTATGAATCCAAAGTAAGAAGTCAGAGTGAAATTATTTCCTTTCAAATATCACTCCAACAACACTTACCAAGCACAGTAATGTTTTATTTTTGTAGAATTTGTTCCTCTTGGCTGTCATTAAGAGATCCACACAATCTCAGTTTTAGCCCATATAGATATTGCCATATCCATGCAAATTTACAATGTGAAAATATCTCATTTTTATGCTTAAACAAACCTTTAATTGTTACAGAAATCATGTCAAACTCTCACTTTTAGGCAAATCTAGATCTATGAGATGACCCACATGATACACTCGCTCTCTAAACATCTTTCACTGGCATTTTTCAAGGAGGGGGTGGTTGTTTTATTGCTGTTTTCTTCTCTGTTTATTCCCATCTCTCACCCATGTCCCTTTCAAAGCAGAAATTGCTCCTCACTTGGTTTTCTCTTTCTCTCCTGTCTCCCACACCCCTCCCCTATCCACCCTCCACCACAAGGGGTTAATTAAAACTGATTGGGTCCACGGAGACCACACCTGCCTCTGACAGGTAAGGTATCGGGCTCATGTGTGCCGTGTGTATTTGTGTGTGACTCTGTGTGGATATGTGCTTAGCACATCAGTCTGTAATAGCACATCATGTGCTCTGCTGCTCTGAGTTCAAAGCAGTCCCATTAGAACATAATGACGGCTCTCAGTGTGTATGTGGTTTATACATATGCATTTGTGCGTGGCCTTTTAGTATTTAACTCTGCATTTGCATGTGATTTGTGTCGGTGGATACGTACACATTTCATGTGAGCGTGCCCCTTCTTTTCAGAGCCACTTAAGGATCTCATGCTTGCTAGCTGATTAGACTCTGCTCGCCAGAACCAATCGCTGCTCTGCTTAAACGTCACGCCTGTCCGCCTGTCTGTCATATAGAGAGCCATTGGAGGAGGAGACATACATACAGTTTAACCCTCATATCATATCATCTTTACAATCAAACAAATAACATACACAGCATAAGGCATCATCAGTTAAGGTGTCATTACAGTGAATGCTGATGGTGCAAAAGCGTGCACACATCCATGTGAACAGTCAAATGCATGAATGAAACTGATAAAAAAAAAAAGAAAACATGATGGCCCACATTAAGGCAGTGATTTTGTGTGTGCATGTGCATGTGTGCGTATTTTCTGGCAAGTGAGATGTTTGTGTGTAGAGGCAAGAACTAGTGTTGTATAACAGCAGCTGGCAGGGGAGAAGTACAGCACACACACACACACACACACACACAGAGAGAGAGAGAGACAGAGAGAGCTCCCGCTGCTAGGTTGGCAAGTAGAACAGTCAAATTAGCCACTGGAGAACAAAGCGATCCAAGACCCTCCGCTGGGAAGAGGTGAAGGGAAAAAAAAAACGCGATAGAGTGGTAAGAAAGAGATAGGAACCGAGAGGGTGATGGAGGAGGGAGAGAGGTGAAGAAAGAACAGACATGACAGAGAGGTGGAAGATGAGAGGCAGCACCATGCAGCGACGACACGACTGAGGATTCCAGTTCCAGTCGAGAATATAAGAGCGGGGAGAATGAGAGAGGGTGAAGAGGTTATTGAGAGAGGGTAAGAGACTGATGCTGGAAGCAAAATGAGAGCGCAGATGAGTAAGGAAATAGGGGATAGGGGTGGAGATGAGATGTGCACAACACTATGAACAGAGAAACAGAGCAAAGTTATTTAATAAATGCACAAGACCAAGACTTTAAATTAAGGTGATAAGATAAAATAACTATAACAAGCTATAATGATGGGCAGTAGGGCACCTCAATGTTGTAACAAAAGAGTAGATTAAAAGATAAAGATTATGCAAAGGCACTCAAATAATCCCATATTTATGGAATTAATTGGGTGGATTACAGCATTAAGAGGGTGTCCACAGTTATTAGCGGTATAGCAGAATAACTTGAGACAAAAAAAAAAAAACAAGGTGAGAGTAAACATGTTATCCCTAATGATACAGCGCCCTTCATGGCCAATTAGCAGCCTGACAAAACGTAACCTTGATTTGACCTGCAACTGTAGCGCACCCTTGGGTCAAATCATTCTACTTTTAAGACACGCAGCAGTGAATTACATTAGTCATTAAAAATTTAGAAAGCTGTGTTGGAGATAATGTGTGACAAGTGTGTGAACTGATCTGCTAATCTCAATCTCTTAGCGTTACAGTAATTGACATGTGTTCTTGGTGAACAGTGCAAGACACTGAGCCAACACCTTTAATTTGATAGAAAAAAATAATCACAGTAGTAGAAGAAGTTAATAAATGTGGGTAGAATCTCACATGTTACCTCTGCATTTGGAGACAATAAGTAACAAGTTCACCTGCTTTAACAAAAGTCCTCTGGTGAAACAACTTACATAACCAACCTGTCATCTGATGAGCTCTTGTTCAGCTTAAATCCTTGACGTTTTTCAGACTGATGGAACGTTCAGACAATGGAGCCGCACCAGAGTCATTTTTCTGCTTTCAGTGTAAGATTTTAATTCATTCAGTCTCAATTCATGTCTCATCTGCTCTGGCCTTGAGGTTCTTATATATTTTTTTGTGGATTACGTGTGCACCCACAGTACTTAGATATAATTCATTATAATTTTCTTCTCTTTTTCAAGTTTTATATGAGAAAAGTGAAAGCATTCCAATACTTTGGTTTATGACCAAATACCTGGAAAACTAATGACTGATTGCCTCAGCTGCACTTTGTGTTTAGTGCTAATTAGCAAATGTTTGCATGCTAACAAGCTAAACTAAGATGGTGCTGCATGGTAACATTATATCTGCTAAGCATTAGCAGTTAGCATTGTCATTTTGAGCATATTAGCATGCTTATATTTGCATTTTGCTATACAGAGGAGCTAACATGGCTGTAGATTCTTAGACTTGTCAGGAGGTACATGAGAGTGCTCCTAATCAAAGGGAAAACATGCATTTTCTGTCTTTCAGCTGTGGTCTGGCCAAATAAAGTGGATTTGAAAGCGACATGCCGACAGTCACGGGTCAGCAGTTGTGAATATAGAGAGAGAAAAGTTTCAATTGTGCCAGATAGGCACAATTGAAACTTGTGGCACAGAAGTCACACAGAATCCACTGTGACGCCATTAGACTGCATCAAAGCCCTCCATGCATGGTTAGATTCTTTGTAAATTGGCCAAGAGAAGAAATGACAAAAAAATAAAAAAATAAATAAAAGTCAGTCCATTTATGTCCTTTTCCTATCTGCTTCTCCATGGTCACATACACTAGCCTTCATGCTCAATACTGAAGTGATGCTTGTAGCTTGCTGGCTTGCTTGTAGGTTTGCAGAAGAGATTGCAAGATATTAGGAAAGTGACACAATGGGGGGGGGGGGGGGGGATCAAAAAATTAGTAAACAGTCAGCAAAGAATTCAACCTATTAAATGAAAGAGACACTGGACAAATAGGTAGTGTATCAAATTTTATTATTTTTAAATTTGAAAATCAAATATTGAAGTTTTTCTGACATGTCTATTGTGCAGTAAGGGAAAAATATACTCCTAAACAGACACAAACATGGACAGTCAGTAGAGAAATAGAGAGATTCATTTTGTCAAGACCATGAAAGACAATGAATAAAGCATATGTGTGGGCTTGTTTGCAGCTGGTATAGCTGCAAAACCTGGTGGTGATTATTACCCTAGATGTAACAACAAATAATTTCTCCACTATCACCTGTTCCATGACACTGCAGACACTGAAGAGTTCTCACATGTTTGTCACACATACTGTCCTCATGTACAGTCCATGCAGTCATACATTTGGGGCTGCGCACAGATACTTTCAAAGATGGTATAACATACAGCTGTGCAGATGCAGAAAGTATATTCACTTACGAAGACATCAATTCCATATATGCAGTTACATTTATTTACTAGCTTGAGTTCTTGTGTCAAGTCTGTTTTCCAGCTTGTTTCAAACACACTTCAAGCATTGGATGTTCTCTTTAGTTTTGACAAAGCCCAAGCAACAAGCAAGTTGACTATTTTGCTTTATTTCAATTATTCATCAATCATTGTCTTCTATGCTAATGCTAGCTGGGCTGATCTAACAGGTTTGTCCAAGAATTTCTAATATCATGTAAATGCTCGTTGCATATCGGTTCCACATCTATGGATCCCATTTGGTTCAGATCAGAATTGAAAATGTGTTTTTCTCTAGGACAAAAACCTGAATAGGGACACCCAGCTTCAGTGTGACGGTAGCCACTGTCTCTATGTCTCTGTCTTTCATCTCAGAGACATTTGGTCGTGTCTTTTCACCATTTGAATCCACATGTTCACCCTGTACAGACCCTGAGAGTAAAGAGATTGAGCGGAGGAGAAGGAGGAGGCAGGACAGACAGGCGTATTCTCTGTAATGAGCCGGGTTGAGCCTGAGCCAGACCTGGACCAGACTCACGGCAGCTCGGTCCAGCTAATTATGCAAGGCTGCAGACAGCTCTGGCAGGCAGAGGGGGTACGGCAAAAGAAGAGAGAAGAAGAAGACATGAAAGAAAATGAGTGAAATGAAGGGAGGGAAGATACAGACGGAGCGACACATTTAGAGAAAACAGATGAAAGACGGGGATATGTGTGAGATGAGGAAGGTAGCGGCGAGGGGGAAACATGCACAAAGACAGGATGAGAGGGAGCGGGGGAGGGACGCAGCAGAAGGGGTGAGGTTTGTCCTTTGGCCGGTGGTCAATTAGTGTTGGGGAGAGTAAAACAGGCCATGGTGAGCTGTGTCTGCGGTGGCAGAGAGCTCTCAGCTTGTTTACTCTTATAGTGAAGGAGACAGCTGGGACACCTCCAACACTGAGGGCGGAGAGCATCATTAGGGGAAGTATTAATGAGCAAAATGTGAGATGAAATGTTTCTTGTTGAAATGTTTCAACTTGTTACAGGTTTTGGATTATTAAACACATTTTTACACAAGTATTTTAGGATCAAGAATATTACAGAGGCACTACTGTATGGCTCTGACCTACTAGTTCAGTACACTTGTGCACCAGGGGTTATCTTTGCTGTTGCCAGGGGGTATGTGAAAAAAAATAGTGGAAATTATTTGGAAAAATAGAAATTATTATTAAAAAAGCCCAACATATTGAGTGGACTGTAAGTATGTGACTGTATCTGATAGTATTTGAAGTCTTCCAGAGAGCAGAGAAGTCTAAACAGTTAGCTTGAAGTAACAGATAAATGGTTAAAATGGTAAAAGTAATGTATGTAACAGCTGAAATAGCTAAAAGTACATTGCAAAAATGGTGAATAAGCTAAGAGAAAAAAAATTAGATAAATGATTGGAATACGTAAAAGTAACACTAATGGATAAATGGCTAAAATAGTTAGCTAAAAGTAATGAAAAAGTAAGCTAAAAGTTGTAGATAAATGTTGCAACAGCTGAAAGTAATAGATATTTAACAGTATAGGGAAAATGGTGAAAAAGTTAAAAGTAATGGATCCATAATACCTAAAAGTATGGACACCTGGTTAAAGGTCTAGCTTCTGCCACTAGTATGCAAACTTGACCAAATGGACCTAAATTTTGACAGTTCAAATGTGTGAAAAAAGTATTGTAAAATATCTACTTATATGTTGATATAATCAATAGAGTTTAACAATATCCAGTTTAAAGTCAATTCAAATGAACACATTTGGAACGTGAGCCGTCGTGTCGATGAAAGGGTACTAAGTTCATCCAACAGAGCTGTGTGGTACATCAGGAAAAAAGTTTGGGAACCACTGTTGTAACGTACTACTGGTGGCATTCTTCTACTGATCAAGAGACTTAATCCTATTTCACCATTGCATGCTAAATGCTTGTAAAATGTAAATGTAATGTAAGTAAATGTTAAAGCTTTGGGTAAGTGTCAGACACTTGTTCACGTTCCAGCATTTTCTCTTTCAGACTTAAGAGTCACACACAATGAAAGTGAAGAAGAAGAAGAGAAGCCCCATTTTACTATTTCACTCCTGCAGGGCCAGTTTACGCGTTCCTGGCCAATCTCTATTGAGGGCCGGCTGATGTGGGCAGACGTACGGTTTGCACCATCCTCTCCCAGCATTCCTCTGTTTGTCTGCACCTCCATTAAGGACATGTAGTCTGGCCATTGTGTGTTTGTGTGTCTGGCTGGCTCGCTGGCATGGTCTGGGCAAAAAGAGATGTGTGGGCAGAATGCTAACTCGGTTTGATTGTTAAGCACTATCAAAGCGTGTGAAGGTGTATGTCTGTGTGTGTGTGTGTGGAAGTCCGTAGTCATGTTTGAGGATAAAAAAGGTTAAGATCTTAATTATGAAACAAAAAAAAAAAGACAAGAAATTGTCGCAAAAGTGCAGCAAGTTGCTGTCCTTGCATTGCTGTACCGCGCAACTTTATACACTGCGTAATAGGGCAACAAGCACCCTTGTTGCCCTATTACGCTTGTCTCACTGTGGTTTGTTTGGAAGCCCCTAGTCTACATTTAATGGATGAAAGAAGCAAACACAAATGAGGCAATGACAAATAAACCTTCTCAAGCTTTGCGGGAAGAGATGAAAGAATGATGTCAGCGGGCTATACGAGAGAAACTGTTGGGAGAAACCAAAGAATAAAGCAAACAAATACAAGTGAGAGAAGATGGCAGAGTAGAAAGAAACCATAAGAAGTGACAGGGACACAGTGATATGTCTGGGAATGGCACGTCTTTATTCTGACTTTGGTAAAAGAAGTGCATCTCACCAATATGTACCTTCTAACAGTAAATGAATTGGAATTTAGCTGTCATTATTACTTCTTGTGTTCTCTGAATTTCATTTATTTCCAGCTGCTTACATTTATTTTTGGGATAATATATGGCATGTAGTCCAGTTGTAGACTGTATTTTATTTTAAGCATCCAAAATTTATATATATTAAATTTGCAACAGCTCCCTGTGTGTACTACCTTCTTCACCACTCATGGCCGCGAAAAGGTACCATGAGTGCGTTTAGTTCGGCGCGTTAGAGGTGCGGAAAACATGGAGAAACTCTCTTTGTATTCAGTGGCTCAGTGCATTTACTTGGTGAAACACAGCACATTTAATTTTCTTGATTTCCCATCAGCAAACAAAGGGGAAACCTCTTTTGTCGAGGCTCCAATTCCTCTGCTACACCCCTTCTGTGCTTCCCTGTGATTAGGTTCAGAGCACATCACGGAGGTGAGGGGCGTGAAATCATTTGTGGTTGTAATTATGGGCTCCCCTCTCCAGAGTAATCATGAGCTATTAAAAACCACCCTCAGCTCAGCCCCCCAACAATGCCAGTTAACATGTATGTTCCTCTGGGAGGCTGCAGGGAAGAGGCCAACTACCCGCAAACTGCAGCGGGCACGGAGGTGTTGAGCGTGTGTAATGTACCAGTGTGTGTGGCCAGCGCATGCTTTTTTTTCCTTTTGTTTGCATGAAGAGAAGTAAAGTAAAGCCAAACAAAAACCTGAATGCGCACACAAATGCAACACTGACTAGACTAGGTGGTAAAAGTAAAGGTGCGTCGAAAAAACCATCACAAAGGAAGCGTTCGGAGCAGGTTGACGCCTCGGCTTTTGACTTTTGACAGGGAGCATTTCTACATACATTAACCTCAAGTTTTGGAACTTTGACCATGTTAAGGATAGATATCTGACATCATAATAGTATATAAATAACAGAAAATCACAAAAAGCTTAATATGTCCCATTTTGTGTGTTATAGTGCACAGAAAGCTAACTCAGGTTGTTTGAAGCATCGTGTTAGCTTTAGTTGAACTTCAGAATGCAATTTTGAGCAGAGCAAGGACTGCAGATTTTGTCCTCCATCTAGGACAGTGTTGTTGTGTATCGCAACACAATCTCGCTAGTATGGACAGGAGGAAAGATGACAGCATAACGGCTTCACCTGTGGCACCTAAGCATTTGTTACTAACAGCCTAGATTGCTTGCTTAAATACTATCTATAGAATTTGCTTGTTAATACAAAAGAGGGTCACTGTCTCTCTCCCTGCCGTACTACCCCTCCCTCCCTTTCTCTTTCAGTTTCACAGGCTTTGTGCCACCCATCATAGCCCCTTGGTTGAATGAACACAATCCCATTATCAGTGACAGTCAATTAAACATCTAAATGCCAAATTCAGAATGCTTGATGCTATGACACAGAGGGCAATTGAAGATCGTTGGCCAGAGAATGATTGGCCTGTCCCAGACAGGGAGGGGAGAATTATGGTGATGAGACTTCTGAATGAATATGTTTAGTGTGGAATATTAAAGTCATCCAATAGCTGCAAATAATAGCCTCCTTTTTTTACAGTCATATGTAAGTATAAACATCGAGATTGCATGATCTGCTGTATTGGCATCAGCGGCCAAAGAGTGAGCTGGAGGTGACAGGAAGGGGAAAGTATTTGAAAGTTGACTTTTATATGAAAGCGTTTTCCTCTAAGCTCGGTTTTCCTCATCCACACGACAATTTAAGAGCAGCGTTTTTTGTTTTTTTTTTCAAATTGCACCTGTTTTCAAGAGTGGAAATTGCCGGCACAGTGTGTAGATAGAAAAAGATGGTAATCCATATCAGTGATCATGGCAAAAGAGGGACAGAGAAAGTTAAGTCTCAAGAGGTGGTCTGACCGCCCGTGAAAGCAAAGACTGCAGTAAATAGCACAAGTAGAAAAGGAGAGAACAAGAGGAAGATGGAGGAATACAAGACTGAGAAGAAAGGAGAAAGGTCATATCAGCCATCCTTGGATGTGGCGGTGTGTGTTTGCTCTATGGAGGCAGAACTCTAGTGAAAATTACTGTCACATTGTATTGACACAGCAGGGAGTGAGAGAAAGGAGAAGAGAAAAAAAGAGGGTCTAAGCAAGAGGGAGAAAAGAAGAGTGAGAGGAGGAGTGTTTATTCTCTTTTTCTTCCCTCCTCTACTCAGTCTTTTCCCTCCCTTTTTGTCCATTTGGTAGTGTATGTGTGTATTCTGTGTGTGTGTGTGTGTGTGTGTGCATGTGTGTGTGTGTACACACTCTGGCACACTTGAATCTTTTACTGATTACCTCACACATGTCACGTCTTTCTGGAGGGCTTTTAACGGTGGAGGATTATCAGGCAGCCGGAGCCTTTTAACCCTTTCTCTGCCCTCCTTGCTCCGGCCAGGCAGCTGACAAATGCTTCTATTATGTTTCCATCAAAAAGGTACAATATGCACATTTTGTGATGAATAAATAGACTGTTATCATGTGACATAATGCACCGACTGGCAGCTATACTGGAAGACTAAAGCTATGCAGCTAGTAGCTATGAACAGCTGGTTGCTTCTGAATGAAAAGTGACCTGTAACATTAAATTTCTTAACCTTTTCTTCCACCAGTTTTTAGTGCCTTAAAATTCTGATTTAACGACTTTGAAGAAACTACAGATATTGTTGTTAGTGTTGGATACTAATGTGACAAGAATGAAAAAACAGAAATTCACTTTTCTGATATTCTCACCAACCAATGGCCTTGTAATTGGTGCCGTAGTATGTAGTGAGTGCTGGCATAATGTTTAGTGCCATCGTAGATAGATATGTTACTCCATGATGTCATTTTAAAGCTGTTGAGGAATTAAACATTTGTGAGTAGATCAGACGAAGTAGGTACTCATTTGATAAGGCAATACTGTAACTTTTTGTCACATTAGTGTATTACTTCCATTCATCTTTCTTAAATGATATATTATAATTTGGAATAATAATAATAACAGTTTGACCTATAAGGTTGGTTAGTTTAAAAGATCTCCCAAGACAAATTTTCTTATTTCTTAGTAACAATAACTTGCTTTCCATAATATTTCCAGATTATTTTTACATTTTTACTGATCTTCACTCCTTCAGGAGGAATAGTGGAGGTATCTTTATGGAGGTTTGTGTTGGGGATAGAAAGGAAGTCAATTTTAGGTATGTAGTGGTAAGAATAGGACGAGGGTGTAAATGACTGAATTGAAGTCACACTCACACACACACCTTTCTGCTAGCTTATATATATGTGCCATCTCTGAGGTGGTCGGGTGTTTGTCTCCTCTCCCTCCCTTCCCTCCTCATGTTTTCCTCTGTTTTGTGTGTGTCCTGCCCATCCTCTTCCATTCAAACCCCCGTTTACCATGACAATAGCTGCCTGCCGAGACACTCTCCCATGTATAGCCCTGACCACTGCTGGCTACTGGCAGGGGCCCATTCACTGCTGCAACCCACCCCAGGCCATAAAGAGCCTGGCAGGACTGGCTAGGCCCCCCTGTAAACGGCCAACACCACGCTTGTTGTGTCTGCCGGCTATACTACCAGGGACGGAGGCAGGACAGTAGAGCTGTTGGGTTTATGTACTGGGTTTTGTCAGGGGTGAAAAAGGAGGGGTTCGGTTTTATGTACCCAATAGTACAGAGCTACAGGTTGAATAGACAGGAAAACTGTTAAGGACAAATTGTTCTGTGTTTAACTTGAGAGGTGGAATAAAGGAAATGGTGGCTGACCATATTGTTTCAAGACCAGACAGGCTGGGTGCTACATCTCAGCTTGTCTTGTTAGTATCTTGTGTTTTCATCCACTTGGAGCTATTCCATATATATAATTTTTTTTGTACACTCTGCATGAAAGCCGCACTAAAATTAAAATTAATTCTTACTCAGTATGCATGTATCCTTGCTGTTTTGACTTCACAATTTCACAAAAAGAAGAAGAAGTGCAGTGCAGTGACAGTGTTAGTGTTCTCCAGGATCCAATTAAGTTCTGGTTCTGACTGACACCGGTACTGGTGATTTGATTGGTGTAATATCAGTGTGGGTGGGCACTGGAGCGAAATGAGATGCACAAATTCATAACTATAATTATGACTCCACAACCAGCCATCACACAGATTCTGTTTTGTACTGATGATTGCCGAATTGAAAAAAAAAAAAAATGCCGCCACAAAATGTTGCCCCCTCTTCTTGACTGGAGGTCAGACGGGTTAGCAGGAGACTGTAGCCTCTTTAGCAGAAGCCACACATGATTGGCCTCGTCTGAAGAGCTGCGTTCTCTCCAAAATCAGCAATTTCGTTGCGGGGCATTCATGAGGTCTCGATTTGATTGGAGGAGAGGTTGTATTTGTGTGTGTGTGTGTGTGTGTGTGTGTGTGTGCATGCCTCAGACCTTGGGAGGGCTGGCTGTGCAAGCCCAAGCTTGCCCCGGCGATACCACAAAGCCTGTCAGAAATGAAAGATGACGGCAGCACAGAGCCAAGTAGCAAAGGGAGGATATTCGCCACTAATTCTTATGAGAACAAATACACACCCAACCGTCACACAAAAGCTGTGATATATGATACAGCCACAATTATTTGGCATTTTTTTCTGTTACAAAATCAGCCCTTTATCGCTTCATTGCACAGAGAGAGGGATGAGGAAACAAAGAGTGAGGTGCTTATCTTGAGGAAGAACTGCATCCAACCATTATTGACGCAGGTGACCCACAGTGAACTGATTGGAGAGTTTAAGATAAAACAGCTGACAAGGTGCCGGTTGTGTATGTGGCAGACTGTGTGTTCTCTCTACCTCACACAGGCAGGACACAATAAAACAACAAGTTAAAGTGGAGTTTACAGATGTCTTCTGATAAGCAATGAGAGGAAAGAGGCTGCTGTTGATTTAACCTTAATCCTTTTAAACGTATTGACAGAAGCTGTTGCAGAAATAGTGATCTATTGGAGGCATGGGGTCGCTTGCAGAAATTAAAACTGGTTTCACCCAGTAAACACAAGCCTTGTCCTCCCATACCAACTTCTTTTATAGACTGATTCCTCTCAGTTATCAGAGGGTGATTAGGTGATTGCTGAAGTTCAAGATCAATTTTAAACTCCCAGTAAAATGGCTTTTTCACAATGGAAGGAGACCAGTCAATAGTGCAGCCCATCAACATCAGAATTTTCAAGCAAGTTTCAGAAATGGAAAGTCAGGGAGAAGATTGCACTTTATGTGGAGTTGTGAAGATTATAGTTATAATGTTGATGACAGTGTTTAGTCTGGGCTGATCTTATGACGCACAGTGCCTTCCAAAAATATTCATGGGACATTGATTTGGTTGTCAGATTGTATCTCAGACAAGGGAGGCTATGATTAGTTGCTCTGGAGGAATAATGGAGAAAGATGAGGAAAGAGAGATGGGATGTTAAGACATTTGGAGAACTGAAGTCACGATTGAGATTGATTTGCATTGTGATCAGAGAATGAGTGCTTTCTCTTTGCATAAATTTGTCATATATCTAATCAAAGCAAACATACAGTATCTGATTTTGGAAGGCTTCAGATTCTGATCCTATTTCACGGTTGTCTTGTTATGGAAAACGCTGATGATTGACCAACAAAATGTCCCTCAGCAGTGCTCGGGGAAGTGGAACACCACGTCCTGCTGTGAGACATGGCGGTCTATTTGGAACTTGTAGTTAATATAATTTTCTGTAGGGAGGGAGGACGTGTGTGTTTGCATAATCGTGTGTGTTAATGGGGGCAATAGTGCATGGTATGTTATGCTGCATCCATACCAGCCTGATAAAACTTTATTTGAACATTTCAGTTTCATTAAGTCATGTTGAGATCAACCCTGGTGGTAAGTACGCAGAGACAATGTGACAGAGACAACAAGTAAGCTGTTATAGTTTGGGGTGAGAATGTGATTGGATTGAAAGGAACTACCCTACAATGCAAAGGTATAAGAAGACAGGTGTTGATCTTGACATATTTGATTGTCCAACCCTATCTATAGGCAAGAACGTCAATATGGGATGATTCTGCAAAACCTAGATTATGTTCAGTGACTTTGTTATATGTTTCAAAATTAAAAATCTCACTTTCTATAATATCAGTGCATGGCAACCACCATACAATTAAGGTCAGGGAAGTTAGGGCATCACCAAAGTTATTATCATCCGTGCATAAATTTCTGTCTCAAAACCCCAAATAGACACCCCCAAATGAACCTCATGTTGGTGCTATGGGAAAAGTCAGAGGATCACCAAAGTCATTGGGATATATTGTCCGGGAATCATCAATGTCTTTACAAAATTTTGTGCCAATCCACCACACAGATGTCAAGATATTTCACAGAATAAGTTTAAGCTTATTCTGCGACAGAAGGCGAACTCTGGTCTCCTAAATGAAAGTCAGACCTGCTACACGCCCATCGACCACCCCGATCTCTTCACTCTTACATTCTGGCTCTCTACATATAGGGCACAATACTTCCTGCGTTGGCACTGAACATTGGCATTGGAGGTAAGTCATGAGGTGCAGGATCACCCAACAAGTTATTTCTATGATACTGGGCTGGATAGTCAGTGGTTGCTCAAGCTTGGGATGTCTAAAATAACAAAATGAGCCAAGGACTAATGTTCATGTACAGTCATTTTTTATTTCATACAAGTGCAAAGACAAGATTTGGCTAAAGTTACAGGGATGAGAAGTGGATTTTGTCTCAATGTCAAAATCTCAAGGAATGACATCAAGGTGATCAAAACTGCCCAGCACATTACCTATTTGGGAGTCTATGTTGCTTGTATTTGATGCAGTAGCACACTCAAATATTCAACTCTGGTTTGAACAAAAGAAAACCAACTGTACAGTCATTTTAATTTCACCTTTACCGTGTCTGCATGTCCTTCTCATCCACCTGTGCTGAGTCATGATGGGCCATGACACCGTCTCAACTGACTGCTAACAGCCAGCAGCCGCTCCTCAGCCCAGGCAGGCCCAGACTTGCCTTGTACAATGATTAGTCCTGCTTGTCTTACACTGGACACAATGGTCCCTTCCTCAAGCTATGCATCGCTATTGACCCATCACTAACCAATTGGAACAGAATGAAATGAAGAGGGGGAACCCAACCGTTCCATTCAGAACAATAAGAAGAGTGCAATGTGGGAGAGCCACATTCCACAAACACCTATAATGACTGTACAATACTGGAAACGTGACAGATGGGCTCATTTGATTTTGAGCTATACATCTCAGGGGGATACCGTTCAGATTAAAAATGTAATTGTTTGACTGCTTAACACTATCTGACTTCATTCAAGAAATATAGGCTTTAGATGCTTTAGATTACGGCCTACAACATACAACATAATTATTCCCAATTTACAGGTTACAGGTACAAGTTCCCAGATTGTTACTCCCTTATTCCCTGATTTCACA
The DNA here is from genome assembly GCA_038419695.1 of Scomberomorus guttatus. Classification (NCBI taxonomy): domain Eukaryota; kingdom Metazoa; phylum Chordata; class Actinopteri; order Scombriformes; family Scombridae; genus Scomberomorus; species Scomberomorus guttatus. Next base: position 17,066,601 of record CM076465.1, on the reverse strand, counting down.
TCTTGTACACCGTTAGAACAAATAATCACACTGTAAATTGGGAATAATTACACTGCACAGTGCAGCGGTACAGACATTTTCGGAATAATAAATAAATAAAACCAATACAAACTAATACAAACATTTTCAAAAGTCTGTACCAGCAGCTCTGTGAGGCTTTACTTAGGCACAGCGATGCTTACAGCTAAATGCTGATGTCAACATGCTAACATGCTCACAGTCACTATGTTTACATGCACACTAATATTCCATTATTATTCCGAATATGACAATATTCGGAATTTGATATGGTCATATAAACAGCATATTCAATTTGGATATTCCACTGTTTTTCGATTAAGACGTGCGATATGCTGATATTATTCGGGTTTTAGGAGCATTCTTTGGACATGTATACAGCGCATTTGGAATATGCGTCTCAATTCGGGTTTTTAATTCGCAGTTTGCCTCTTGCCTGTTTAAGGTTAGCTCTGTTTGTTGTAAACAAAGCAACTAGCCAACAGTTTGCAAGGCTTTGATAGAGGTGCATGACGGGCTGGTTGTGTAACGCACCCCTCCGCAGGCAAAATGACATATGCTGGAGCAGGAAGGCAGACAGAGGAGAGGAATGAGAGGAGAGTGGAGAGCTGTTCAGGCTGGAAAAACAGAGCGCACCTTCTCCATGACGGGGACAGAGGGGATTGGTTATTATCCTGACATGCAGCCATGGACTGATGGTGACGACTCGGTGTGATGCACCAAAAACACTCAGCAGTGTAGTAAACATTTTAAGGCAACCTAGGTACTGTATGTGCCTGTAACTATAAATTTATAATATAGTATCACTTATAAATATCAGGCTGCATCTCACTAGTGTTTTTCACCTCGCTGGTTTATTTCACTGCCTGCGGAGATCTTGTGATTCCCACTCCCACTGGAGCAGAGGGAAATCCTGAAAATCCTCTGCATGTAAATGGGAATATTAATGAAATATTCATTTTCATTAGCCATGTAAACAGCTTAGTAAGAACATTGTCTTTTTCAGAATAAGGGCAAAAAAACGGAATATTTTGTGCATGTAAACGTAGTCAAAGTTTACAATGTCACCATCTTAGATGGGAATGTTTTGCAGGTATTTGGTCATAAACCAAAATACTGGTCAAACTATAATTTTGACCTGATGAAGTTAATATAATTCATCTTAGGGGGAGCATACTTGTCCCCCTATCTATTCAATAGTTGAAGAGACATTTCACCAAAATCCAAAAATGTCATTATTAATTATCCTCTGGGGACTATGATTCTGCACCAAATGTTTTGCCAATCCATCCAGTAGATGTTAAGATATTATATTCTGGACCAAAGTGGTGGTCTTTTGAGGGTGGGAAGTCAGTGAGGGATCACATCCCGCTGCTCTAGAGTCACCTACTGGTTGGTTGACCACCTGCATGGAGGGGATGGGATCTGGAGGTGGACAGTGTAAGCCTCACATCCTTTTTTTTCATCTTTTCTTTTCCCTCTTTACCCTGTTTTTGTCTCTTCTCCTCTCCTTCCTCTCTGGGTCCCATGTGGGCTGTGTGAATATCAGATAACAGTTCCATGAAAATGAATCCGGTGAGACGTAACCCACACAGAGGGGGAGGAGAGGGGAGGTCACGTGCACTTCCATACACAAAGTGAGAGAGAGAAAGAGAGAATTACTAACCATCAGAGAGACTGCGAGAGGGCATTCAGGAAGAGTATTGTTAGAGTGATCCCTAATGAGGTGTGTGCGTGAAGGTGTACCTGTGTGTGTGTGTGTGTGTGTGTGTGTGTGTGTGTGTGTGTGTGTGTGTGTGTGTGTGTGTGTGTGTGTAATTAGTGACTGGGAGCCACTGAGTGGAGGATAAAAGCAGGTCTTCAGGATGGCTGGAGGACACATGCCAAGGAAGAGGAGGATTGTCCTCTGGAGATGACAGGGAAATATGTGTGTGTGCAGGGAAGAGGGCACTCAGGAAGTAAGTCATATTGCAGTACTATATAAAATCCGGCTATTTCCCTTGGTGTTCCCCCTGTTGATACACACATTCTCCAAGGAGTTTAATGCAACCTGATGTTGGTGTTGCGTATGACAAAACCATAATAGCTACTTTATGTCAAACAAAGCCCACAAATGCAGTCGAAGTATCTTTGGTCAAGATGTACACTTTCTCCAAGATGGTGTTTTTCTTTAGATTAAAAGCACAGGAAGTGACGCTCATTAGTTCCTTTCAACATACTTTTGTGTGAATAAACAGTATTTATCTTTTCTGACGCACTGAGCTGTAATTATCACGTCAATTCCTGAGAGCCTCCGTGCCAGTTGGAGGTGTGTGACCCTGGTAGCCCGTGCCAATCATAAAGTCTGAAGTAATTTAAAAAAGATATTACGCCTTAACCTTATACTTACACTTTAATTGAAGCGTTATTGACATTACGCCAGCGCTGCCTTGGTTCTCTGTTATGTTGTTGTTGTCGTTAATGCTGCATTGCATTGTAGGATATTTATGCTGGTGTAGTGTCCAGTGCTTGCATACTGTAATATTTCCCTGTAAATAGTATAGTTCTGTCGATTGACAGAAAAATGCAACTATTTTGATAATCAAATATTCATTTTAGTCATTTTTTCTGCAAAAATGCCAAATGTTTCCAGCTTCTCAAATTTTATGATTTGATGCTTTTTCTTGTACATGATAGTAAACTTAATATCTTTGGGTTTTGTACTGTTTGTTGTACAAATCACGACATTTGAACATGTCTCCTTCGACACTAGAAAATTATAACCATTATTTTTAACTAATTTCTGAAATTTTATAGACAAAACAATGAATCGATAATGAAAATAATCGTCAGTCACCCCTAAATGTATGCAACTGAAATTATTTGTAACTTCAAGGATAGCAACACCAGAATCACCAAGATCACTAGAAGATATAAAGGTTTGGATGGGAGTCAGAGCTTGAATTGAATTAAAAATACAAATCAGTAATAGGAAAAAGTACTTGCCAAAGTACTATTTAAACCATGTATGTATACACACACACACACACGCACACACACAGGCAGAGAAGGTTTTTTTAATGTCAGTCCAGGTGGTGTATAGGACCATGTGGTTTCAGGGGGCCTATAGCATTACTCTCCATCAACTCTCTCTGCCATAGGTGGGATCATCAGACAGGTGCATGGTAGGCCTGCTTTATCCTTCCCCCACACACAAACACAAACACCCCTTCCCCCCTTTTGATTGGTCTCCTTCACCTGATGGCCTGGGTGCTGAGTCTGAGGACCGTGTGTGTGTGTGTGTGTGTGTGTCTCCTGGTTGTTCCAGGCACAATGAAGAGAGAGGGTCTGTCAGTGGCCACCTGTTGGCCAGCTGTCAGGGTCCCATTTCAGGGTCGCCTTTCCATGCAGATACAACAGCAGCTACATCTATCTATCTATCTATCTATCTATCTATCTATCTATCTATCTATCTATCTATCTATCTATCTTTCTATCTATCTATCTATCTATCTATCTATCTATCGATGTACGAAGCATCTATCCATCAATTTCCATCTGTTCTGTCCTTCCATCCATTCTGTTCACGGTAAATACCTGCCATTGACGTGGTAAACCTGAGATTAATGTTCGTGCCAAATAAACAACCATCCGTTAAAAGATGAAGTGAGGTGAGGAGGAGGAAGAGGAAGAGGGGGAGGGGAAGGGCCAGGGCTAGGGATATCTAAGTGTGTCTTGTTTGATGCTGATCAATGGCTCGTAGATACCATCCTCTTCATGTCACATTACCATCTCTATAGGAGACGTGATGGAGAGTTGGGGGTGCAGCAGTGGCAGTGGGGGAGGGGTGGGGGTTAGAAAAACCAAATGATGAGTGAGTGATGGAAATAAGGAGGCATGAAATGGACGAGAGCAGGAGGAGGTGGACGAGACTGGCAGGTTTAAGAGGTGGAGTGGGGAGTTGGATTGGAGAAGGGAGAAGTGTGTGTGGGAGGGGGGATTGGAAGGTGGGAGGAGAGGGGAGAGATAATTTCCTATGAGGTGTCTGCAGGGGATGGGGTTGGCAGTGAGTTGGGGGGAGGGGGTCTAATGGCTTTGGGTGCTGCCTCTATTAGGCCAAGCACCCACTAGATGACAGAATAAGACAAGTCCTGAGATGATTTTTAAGGATCTGAATGTTGTCAGGGTCATTAATTTGTCACTATTAGCTGCTCCACCAGCCTTTATAGTGAGAATGTTAGATCACATACATATATGTTCTTTTAAAGCTTCTACAGCAGGGTAGGAAATTAACAAGGGCTTTTTTGCCCCCATGAAATATGTTTTGGGGGCATTTGGGGTAATTTCCAGGGACATTTTTTTCAAATGATGGGAAATGCCTTTGTTCTAGGTTTCATGACAGACCAATATTCAATGACTTTTATTAAAAAAGCATAGAGAGCAGCCACATTTATAATGCAAGAACATTTAATGGGTAAAAATACAGACACTGAGTTATAATCCCAGTTACAGATTATAACTGTGAGTATTTACAGACAGACAAAGTTAGCAACAATTTAGCAGCTCAGATATGTTTTCTCAGGAGTTGGTAGAGACCAAAATGACAGACAAAGTTAGCAACATGCTAGTAAATGTAGTGAAGCATTTATTAGCTAAAGATCTGGATTTTTTTTTCAGGAGTTCGTAGAGACCAAAATGGCAGACAGACAAATTTAGCAACTAGCTAGTAAACGTAGCGAAGCATTTAGCAGCTAAGGAGCCAGATACTTTTTCTCAGGAGTTGGTAGAGAGTCCCTAGAGAGAGAGAGAGCTTAAGGAGAATGAATATTATTATTGACTTACTTATAGTGACTGGTGAAGACACCAAAAACAACTCCAAATGAATGCTAGTGTTCTGTATCTGCAGGATGGGGGTCACCCCTATGTTTCCTCATGAATGTTTTTTCCCCATCCAAATTAGGCCCCATGTCTCCTCAGCATCAGAGCATAACCCCCGAAGGCCAGGGGTTAGGGTTAGGGTCAGACAGACCGACAAATGAACAAACAAACAAACAGACGAGTGAAAACATTACCTCACTGGCAAAGGTACTGATCTGAGGGAACATAGTCACGCTCCCGCAGGATGTGGGCAACTGTTTGCTAACAATTTTGCCAGGGTTGTGTCACTTTTAGCTCGTAATCTTTGACATTCACATATAGTTTAATGTTTCTACAATTTTACATTCCAAATAAACAGAGACTGGTAGGTCCATAAATATGCTGCTGGTGAACAGGAAGTGATGCATATTGTTCCTGGTCTACATGAAATAGACAGAAGAAAAACTGAGCTGTCAGCCTGTAGCCTGAGCAACCGAACAGACAAAGAGAAGAGCGCCACCTGTGTTAGCTCAAGCTCAATTCACAGAAAATCGAAAAGCAAAGGCTTCACAGTACCATTCACCATGTTTGACTAAATGGTTTCTGGGAGGGGCAGTGCAGAAACACTCTGCACTTTCATAAGGTCAATATATGAAATCCAAGACTGGATCAAAAATGTCACATCCCCAATGCTACGAGGAACTTCACCATCTCACAATGTCAAAGGCTCAATACTTTTGTCATCTTTGGTACATTTTTAAACATGTTTAGGAATAGTTCAACATTTGTTTTCTTGCTGAGAGTTTAATGAGAAGATTGATACCACCATCTGTTTTAAAAGTGGTATTGATCTTATGAAGGTAAATATGTTGCAAAATGTGAGAGCTTGTAGACTTTGACTCTCAGCATAAAATTAGTGTGTATATTGCCCAAAATGTCAAACAATTTCTTTAAAAAGTTCCATCATTTCTATTTTTGATTTGTCACAAAGGCCAATATATTGTCAGCAGCATAGGCTGTATCCTCTTCAGCACACAGGAATGATAAGAAAGACTTCATAAAAAAGGTCACTGCAAAAGTTGTAGAGAAATAACTTCTGCCCTCAAATAACCTGATGAGCAAAATGTCAAACGGTTTGACAATCAATAACACTGGCTAGCCATAGCAAAGGTCTCCATCACTCTGTCTTTATTTCTGTGCGTGTGTGTGTGTGTGTGTGTGTGTGTGTGTGGGAAGAAAAAGAAACGTTGCATCATAGCTGCAATGTTAGAAAATGAATATGCCATTTTTTCCTTTGTGGTTGCACTATTATATTGTACTGTTCTCACTAAATGTGAGATGGTCTATGACTCTGAGACTAAACGCAGACCCTAGTTGTGCGCTCTTGAGGTGAGGTGACTGTGACATATGAATTCTGTCGTCTATGACAGCAAATGTTTTCCCTGTTAAAGTTTCGTTGAGCAAGTCACTCACAAACTAGCTGCATATTGCACCAAGCAACAAGTAAGGGAGTAAGGGAATTAGATATGAACCTTGCATTGTGTGTGTGACCTCTGGCCTCCCTGTGTAGAAGGAAGGGGCCAAAGATGAGTACAGACTTTAGGGAGATTATAACAAAATTAAAATCAACTTTATACAACATGTATGTGCGAAGAAGAATAAGTTATTTTGCTGTATTTTGTATGCAGATCAGTGCTGTCTGAGTTTGTGCTCTCTAACATAAGTACACACTTGTTTAGCCTCAATTACAGACAAGACTTAATGAATGTCAGAGAAATTGTGTGTGTGTGTGTGTGTGTGTGTGTGTGTGTCTATGTGTGTGTGTGTGTGTTTGCACAAACCCAGTGGTGTGACTCACAGAGAGAGCATCAGGGGGCACCAATAAGAGTTTTGCACGGTAATAGACCTTCTCCTGAATTAATGACATTCAAATCCCAAAGAACAATAAGTCACGTCAAGCGTTGTTCCCTCAGCAGCTGCCTTGTTGTGGTTCAATCTGTGAGTTATTGGTCTTGGGTTGCCATCTAGTGGGCATTCACAAAACACAACAAACCTCCTTTCATTTCTCATTTCCTTGCTTGCACAGAATCCTCAACCTCTGGGGTTCATCTGTTGGTTCCCTGATTATTATTATTAGTATGTTAACTATATTTACCATTCAAATGTATGCATTTCTTTCTCAACACACACCTCCAGTCCTATATCGCTCCTCCTTTTCCTCTCCCTCCACCACATTCACATTATATCATAAGTGTTTAGGACAAATTGTAACAATTTGTTGGCTTCAACTAGTGCTGTAGTAACCCACTTCTTGTTTCTTGATGGAACATTATAAATGGCAGTTGTATTGGTCTTTGATACAAATGTTGTACAATCCTGCAAAACCCAATAAAAGACTGTACAACCAGAACTGTGAAAACAGGATAAAACAGCTGTGAAGGCCCATGTTTTACTGTACACACACACACACACACACACACACACTCACACACACACACACACACACACACACACACACATACATATATATACAGTAAAAGTCCGGACACATCATAAAAAAAGGTTTTAAAAAAACACGCTGTAGTAGTGGAACTTGTTGCTCTTGCTTTTGGATCACCAAGTGAAGGCACATTTTCATCAAGAGAACATGAAGTAGTTTTTTTACACAGACTTCTCAACAAAGTAGGAGTTGACTTAATCAAATCCAACAGTTGACCCTCAAAATGTGAATCTCAACAAACTAAGAAGACCTCGCAGTCCTTCACAATGAAGAAGAATAAATTCCTCCGCTGCTTCAACAATATACAGTAGTTTATTTTCACAGTACTCAACAAAGATTAAAATGTACTTGATGAAATAACAACAATGGACTGAAAGCTTGTGCAGCAGAGACCCTCAGGGCCAGCAGATGCTGACTTGAGGAGACTCCTCGAAGTCCTGCTGGGAACACCTGCAGTGTCTCTTCAGGGGGATGACGAAGAAACTCCAACTGTATATTGTAGTTTTAAACAATCATCTCAAGAAAGATGGAAATCTCTAAAAACTGTCTAACTGAGAACTAAACTCTTGACGATGAACACAATGCAACTGAACTACTTGGTGATATTTTGGAAATGAGTGACTGGTTAGTTCTGAGTGGAGCTGACTCATTTATTTATTTATTTATTCATACTTAAGTCATTTTTCATAATTTACTATTTCCCTTGAAAAAAACGCTGCTGGCACCAGAATAAAATATAGGAAAACTTCAAACACTGATTAGAGAAATTAGCCTGGAATCATAAAACTAATAAGATTATACACATAAATGACCTTAATAGTTTCTCCTCTTCATATCCAGAGTATCTGCTGTCATACATGTGATTCTTTTATTTATGTGTTAGTTCTTGCTTTGAGTGTTTAAGAGAACACCTTTGACTTTTTGTTAAACATTAAAACATGTTAAAAACTGTTAAACATTATTATTTATGTGTTTTCACTTCAATTATTAGAAATGAGAACATATGATTGTCCATGCCTCCCACAAGATCTTAAAAAAGACTTAGGTAATGATACATGATCTTAGCTGCTAAAAAGACTGTTTGAAATGACTGTAACCTACCTGTCAACAAATAAAGATTTGCATTTCAGGGATTTGGATTCACTTCAAGTTTCTTTTCCCCATCATGCCTGATATAAACTGCCCATCAATCTGAACTAATGACAAAACACCAAAGTCTAATATTACTTTCAACTCATTTAAAAGATTGTATCTTTCTGACATTCAAAATTGAACCATACATTTGGGTCACTGGTTCAGTTGTGCACATTCAGCACCAACATGAATAGCTCTCCAAATTACACTGTAAAAATATGAATACTAATTACTTACACTGTAAAAAAAAAATGTTGTGCCAGACACTAAATTAGTGTCAATGTGTTCATTAGGCTAGTTGTGATGTAAAACATGGTGAGGCAACTTAACCGAACTTTAATAATTTAGACAAACTTAAAGATCAATTCAACTGATTCCTGATGATCAGTCCAATCCATCCCACATTACGCTGCCTAATCATTACAGTTTCTGCTGAACTGTTGACAGCCACATTCAACCAGTGCTGATCTGGTTTCAGTGTTGCTGAGCATAGATGTGTTGACATGAAAACCCTGGAGAATTTCTTCTTAATTATAATTCCTATATTACACCACAAGATGGAGCTTTGAGGTAAAAATGAGGAGTGAATACTGTTTCTTTTAACAGGATATACACACGAAACTATTTGTATTAAATTAAACCTCAATCTGATAATCTGATATAAATGATCCCCTAACAACAAAACAACTATTCAGCCTATTTCTGAAACCTGTTCCTTAACTTATTAATGAAAAATCATTGCAACATCTGGATGAATCCTGAATAAATGGCTACAAAAAAAGGAGGACAAATTCCTAAATTGATCATCACCAATGTTGACACGCTCTACTCAATGAATCACCACAAAATACATGACCAAAGAGATATTTATTAACCAGGTTAACAAGAAGAAACATTACCACGTATTTAACCAAAACTCTCTGACTATTACAACTAAATCAAAGTAAAAAAAAGAAGAAATATGCTTTAAATTACTATTATATCTACTATTATCAATAACTGGCTCATAATTTCAATTTTTTAAAATAAAGTTACAAAGTTAGATTTAAATTAATTCTTAAATTGACACAGAATTACCCATAATCCCTATCAACAAAAGGTGTTACAAAAACAGGAAACAAGGTGGGTGTTGCCTGTGTTGGGTGGAGGCGTGTCTTTCGACAAACGGGTCACAAAAGATTTGTTTGAGTTATACTCCAGTGACGTTTTATCTCACTAACCGCTGAGCAGATAAAAGCGTGCAGCTCAAACTCACTCTTCAGGTTGCTGTCTAGACAGATGCAGGTTAGGCAGTGAAACACACTATGGACATGGCTGTAGCTGTTTCTGTTGGTTGTAGCTTTTGCTTTGACAGTTTTGATTAGTAAGATCTCAGCTTTCCTCTAATATCTTGACTATGAGTGACTTAGATTGTGTTGGTTGAGTCTTGTGATCAGTGACTTCTTTTTCCTTTCAACACCATGTTAAAACTCTGCTGCTCCAGGTGAGGCTCGAACTCACAACCTCGGCATCACTCTGCAGGTTACTGTCTTATAAGTACCGCGCGCTGACCGATTGCGCCACTGGAGCTTGTTGAGTTACCTTGTGTTAACAATTCACAGACTTTAATGGTATATTAACTATTGGGTAATCATTTTCTCAACTATATTTACCATTAACTTGTATGCTTTTCTTTCCCAGCAGCCACCTCCAGTTTCTATTTTGCTTCAAATTCACTTTATTTTCCCTGCCCCTCAGTGAACAAGTCTGTGTGCCTTGTTTCAATTTCAGCTTACAATTATTGGTGTTTGGTGTTATTCATTTTCTAGTTGTACATATTTGCTGGAGTATAATATCTATAGGTGTCATAGTTAGTTATTCATGTTCTCCTCCGTCTCATAATATCTATCTCCTCGCCACATTCTGGTGTTGATGGTCAGTTTCATGCAGTCTCATGTTTCCCCTCCTTATCTTCTCCTTCCACCTCATTCACACTGCATCACAAGTGTTTGTTTATTTGATTTTAAATTGAATATCTAAGAAAAACTTACATAATATTGCACCAGCAATTATATAATATAATAAAAATACTTTGACGAGAGTCATTCTGCTACATAATGTGTACTTTTACTTTTGATACTTTAGGTACATTTTACTATCAACACTTCTAATACTTCTACTTTAGTAACTGCAGGACTTTTACTTGTAATGAAGTATTTTTTACGTTGAGTCAAGTAAGAAATATTAATATTCCTTCCACCATTGGACATTGTGCTGTTAGCCCACTATGATGATGGTGGTATAGTTTGTGCTGTTTTTGTTACTTGATTCATTAAGTGATTTGGTTTTGTTTTGTTTTGTTTTGTCATATTCCACTATGAGGAAACCCCAACCTGAAACCTGATGGGTACCGTCAGTGTGGGGTTGCATGGAGCTTCATGATGAAGGAATTGTTTAAATGTTACTGTTCTCTTTATTAGCGCAGACTGGGATCATACAGTACCACAAAGAACAGACAGATTCATTCATCACATTTAAAACAAATACCATACTATCATAAAAAATTATTGCCCACTAGGTGGAGCTATGAGGTAAACATGATACCAGCACAGTAATAATCTAGTTTCCCATAAAAGGTCCATTGTCGTCATGTGGTAAATAGTTCCATTTTTAAAAGTGTGCACTGCATTACCATGCACAAATAATTCAATCCTGCCTAAACAAAAACAGATAATGTTCACATTTTGAAATGTTTCAAGGCTCCTCCGAGGAGTTTCATAAAATAGAAATAATGGAAAAATACTTTTAAAACACAACAGTTTGTTTCGTTAAGTAAAGGAAATGAGCTACAACATGCAAAAACATTGGTATGATCCACCAGTTATGACTGGATTAACCAAATGTTACAACCAAACCAAATCTAAACCATGTAAAGTCATATTTTACTATGATGGCAGTAAGAATCAAAGATAGCAGGTTGAGAAGGGTAATTAATTCCTCATTTGAATCTATAAAAGCTTCCTAAAGCGTGAATGCAGCTGGTAAATCTCCCGTTTCCTGCCCGCTCTGATTATCCCTAAAGCTTGTTTTCTGCTACCATGCATTAATTGATTTTTGTTGTTGTTTTTTTAAGGAAAGCAGTTCTCTGTATGTCCTGCACGTAATGTGACTCTCATTCAGCAACGGGCAAAGTGTGTAGCTGTAAAGGAGAATTTAGAAACAAGGCTTCATTGTATTGTCTGCATGTCTGCAGATACACAGACATGTGTATGCATACAGATTTACACATAGGAGAGTCAGAGAGGAGTTTTGTTGCTTTGTTTGCTGTAGTTCTGCAAGTTTTACTGTAGTTCTGCAAGTTTTACTGTAGTTCTGCAAGTTTTACTGTAAAAAAAAATACTGCCAAAAATACTGAAATTGAAAATAAATGAAAACAAATGAATCCTAAACTACAATGATTCTGGCATACACTTCTTCCTCCTGTCTTTATTGCTAACTCACATGCAAAATAACTCAGGCCCAGTGCCTCCTAAGCATAGGCCCATTTGTCAGAACACTTGCCAGTGCTGCTTCCTGTCTTGGCCTCCAGCAGGATGAGGTTGGCTTTAAAGTGACACAGTGCTGCATGTAACCGAGCAACATGCAGCAGCAGGCGGAAACATAGTCTCTGTGTAATGCTTAGAATACACAAAGCCCACCCACACACATACACCTACACACACAGAGCTTACACACTCAAAGATTTACGATAAGATGTGCTTTTTGTCAGGGAGACGTAAAGATGATTTAACACTTGATTTTTACTTTTACTGTGATTTAAAACTAGTCTAGTTTTTGTCTTGCGGTCAAATTGAGTAATCCTGTCTCAGATTCGGTGCCTAGTGGTTTAGAAATGCTTAGAAAAAAAACTTTCACACTTTTTTGTAACAATGCATATTATATATCTATCTATATTCTATATCTGCCTGTTTCAACACTTCCTTCCTGATATATGATACTCATGGTGAGCATCAGAAGCAACCTCCTCATTGCCTTTTTCTAAATGACCAAAAGATAATCAGTGTCAGTGTATTCAAAAATGTTTGTGAGCTTGAAAAAAACTCAGGGTATTTGTTCAGGTAACGTTTCTTCAGTAACTTGAAATCAGTTGCTCCCAAATAGTCTGCAAACCACTGAAAATCGATTTGTTGCAGAGGAATAGAAATGAAATTTTTTTTGTCATGAATTAACTTTATGCTGCTGTAGATATTCTCTAAAATGAATCAAATGTTGCTTTTGTTAAATAAATGCCTGATTTTCTGATTATTCTTGTGACCACTTCCTGTGGGTGTTGTTTAAACTGTGAGTTTACACCAACTGTGTATTCTTTGCTCCTGAATTGTATTAGGATGGGCTCACCAGTAAGGCCCTGTACAAAAAAATTTGCAACATCTTCCATAATTTCTCAACTCAAAGCTAATTTCAAGTTCATTATGTTACTGGAACAATAATTTTTACATAGCCCAGATCTCACATTAGGAGTGCAATTGCCAAAATATGCTAAATGTAACAAATAGTGCGTTAAGTTATCCATTCCTTCCAACTGCTCTTTATTTTTCAACCAGGAGCTACTAAATGAACATTTATCAGCACTGTTACTGAATAAGCAAATGAGGCACAGACAGCAGCTCTGTGGCTGCTGAGGGGCTTCAGCTCCGTTATAATCTGACTCCACCCGACTTTACTGACTGTTGGCTAGTGAAAAAATGGCACACTCTTTAGAGATAATGTTCACTCCCTGCTAACTATAAAGATCCACATCTACTGTTTCTAAGAACTGGCATATTGGCCCTACTAGAAACTAGAAACAATAAGCCCTAATACAGAGACATGATTGTTAATCTCTGCATATGGCAAAACCTACCTATACGGCACACACAAATGGCATGTTTTTTGATGTAATTTTTTTTTAGAAAAAAATACATAACTCTCCCCCTTTTCTTACCCCACCTCCCCCCCTAATAATTTTCGTACAGTCCCTAATATCACTGACAAGATGAGACCAAAATGTTTGTGTGAAAAAAGCAGTTTGCAGATTCTTTGGGTCTGAGTCATGTAATCAATGTGTTAATTACACATAATTAGAGGGCACAGTCTGTGGAGACCAGCGCACTTGAGCACCTACCAAACACAAGCCAAACCCAGTATAATGAAGCTTAAATAAAAGTTGTTGTTAATACCTGTTAATACCATCCCATACCTGCTAGCCCTTATTTGTTCAGTTCGTACCTTTACTTATCATGCAGGTCCAGCTCACATGTCTGTGTAAGACTCTCCAGGGCCCAATGGTAGTGAGGTATTATGCCGCAAAACCAATGCTCCTATGATGGTATTAAAAGATCCCACTGAGAATTTCCCAAACTTGCTCTTTCCCTGTTATATACACTATGCAAATTTCTGCATCACGTGCATTTCTAAGACAGTTTCAAAGTTCAAACCCTCCAGAAGCAGCAAGATTTTAAGTGATGCTCCTTTCATGACTGCAGATGAAAGCATCAAAAACATACAATATCTCTTGAACATATGTGCACTCATACATCTGTTTCACTGCAGTGACCAGTGCACAAAACCAGATGTTTTTTTTTTGAAAAGAGATAATTTAGTGTCACAGATAGTGTGACATGAAGAAAAGCACAGCAGCTATATTTTGTATTTACCTTCTGTCTTTGCATGAAAGTGAAGTCTGATCTGCACTTGTAGGTTTGGGAGATCAACCAAATGCCAAAGCATGTTTTGCAGTAAAACCTTGGAGCATAAATGCAACCCGAGAACAAAGAGAGCAGAATGTGCATTTGAAAGGCTGTGACACAATTTGCAATCATATGAAACACATGCAAACTCTTTGCACGGAATAATTTGTGGACAAACGCACTGAAGAGCTTTTTTGTTATTTCCTCAAGGGAAATCCGGAAGCCACACATACACTGTCTGTATTTTATTATTTCTATTGCCACGAGGCAGGCATTACATCCTTTATTTTCATTCAGGCATTTACCACCGCACCAACAGTGAGAATTCATCCCTACCACGCCCAGAAGCACCTGGCCAGACTTGTATAGAGCACAATCTATAACCACAAAAAAAAACCCATCAAGGGTGTATCCTGTGCGCTGTATCTTTTCATTGTGACTGAGTTTTGCAGTGAGCGGTGGCGGTGATGAGAGATGGGGGTCAGATTAACCCATCAAAGGTTGTTGGTAGTGGTGTATGGTGGGCGAGGGCGGTAAGAAGATCCAGGGGGTTGTAGGAACAGGACACCGACCCTGCAGGGGAAACCGTTCAAGGGGGAATAAACCACCACTGCGATACCTGTGCAGAGACAAGAAATCAAACTACCAATCAATCAGACCAAAACAACGACCTTTTAAATAGAAATACTTGAATTGGACATAAATGGTAGAAATGAGACCTGACAACAACAATAAAGTAGTGTCTTTCAGTCAAAGAAGTAGGTTTTAGCCCCCTCATATTGACAGTTTCCTCTGCTGACATGTCTTTGAAAAAAAAAAAAGGAAACTGGAAAGTACCAAACTGTCACCGAGCCCTGATCATCTCATCAGCATCACAAACATTTGAGTTGCAAAGCAAACACGAGGCAAAACCTACAGATATTTCTAATTAAATTTGACTTGAATTCGATTACTCATCAGCATGAACATGTTTGTCTGTTAGCCCTGTCATAGACTGAGAAGAACGGGATGGGTGAAATAAATCAGCACCAGGTGACCAGTGTTCCTGTCTGGCGCTTCTTGTGCACAAAGTCTTTCTTCATTCAAGACAGTTTAAGATGACATTACCATGCCCGAGGTTTTCAGACATCTTTCAAGATGTGTAACATCTGTAAAACATGCTATACTCTGTTGAGTTGAAGATTGAGCTTTAGCACAGGCCTAATGTTGTGTTTGGAGTCCTCTTTAATGGCTCAAAAGCATACTCAGCATTGTTTTATCACCTTGATACATGATCAAGGAATTGCTCATAAACATAATGCTGAACTGATGACATGTTTCCAAAATTAAGTCTTACTTCTGTTTGAGGTCTCAGAGACCAGAGCTGTAAAACATGGTAAACTGCAATGAATATTAATATATTCGCTATGTGATTGGTGTTGACAATACTATTTACGAAGCACTACCCATTCAAAATCACAATTTAGTCAGTTTAGGTTTCTGTTATTGGGGGTCTAACAGGGAATTTGACCAAACATCACCCCCTAACATACTGTACATTTCTTAGGCTGTAAATGACTTGCTTTCAAATGGCAAACAGTTGTTCATACATAGACCATATATTTTTTATTTGGTGTAATAACAATACTTTATGGTCATTTCTGTATTCACTAAATGTGCATGCCTAGTTTGGGGTAAAGGGAAGGGTTACAAGATGTCTGTGAAGATTCTCAACCCAGGAGGGTCAACCTCAGGTCCTCAGCAGTTTACCTACACCTGAAAGATAAAGGACACTTTCGAGGACAACAACGTACATATTTTGGATAGGGAGGACAGATGGTTTGAAGGAGGAGGGAAGGAGGCTATCTACGTCAAAGTAAAGAAACCATCTCTCAACAGTGGATGAGGTCTACAGCACCACTTATCACCCACCTACAATGCTGTCCTTTCATCCCTTCCCAGGAGACTTAACAACCATTTGGATTTGGCTTCATGTGACAACTCCAACGACTGTCATTTACACTCGGCCTCAGGTGACTCCACCGACTCTAACGACCGTCGTGACAACAGCCAGGAGCACTGAAGAACCGAGTGGTATCAATGACCTTGATGATGGCCCCACAGAGGTTAAATACCTGGGACCACACACAATGAGGAAGTAAAGCCAATGTCAACAAACACACAAGGGTTAAATTTGCTGCCAAGACTTTTTTTAAAAACTGAAATTAAAAGGCTCAATCTGACATCCCAAATATACAAAACAAAAATGACTTAGAAATTACCTTTTATACTGTAATTGTTAGTGTTAAATCAGCAGGTTATTTAATACTGGAAAAGACAGGAAACAGTTTACATAACAGTTTGACCAGATGGGATAGTCTTACTCAATTATGTAAAACCTTATAATTACAACAAGCTTGCAGATTTCCACCAGGTCCAGGTTGGCTGTAGCTGGTCGGTATCGCCGGTAGGCGGCGCCGTGAGGTCGGCCCATTAACTGTATCAATGGGTCGGCCGGCGGCACGGCAGTCAGTTGGTCGGTCGGTCGGTCGGTCGGTTGGTCGCTGTCCTGGTATCCAGCTGTGGCAGCGGCAGCAGCAGCGTGGGCGGACAGGGAGAGATACTACAGCCTGACAGGCGCGAAGGGAACCGCTCCGCTTCGTACAGCGCGGAGGAAGCTTCGTGTGGCTGATATTTTGCATCTTTATGAGCACCGCCCTCACTAACATCTGGCAGGGATAACTTATGAACTGACCGGCGTTTGCATCTCACCGGGGGAGCGGACGGTGCCGTATTTGGCTGCAGGAACTGGACTCAGTTTGAAGGTAAGCGGAGGGGGGAACAAACACTGCATTGTCGCTTCTTACACCGGCTGACGGTCACTGCACAGCCCGTGTCAGCATCTCGTTCACAGTGCAGGTATGTAAGGGTGCTGCAGCGCTCAGGGGTCTGTGGGTGGGGGACCCAGGGGTGTCAGCATCAGTAAAAGCAGGATGTGTATTTTACCGGGAGAGTTTTACACATCCGGACAGAGCTTCAAATTGAAATATTCTTGTTCAGGTTGTCTCGTCAGGAGTCCAGAGAGTAAAAGAAACAGGTGTGTGACTCTCTCTCTCTCTCTCTCTCTCTCTCTCTCACACACACACACACACACACACACACACACAAGCATTGGGTCTGAAATCTACCCTTTTCTCCTTCCCATGATTCATCTTGGTTTATTGTTACCTTGCTGTACAATGGCTGGAAGGCCGTGGCATTGGGAGCTTCATTAATAGGGATCTAATGAATTGTGTGTGTGTGTGTGTGTGTGTGTGTGTGTGTGTGTGTGTGTGAGAGAGAGAGAGAGAGAGAGAGAGAGGGAAAGAGAGGGTAAAGCATTCAATACTTACTATACTAACCCATTGGACTCTAATTTTATACTCTAAAATGCAGAAGTAAATCAAGACAGAGTTGCACATATAGCACATGGCACACACACACACACACACACTCACAGGTTTTGAGAATGATAAATCGATTTCTAAGTGCTGCAGGCTCCGGTGCTGTTGAGATGAAGGGAACCGTTTCGGTTGCTGGCTGCGCAGAAATCTCAGAGAGACAATTAAACTCCTGACCCGTGTCATCAAGGATTTGTTTTGGCTTCCTGTTTGGAAAGATGGTAGGAAGCAGACTTTTGGGCCAGTTGGCAGGAGCACACGCGCGCGCACGCACACACACATACACACACACACACACACACACACACACACACACACACACACACACCTGGAAACAGCCGGTCAGATTTCCTTCTGAGAGAGACCGGATTAGTGGCCAGGGTTTGAACCTGACCTGCAGTGCAGGCTCAGTGTTGAATTAATGGAGTGTGGCAAAATGAAATGTAAAGATTCATATCTCAGCTCTTACACACACACACACACACACACACACACACACAGGTTTACTTAAATCCCTTTTGGGATATTTAGATAGACTTACATTTATTTCCTGGAGACTTATCCTAACCATAACCACTACTTGCCTAAACCTAACACTCAGGTTATCAGCATTTTACCAGTTGGGGACACAGCTTTTGTCCCCACTTGCACAAGCCGTTTCCAATTAAGTGGTCTTAAGTCTGGTTTGTGTCCCTGAAAGTGACTTAAATCATACCACACACACGCACACACACGCACACACACGCACACACACACACACACACACACACACACACACACACACACACAAATCTCTTAAGGATGTGAACCTGAATTCTTTTTTAGTGACTGCAGATTATTTATTGGAGCTGTTATATCATTCTGAGATGTATCATCCTCAAAAATGAATATAAGTGACTTCCAGCAACGAACATTTCAAAAATTGTAAGAATTAATTTCAGAAAATCTTGCTTTACTTTTTGTTTCATTTCACGCAGGTGGAAACATCGTGTGTGATTCAGGCTGACTCAGATCTAACTGAGACAATGTAATGTAACTGTTGGTTTAACATCCTGTTTCAGAAAGAAAACACAAGTCTTGTAGTGTCACTGGATTTGCACATGTAAATAAACACTGAATATTGGAATATTTGTTCCAATATTAACATAAATTCTGATGCAACGTTGCAACACAGTACTGCTGGCTTTCCAACTTTACCAATTAAATTAGAAGTATCAACATGTTTTCTGTGCTTTTAGGAACAGAATTATTGTCACAATTAAAGCTGTAACTATTATTTTCATTACTGATTAATCTGCTGTTTTATTTCTTGATAAATTGATTACTTGTTTGGTCTTTAAATGTCAGAATTAGCTTTTTACAACAAAGAAAAGCAGCAAATTCTTGCATTTGAGAGGCTGAAACTAGGTAATGTTTGGTTATTTTTGCATTATTAATTTATTATGAAAAATGTTGCTAATCTATTAATCAACTAATCACGTCAGCAATGGTCAGAATTAACATTAAGGGATGGAAAATGATTTACACACACAAACCTGAATGTAAATGTAACCTTCATTTTAATCTCGAGAAAAATAATCTCTGCTTTTCAACAAAACACGCCCCTGACAACTGAAAGCGCTTCACAGAATTTGAGTCATTGCGAAACAGGAAGTTGACAGCTTTCTGGAGGACGTATCATCTGGTGTAAATCGTCACTCTGTGCACGTAAATGTAAATATGATAGGCCTCTGTGTGCGCGGTGGCATTTTGCAGGTGTGTTTTATATCTCTCTTGGTGTTTTCTCCTGGCCCACTGAGCACGCCGTGTGAAGCGTGTTTGAACAGGTTGGATAGAAAAGCAGCAGTGACAATAGCAGGTTTATTTCTGGGCCGCTGCTCTCTGAAGAGAAATGCACCTTCATGTTTATACTGAGTCCTCCGCTGGGTGCATCAGGGTGGAAAACTGGTTTGGTTTTACAGGAGCCCTCCAGCATTTTCACAATGCATTTTTCATGGCAGTTTGCCCATGAGTGGGTCTTTGCCAATGCTATAAGCTGTACTGTTTATCTTTCTTGTGTTGTGCGCCACTACTTGTCACTGCACAAGTAGTTCTTTAATTGGGGATACACCAGTCAAGACATTGTAATAGAATTTTGATGGGTGTTTGACTAAAGTAACTTTAACAAGAGCAGGAAACAAGAGAATGTGTAGTTTTGTGAACTAAATTTCCAGGTTGTGCTATTAGACACTCTTCTCTCAATATCTTACTCAACTCAACTGCTGCTTATATTTGATTTTTTTTTCTGCTTTTATTGGGGAAATAATCCATATCTAAACGATGCCTTTTCAACTGCGACAGCTAGGCATGGGTACCATTTTTGTCATGTTATGTGCATTCATGTTGTGACAGAATTGAGGCGTTCAGGTGACTGTTTCAGTGGAATATGCCTATCACAACTGTGCACAGCCTAAGGGAATGTCTCCAAATTTCTTGTTTTGCCCGACCAACAGTCAAAACCTCAAAGATATTGTTTACACAAATGTAAAACAAAGAAAAGCAAAAAGAAAACTTCTCATATTTCATAAGCTGACATTTTTTCTTGATAAATGGCTTAAACCAGTGGTTCCCTGCTTTTTTGGCTTGTGGCCTCTTAAAGCAAGTTCAGCCAAGGAAAGATCCCTTCCCTCCTGTTTCATCTGAATAGTTTTGCTTGTGGTGTGGCTTTAGGGATGGCAATGTCGGTCTGTCTGTCAGCATGTCAAGCTGTCGGTTAGCCGCTCCACCTCTTTGGTCCAGACTGCAATTTCTCAGCAACTACAAACTAGAAAAAATCAGGGTGCCCAGAAGATGAATCTTAATGACTTTACTGATAACATGATTTTTAATTTAGCGCCACCATAAGGTTTGCAGTTTTGCAGTGAGCCCTTAACTTTTCTGCTAGCTGCAAAGTTTTAGTTAGCAATTTTAGATTTTGTCCAATTCTTTGGTTTAAGACCGAGTACCTGCACATCTAATGACATTCCCATCAGCCTCAGCTGGACTTTGTGTTTAGTGCTAAATTGCTAAACATGCTAAACTAAAATAGTGAACATGGTAAAGTTTATACCTGAGAAGAGCAGATAATTCAACTTTTAAAGTCAAATTCACGTTTCTGGACATGTTGAAGATGCCATGGTCACCATATTTTCATTGCACAATGTTTTATTTGGCATCACAAAGATCCATACAATAACCATCTGTAGTTAAATACCACTGTAGTGTGCCATAAAAAAATAAATGTAAAATTAAAAACGTGGTCTAGGTTTTTCATGTTATATTTCTTTTGTTCTTTCTGAAATGATTTGTTTTATTTGATTAGAATGAACTGTTTTACATACAAAACCAGTGTGCATGAAGGATTAGCAGCGTCAGGACTGTGCTGCCCCCTGAGTCACATGTGTTTCTGACTGAGCTCACTGACAGGTGATGGCAGGAGCAACTGAGGCCGTCACAGTTTGTTTTACCCTCAGTCCCCTGAAAGACAAAATGATCAAGATCTGAGTTGATCCCCAGCGATCTGGGCAGGGATTTCTTTAATCCTCTCTCTCCATCTCTCTGTCTCTCTCTTAGTACATGTATGTCTCTTTCAGTGTTATTTTCTTTTCTCTCTCTGTTACTCTCGTTTTGTTAGTTTTTTAAAATTTTCCACACATTATTGTGATAAAAACCAAAACCAGAATGGCCTTATCAGATACCTTGACAGATAAATGCTGCCAGAGAACACAGATCAGTCACAGTTTCTACCAAGAAACACAAAGCAAGTTTATACATGCATGCTAGTTTTACTTCACAGAACAAAATAAATCATGAGAATATTTCAGTGATCAGATGGGTGATTTTTATAAATCTTCACTTAGTACTCATTTATGTTAAATATACATTTGCAGCTATACTAATCCTCTTTTCCTCATGCAGTGTGATTTTAATCTTTACTGTGTTGGAAGGCACCCACTCACTACTGTGTTGCTGGTTTAATTTTCCTTTTCCAGCTTAGAGATAGAGACAGAAATAGGATGGCTGTAGGGATTGTGAGTCCATGAATTTAACAAAAGTACTGCACATTAAAGGGATTGTCAAGGGTTAAACTGTGGCTGCAGGATCACTCAGTGTGCAGTGGAAGTATGGGCAGATATGTCTCTGAGAGGTTACGAGTGGATCATTGAAATAAGGGTATGATGGGGGTGATGTGTTGATGTACAGTCATACAGTTACTTTTAAAGATGCAGAACATCTTATGAGTGACTGTAATCACAGTCCATGCATTGATCCACCTGTTTAGAGAATTGCACAGAACCTTTTGAGATTAGAGCATTAGCTAGCTACACGATCTAAACTAAACTCAGGTTTTCCTGTTTCAAAATAGGTACCCAAAGAGAGTTGAATCTACTTTGTGATAGAGGTGCCTGCTCACCTTGGAAAGCATATCATTTGATGCATGTGTGTTTTCCCACTTAAAAATGGCATTAACATGCTTTTGAACATTGCAGAAATTTTGTTTTTCCAATTTGAAATCTTGGAAAAAAAAACGTACTTAACAAAAATGTAACAAAAAAGCTGGATGAATAGCAAACTGCCTGTCAAAAAGGAATTTTAATCTGCCCATTATGTGGCGTACACTGGTCTCCAATCTCTTTTTCAATGTCCACTTGATGACAATGCTGTCCCCCGGCCAGAGTTCTCCAGAGGGACTCCAGACTTCTCTATGAAGATCTTGAATAACTCCTCTCTGTTTCCTTGAAACCACAATTATGACCTCCATTTTTCCCCCTCTAAATATTCTTTTCAGTGCCGATTCTCTCTCCCCCCGCTATGTTACCCTAATGTGGCATCTGTGGGCAATTACCATTAACTTTTCATACAAGGCCAGCCAACAGAGGAAGCTGTTGTATTGGCGCACACAGCATGGGTTTGCTGGCTGCGTAGAGGGATGGCAGGAAGGAGGGATGGTGGGAGGGATGGATGGTTGCTGAGGAGGCCTATTCATGTCTCCAGGCGAGGCCATACTTGACTAGACACTTATTGTGACAGTGACCTTCCTGTCACCATACAGCTAACACAAAGCAGCTTCATATGAGAGTCAGCTGAGCTACTCTGTCTCCTGTCCTGCCTGTCAATCCTTCACTCTGTCTCTCTTCACATATGAAAGTATATGGGATATGAAAGTCAGTTTTTGATACCCCCAAACCATTGCCTTGACATAAGTACTGTACATCATACAGCAGCTCAAACTCAAAGGTTGTGTTGAATTTTGGAAAAGTGACAACACAACAAGAGTGAAAGAAAGCTTGCTAATGAACCACATCATTTTATGCCACAAATTCTGAGGCTTCAGGCCAAACAGAACTCAGACTTTAGCCTTTTGATGACAGCATGACAGCCAATGCTGAGAAGTGATGGAGGTCTGCTTACAACCATGGATTGCCAAGCAAGTAACCTAAAGGTGAGGCTGTGGAAGAGGAACCTTGCTGGTTTAAATCCTCAGCTAAAAAAGTCTTAGGTGGGAAAGTCAATAAGAGATGCTTTTCATTCTTTCATCAATACTGCGCCCTTGAGCATCTTCCAGTTGATCTGATGAGGAACCAATGTGAGACTGTGGGAATATGTATGAGGGTAGTCTCCTAAAAATTATTTATTTACTTCTTGTATTTTACCAAATACATTTTGAAGGAACCATAGTTGCTGCCTGGATTATGTGCAGTATGTTTTGTTGAATTAAAGAAAGGCTTAGTTATTGTACCACAAGGAAAGGGGTCGGGGAATGGTCGATGACACCAGCTCTCAGGGTTATGCATTCTGAGTTTTTCATATGGCAAGGTTAAGGCAACAAAAGCACATTGGTTAAACATACAATAACGAATTTACTGGCCACTTTGAGGCAGCAGAAACACAACACTGATATATCAACACCCTTTAAGTCGATGACGAGCAATATCAGCATTTCTTCTGGGTCATGTTTGAGTACACCTGATGAATGTAAGACCAGTATCCACTCTCCTTTTAACTGTGTAGGTAGCATACTGAAAACAGCTGCCTATTGCGGCCTTAGACTGTAAAAAAAAAAATGGACGTAGTCACAGTGATGTCACCCATTTTTTTGTGGACTGCCGGTTTGAAGCCTCGAGTTTAGTGATTTGACCGTCGCCATCTTGGATTTGACCACTGTCATCTTTGATTTTTGGAGCCAGAAGTGACCATATTTGGACGAGAGGGTGGAGGTGACCCTAGCACTAGCTGCTAGCTTGGTAAGCATGGTGCACTTACAGTCTATGGCTAACTGTGATAATGCTAATGATAATTTTCAATAGTGAAAAACAGGCCTAAAACCATTTAAACTAAATGTACTTACTGGAAAAACGGAACAGCCAATTCCTTAGAGGGTCTTTTAGTACAACCAAACGCTGAACCAGACTTTTTTAGGCGACTAAAATTCTACAATTAACTTTCATGAACTGAAAACACACTGTGAAATAACAGCAGCTACTCCTATACTCTGTGAATCTGGGGTTACATCCTGATTATGTTACGTTATCAACGTTTTAATCGTGGTAGTGACTTCTCAATCACAAGATAGCCGTGCCCTAAAGCATACCCTGCTTTATCATCTATTTTACTCTAAATGGGACCATAACTTACAAAATAAACATCATGCTGTATTGAAAAAGACTTGAAACTAGTGATTGAGACCATAAACTCATTAGGAAAAGGTTTCCTGAGGTAATAAATCAAGTGAGAAGTAGATTAATTTCTCATAGACTTCCATACAATCAGACTTCTTTTTGCAAGCAGTGGAGTTGCCCAATGCAAGCCATTAGAGAGTATGCAGGTTAAGGCACTTCCACATTGGCTTTACTTTTCTTGGTTGCGGCTGGAAACTATGCCATGAGAGCCTTGAGACTCAACCAAAACAATAAAGTTGCGGGCTGTGAAAAATAAAGATGCTTTAAAGCTCTGTAGAGCTGAGGGGAACTGCAGAGTTGGGTAATAATTCTCTGTGGGTTAATCATTACAAGCAACCCCTTTCACATACAAGTAGTAATATGATCCATTATTAATGTAAAAATATTGATTATAGCCTTTTTAATGTTAGGAAAAAAGATCATGGTTTCAGTCTCGTTCTTCAAGTCATTTTTGACTTTGTGAGTGCCTAAACCTATAACCACAAAAAATTTGATCATGTTTTTGTTACTACAAGGGGAGTACTTAACTATGAGTGGATTTTGAAAGTGGGGTGTTCAGATCATTGTTATCCTATGACTCATCAGACTACAATGTTCTTATGTGGTCGACTAGTCCTCCACTCTTATCTTTTCTCCATTTGGGCTGAATTTTTTTACCCTCTCTAGTTCGAGGGTGATAATGCCTGCAGTATAAGCAGGACATTGTTTCCATACGTGCTGCTCACTTTTGATTTGATAGTCATATTAGACTTCAGTAAAAAAAATGGTAGTACTCATAAGGACTTAAAAAAGATTTGACCTGAATTATATAAACCTCATAATTATAAGTTTACTGTTTTGTTACAACAGTGTGTTGGAGTTCATCCTTTTCAGTGTTCTTGATGGATGTTTTGGAAGTCGGTTTATAGTTGTTGGCAGAGCAGCCAGCCAGAAGGTTACACGGACTTCTGCAGTGATGCACTCTTTATTTTAGAGCACCAGTGTGTCTCTTGCAGCCTCCTGTATGATTGATGACTGAGTGGTGCATCCCACATGTAATGTACGTTATTACCTTAAACACAGGTCATTAGACAATAATGTGCACTTTGGCCTCAATTACTACTACACAGGAAGGTACTTAGTGCTGAGAGAAAGAACAAAATGTTAAGTGAAACTGTGGCAGTGAAATATTCCCAGAACAGGACAATTATTGAGAAACTATTTTAAAACACTTCAATTTCAACTACTTTAATTTTTTTTAAGTCAATACCCAGTGGAAAAAAGAGGGGCAGGAGAAAAGAGAGAATTAGTTTCATACAGAAGAATCCACCATGTCCTACCAATTTATTTTACTCCGGAAAGTAAAAATAGGATGCATGTATAAACTTGCTTTTACTGTTTTATCAGTGTGATTAATATTCACGAATGCTGTGTCAGCACAGGCTTATCTGTCATGAATGACAAGGCTATTCTTGTTTTGATTGAGCAAGATAATGGGAGGGAAAACTTAAAAAAAAAACAGAGCAAATACCACACAAACAAAAAACTGTGACAGAAACAAAGGATACAAGATAAACCAGACAAAATAATAATATGTATTCCACACAGGGCTGTTATGTTGAGGACATGCGCTCACTTGTAAATACTGTTCACATCTTGTAATTACAAAAGGGAAATTCACATGATCTCTATTCAAGTTAGCATTGAATAATATGGAGGCAAACAAACATTGATGCCTCACATCAGCCTCAAGTAATTGAATGCCAGATATAGTGCTAAATTGACCATGCACAGTATTGTGACAAATGTACATTTTTGAGAATTTCCTGCCTTCTACCTGCTGTGGATATGTTAATCATTGGCTGTAAAACAGAGAGACAGCGCTGAGGCTGTGCTTCTGTGCTTTTTTCTGCTTTCCCTATTTCACTCTCCGTGTCTCTTTGACCCCTGTTTCTCTTCCTCTCTCTCTTTCATGCCCTCATCTTCCCTCACATCATCCTGCAGTCTCTAGCGGGTTACTGTCACCAGCTTCTACTTTATAAGAGACTCGAGTGGCAGATGGGAACCAGGCGTCCTCTCTGCTGAGAAAACTCTGCCCAAGCTTCTCAAGTCCTACCTGGCACAGGAGCTGAGAAACCATTATACTCTCTCCAGTGGTATATTTGGCATTTGAATGTACCATAAGGTGTTGGAATAATTGGAGTGATGAATGGTAATGCTGGCTTTTTCTTTGGGGAGTTTTTCCTTTAAGTCATTTCTGTTGTTACCCTGCAGCTGATGATGTTACTATATATCCTGCCAATGAGTTTATCAATTAATTTGAACTGATTTTACCCAAAGCTTTTACTGACATGTTTTTCTTATATTTCCAATCTGATTAAGTCATTATAAAAGATTGTAAAAAATCTCTAAAAGCCCAGTGTACACTACCAACCCAGCAACAAACAAACTGCTAAGCTAGCGGCTAGCCAGTGAACAAAGTAGAGCATTTAGCATTTTCCATCAGGAGTTGGTGAAAACCAAACCAGAGCTAAAAGAAGAGTGAATATTGGACTTACATTCATCAGGTGTAGAGAAACCTGACTCCAAATGAATTCTAATGTTGCTGGATGTGTAAATAAGCAACTGTTTGCTAACAAGTTTAGCATATCATCTTATTAGGGGATAATATGTCAATATTTTGTTCACGGGTTGTCTCCGTTACCACCAAGTGGCCAAAATAATCAGTTAATATAGGTTTTTGTGGTTATACGTCTAGAAATGTGTCTCGTTTGAGTTAACATTTAGCCACTTTGCTAATTAGTGTAATGACAGGATGAGTATAGGAAGGGTTGCATGCACTGCTACCTCTGCAGCTTCACCAAAACTAAGGCAGAAACAGGTAAACTGATACAGATGTTTGCCACAGCAGACAGACGGGCATGCACACGGACTCGCACCACATGCATGGAGGTATGATTTAACAAGCACAAACATGCATGTGTATACGCACTCATGCACACCCAGTCCTGCATTTTCTTTTTAACCGTGCAGCAAGCCCACACACTGAAACTATGCAAATGGGTGTCACATGTTGTTTAAGCTCACAAGTGAGAGGGAGACATCAATTTACAGTTTTGATTGAGAAAGATAATTTGTCTCTCCCGTGTCTATGTCTCTTTTCCCTCCACACTGTCACGCTGGTTAGTCTCTGCTTTGCTGCAATGGATTTACTTTTTGTTTTTTGCTCTCACTTGGTGCAGCATGGTTTTTTGTTTTTTTTGTTTTTTGTTTTGCTCTGCCTACTCATTTGCTCCTTTCATCTTCTCCCAACATGACATAAAGTCTTTTTTCTGCCTTTTTAATCTCTCTCCATCTGTTGTTGTATTTTCCTCTTCTCTCTGCCTTAGCACATACCAGGTTGTCTCTAGACAGAAGCAGTAGTGTGCGGTTTGTGGCCACAGCTTTATTGTCATGTTGACACCGTGGTAAAACATTTCTAGCCATACTGAATGCATACAGAACTTTTGCAAAGTTTTGGTATTTCATCAGCAGTAGTTACCTTGTTTTATTTGATGGCCAGCCATGCGAAGATCACACTGTTTTGTTTTTGTTAACTTGTCTTCCTGTGCAGAACACTGTCAGAAATGTGTGGATGTGAAGTGCAGTGGTTCTGTGTTTTAAATAAATTCCAGTCTAGGTGCCTTTCCTGCTTCTGAAATCTTCCCCACAGGCCACATGTCAATCTACAGTAGGAAACACTTGATAGTAGCCTATGCCAATCCTTTAATCATCCCTTAATGACTTTCATGTGAGACATTTCTCACTGTGAGAAAAAGATCTGAGACTTTCTGATTATGCGAAGATTATGCAAAGACAGGAGTGCAGGAAGTTTAGTCGTAAAAGCAAACCTGGTTTCAAGTTGCCAGTTAAATGCTCAGACAGCTGAGTAGTAGAGAGAGATGATTGCTTAATGCTTAAAGGCAGACACAGCATGGAGGCCTGGCGTCTGATCAGCTCTGATTGTCTGTGCTACTATTTATCTTTGTATAGTTAAGCAGCTTTTTTATGCTTACTTATCAAGGCTAAAGGACATTGTACCAGGAGAGGAAACATATCTTTCCTGAGCGTATAAGCTTCACATTCAGTTCATCCACATTTTAAAAAGCAAATTTACTCACTTGCGTTTAGTTGTATCTAGCCATGCACATAAATTCAAAAATACATTTAAAAAATTAAATAGCAGCATGTCTTTCTAGAGAGAATTTCCTGTTTGCTCTGGACAATACACCACAGCTTACACTTTTTTATTCAAAATTGTAAGCTAAAATTGTAAACTACTGTTCAAATGTGAAAAATTATGAATATTATATTCCATTTTTGCCAAGTCCGCTCCATTAGATGGTACCAAATCTTACACACTGGTCCTTTAAATATTTGATCTGTAATCATCTGTTTGTATTCAAGATTCTCAGTGTAGAAGAACAGGCTGTGCCTTGTACTCCAGCGAGGCATTATTGCATGCCCTGCTGCTCTCAATAAACTTGTGTTTTGTTGTTCTCTTTGCTAACGTAAAATGGAGAAAACTAGCGAAGCATAATGAATAGTGATGACACCAAACTATCTTGGAGGTCATGAGTGGAATCACTTCAGATTCGCCCCAATAATTGGAAAACCTTTGGGTGAAGGTAAGGCTACTTGCTGATGTCGTAAAATGCCGCTGCGACTTATAGTAACGTTAGCTTCAAGTGAGGCAGCGGAGTCACCATGAATTAGCAGAGCAATGTGAATAACAACAATGTATTTTAGGATTAAGAAGACACATTTTACCCGGGTATGTATACCTTAATGCCTTTGTTAAGGGAGATAAATGAGAAAGCTTTACTACAGGTACTTAAACTGACTATTCTACAATCTCAACCTTGCTAACGTTTCACCGCTGCCTGTTTTAATGTGTTTGAGCAGCTGTGTTTTGAGCCAGATTAGCTACTAACTGAATTATGTATTGGATTTTCTTAGGCAGCCTTTTGCAAATATGTATACACACATACCAAAGTTACTGATTTTATGTGTGACTTGGCTCCTCATGTAGTGAATATTTCATATAATTTTCATAATTCATTATTCACAGGCAAGTGTCCCAGAGGACCACATACTGTATGTTATATCACGGTATGGCTTCATAAACAACATTAACAACACACATGGGGCCACATAGGAACCAAAGTCAGTGAAGTCTGACATTTATGAGGTGATTTCGCTGACACAGAAAACAGGGGAAGTAAGCTATAGAAAATAATATGCTCATTAGTGACACTTCCCCTACAAATGGTGGTACTGAGCAAAAGAAAATGTTGCAAGGAGTTTGGTTCTTTGTAGGAATGTGGAAATTTCCAAGTGTACAGTGGAGCTGTTATTTTTAGTGAGGCATGTTGCATTGTACAGTATGTGGAATCAGTGATTGACCACAGAGTTAATCTTAGTGCACTTGAATTCTTGTACTTTGGTAAGAAAGCTGAGAAGTTAGCGACCAGAAATTGCACAATTACTGAGTATTGCATGTTTAAGGGTGATTACTGATGATTTCACAAATGCCCTCAAAGCGGGGTTCAAACTCAACCCAAGTACCACACACTGACCGGCTGTGGCATAGCAGCACCTAATAGACAACATTTTATTCATGTTAGCTTGGAGCTTTTGCTAATGTTTAGATGTAGCATTTAAACATCAATAAATATTTCATCAGTGAGAAGACTCGCAGCTTCCCCAGTTCGCTTTGCATGGTGTGCCATCAAATTTGCAGGACTCTTTCATGGCACAGAAAGAGAAGTTGCTTTACAGAACAGGGCGAGGGTACTGGTTTTGTTCTAAAAAAGGATTTTGAGAGTTTCTCACAATGGCAGATGGTGCATGGATTGAAGGCAGATGGAAAAATCACTTTGAAAATGTTCATCCTGTTCAGTAAAGTGAATGAGGAAACCAAGTGTCACCAGGGAGTGGGCACTGGATGCAGGGCTTCAAAGGCTTCAAAGGCCTTTTTTTGTGAGTGGAGGTAAGAGGGTTTTGGGAAAATATGGTCTTAAGTTTAAGAAATACCAGCAGTGACAAAGATACAAGCATGTACGAAGCTATAAATTAGCTTGACCAAAGCCCTTTTTTGACTGTGACGTATTTCTGTATAAAAATGTTACACATACAGTAGCAGTAAGTAGCTGTATGTGTGTGTGGGGGGTTTTGTTTTTTGTGTGTGTGTGTGTAGGCGGATGGGACACCTGCCAGCGCTGACACACATTTTTTAGAGTGGAGACGTAGCAGCTCAGTGGCTGATTGACGAGTGAATTGCTCACTGTCGCGTAATCTGTGGTAACAAGTTGAAAGACAGACACCACAAGACAATCAAGGCAGCGTTTAGACAGATGGCTTCAACTCATTAAGACCCCCGGTGTGTGTCTCTCAGTGGGTTTTGGAAAAGATTCAACCCTACAAACTACAGGTTGACGTTATCATTTTGGATTAGTAACCAATGTTGTGCCATGTACAGTCAACTGGTGGTTTGTTTCAACATTTAAAGGCCTTTTAGGCTTTTGGCAGGCTCTCTGGTATATCTGTGTCATTTATTGTAAAAGTGTGTACACAGTTTAATTTGTGTGAGTGACTCACACTCCATCACATAAAAGAATCCTGGGACATTTGCCACACCAGCCCACATGCAGCACCTTTGGTCAATATCACCAACGGGACAGTAGAGAATCAACAGTGCTGCAACAGGGCAACAGCATGTTTGTTGCTGTAGAGATAAGCTTCAATCGTGCCCTTTCACTGCCCCCAAATCCCATCCTCGGTTTCCCGTTATGGGTCAAGGTAAATAGAATTGCGCCTTTGATGTCTGATTGAATTCAGAATTCATCTGCATATGACCGCAGATGGACACACGAGAAGATCAGTGAGTTCTTGTTTTCGCTGAAGATGATGTTTGGAGTGCGTACAGGAAACAGATGATGATATAATAAAGAGGATGATAGTGTGGAGTCACGAAAGCCTCTGGAAGTCAAGATGTCAAAGTGGAGTTTGGATAAAATACTGGCAGGGAAAGAGATAAATGTTTTCTCTATTAGTGCCACTTCTCCTCCATTTGTCATTTATTGTTTTTACTCTGTGAGATGATGATTTTAATAACTGACATACTGCCTCTATTGTGGCAGATGTTTAATCTCTAATGTTTGTAGGGGTAGCAGCAGATTGTGCACACACATACACACACTCAGAAAGGAAGTGACTTACTGTGTTATGACTGTAACATCTGGCACAGATGAGAGCCCAGAGCATACATAGTCCTGTGGTGGGGGGTGGAGGGGAGTAGGGGAGGGTTAAAAGTACATGGCATAATTCACTGTTAATCTATGTGACCTACTGATGTTTTATTACATCAGAACAAACAAGATACAACATGGTAAATGTTAAATTGTGATTAAATGGGATGTTTTCCCTCATGACAAATGACAAATTTGATGATAGCTAACTTGTAAAACACTCTCTTAAATGTATTTTGCTGCAATATTTTCATTGTAAATTGAATAGCTGATGGTTGCTTCAACAAAATAAGTTTTAAAGACATCACTTTAGGTTTTCTGGCACCTTATGAAGCATGCACATGTGTGACATGTTTTAAAGGAATCCGCTGACCAAGTTGAAGACCCCAGCATTCACCTGTAGCAGCCATTTAGTTCCCATGACCACAACTTCCAAAAGCACTGTCCTGAAAAAAACTGCATTAACATCAAACTTAAAATGGGCCCAGCGGTGCCGTTGGGCAGATTGTAGTGCCTATTAGAACAGAACAATGCCAGCATAATAAAGTTCAAACCCACCTGGACTGTCTGAGCATTAATCTGCTGCAGAGTCCCCATCCAATTAACTTGGACATGCACGGGTAATTGTCCGTTTTACAGCAATTTTCTCCTAGAGAGCAAAGAAAAGACATGACTTCTCCCTCAATATACTATTTACCTTTCAAACAAAAAAAATATATCTGGAGACTGAAATTCAGCAGGAGTCTGGCTTTTTTTTTTAAAAAGCTGTTGTTGCATGGTGCCAATTTTACACAGGTTTGGATCTGATTTTACTAAATTTGCTTTAGACAGGGGGATCTGTAAAAGCTGAAATGTAACCAGCTTCAGCCAACCTAAGAAATAATCTTGTCAGACTTTTCCACCATGCAAAGTATTTTGGTATTACACTGACTTTTGAAGAATTACAAGTCGTGAATGGTCTGTTATTTATAAAGCATATATATAGCCGGTTGCATCCAAAATATTTGTACAATCCTGCAACCTAGATTTGTCAAACCATAATTCTGACTGCACATGAAATGTGAAGCAGCAGAGTTAATAAAAGTCTTGCATGCTTACTGAAAAAAAGCCACACCAGTGTGCAAGGAGGAGCAGAAATGAGATATAAGAAAGAAAGAGTGGTGGAGGGTGCGAGGTGTCATCGAATAAAAGGAAACAGAGAGGAGATTAGGTTTTGGGCTGCTTAACATACAGTAAAGATCCATTGAATATTAAAGCTTATTGACATGCAGTAAGAGTGAGTTTCCTTCAACAGAGGCTGGTTGCCTTGGCCTCAAAGACCAGAATCAGGGAACAGTGTCAAGACAAGTCTTGCGTTGGTGCCAAAAAGATGCTTTTGTTTTATTCTGTCTTGGCATGTCAGGAAATGTCACCCTATGTAAGAGGATCCAATTACACCGCTTGTTCTGCTACAGTCCCCTATAGGCTCTGCAATACGGGCTGCAAAAGGTCTGTGATACTCTTACAGTTATCACTTGACATAAAAAGTGGTGTGATGTTATCCAAGAAGGCTTTCATGCCAGATTGGACAGTTGAGAAATGCATGTGAAGATGATTTCTTTCAATGTAATACAACATCAAGTAGAATGAAAAAATGACATGTTAAAGCTCAGACACGTGTGATCACACTTACTTTCACTTGTTCCGCTTTGACAATGAATACCTATGCATCCGAGGCACCATTGCAGCGCTATCGGTGTCCAATGAGGGGTCGGTATGCGCCTTTGTGGCCTGACAGCAGGACGATGTCATGTGGTGTACAGCACAGGGATTACAGCCTCTAATCTGCCTGTCATGAAAACCCAACTAGAGGAAAAAAAGAGCGAGAGAGATCATGATGGAATGACAAA
Source organism: Scomberomorus guttatus (assembly GCA_038419695.1). Lineage (NCBI taxonomy): Eukaryota > Metazoa > Chordata > Actinopteri > Scombriformes > Scombridae > Scomberomorus > Scomberomorus guttatus. The sequence continues at coordinate 17,033,131 of CM076465.1, read as the reverse complement.
TGGTGGATGTTGGAAAGAAGATGAGAAAAGAGAGGAGATTGATTTTGGACCACACGGCCACCCTTCCTCAGCCTGTATGGAGAGTTGTAAAAACCTGACGTGGGAGACTGATGCACAGACTGTCAAGTGAGTGTTTATATACTGAGCGTATGTGAGCATATGTGTAGGTTTGCATTCAGGGCTTTATTGTACAAGCACATCTGAGTCCACACAAACACACACACAGAGTATCACCACCGCAGAATAAGCAAAGGATGTGGTTATGGATTGTTCTGGTTAAGGTTTCTATTTGCAGGGGTGTGTTTATCCTCAGTGACCGTAAGAGAACGCGCAGGCTTCCACATGTGACCACAGAGAGACCAAAACATGGGCAGCTGAGAGGCCAAAGGACTCAAACCCACATTTTTCTTTATGGCCAACTACCAAGCTGGTCTATGTGTGTTTATTTACACATTATGTATATAGTGTGTATCTACCTGATCCTCAAAATGGTAGAAAAATGAGGAAGGTAATTAAAAGGGAGAGCATTGCATTTCTCTTTACAAGCTGTTTTGTCTGGGCTCAGAGTTTAAAGGCACTATGGGTCATTTTTTTAATGGCATTATTGCATCTTTCAAATCATTCTGAATGCAGTGCAGAAGTTTTTCTTCGTAGCACAAGACTAAGAGTCTACAGCCATGCTAGCAGCTCTTTGAGGTTGCTCTTAAGCACAGTGGTGCTTTAAACTAAATGCTAACCTGACCTTTGACCTGATGATGAAAAGCTGGATGAAAGTTAAAGGATCACCAAAGTCATTTTATCCTGTGGGCGACATTAATGTCTGTACTACATTTCATGGCAATCCATTCAATAGTTGTTGAGACATTTTACTCAAAACCAAAAATGTCAACCTTATGGTGGCGCTAGAGGAAAAGTCAGCGGGTCACCAAAGTCAGTAGGATTCATCCTATGGGGATCATGAATGTCAAAATACATGAATGTACAAAATGTATTGTTATTCCGTTCAATAGTTGTTGAGATATTCCAGTCTGGATAAAAGTCATTGACCGACCGACATTGCTATCCATAGAGCCACGCCGCTAGCACTAAAAATGAGACAGTCTAGGTGAAAATTGGTGCAGTCTATGTGTTACCAGGTGTCTTTTTTTAGTACTTTCACTACAGTTGGAAATTCAAATGCTACACAGAGTAGCTTTAGCATTTAAGATTAAAATAAGAATTTAAGCTGACTTTTTAATATATTTAACACATTTTATAACTAACTATAACTACTCCCTACATTGGGAAATTACACCCATTATCCTTAGAAAGTGATGAAGGCCAAAGAAAGCTAAAAGATTTTGTCAACCATGAGAATAAAGTTATCCAGTATGATGATCTAAATTCCCAATTTTACACTGACATAAAGGACTCATACAGGGTCAAATCTATTGTAGAAGAGAGAAATACAAACGTCCACACCCGCAGTAACCTCAGTAGCTCAGTATGTAAGGCAATAAGCCATGATGTGTTGTTGAACTGCATGGAAATGCGTGCTCAGCTCATGCTCTTGCTGTGCGCCTACTCCCCTCTATAGCTGAGTAATCACACTCTTTATTTGTCCAAACACCCACCTTTGACTGAGAGCCACAAGTTCACACCTGTTTTCTGAAGGCACTGCTGTGTTGCCTCCTGGGTAATGTAGGAGATCGCTGCCTGAGTAGATAAGGCATGCCTTGGTGAGAGTGGATACACCAGAAAAGAGAATGATGCCTTTTTAGTGCAAACTAGACACTCAAACTGATTGTCTTTGACAAGTGAGAGTATCCAAAGGAGGACTTTCCCTCAAGGTTTGGCATGTAGTGAGGGTTTGGTCTGAGATCTTCCCAAATACCCCAGTGCGACTATGTGAGTGCCTTTCAGTGTCCACGTCTCTAGGGTTTGGAAGCACACCCTGTCCTGTCATGTGTATCGAGAAGCCCTCCAACTGCCGGTGTTGAATATCTTTCAGCTCGTTAGACTTGGCTTTGCACGGAAGTCTGAATATCAGCTCCAGCACCACGTACTGTATGATGGAAGAGATTATTGTTCGGCTAATGGTTTTATGGCAAGAGAGGGTAGCCTGTAATTTCACTCACAGCAGTGAATCACAGAATGATTCACAGCTGAGATCTAGTGGAGCTCCTCGTTGGTGGTCGCTCGTTACATCTCAGAGCCCCATGCAGATGTCCTATTATCCAGTAATAGTCCCTTCACTTCTGCTCAATGACTTCCCTTTGGCCAGCACAACAAAAGCTATAATCCATCTAGAGAAACACTAATGTTTTCTCAAACAGCAGCGGCCAGAGAAATTTATTCACATTAAATGTCATTTTAGTGAAGTAAATGGGGGTGGGGGTGGGTATAATGTTTACCATGTTCTTGGTTTAGCTATCATTTGCCAATTAGCACTAAACACAAAGTACAGGTTTAGCAAGTATTTGGTCGCAAACCAAAGTATTGGTTTACTGTGGTGGACACAAATAAAGTTGTCAAAACATTTTACCAAAAACCTCAAATGTCAAGCTCATAGTGATGCTAGAGGAAAAGGCTGAAAAGTTATTAAGATTCATCATCTGGGTACCATGGGTATATTTGCACCAAATTTCTGAGCAATCCATCCAAACCTTGTGGAGGTATTTCAGGAAAAGAAGCAATCAAATCAAAATCAATTGTTTTAAGTTTTTTAAAGAAAATGCCAAAATTTTCTGATTTCAGCTTCTCTCTTCTGGTTTATTTAGTCTTCTATGATAGTGAACTGAATATTTTTGGGTCAGGTTAATCGATGATGAAAATAATCCTTAGTTACAGCCCTACATAATTTGTCCATCAGTGTCCACTGTCAAGTTTTATTTTTTGGCTGTAAAGTGTTGCTCAGTACATTTTGGTGACACGTTACACACACTTGGTCACACACAGACCCACAAACACTTTAATAACCAAATTTAAGGAATCCTTATTTAAGATGTTTTCTTATTTTTCTTTGATAAAAAAAAACACATATGAGCACATGAACATGCAAATACTTTTAATCTAACGCAATGCCGAGCAAATGAGGATTTATTGAGACTGTTTCAGAGTGGTGTTGATTCCACTCTGGAGTGTAGTTTGTGGTTGAGTTACAGTCGAGTTGAATGAACCTTTTTCCAAAACAGTCTTTTGCTTCACTATAGTACTTGCTGCGGGGCTGTCACTGTCATTAGATTGCATTCCTGTTCCTGTCAATCTCTTGTATGTCCTGTCACTGTAAATTAACCTCAGAGCTTTCATACCAGTAGTGGCATCCACTGACATAAACATGTTCTGCTACATCCAACATGGATTATTTTATAATAGATTATAATAAATATTGGTATTTTGTGTGTGATGTAGATCCAGTAAGTCAAAGACAGTTCAGAAAATGAAGTTTTACATCTGTTTGGATTCGAAAGCCTCAGTACTTAAGACAATGAAGTGAGGTGAGGAGCTATTTGGTGCATTATAAAGTACTATTGTTATATATGAGAGAGATTCTGACGAGCTCAGCAGCTTTAAAATGCATTTGTCATGAGGGAAAGAAATGATTGTTGTTTGTGCTGGCAATTCATATTAAAAGGCACCACTGAAAACTGCCTCACTGGCTACTGGTTAGCTCCCTGGCTTTCACAGAGACATCTCCAACTTTCACCGAAACAGTTAAGCAGGAAAACCCCCGTCTCCAAATGTTTTCCTTTACCCATAAACCCATTAACCAGCAAACAACAGGATGAGCAGAGGCTTTGGCTCTCTATTCTGTGGCTTTCCCTCTGTTTGTGGAGCTCCAATGCTCGATTTATCAGGTTCTCTCTCTGTTAGTAGGTGGCCCGTTGCACTCAGACCATTTTTCCTTAAATGAAATGTCTCTTTGAAAAGGATGGGAGTGCACTCAGCAGTGAGTAATAGCATCTCTTTCTGAACTGTCTGTCTTTGTTCATAGAGGGTGTGTGTGTGTGTGTGTGTGAGTACAAAGAGAGAGAGAATGAGATTCTTGAGAATCCTAGCGCCATCTTCTGGTGGTGAATCATGTCTGCACTTCTTTCACTCCAAAACACTGGCCCGATTCCCTGCCTGATCAGCAGGCTCCAGTGGCGCAATCGGTCAGCGCGCGGTACTTATAAGACAGTAGCCAGCAGAGCAATGCCGAGGTTGTGAGTTCGAGCCTCACCTGGAGCAGTGAAGTTTTAACCTGAGCTGCGAATCACAGATAAAATCTGATGTGATTACAGAAGAGCTTGACACAGTAGCAACAATAATTCATCTGTGAGATCATTCTACAGCAGACATAGGCTGCTATTGTTGAGGAAGATCAAACACGGAGCAATGCAGCTCTGTTGCTTGTTGGACTCAAGATGAAAACTTTCACGCTGTTTTGTTACTGAATGTTTCAGATAGAGGCATCTTTGTGAAGAAAGGGCATCTGGCTCTGTTTATTGACCAGGTAACAGAAAATATTAAAGACATATTCTGATTATTGCACTTTTGATCAGTCATGTATAAATCAAAATGTATGTATTCTATATATTGTAATGGCCACCTCATCTGGTAGAAAGCACAAGTTGATTTTAAGAAGCAATGTTGCAGTAATAGACATTTGTTGTAGATAACACAGACTATATAAATACAATAAACATTATATATTTACAGCAGCTGCAGCTGCAACAGCCAGTAGAACTGATGAGATCACATGATCACCTGAGATGATTAGAGAATCAACAATCAGGACTGGAAGGGCTGGAGGACAAATAGGCATGATGTAGTTCAGTTTCGCTGGTTTATAAGCTCTTGCAGAAGATACTGAGGGCTGGCAGACAAGCAGCTTTAAACATTTGGATTAATGCACTTTCTGCCCAGTTATAATTACTCAATAAAGCTGGTCAGTTTTGTTTGTTGGCTTTAGACATCTGTTTGTTTGTGTTGTCCAGCTGGCAGGCGTAGGGGGAGCTAGTGAGCATGGATGAGCCAGGCAGCAGGAACAGCAGCCTGCAGAGGAAGAAGCCGCCATGGCTCAAACTGGACATCCCCACCATCCAGCTGACCCCGGACGACACGCCCACGCACACCCAGGTAAATACACACAGCAGTCAATATCTACAAGTCAGAATAGCAGAAGGGGATTTATAATTGAAAATAGAAGACACAATTGTAGCTGAAAATTCATGAGCATGAATGTTCACTTTTGACCTAAAATATTTGACAAAAAAAATTGGTAGCTTTTTCTGGAGCTTTCAACCACATCTCATAGTCTTCCTCAGCATTTAGCTTATAACCGTGTCGCGTGTTGATAACTAATCTATCTCCATCCACTGAGGAAGACAGTGAGATGCCAAAGAAAGCTACCAATCAAGGAAAGCTTTGCATCCAGCTGATAAATGTTCATTTTCAGACTTTCACAGACTTTTACTTATTTCACATTTACATAACTTGGCACACAGGGTGGCTTCATCATTTGTTTGTGTGTGTGTGTGTGTGTGTGTGTTGCAGCCAGTAAAGCGCCTGCGCAGCGTCAGCATGCCAGGAGAAAACCCCCAGACCTGCATCGCTGCCTTGGAAACTTCCAACAACTACCTCAGACCTCCTCTGGAGAGATTGCCCTCCATTACACAGTCCATCAAGAGGTTAGACACACACACACTCACACACACACACACACGCATACTAATAGAGAAACATTCCTAAAGGGAACGTTCCTCTTTCCTCTCTGCTGATTTTCTCCAGCTGCTATTTTCCTCTGACTTCTGCATGCTTTATCTACTCAATAATTCCTCTGCACTAATAAATCATTGGCAAAACTTATTTCAGTTGTATCCTCCTTTCTGATTTAACACAAATTAATCTTTTCTTCTCTGTTGTCCTACCTTTTCTCTGATTTTGCCTTGTTTACTATCTGCTTTCCTCCCACACATGCCTCCCTGTCCTCTTCTCTTCTTGTTGAACTGTGTGTAAAGTGAGAAAAGGGTGCGCTTTGAGCGAGTCAACACAGTTCCACCAAAGGGCCAGAGGGGCCCGAGGAGGGTGTCAACCGTCCGACGGCGGTCCTGCATCCCCAAAATACTGACCCGACGGCGTTCATCTATACCCGAAAAGATCATCAGGTACAGGAAAAAACTGGAAAGAAAGGACAGGTTCACAATTTTTCAAGTCTGTCTTGAAATAACAGTCAGGTGCCCAAATCAACATTGAACAGCTTTCATTGTTATTTACAGAAGAGATTCAAATAGCGTACCAAGGCTTTCAAAAGAAATGATGCATGCAAGTGCTGCATCTTGTCAGATTTCCATATTGGTCTCTCATATTCAAACAGTGTTTTTTCTATACTCTCCAGTCTGCATCGACGTTCAACAGCATGAGATCCTTCACACAAGATGGAAGCTATTGTGCGTTTTTTGGTGTATTTGCTTTTTGCACCTGTGTGCTGTAAACACACCACCTACAGCTGTGATGCTTTGGAAAAGATGACACGTGAAGGCTGCACATAAGCTCCCCCTTTTCTTTGTACACATACACACAAAGACACACACACACACACAGTGTATCAGTGTCAGTCCGGGTGGCATACGGAATCACATGGTGTGAGGAACACAAAATAATACAATTACTCATACTGACTATCTGTGCGTCTCACACAGCATGAGGGCCACATCAAAGCGGCCCCTCCCGCTGCGTTAAACTGAACGTAAATGTTTGAACACAGGCTAAAACATAGAGACACTCTCTTCAAAAGGAGGGTCTTAATGTCTTAACTTTATCATGCTGAGGTTTATTAGCCTTGTATATGTGTGTGTAAGAGCGAAACAGAAATAATCCGTTTGATGTTTACGGGAGAATTAATTGGATTGAGAAGAAGTTTGTGTGTGTGTGTGTACATGACTTGTTGGAGGTTAGCCGAGGTACCTCCTCAGAGGAGTTCAACAACTTTTCAAACAAACTGTGTGTGTGTGTGTGTGTGAACTTCTTGCTTGCGGGGAGGGCACCCTGATGTTTGTTGACCTGAAGGATTACTGGGAAGCTCTTTATGAGTCATTTTTCACATTAAGGAAACATTCATTTCAACAGATCAGTCACACGAATAATCATTTATTATGGTTACACCGATGCTCGTGATGATAGGTGTTTGAACTGTTAGTTAACACGCTCAGCTGCACTTCTTTTTATGCTCCTGACACAAATATCTTAGCTGTGTATCACGGTGCGGGTTATGATTTGAGACCTTTGTGGTACTGCTGCTCCAGTTTGTGTGTGTGTGTGTGTGTGTGTGTGTGTGTGTCATGTCCAGGCATGTCCCGGTGCCCTCCCTCCTCCTCCTCCTCCTCCTCTCCTCCCTTCTAATGTGTATGATGTCCTATCTTCCCTCCCTCCCTCCTTATAATCTCTCATTTCCTGTGTTGTTGGGTGCTGGTATGTTAGAAGGAGAACCGGTGTTTACACACACTCCTGCAAAACAAGGCAGAGAGACACTTACAGAAAGAGAGAGAGAGAGAGAGAGAGAGAGAGAGAGAGACAGGACCTCATTGATAGTGATCGTTGGGGCTCTGGAAAAGCAGGGATATTAAATTTGACAAGGACCAGAGCTACTTTCTTTTTTCATCCTTTTTCACATGAACTCTGGAGGAGGGTGGCAGCCTCTCACACGCTGTATCACACAGTCATATGGAAACTTAAGCTGTGTGCCGGGTACACAAGGTCAGAAAATTTAAGATCCTCCCGCTCATCGCTTGCTGAGTGAGCAGGACCAGCTGGAGGGAGACCTCTGTGGAGTTCCACATCAGGACGATCAGATTCCCGTCTGACCGAGGGGATCGACGCCAGCGTCCTTCTAACCTTTGATTAACCAGGAGCTCACTGGAGGTCGTGGATGTTACACACCGTCTGGACATGTGGCGATCATCCTCTCTTTTTGCATAACAGCGAGCGTATGGAAGGCACTGCTGGCCTGGATATAAGGAAATCCCCTTCTGGAACATTGTATGTGTGATGCGCAAGGGGATCAGTTTGCATTCGGCAGATCAGGGTTTAAGACGGGTAAGGGGCTAAGCGGGGACAGTATGTTAGTGATGCTGGGGATGGAGACGATACAGCTCCACAGTCCCTGCCCCCCTCAGGTATGACCCAGACCCTGAACCCCTCCTGGAGCACTCTGGACAGGTGAGTGTGCTGTGGCAAACCAGAGAAGAAGAAACGGAACAATTATGTTGATCCGAGTGAATTTGAGACACTTTGGTCAGTGAATGGAAATGTTGAGCAAAGCCCTTGTTGATGTGGTTCATTCCTTGTGGAGAGATTGAGGTTTTCTTAAAATAGAATACAGGATTTAGCTGAGACAGGCAGCTTATATTCTGATACTTTAGTCAAATGTTTTGGGTTTTACTGATTGGTTTTATGTTTGCCAACATCTACATGTAATACTTTACCGCTTTGTCCTCTTTTTAAGCAGTGGTGGAAGCAGTATTCAGATCCTTTACTTAAATGGATAGGTTGTCATTTTGGGAAATATACTTAGTTTTCTTTCTGAGAGTTAGATGAAAAAATTGATACCACTTTAATGACTGTAAGATAATTATGAAGCTCCAGCCAGCTAAGCTTGCCAGCTGGCTAACTGAAAGTAACCACAGAGTACAAATACATTAAAAGTCCCACAATTAAAGTTGTACTTAAGTAAATGTACATACTGTATTAGCTTATTAGCTGTAGCTGCAGCCAAATGTACTTTTATATCAGATTATTATTACTTGCAGTGTTTTAATGTTGTAGCTGGTCAAATTGGAGCATAATTAATTAATTAGTATTGTATATAACATCTGAAACTGAAAAGTAAGAGATAAATGAAGTGTAGCAAAAGAGAAGAAATTTACTTCATGTAGTTGCTGTCTTAAAGTACATTGTTTTATTTAATTGCATTGAAGTCACCACCAGCTGATATTTTTTACTCACAATTTTACTTTGTTTACTTTTGTCTCTACTTTTTGAATCAAATTTGTGCCAGAAAATGACAAAATTCATCTTTTTTTCTTGTCAGGCAGTGAAAACATTTGAAAAAGCATTAAGATCATCTTACTTTAGGGCAGGGAGACCATCCGCACCTATTCAGTGATGGGCTAACTTCATATTTCTGCCCTTAAATGAAAAAATCCTTTATGAAAACAGTAGTGAAGTCATGAATGAATAAAAGAAATGTTGAAAGAAAATAAAATGACCTTGCAGGTTTAATAAACACAGTTTTTATTATCAGTGCTCATATTTATGTTCTCTATTTGCTCTGTTCTCGGTGCGTCTTAGTGGTGGCCTTTGTTTGGATTGTATTCAGATTTGCCCCTCAGCCTTTTCTCCCTGATGAAACGAATGCTGTCTAAGCCTATAATTAGGGTACAGTTGATTGCTGCTTCATGTGTACCAGCCTTACCTGGAGGATATGAAAGCTAATTCATGTGGCGTAACGTCGCTTTAATCTTTGGTGGGTGATGGATTTGTGCTGTCGTCAAGCAGTCGTAAATATTTGATTTCAGGTTTTGTGTGGGCGAACATGACCTGCGCACTTGTCGGTGCATGTGTGCACGTAGACCAATACCCGCTTATCTAAACAGACACATACAAACAAACTTCATCTATCTAGTGTTTGCATCATATTTGTCAGTCTTGATTGTTATTGAGGAAGCAATGTTTTTTGCATAACATAACTAAGTTTCCGTTCAATCAAATTCATATTATGTCCTCTTATCTGTTTCCTCCTCTCCTGCCCTGAGAAGCCCAAGTCTCGCTCAGCTTTCCCAAACCTGTCTTCTTTCTAAGAAATTCCTCTCTGGGAGGACAACAATCAGGGTCGCACCACTCACTCCCCACCCTTGCGCAGTCTTAAAAGGTTTCCCCCAGCTGGCGTCCTTCTTGATGATGAGTGTTTATTACTGAATGTTCTGCTCTCCAAACAGTTTCCCCCAGTGTGGCCTCCCCCTCCTGACCTGTTAACACGCAGCCTGGCACGCAGGGACTGTTTCTTGGAATAATAAGGGACCTGGATGCACACACTGATGTAGAGCACGCATTGATTGTGTGAAAATGAGATAAACACACAGCCAAGTCAGGTCATCGACCGCAGGACTATCAGGCAACATCTGCTTCTGTGTTTCTGCTGGGCAGTAGAGGTCGTGTAAGGAAACAAGACAGTATTTTCCATCAAGCTGGGTCAGCAGTATCTATGCAATCAAACATGCACACATACATAGATAAAGACATAATATAACGGAGCTGAATGCAGTAGGTCTTGTTTGTCCGATATGCAGCCTTCACTGTGTACTGCAGCTGTATTCATTCTTCATTATCTAATCACTTTACTTTCATCCAGAGTCAAGTTTAAGCTGATTTGCACTATTAAAACAAATCTAATTTGGTAAATTTCCTTTGTGATGCAGCCAAATCTGTTTCAGCAGTTTCCATTCACCCTTCATGCTCTACCCAGTTTGTTTTTCAGTACATAAAGACTTAGCTCAAACTGATCAAAGTGTTCTTGCAGTTGTGTTTTGGTTTTCTACCTAATATTAGTAAGGTTACATAATTAAAGATCACAAAACCAGATGCTTTATATCCGGCATCAAACCGGCATAAAACCTTTTTATAAACAACTCTTAACTGAGTGCAAACAAACAGCAATCAGCAAACGCACCATTTAACCAGTCAACTAATTACCTAACGAGCAGCTGCAATCAATCAACTAATCAGCATATTGTGCAGCTAATTATAGAGGATGTACACAAGTCCAGCCTCTCAAAGAATATTTAGTGTGTACCTAGAAACTCATTTCTCATTTCAATTTATGTCAAATTTCAATGGAGTTTTGCAAATGTTGAGATTTAAGTTTGCCCTTTATCATGACAAATAACTCACTAAATGACTTTATCAAGTCATTTAGTGAGTTATTTGTCATTACAATGTCTCTTTATTTTGAGTAATGGTCCTTCAAAAACCCCATGTCTTATTATGATAGTTACATACCTCAAACTTATGCTCATTTGAGCCAAAACATTTCAGTCAATGTTCTAACATTTCTAATTTCTCGTCTCTTAAATCAACCAAAACCATATTAGAATATTGATTTCTACTTTTCTACTAACAAGAGTCCATCCTCTCCTCAGGGGTACGGCAGACTGGTTTGGGGTGAGCAAGGACAGCGACAGCACCCAGCGATGGAGGAGGAAGAGCCTGCAGCACTGCAGCCAGCTGTACGGGGGTCTAAAGGCGCAGGTGATGAGGGAGATGGAACTTCACAGCCAGGACAACCTCTCCCTGGCCAGCACTGAGACCCCTCCTCCCCTCTACCTCCCACCCCACCACCTCAGTCACCACCACTATGGCATGCAGAGGGTAGGCTAGCGCCTGGGGCACATTAGAGGGATGGGGGAATAGAAGGGATAATTATTCACCTATTCCTTTATCCCATTTTTTCCCTCACTGTCCCACTCTCTATATTTCTCATTAGGTTTTTGGCGCTTGCTTTACCTCTTTGCTTTGTCATCTTGCCTAGGGTTCGATTGATGGGTTATTGAAGACACAAAGATAGAGACACGAGCTATACCAAGTACACAAATTTTGTGACAATGTCTGAATGTTTTATGTCAAAAAATTCTAATTTACACATCACAACTACCTACCGAAACTCACAATGCTACTACCCCAGCACTACAACTACCATTGCACTGTCTTAGTAATGCTAAAAATAGTGTCAATAAATAATATTGCAATATAATATTGCCTTAAAATCACTCCAGACACTGCAGTGCTGATCAATTATTAGTATGTAATCAAACAAACTGCATAGCCTATGCATGTCAGACGTGGGCAACTCTCACCAACTGGCTGGACTGATAAATATTACTGGCACAATATAATACAAACTGCTCTGTATGTTTCATGTATTCATCCCATGTTATTCCCTATTGAGATGTGGCTTACAGGAGATGTGTTGCACTAAAAAAGCTACTATAATAGGAGGCTATAACAACAACAATTTCTCTAAATTGCACAATTGTTTTAGCAAGCTAGCCAACAAGCTAGCTCATATTTTTAGCTTAGCAGGGTTTCTTTTTTTAAATCTCAAAAATGGTATGACTGCTCAAATCTAGCTTCTGAAACATTGTTTTACTCCGTGACCATGTCAAATGCTGATACATCCAAAAAAAACAATACTCTGAAAGCCTTTTTTTGTTTGGAATCTTTCCTACAAATTCTGTTTTAGCTCATAGCATGGTAGCATAGACTCTTAGCCCAAAAATGTGCATAAATGTAACATGCAAATTCAATTCTTAGACTTGCTTTTTTACAATAGACCATTTCAGAGCACATTACAAGATACAGTGCACATATTAATTCTATAATTTCAAAGGCATATTAGCCATTTTCTGCACAGGGTGATGTCATAGGGGACATTACGGATCTCTGCTGTTATTATGAGGCTTACTGTAAGTTAAATGATAAAAAATCTTCAGATCTTGAAAATTAACAATGACATAGTATCATATCAAGAGCCTGTCACCCAAGCCTATTCATTAAGCAATTTGGTCTTTTAACAAAACTAATTTCTTCCTGGTACTGTACATCAATCTAACCCTAGTTTAGATGTGAATCATGTGCGTCCCTGCTCTTCACTGTTCTGTCGCTGTGCGTTTTCTGTTGTAGTGCAGCTTTGAAATAAAAACAGTACAACCATGTGCTTTTCGTATGTCTATGTACGCACAGATCGTAGACCCCCTGGCCCGGGGTCGTGCCTTCCGCATGGTGGAAGAGGTGGACGGCTTCAGTGTCCCGCAAACTCCCATCACGCCCGGCACCGCCTCCCTCTGCTCCTTTTCCAGCTCCCGCTCCGCCCTCAACCGGTTGCCACGGCGGTGCAAACGGGAGTCTGTCGCAGTCATGAGTCTCAAGGCTGCAGCAGCACTTATGAAGGTGTTTATTTATGTATACATTTTTTTGAGAGTTTCTCAGTTACCAAACATGCTGTGCTTTGCAAAATCTGTGCTTTGAATTCTTGACTTTCAATACAGTCACTTTTTTCCAGCTACTACCAGCGCCTTTTTTCCTGAAATTGAGATTATTTGTCTTTTCTGCATAATATGAATGCACTTTAGGACCAGCTATAACTTCTCATTCTTCAAATTAGTAATCCATTATGGGCAGACAGCAGCAGATCACTATGTTCCAAAGCAGACTGTGGCCTTTTCCTCTGAAAAGGAAATTGAGCTCAGGAGGTTTTATGATGCTTTATAACAAATCTTTAAAACTAGTATAGTAGGAGTAGGAGTATAATCAGTGTTTTCATGCACAGGCAGAGACTTTAATTTCCATTATCTTATGTTTTTGTAAAGAGATTCCTAGAGAAAACTATATCTGGTATATTCTGATGTATCCCTGTCTGCTGCACATATGAATGGATGGGTTTTATTGAGTTGTCTGTCTGTGTACTTTACATTCTTGTCTGTGTATTTGTGTGTGTGTGTGTGTGTGTGTAGACTCGTTATGTAAAACATGAGATCGGCTTGTCTTGTTGCGGATTAAACTTGGATGAAATATCTTACAGTGGAGTGCAGATGACTCTACGTATGTGGCCCACTCGCTACAGACACACACACATATAAAGGGATGAATGGATGTTCAGTGAGAGCATCAACTAGTGTGTGTTGGGCGGAGGTTGATGAGGGGGTTTTACTAGCAGATGGTACGTGATAACACACAATGAATGCTCAGCTATCTGCTGGATTGCGGTCAGAATATTCCAGAAGTGCAGAGCTAATCCACTGACGCACACAGATCACTGCTGCTACGTAACCATCAGACAGTCATTAAGAAAGTGGCACACAGTTGGGGATTCCTCCAGATAAAGTAAACTGTGTCTAGCGGCTTCCACCAATTATATATTGACGTGTATACTGTATATATTTTATTATTTAAGTTCCAATTGTTGGTAGAGAGAGTTGCTGATAACATCATCACACATTAGTCTGGTATGGTTGTTGATGATCATAATGATGACACACGTGTGGTTGTGTTTGTCAGGGACGAACAATAGGCGAAAGCGGCACCGGGCGATGTCGCAAACGGAGTTTCATGCCTCCTAGCTTCTTTGAAGATGACACTGTGGACTTTCCTGATGATCTGGACACGTCCTTCTTCACCAGAGTGAGCAGTGAACACAGACACATGCACTGCCAGGCTAACCTCACTGTCTCTTAACAACATTAAATTCAAAATATGTGCATATGTGCATTCAATTAGAAGCCATTCTTTATGTCTTCTACAGCCTGTAGTCACAAAATGTTGTAAGTTTTTTGAAGTCTGTGATGAACTTAACCCCCCCTTGCTACATTAAGACCCTTTCCGATTTGGATTCCTACTTACTTAGTTTTCATCTGTGTAGGAGGGCCTGCAGGACGAGTTGTCCAGCTATGCTGACGAGGTTTTCGAGACACCATCGGAGGCTGCCCTCCAACAGCTGGATGACAGCGAGCTCACAGGGAGTGCGCTGGATAAGAACGAACTGGAGAGGAGTCACCTCATGTTGTGGGTTTATATTTTTTTACATTTTTTATTTTTTTTATTATTACCCAAATGCACACATGAACCTCTGGCATGCTGGAAACAGACAGTATTTGCAATGTTTGCATCACTGAAGATACTGTCATATAATATCTATAAATTGTCAATGTCACACTTCAATTCACAATGCTTTCCTCCACCTCTTCCTCCTCATCAATCAAGGCCATTGGAGCGAGGGTGGCGGAAGGCAAAAGATGGCTCTCTGGTCCAACCAAAGGTGCGTCTGAAACAGGAAGTGGTGAGTGTCAACAGCCACCAGCAGCGCGGACAAAGGATCGTGGTTCCCGTTAAGAAGCTGTTCGCCCGAGAGAAGAGGCCTTATGGGCTTGGCATGGTCGGCCGTCTCACGAACCGGACATACCGCAAGCGCATCGACAGCTTTGTCAAGAGGCAGATTGAGGACATGGACGACCACAGGTAAGACAGCTGATTCTATTTTCCTTGGAGGATGATTGTCATCTGACATTAATACAAATATAGTTTTTGTCATTTTCCCAGAAAATTGAGCCAGAAAATGTCCTACTCTTCTCCACAGGCCTTTCTTTACCTACTGGATCACATTTGTCCATTTGCTCATCACCATTCTGGCTGTCACCATCTACGGCATTGCCCCTGTGGGCTTCTCACAACATGAAACAGTCGACTCAGTAAGTCTATTTTACAGCATTTATGATGTTTAGATTAGTTTGTTGTTGGTGAATTTGTGTTGAATGTCTGACTGAGTAATGCTAGTAATACCTTTCTTGTTTTTTTGAGGTGTTGAGGAACAAAGGAGTATATGAAAATGTTAAGTTTGTGCAACAACAGAACTTCTGGGTGGGCCCAAGCTCAGTAAGTGTTTTCTATCTTCCATATACCTCCTTCGTCTGTGATTGTTCTTAACTCAGCTCTTAAGTGTGGTAGTGAAAATGGGAAAGCTCTAGTGTATTCAGCTCTAGTTGTCTAGATGAGTCCCCCCAAGGGGTACTTTTACAGTTTCTAGGGGATAAGAAAGGTTGTGAAGTAACTCAACTAATTTTAGAAAGAAAAAAAAATACAATTCAATTTATTTCAAAAATAAATCTGAGCACTACGCTTTGTGATTAAGAGTGCCTGAAAACTTAGCAATTAACTAAAAGTAATGAATAGTTAGCTGAAAGTATTGAATAAAGGGTTGATATTAGTTAACTACAAGTAACAAACTGTTCAAATAGTTTGCTAAATGTTATGGATCCATCGTCCGAATAAGTATTGATAACACGCTTGATACTTTTATCACTTTGAGTGGCAAAGAGCTAGCTATAGGTAATGGGTAAATGGTTAAAATAGTTAGCTAAAGTAATGAGTAAATGGTTGGAACGTCTAGCTTCTGCCACTACAAGTGATAGTAAAAATGCAAACTTGAGCAAACCAACCCCAAACATTGACAATTCATTTGTACATTAAACATACTGTAACATATTGTGACTTTTGTATCATTATCAGTGTTAAAAAAACATCCAGTTTAAAATCAACTTAAATGGAATATGGGGTTTGACTGGATAGGGCTACTTCAGACAAAAATGTTTGGGAACCACTGCTCGATCCACAACCTCACCAAGCTGTAACGTCATGCCCGCTGTCCTGCAGGAGTCGCTGATCCACCTGGGCGCCAAGTTTTCCCCCTGCATGCGTCAAGACCAAGAGATCCATCAGCTGATCCAGGAGAAGAGAGCAAGAGAGAGAGAGTCGGGCTGCTGCGTGAGGAACGATCGCTCCGGCTGCCTCCAGACTTTACAAGAGGAGTGTTCGGTCAGTGAAAACAGCTGGCTGATTGTTATTATCCCTTTTCAATCACATTCTATTGGAGAGGACTTCTCTTCTATAAAAAAATTACTTTAAAAGCTGCTACTTTAAAAGTTTTGCTCTCATCATATCTGGCAAAATGCAGAAGGAAAGTTTCAAAGAGTCAAAGGCAGACAGAGGAATAATTTGTCAACCTGCTTATCCACTTTTTTTTTTACCACACAAAAAATACAATTGCCTCAAGCGACAGGCAGTTTTTGTTACACCTTTAAGTCGAAGCAGCCACTTCACAAGCAGAATGGGTCCCTCTTTCAACAGCTACAGGATAATGTTATCACTGATATGTTTTTTCTCTTTCTGTCTGTCTTCTACTGCAGAGTACCCTGGCAGTGTGGGTGAAGTGGCCTCAGCACCCCAGTGCTCCCTTACTGAATGGTAAACTACGCCAGCATGGTGCAGTCTGCCATCAGGACCCCAGGTAACATAAAGCCGCTGTCTACTCCACCAAAACACTCTTATTTCTGGGATTATTATCATTCTTTTAATCAAGTACAGTTACAACAGCATTTTGTTGCCACCATTTTTGACTTTTGCTCTTGATTTTGTAGAATTTGTCTGGAGCCGGCCTCAGTTTCCCCTCATGAGTGGCCTGATGACATCACCAAGTGGCCAGTGAGTGTATTTACGTGTTAACAGTTCAAGCATTTAAGTGATGTTATTATATTATATGTACTGTATATATACTATATACTAGCCGGTGGGCTAGTGTACATGAGATGTATTTGAGAATTTTCCATGGCTGAGTATGACCTCAGCTGCTTTTCCAGATTATTTATGTCAGCTAGATGTATATTAGAAGGCTGAAGAGGCAGTGCTGTTGTACCTTTCTCTTATTTTAGCCAGATTGCTCAACTGTTTGGCATAGTTTAAAGTTGACTTGACTCACACAGCAGTGAAGCTAAACCGCCTGCTCCAGTTAAAGCTCGAACTCACGACCTCGGCATCACTCAGATACTGTCTTATAAGTACCGCGCGCTGACCGATTACGCCACTGGAGCCTTTG
Source organism: Scomberomorus guttatus (assembly GCA_038419695.1). NCBI lineage: Eukaryota > Metazoa > Chordata > Actinopteri > Scombriformes > Scombridae > Scomberomorus > Scomberomorus guttatus. Next base: position 17,015,694 of record CM076465.1, on the reverse strand, counting down.
AATGTTGTTGATATAACTCTGAGTTGTTGCATAAATTTGTTGAAAACAGCACTGCAGGATTGTGAATGTTTTCACATTAAAAGTGGAGGCTTATATGGTCATTTCTTTAAGTGAGGCCCAGTCTCAAAATCATCTTTTTGTTAGTCAGTGTCTTAAGCAGCTGCTGCATGCTCACCACGTGCACATCTGCATCTTCTACATTGAAATGTTAAAAAACTGTCAGAATATATAATCTCCCTATGTGTGTGATCGCAGGTTTGTACAAGGTACAATTCTGGGAATCACACCAACCTTCCCCACATTGACTGCACCATCACAGGTCGGCCCTGCTGCATTGGAACCAAAGGACGGTGAGTCAATGTAGATTAGTATCACAGCTGTTGCAGACATGTATGTGCCAGTATTGACTATCTTAAACTTTGACTATTTTCATACTTAAATGTTAAATATTTTGTGACTCCACCACCCCTTTAAATATCAGGAAAGAAAAGACTTTGAAACTGAATGTATACAATCACAGGTCAGAAACTACACTAAAACCCAGACTAATAAAATTATCTTAGGACGACTTGATTATATGATGTTCAGAGAAAATAACATTTAATTGCAGTGTCAACAGTTTTTTGGAGTGAAAATACTGGCAATGACAGTTATAACAGTCACTAGAAGCTAAAACTCGTGAAGCATTGGTCATTTTTCTTTGCTGATTAAGCTAATGATGTTTTTTTTTTTTTTGTTGTTGTAGATGTGAAATCACTTCCAGAGAGTACTGTAACTTTATGCACGGCTACTTCCATGAGGAGGCTACTCTCTGCTCACAGGTAGGACAAACACACATTTTTTATTATTATTACCTTTGTAATTCTTTCCTCACATCAATCTATCTGCAACTGTTGCTACTTTTGCCCCTAACATGTCCAAGGGTATCTGAGACATGTGAATTTAAAACTTCGATGCTCCAGGTGAGGCTTGAACTCACAACCTCGGCATTGCTCTGCAGGTCACTGTCATATAAGTACCGCGCGCTGACCGATTGCGCCACTGGAGCCTGTGTTTAGTTGTGATTTGAAAGGCCTTCGGACTGAAGTCAACACTGCCATTAACCTCCACAGGGTGGCAGTAGATCTCAGTGGTCTGTTTTTCTCTAAACTCACATTTTCCTCCCTTTCTCTCTCTCCCTGTCCTCCAGGTGGCTTGCATGGATGATGTGTGTGGTTTGCTGCCTTTCCTCAACCCGGAGATCCCAGACCAGTTCTCCCGACTCTGGCTGTCTCTCTTTCTTCATGCTGGGTGACTGAAGCACTTCTTTTTTGTCCATCTCAGAATGGGCCAAGCAGCGCTAAATCGATGTTTTATGTGACAAAAATCTGTTTGATCTGAATCACAAACCAGCCTAAATCGTAAAATATCAGATGGATTTGTGTGTTTCTGCCACAGTAAAAATAACAACCTGTCTATCTTGTCTGTCTGTAGGATCCTGCACTGTCTGGTGTCGGTGTTGTTCCAGATGACGGTGCTGAGGGATCTGGAGAAGCTGGCTGGCTGGCTGCGGATTTCCATCATCTACATGCTGAGCGGCATCACTGGCAACTTGGCCTCAGCCATTTTTCTGCCCTACAGAGCCGAGGTACAACGTCACTATCAAACAAGCTATACAAGATACTGTATGTGAGACTAAGTTGTGTTTGGAAAACACCCAAAAAGCATTGTTTAAATGTCACTACTCATACATTTACTGCAGCTTTACAGTTTTGAATTCTCTTCGGACTTTTCTGAAATTAAATAATCCAAGCCCTAGCTACCCTACCCAACCTAACCCTGTAATCACCTGTTTCCTCTTTTTCGTGCCTCTCTCTCAGGTGGGTCCTGCAGGCAGTCAGTTCGGCATCCTGGCCTGTCTGTTTGTGGAGCTGTTTCAGAGCTGGCAGATCCTCGAGCGGCCGTGGCGGGCTTTTGCCAAGCTGCTGGCCATCTCGGTCTTCTTCTTCTCCTTTGGTTTGCTCCCTTGGATCGACAACTTTGCCCACATCTGTGGTTTTGTATCAGGATTCTTCCTCTCCTTCGCCTTTCTGCCGTACATCAGGTAGGTGATGAAAAAAAGATGCTTGCCGTTCCTGGGTGTGCTGAGATTAGTTCACAGAGATTTTATCCATGCTCTCTGTCATTAGAGTTAAATAGAAACAGGAGCTATTCGGAAATGGCAGTTGAAGATTCATGTGCTTTAGCTAAAGAAAACATACATAAGTGTAGCTCTAGTTAAGCTTTAATCTATAAAAATCTTAGATTGCAAGAAACTCAAAGCTAAGTTTTTTCAAAAACACAGAATTGACATGTTAGTGTGTTCCAGCAATGTGTTAGTAACCAGTTGCCACACATCCAACATTTCAATACCTTTAATGTATGAAATAAATAATGCAGATTTTTTTTTCCTCTTCAGCTTCGGGCGTTCTGATATGTACCGAAAGAGGGTCCAGATCTGTGTGTTTCTGCTGGTCTTTCTGGGTCTGCTCGCCACCCTGGCCGTCCTCTTCTACGTCTACCCCGTGAAGTGCGACTGGTGCGAGTACCTCACCTGCATCCCAATCACAGACAAGTTCTGCGAGAAGTACGACCTGAACGCACACCTCTTCTGAACACCGGCCTTTAAAAAATGTCAGCTGGGCTGTTTCTCGATGTGCACCGCCATCGGACTGGTCACAACATTTCAAAATGTAGGAAGTTGATGAAGATGAAGACTGAGTATGGAGCTGCGGTGCAAGTTGTGACTGAACAAGAACAATCTTCTGGAATAATATTTCAGGATGTCATGTGGATCTATGAATTTCAAAGGTATTTTGTTGGTACTGTTTGGAAAGGTACAACAATCTCACTATGAATACAGGCTATGCATGAAAGCCTTCAGGCATTTGACAGAAAATATTCACATTCATGGGAACAAAATTAAAAGTTAGAAAAAGTGTAAAGTTGACTGAAAAGGACTAACAATTGATTTATGTGTGACTGATCTATAGCTGGGCTAATCAATGACCAGTCACACTGGAGGAGAGCTACAAAGGCAGTTGTTTCCTGCAAAATGATTTACTTCTCCTGTGGTAAAACTGATTAAACAGCGCCCCTCAGTGGCACAAAAGAACATTACAACCTGAGACGGCTGCAATGGAGGACCTGAGGATTTTTATTTTGTACTGTTTTTACTGATGTCCAAGCAGTTTTGTCCACTTACTGGATGTCTTTAGAGTTAAAACTCGCCCAGAAATGAGACTCTAAAATGCTTACATGTGCCTTATTTACACACAACAATATACACACACACACACACAATGTGTTTTTGTGCCATGTATCTGCAGTTTCTGAAGTTATGGGTCCTACTCCTTAACCTCTGTACTGCATTTCACAGTCTAAAAAATCATGTAAAATATGTTTTTACTGCAATATTTGGTGGTTAAATTGCCATTTTGTTGTTGTTTTTTTTTACCACACTGGGAACCTTGGTTTCTTCCACAGCCTTTAATGCACTTCTTTCACAGGTTGTTTTTTATATTTACCCTGTGTTACATCTGTAAAGAACACACTTGTATGCTAAGCTGCTCCATTGGGAATAGCTGTTAAAAAGGTGAATCTGTGTGTTTTTTCTTATTCAATGTGGTGGCGTTTTAGCTACCTGAAAATAAACACAAGTTGCAGAATTTAGCTCACTTTTGTGTGTGTGTGTGTGTGTGTGTGTGTGTGTTGCCTGCTCACTCGGGATATGTCCAAAAAACAAGTACCATGCACTGACCAAGGCACCACTGGAGCCTGTACCTGCTGGACACCAGCATGTAGCAAGAACATTTAAATTTGAATTTAATGAAAACATTTAAATGAGTCATTGGAAGAAACAGTATTTGCCCATCATTTTAACTCATAGCTCCACCTCGTGGAGTAATGAAGTGATTAGCATTAAAAAGAAAAAAATTGTATTTGTTTTACATTTGATGAATGAGTATGGCTCACTGGATCACGTCTCATAAATGGCTTTTTATTTATAACTATTATTAAAATGTTATTTCTAACATATAAAATAATCCAAATAAAGCACTGCAGTAATGAATATGAATAATAGACACAACAAACTGTATATTTAGTGGAGTACAAGTATTTCTCTCTGTAAGGTAGGAGAAGAGAACATAAGTTAGTGTATTTAAGTCCAGAAGGCTACAACACTGCCGGGTCCACCAACAACCACAGTGCAGTAAAACATTGTAACTAAAACCATTAACCATCTAATTATAAAATAAAAACTATAGACAATAAAAATTTAAGCTAAAATTTGAGAGGTTGAAAGTGAGTCTATATGGTTTTAATTGAAATCCAAGAGATTACAAACATAAATATACATGGGTGATTTTTTTAAGAAAAGGAAATAAAATATGACCTCTAAGACATCTACAGGCATTGCAGGCACAGAAGCTAGCTTGCTTTACCTCTCTCTGTGTTTAACAGTTCAAAAAGAGAAGTTTGAGCACAAAATATCCACTAATTCCATCATATAAACAACTAACAGCTTCGCTCAGAACGAACCAGTCACTCATTTCACCAAATATTACCCAGTAGTTCAGTCACATCTATTTTCAATCAATTTCCAGTCAGTCTAGTTGGAGTTTCTTCTTCTTCATCCCTCTGAAGAGGCACTGCAGGACTTTGAGGAGTCTCCTCAAGTCAGCATCTGCTGCAGAAGTTTTCACTGTTGTCATTTGTTTAAGTACATTTTAATCTTTGTTGAGGACTGTGAAAAGAAATTCCTCTTCACCTGTTGGAGCAGACGCTGCAAGGGCTTCTCAAGTCAACATATCTGCTAGTGTTGAGATTGTTAACTGTTTCAAGGGTCAACTGTTAGCTGCCATGGAGGAAACTGACGAGAGCAGTAACCTGCGGAGTGATGCCGAGGTTGTGAGTTCGAGCCTCACCTGGAGCAGCAGAGTTTTAACATGCTGCTGAAGGAAAATAACACCATGACCGACTGATCACAAGACTCAACCAGCACAATCTAAATAAAGATACTGGTATTACTGGTAAATCCTGATAATCACATTGCTCATTTGAATGACTTAAACTACTCTAACAACAAAGACTACAGGCCTTCATTCAGCAGCTGCCTCAATTAAAGGAAATGGGTGCATGTTTGTGCTTTTTAAGAAAAAGACTACTGTTGATGCTCACTTTCAAACTACATCAAGATTCTCTTTAAACTCTCCATAATCACATTACACTGATTACTAACTAACTAGCCTGTTTTTTCAGGAATATTTGACTCACTTGTTCAATGTTGACCTTGGTAACTCAACAAGCTCCAGTGGCACAATCGGTCAGTACGTGGTCCTTATAAGACAGTAACCTGCAAGCCTCACCTGGAGCAGCAGAGTTTTAACACGGTGGAAATAATATGCTGAACCCTTACACTATTCACAAGTCACAATCAACACAATCCCAGTCTCCAGTGGTTGATGAATAAACTGGTAAATCCTTTGCTTACGTGCAGCTGGTACATGTATGTTGACCTCTCTGTCACAGATTTTCACATGGAAATGTTTTAATGCACCTGCTGAAGTGAAGTTTTAGTTTGTAAGTGAGGCCACACTTGTCTGTTTTTGCCACACTTATACATTTTATTATCTATTATTTTTTAGGTAGTAAAATAAATAATGAATAAATATACAAATTGTTACATCTTTTAAACAATCTACTGAATTTCTAAAGTGGGCATAACAGAAGTAGCAAAGAGGAACTGGAGCATTTACTCCATCCTGTAACTTTGGGCAACACTTTAACATTTGAAGCTCTAAGATGAGAAAAAGCCATTCAAACATAAATTGAAGCTTCTTTGCAGCAAAACATTCATTCATTCATTCATTCATTCATCGATGTGGCTATAAAGTCACTGCTACCTAATGGACAATATGTTGCAAATATTCAACATTAAATGCCATGTTCAAGCAAATACATGTACATTGTGGTGCATGTATAATGCTATAATATTGTTAGGTGACAGAAGACAGTGGAATAAAATACAATATTAATTTAGGTCTCCTGAAAAAAAACAGACAAACACAAATGATTACAGTAAGATAACTTATAACTGGGACTTGTTTTTGACATAGTGTGACCAGCCTATCTCATTGTAACAAAAAGCATGACTGTGCATTTTTGAGGGCACGAGGGCATGACATGAGCTGATGAGGGCATGACATCCCCTCGTTATGCTGAGTCAGCCTTCTTCATCATCATCGCCTCACTTCAGTGGGTATGAATCAATAAAAACTCAATTTGAACAATGAAAACACTGCATCTGTGTTGTGGTAGTGTGTTGTATACAAAGTGTAGCGTGCTTTTAAAATAATGTACTACATTTCTAAAGTGATCGTTCAGAATATGAGTCTGTTTTATTACTGATGTAAACATTAATAACTGTCTGTGTACGTAAAGAACAGTAAAAATGTGCAGCATCAAAAGTCAAAGCACCAGCACTGAAATAAATAACCTTATAGGAGCTTGAAAACGAGGAGCTGCTGCATGACTTTGCACATGTAAGGGTGGTTGGAAGGGTCATGCAGGGGCACCGTAATTACTGTTAAGTCTTTGGAGGTGATGGGAGGTTCCTCCATGATATCCTCACTGGCACAGGCTGCCTGCTCTCACCCACCCAGTGTTAACCCGCTGACATACAGCATGAAGTTGGCCCATCACCAGAAAGCAGTCTTATCAGCAGTTCAGCGTCTTATCTTTTTTTTTTTAAACCTTTTCTGCACTTGCATCCCTCCACAAGGACTTGGTGCTGTGCTGAGAAACCTCTGGAATTTCCTCCTGACACCTGCTGTCAATCAGTTTAAGGAGACAATCGGGATGTTTCCACCGTCTGCAACAACTACAGTCATGACCAGAGCTGATCTGTGAACAATGAGGCAAACATACAACATAATCAACATGAAGACCTGTAACATTATAATCTATTCTGATCCCTCCTGTCTGTAATGGGCCTTTTTCACAGCAGACATGTTGACTTAATATAGTAGGAAAAGCATAGGTGTTACTAATGACATTAACAATGGCTCTGTTCTATTCATATTCAAGTTAGAAATACACAACACCATGACCCTGAACCTGAAGCAGCTAAATGAAATTCAGCCACCATTAATTTTATTATTTAAACCAGTGCAACATGTCAAAATGTCTTCTGTGAAAAAGGCCTATATTGTGTTTTTTTTCTATATTATTTACTGTATGTTTTGTGTTGTATGTGATCTTATTTTGGTCAGTCTATGAATAAGTGAGACAAAAGTACTTTATCTGTTTGGTCCTGGCTCAACCTGAGCCTTTAGGTTACAGTAGATCAACACCTGGGAAATGTGGGCAACTCCCTCAAAGGTTTACTGTGTGGCATTTGGTTTGTGCTAATTTGCTAAACTGTAACTTTGTTTGGGAATATGTAGCACTATCATATCTTGTCACTGTTGACCTTGCCTGCTCCTCCTGAATGACGGTGTTAGTTTAAATGCCTCAATAAAAGACAGACTCCCCTTTTTGGGAGCTGGATGGTCCTCACAATGGTATCAAATGCAGACTGGTCTCCCACCCACAGTGCTTTGACCAGCAGCTCATGGAGCTGCAGATAGCAGCTGCAAGACTTTATCTGCAAAAGCCTGCTCCACACTGCAGCTTATCCTCTGACTCATTTATGTAACACTTTTGACAAGGTGAGTAAGAAATCTTTAAAAAAAAAAAAAGTGATATTTAAGAGTTGGAGTGGTGGGTTTTACAAAAACAAAATAGGCATACACACCTCCTGCAGTGCTTGAATTATGTTTATTGAACATTATTTTAGTAACAAGCCCAGTATTATTAAGTGAGATGAGAGAAAAAGCATGAAAGTTAGCTTTTTTATCCATATAGTTTTACTTGTATTCATATTTATATGCTGATAGTAAGGAAACCTCGACCTGCTAAGCCAAAAAAATTTTTTTTTAGTGGCACCTAAGGGGCCAAAACCTGCAGCTGCACTTTGAGGACAGCCACATAAATGATATGGTAGAAATATCCAGCGTGACGCACGCGGAGCAGCAGATAGCGCAGTGGTGCGGAGCCCCCACCCTGCCCTGGCTGTGGTCCGATAAAGCAGAGGAGGGGGAACAACACGCGCCAGAGCGCACGGCCGCCGAGACCTTTACCATTACACCTCTTCAGACAGAAGGAATTATTGCTTTTACTCACCACCTCTTTTTCCCTGCGTTTTGGTTAACAGCGTTGATGTTGTGATAAAATGGTTTTACGCACAGCTGTAAAGTAATCTCACACTTTTGATAGTTTTACCTCAGTTAATCATCTAACGTTCAGTGCAATAGGCTGCAATGCTCTCAGACAGAGAGAAAAAGCTCATTGCAGAAATATGGGGAAGACTGACTCCTGTGGCTGAAGATATTGGTTCAGAGGCGCTTCTTAGGTAGGTTCACACTCTGTATATTATGTAGACATTTCTAAAATCGAAACTTTCTGTGTATTATAAATATATTTACAATACGACAGTTCTTTATCAGTCCTTGATAGCTGACGAGACAATATATGGATAAGTAGATAAACTGTTGGATGTAAGCCACCTTATCTTCCACAGACGCATTACTTAACACAGTCTGGTGTGTGTATAAATATGAAGGCAAAAAAGATGTCTGACGTTTTTCATTAGCTCTCCCATCATAGTGATAAGAGTAAACTTTGATTCACATATGAAGATGTTAGAAGTGCAAAACCATCAAATTTAAGATCGAGGTTTCAGTGAAACCCAAATGAGTTGGCAGAGTTCACGCCAGTGTTTTGGTGATGATGATTATGATGACGACAGCAAAAGGAGTGGCCAAGTGTTACCGACTCTTATTATCATGATCCTAATGTTTGCTGTGAGATGGATCATTGCAACAAACCAGTTCGTCCCTTTATCATCCCACAGGATGTTCGTCATATTCCCGGGCACCAAGACATACTTTTCCCATCTCGACATCAGCCCACGCTCCCCTCACCTGCTCTCCCACGGGAAGAAGATCGTCCTGGCCATAGCAGAGGGAGCCAAAGACATCAGCCAGCTGACGGTCACCCTGGCTCCTCTGCAAACCCTGCACGCCTACCGGCTGCGGATAGACCCGACCAACTTCAAGGTGCCTGTCCAAAAGTTTCTATAGCTCGGAAATATACACTGAATCCATATCAGATCAATCTACAGTGAAGTTTGGATCACCTGTTTACAACATGCCCATTAAATCCTGTAACATAACACAAGTGATTATGCAATAGAAATACATTTTCCATATGAATATGTGACACATGGACACACATTTAGGAACAATAAAATGAGTGATATATTAAATAGTGACTGTGTAATATAAGGCAGAATGTACCAGCTACCTCCATATATTTCCATTAATATCAGAAATTAAGGTCTTTAAGTTTCGTACATTCTTGAAGAAAACTATAGTAAACTGTGTAAGAAGTCTATCAATTTCAGTATGTGTTCATTTAATTTCCATAAAGACATTTGTAGCCAAACCAGGGTAATGTCTTTATCATGATCTCCAATATGTATCTCATTGATAAAGCTGGATACATGCGTGCTTTATCTACGCAGGAAGGTATAGTAAATGTGGGAGATTCAGAGGTGAGCTTTGGTCTTTTGGAGGGGGATGCAGACATTTAGCTTGGATTATGTTGAATGATTATGGGTGAATTACCTTTCATTTTTTACTGTACATTGCAATTTGAAATCTCACGTCTATTTAGTCTTAGGTTTGAAAACAGGTGGTGCTTTAGGAGGTCTGTTAAGAGGGTTTGACAGTACTGACAGAGAGTTTGTGCAGAAATTTTGCATTTGTTAGCTCCTCTATAATGCAGGAGTCACTGTTGTTGTGAGTCTTATTATACTCCTACGCTCTGTCCTGTGTTAGCTGCTTCACAGTACAAAGTCTTTCAGCTGTCATCACTGTGCAAATCGAGTGCATATAATGACTGACAGTGTCTTTGTTATACACCACAGTTAGTGGGACCAAAACACTGCCATCTTACAAAATCTGGTGGTGCCACTGGAAAGGTTTTCCTGTGAGCTGTGTGTTAAGTTTTGCCATAAATAAAAGTACTAGAGGACTATTTTCAGTCTTTTATTGAGTCCGTCTCAAATATTTTTAGGGAACAATTGACTTTGTACCACCACCAACAAAGTGTATCAGAGGGGTATGGTTAGGAAACAGTGAAGCTCATATTGCCTCTGTTAAATCAAAAATGTGAATATTAGGTACATAAATCTGAACAGCAGCAGGTTTTCACACATTTTACTATTCTTCATGTTATATATACACCATCCTCTCTTTGCTTCAATTCACATTTTTAATTGAACTGCAGCATAACTAGGCCCTTTATTGACTTTACATCAGTCCTTTGTCAATAACAAATCTTTTACTTCTCTGCAGCTGTTCTCACACTGTATGCTCGTCACCCTGGCCTGTCACATGGGCGATGACTTCACACCGGTTGCGCATGCAGCAATAGACAAGTACTTGTCAGCGTTCGCAGCTGTGCTCGCCGAGAAATACAGATGAGACTGAGAGGAAGTATATAAGGCATTTATGATGATTTTATGATATGACATATTTATGTATATGTGTAGTTGTTATTATGTAAAGTGATGTTTTGTAATAATAAAAATGTGCAATTAACCTGTTGGCTTTGGTTTTTCTTAAAGGACTTGGTAAAATGTATGCTGCTGCTGATAATTTCAAAGAATAACATCAATTATTAGATTGACTGTCAACCTTCCAGTCAGTTGTTCATTTAATTTAGGCATAAAGTCAATTTGCAGAGACTTTAAATTAGCATGAGGCAAATAATCCATCACAGCAAACTTTGTTTTGTAGTAAAAATGACTTATGGTTTATGGTTTATGGTGCAGTTGTAGGTGATTCTGGGGCATTTAAATACATTTAGGAGAGAAACTCCAACATCGGATACTTAAGAGTCAGACTCTGAACACAAACCATTTCAATACAAGAAATTACCAAATTCATAATAATCATGTGTCATATGTCAGTAACTGTTTTGTTCTGGGTTTAACTGTGTACAACACTAGCAGCCTGTCTTGAATGGGTCAACAAGGTCTCTGCTTGCAACTACATGACTACTAGGCCTATGTGATGATGACATTCCTTTTAGTGACTTCTGAAGTGTGTGATCCAGCCTAAAATATAGGAAATGAATCAATTGACATAGAGTATTCTTTAGAAACCTCTTGATATGTGATTAGTGATAGGCTAAGTAAAGTAAGTAAAATGTGAAAAAACACTTGGGTGGTCCTTTGCCAGAGGAAACTCACAGGTTTAGATCACAGTCTAGCCCAGTGATCACCGCCAGAATAACAGCAAACTGACCAAGGTTGTAGAGACCTACAATACAACAGCACCACCATTTGGTAAGATGGTTTTTGGGTTTTAATTTTTTTAATGGATACACAGTTATTGAAAATAAAGAGATAAAAAATTAAAATCACAGATTTTAATTTTTTGAACACCTTTTAAGTGATGGTGGTTGTTTTTTCAACCAACAACTGCTGTTTACAAGGTCAAGAATGAACTTTGAACACCTTTTATGCTCTTTGTCATTAAGGATACAGTCAAAAAACTCATTCCGAAGACATTACTGAATATATACTAGTATGGGATTAAATTTGTGTCATAATAATTGAACAAAATCTCCCAAGCAAAACAAAAAACAAAAAACAAAATTGAAAGTGAATAAAAATAAGTTGAAAGCAAAAATTGATCTCAAAGGCAAAACTTACAATAAACCTTTTGTGGTCACTTATTTCAGTGACCACAGGGCTGCGTCCCCATCAGCCAATTCATTTTGGAGGGACAGGTCAATCATACTACTTGCATTTCATTGAAAAATTCTAAATTGAAACTGAAGAGTTCAACAGCAAAACTGAATAATTAAGCAGCAAAAAGTGATGACAAAAGAGAAATCCTGATCAGTGAAAGAAAAGTGGAGAATATTGTAATAAAATGTTTCACTCTTGTATCGTTTTATCGAAAGTTTTGCATTTGATGTCACTTTTCTGCTTTCAGTTTATTTGTCACTTTCAATTACATTTTTTTGGTTTGATTCTTGGAAGAATGTGTTCAATTATTATGACACATTATCATTTAGTGGCATCTAGTGGTGAGGTTGCAGATTGCAACAAACTGAATACCCCTCCCCTCCCCTCCCCTCCCCTCCCCTCCCCTTCCAAGCATGTAGGAGAAGATACGGTGGTCACAGAAAGTGCAAAAGGCCCTCTCTAGAGCCAGTAGTTGGTTTGTCAGTTCTGGGCTACTGTAGAAACAAATATGGTGGTGCAATATGGTGGGCTATGTGGAAGAGGACCTGCTCCCTATGTAGTTATAAAGGGGTCATTCTAAGCAGTGTTTCCACTAGGTTGACTGTCTTGGGGCTGCAGCGGTGGCTTCGGTGGACGGGGGGGTGTAGATGCGCTGAGCAAAACTCAGGAGAAACTCAGCAGCCATACATTTCTCAGTTCTCTTCTCTGTAACCCATTGTTGCTAACTTTGGAGCTAACCCCCTGCTGCAACATTTATTAACTGACACACTGTAGCCTGTACTGTACGTTTACTGCCATATTGACAACTTACTGCTAACCTTTTCATTCACCATCACTTTTCTGCCACTCACACTCGCTCAACCACTCACTCGCTACGCACATGCATTAGGCACAGCCCTGTTTTCAAACCCCCAAACCGGGACCCTTAAGTGTACGTTACCGCATGTTCATGCACGCACACATGTAGGCACTTATGCATGCATTAGTGAGGACATCATAGTTTATGTGTTTATCTATGTAAGTGCCATGTCAACAATCCCGACTGACCAGAAAAAGCCTTTTCATGACGAGATCAATGAGTTTGATGTTGCTGATGGATGCTTTTTTTAAATGTTATGTCAAAAATGAGCTAACATACTGGTGTATTTATGATTGTATTTCAGCATTCCCAATTATAATAAATATTAAAACACTTAAACACTTGTTCCTAGCAAACTAGTTCAAGTTTTAGTTGAAAAATTGCTTTTGTTAGGAGTAAGCTTGCAGTTTAATATCATGGAAAGTATTTGATCAAATTAAGTATTCCTTAAACTGGAATAAACTGCAGAAGCCACCTTTCACTTTCAAAATGTTACCATTCACATTAAAAACCACCGCCTGTGTAACTTTATTTCTGATTATATCTGTGCTCTGTGCTCTGTGTTGTCCTCTTCTGTATAACAATTAAAAGTCTGCATTACAATCAGGATTTCATGTTTTAATGCAGAATGGGGAGCTGTCTCTGGTGCTGAAATACATGTGTAATGAATACGCTGAAATAAACCTGCTATAGTGGATACAGAATCCATTCATGGTGCCTAAATACACATGTAATACATTTGGAGCTGTCCATGGTACTGAAATAATGTGAACGTGGATTTATTATTCTTGATCATTTTGGCAATGGAATTCTTCCTAATTGCTCCATTAATAACACCTGATAATGATCAGTTTAAAATGAGCCTGCACAATGAAGAGAAAAGAGAAGAAAAAATGTTTTCTTACAGTGAATTTATTAATTTTCGTTTCTGAGCTGGTGGTGCATTACAAACATTTCCGGAGGAAAAAGAGAAAGTTCAAGGCTTTTATCCCTACAAAATATAAGATCTATGGGCTGTCCTAGAGTGGGCGGGGTCACGTGGTGGGAGGGCCCAATATGTCTCAGCTGAAGTAGTTCATCCTATCAGTTGTTCAAAAATCAAGAGTTCAATATCAAAAAGTCTAATTTGTATATTTCTGAAAGTTTCAAAGTTTTTGAATTCTGTTTGATTTTTTAGTCATTTTTTGTTTTATTTTACATATTTTATATCATAAAGTTCCCCTTATGTTGTTCATGCTGGAAAACATTTCATGCGTGGTGAGCAGCAAGAACTATGAAGATAAATCTGTTGATTATTTTTAATAGACTTTATTTATCATAACACATTTCATTTCATCCCAGTCCACATTTTAAACATTGTGAACTGAAATTATAATCAAGTGACAAGAAATACAAAATAGAGAAAAATGACAATATAATAATAATAATAATAATAATAAATTTGTAAAAAACGACATTTGTGCATAAAAATCATACCCATTATAATCATCACATTAACAATAAAATCAATTTTAGGGTCTTTACATTCAAAATATATCATAATATCTTTAACAGAACGTTTTTATGTTTATGATGATAATGATAACTCAAATCTGACCAAAATTTGGCGATAAAGTTACAATTGAAATAAAAAGATGATGAGTGATTCATTCTCATTTTTACAAAAAAGTATAGTTAACATCAGCAAAAAAAAAAATGTGTCGATTTTCATCTTTATTGCCTGGCTAAATTTGCATCACTGGAAGGTATTAAAATAACGTATTTAATCATCATTTAACATGGCTGAAAATATTTTTCTGTTAGGTGTCCTTATCTGGCCCCGAGCTTCACTCTTCAGCTCATATCTGTCCTGAACACGATAGTCCACTTGCGTGTTGAGTTCAGGAGCCAGACGTAAAAACAAGACCTCATGACTGAAATCTGCCATGTCCTCAAATGACACCGAAAACCCCGAAACAGCAACCAATACAGGGGTTCCCTCAGCCTGTAAAGAGCCTGGCCTGCAGACTATCATCATTGCTGTCATTTTTAATGAAAAATATTTGCCTGTGTATAAGCCTATGCAGTTTTTATGTATTTCCATTACATTTATATTTATTTCCATCCACACAGTAAACCCCCACTGAACTTCTCTCAAAAAAAAGGGAACATTTATAAATATAGCCTACAAGCTGTCCTCCTTCATGATGATATGCACTGTTAATGCGGTCAAATATCATTTCACAGTTTTTCCATCTTAAAACAACAGAAATTAAACAGAAACAAATTATTTAAATGTATCTGAAACTAATTTGAACCTCCAGCCTTCCAAATTAGTCAAATCAAGTAGAGTCCATCTGTTTGTTACTATACTTCCACCGCAGCTCAACAGGGAAACACAAAGAGGGACTTTTCTACTAAAAAGACTGTAAATGTGGCAGATATCCACTTGATAACTCAGACTGCTGAAGCCTCATATAAGCTTCAGATAAACATTTGAATGCATTTTTGCACAAAATGACTGTGTGGACACACTTTGGTCCTCATCACTTACAATGAAAGCGCATTTGAAGGAGACCTTTTAATGTCCAGTATAAACAGGATAACCCACTAACTATACATTAAATTAATTATTCCACTAACTAACTAATAAACAGTATAAAAATAATTATTCAAATTTTAGGCATATGTAATAAAATGCACATAACAAAAAACGGAATATTGAAGGGATTTTAACATGACAGCAAATTCTGGATGCTGTTTTAACGCAAAACACTGTGTGATGCATGCTGTATATGTAAAAGTCATGCATTATGATACTCCTAACATAACACAGTATATAGCCTATAGTACAAGGCATCTATAACATTATTATGGAGCATCGTGGATTCATGATGGCTGTGCATAAATATACACACATACAAGAAAACAAATAGGGACAACAAATAGCGTTTGCTTCACTTGGCCTTTATTTCTTCATTAAGGAGACAAACAACGTGTCAAACAGAAGTTAGATCTCCTTCTGGTGTCCAGGTGTGTGAGTGGGGGGGCTGCTGGATTTAGTGGTATTGTCTTCCCAGAGCGGCGACCACCACAGACAGGAACTTCTGAAAGGCGCACTGAGTTTCGGCGGTGAAGCCGTCTCCCAGTTTGCCGGCGATGACGACGGTCAGGCAGTCAGAAAACATCTATACAGGGTAACAAATAAAATCATTCAATGGCTTTCATGCTAAAGTTGAATCCATATGCATATGCTTCATGTGAGTAAGTACGTTTGTTTTTAAAATGTTGGTGCATTTGCAGAAAGGGTGCAAACTGTGATGTTAAATCCTGATATTTTATGTGCGCAAACTGGCTATGAGGTGACACATCTGGCGCTAAAGGAGAAGTGAAGATAGGGGTGAAAGTTCACCTTGAAGTTGTCGGGGTCGACGTGCAGTTTCTCGGAGTGCAGGACGCTCAGCTCGGCATAGGTTTCCTTGATGCTGTCCATGTTCTTCAGAGCCCTGTCCAGACCGTGCAGCACCTTGACGCCATGGGCAGCGATTTTGGAGTTGCTCTTGATGGCCTCGGGGGTGGACAGATCACCGTAGGCGCCAAAGTACCTCTGGGTCCAGGGGTAGACAATCAGACACCTGCAGGGGAAGAAACCGGTGAGTTGGAGGGATTCTATTGTATTAAATACAATTTTTTGCTGTGCTTTCATCACAGTTTCATCTATTCTTTCATGCATTTCATCCTTCATTTCACAACCAGCAGATCCCGTACCTGCTCAGAGCCTTGGGGCCGATGTCTTCATAGTCCAGGGTAGCAAAGATGCTGGCGATGATGCTGCGCTCCTGCTGAGTCCACTCAACCATGATGGCTCTTGATTAATGTTTGTTCAGGCTTGAAAGAAAAGGCTGAATTGGCGCATCAGGTTGACCCCCCTCCTATTTGAATGCCTCAGAGCACCACCCACCCCCAGCTGTGATAGGCTGGAGATGAAATGGTGCAGATAAGCTGCAGACGTCTGGAAGTTTCTGGAAGTTTGACACTGATCCAATGTTTTTGCTTATTTGTAGATCGATTTCTCAGGCCCAATTAAAATAATGGTCACGGTGAACCTTCAGAAAAGCAGTTAATCATGCATGTTTTCACACTTATTAGTTTGGATTAATGCTTACTGTAGTGTCAAAAACTTGGGTAGAGGTCTTGTGCTTCAGTCAACTTCATTTAGAGGTTTTTCTTTCTTTTTTTGTTGCTTGAAATGAATTATTTCCCCAAGTCCAAACTTTGAGTCAGGACAAAATGCGAATTAAGCTTTATTTCTTGCACTTCTTCAGTTTTTTTTTTACTTGCAGGATTTTCAGCACTCAGAACAATGATTTAATCCTGAGGCAATTCTCTGAGCTCTTTTGACTTTGTTACTTTGTTGTTATTACTCAGCAAGCATCATTTGTTGAAGTTAAAGCAGCAGTTAGTTGTTAATTTAAACCATGTTAATTAAATCATTACCTGTAATTATTTGTTTAAAAATACCAAAAGCAAAATACATGTGTTAATATTTCAATGACAACAGCAGAAGACTGGAACAAATAGTGTATGAACGATACATGCAGATATGTTTCAATATAATTATTTATTACTAATATATTGTTGGTATTTCTCAAAAATCGAAAAGACTTCTCGTTTAGTAAGCAAGTAAGTGAGTATAGTTTATTTGTAAAGCACCTTCCACAGATAGAAAGTGCTTCACATTAATGAAAAATACACAATTAAAGGCAATATTAAAAATGGCGACACAGCAGAAGCGACACAGTTCAAATCACAGCAACAACAAAAACATAATACTTGGGTAAAAATATAAACTGCGGACATATACGGTTTCTAATAAATGATTAAAAATCACCATGATGTGTGTTTATTAGACTTCATTCAAACATGTCTTTCTTTGCCAAACAGTTGGAGAGTTGCTCATGCCAGAGCTTTATCTATAAAGCCACTCTCCAGCAGCGCCCCCTCCACCCACGCACCCGGTGTCCAACTTTATGTAGGTTTCGATTAAGAAAATACTCGAGGCCGTTGATAAAGTTTGCCTGCGCTTCTTCCTCCCAGTGATAAGAAATTAGTTTCTGTCGGTAGAGAAAAACGCCCAATTATAGAAAAATTAACTCCCTGATCGAACTTATACGGTCTTCACAGCTGCACCATGATGAGACTGACTTTTTAAAAAAGATATTAGCAAATGATTCATTGTGTGCATGCAGCTTCTGTATTGCGTCGTTGCCCAGCAGACTGTCATTTCCTACTACTTTTGCAGCCATTTCGATCAAATGGGTCAATGCAGAATCTGCAAATCTGATTTACTGTGTCCTTAGATGACCCAACTCTTCTGCCTTCTTTTGCCTGCTTTCATAAACTTCTTGAAATTGAACAAATCTCCCTAAATGCACTTCATGAGGTAATTGTGTCTATCCAGTGTGGAAAAAGTACAGGATAGTTTGCCTTGCATGCCTTTAGGACATGTAATGAAATAATAAGTGTTAATAAAAGTAAATGATATTAAGAGGTTCGACCTTAAACTGGTTCAGACCACAGAAAATATGTCATATGTGTCTCATTTATTTTAATCTCAGATTTTAAATATTATTGAGGAACTATGTATTGTTTAGATCAGTCACGTCAGTCACTGGGGTCATCCAACCCTTTGAGTGCGTTAGAGTTTCTACGCCTGACATCACTGCTCCTGACCCATGGCCTGAGATGACCTCCTTCACCTCTGGTAAACTCTGCTGCATCTCCTCTAGTGTCAAAACAGAAGACCGAACGTAATCGCGCTTACGCATTACGCGTGAATGGTCATTTTTTTTTAATACCAACTGATTTCCACCGTTGCAACCCGCTGATACCGCTTCTGTCCACTGGCATCAGGCCACTGAAGTGTTTATCAGCCGGAGAGGAAGGGTCCCACCTGCGTCAGTGGACGTGGCTTGGCATCTGTCCGGTGGGTGTGACTCTTCGGCCAACTGAATTTAAGTAGAGCCCCCCAAACAAACTCAAGTTCATCACCCGATTCAGGTAGAAAGAACCAAGCCAACATGACATCACTGACTGACAAAGACAAGGCGGCCGTCAAGGCGCTGTGGGGCAAAATCTCCAAGTCAGCGGATGCTATTGGTGCTGACGCTCTGGCCAGGTAAGCCTGATTGATCAATGACAGGAGAATGGCATCAAATGTAGTTTTATTACATAGTTGAAACTTTGTGTCTGCAGCCGATCGCCGATTTGTCTGATTTGTCAGGTGTGGCATCACACCTGTCACTGAGGGAGTGTTAGAGCACCAAAATCTAGGCTCTAAACTGCAATTTGGTCACATCTATTTGAATGTTTAGTTACTTCGCTTCTTAAATTGTCTAGTAGTGTAACAAAGTGAATTAATTCTAACTTTCAAAAAAAGGTGATAAGCACGTCTGATACTGGAACAAAGAGATCATTTAGGATTTAATTTATTACAGATATGATTGTATTGTTGGGTTCTTGTTGCCCCCATCAACAGCCAAAAGTGCTACTGTGCTCCAGGTGAGGCTCGAACTCACAACCTCGGCATTTCTCGGCTGAATACTGTCATATAAGTACCGCGCGCTGACCGATTGCGCCACTAGAGCCATGTTTACAGCCAACTCCTTGTCCTAATTTTGTTTGCGTGGGAACTTTCCCACAGGATGCTCGTCGTCTATCCGCAAACCAAGACCTACTTCTCCCACTGGCCAGACACAAGCCCCGGCTCCGCCCCGGTGAAGGCCCACGGAAAGAAGGTGATGGGTGGAGTAGCTCTGGCTGTGGCCAAGATCGACGACGTGACCGCTGGCCTGCAGGAACTCAGCGATCTGCATGCCTTCAAGCTGAGAGTGGACCCGGCCAACTTCAAGGTGAGACATTATGTCATGTCTTCATGATATCAGTGATGTGTGCTGAAATTACGTTCATAAATATTTTACAGCGGTTCAAATGCGCTGTCGCTAACCTGACTTGTGCGTACTTTTACGCATGGGTATAGAGCTTTATTTGGGCACGAATTACGCAGATGTGCCGCACAATGTTTACATTTCAACAAGCCATAAAGTGTCAATTACAGTCTTAAATAAACTCGCAAGATAGAGTTGTGCAGTGTAAACCATATATTTGTTTCCTCTGCAGATCCTGGCCCACTGCATTCTCGTGGTTGTCTCCACCATGTTCCCTAAGGAATTCACCCCCGATGCCCACGTCGCCTTGGATAAATTCCTGGCCTGCGTGGCCCTGGCTCTCTCTGAGAAATACCGCTAAGCTGCCCGCAATGGCAAATGCGGTCTGCCATACACGACCATGTTAACTCGTGGTGAAAAATGAAATAATAAACCGCATAATGTGATCATCATACTCATAATGTGTCTTTAATGTCTCCTCACCACTTCATACCTGCACAAGTCACTGTGTATATCACTCAGGCGTTTATTTGATAGTTTTATTGCTATCAGCGTGGGAAACACACGAAGTTTGTGTACATTTGTCTTTATTTCACACTGAAAAATCCACCGAGTGACATGAAAGAAAAAAAACTACAGCATCAAATTGACCACATGACATTATGAAAAACTATCTGCTGATATTTGCTGGGACACACAGTGTTCACAGGTTTATTGTCGTCTGAGCAATAAAACCCACACTAAAAGGCTGTTATGAGTTCATAACCACTCGTAACCGACTGTCACCGAGAATGAGCCTGAAATAGAAGACAGACATTTTGTTATCAGTTTTGGCATTTTATTTGTTCGGAACATCCGTTCATGTTTGGCTCCTCTTACCTGAGCAAAGCAGCGGCCACCAGGCCTCCTCCTATGGGTCCCACCCAGTACACCCAGTGGTACACCCAGTAGTTGGCCATCAAAGCCGGGCCAAAAGCCCTTGCAGGGTTCAGACACGTCCCTGATACATCGCCCCTGCACCGGGAAACAAATAGTGTGTTGAATATTTTAGTGAAATACAATTTGAAAGTTTTGTTTGTCAAAATCTAGAAATATCAGAGCAAAAACTGAAAAACAATAACGATTAAGTTTCATGTTTTTCTGTGGGTAAGATCAGAAATATATATTTTTAATAAAAGAAAAAAAAATAATATTAATTGATCAGAAGTATTTTAAAATAAAATAAAATAATGTTTTTTTTGGTACACGAATTTGCATTTAAAATCTATTTCGTTTGTTTTGTGTCATTGCAGATGAAATTACTGGATATTTGATTTTGCAATAATTAATAAAGTAATGATTTTGAAATAATTAAGACATTTGCAAGTAAATATCTCAGAATTTATACGAGAAAAAAATAAACTATAAATAAAAGTATATATTAAATTATAATAAATATAATATAAATAAATAAATCTTATTTTTTACCTTTCAAATAAAATATATAATGTAAACAGAATAATATATTTTACTTTAACTAATAAAAGTTGGTGCAAATGTTTAACACAGTGCAGGCACGTGATAATAAGTGCGTCATGATAATAAACCTGACAATAAACACATTATATGGTCATCGCCCTTTTATCTCACCCTGCCAGTATGTTGATGATGACGGTACAGCCCACCAGGAAAGGAGCCAGCGGGGTTTTCGTCTTGCCGTTGACTGCCACCAGCAGCACCACCATGGTGACCAAGCAGGTCATGGCCACCTCCCCGAAGATGGCACCGTACAGCTGGCTTTCTGACTTGAGTATATCAAACGCAGCCCCTGTGGCGTTGAGGTATCTATCTGCAGGCGTCATGATCTGTGAAATATAAGTGATGATGAGCTTTTTTTTTTTGTCTTCTTAAGGGAAAATCTGTTAAAATGTCTTCAAACCTTCAACTGACCTTGGCCATTCCAGCTCCAAGCACTCCTCCAATCAGCTGGCTGACTAGGTAGGGTCCCACCATCATCAGCTCCATGCCTCCACACAGGTAGATAGCAATGGTGAAGGGAGGGTTGAAATGGGAGCCGCTGCAAGGAGGGGAAAGAAACAAGAGCAAATTTGAAAATGGTGTTGAAAAAGGCAAGATCATGCAAACTGCAAGGGACACAAATGGCTGTTCAGCACATATTGCACACAAAACAGCATTCAAATTGTGAACGCAACCACACTTAGTCTATCTTCCTTTACCTGATGTTATCCATGACTGCAACCATCACTGCCACTGCCAGCCCGTGCACCAGGGCTGGCTGCAGCCGTCCAGCTGCTGGCACGTTCTCAATGACAGACACACAGCCGATGAAAACGAAGAACATGGTCCCCACTATCTCTGCCAGGCAGGGCTGGAACAGTGTCTCATATTTGTTGGGAGGTCTGGCTGCAGGGGGCTTCTTGCCCTTCTCCATCAGAGTTGAATCTGTGTCTTCCATTTCCATTTTCTCAATTCCCATTGTTGCTTTTTTAAATTTTTTTTGCTTCTTATTTTTTTGTTCTGCTGCTGTTCCGGGAGGATTCTCACATATAATATAGTTTTGAGAAGATTGGTGGTGTTTGTCAGCACCTACAGTATACCTGACCCAGTCTGCAGACTAAGTCAAGGGCACTGCAAGGTGTTGTTATTTATAGACATCAGCTGGCACACTGACATGGAATTGCATCATAAGCCATAAAACATCAAAGGTGAAGGATACTTACAGATTCAGTTGTAGCAATACAATCCCTGCCAAAATATGCTCTGAATTGAAGTTCTTTGACAACTGTCCAGTTTCTTTTCCAGACAGAGTCAAACCAGGTGAGCCAGTCCCTGCACAGGTCCTCAAAACAAGAAACAGGCTGCTCCAGCTTGACCCCAGACAGTGGGTTCAGAGAGTTTTTCAGGGGCTCAAGAAGTGCTCCTTATTAATCATTATCATCTTTTTTTCCATATGCACGTCCTATACATACCTAGACTAACTCACAGTAACCTACAAGCTTTACCTTGACCTTAGACTTTGCATCACCTTTTATGGGTGAGTGTGTTACAAAAGCACATTAGACCAGATCAAACTGAGTATTATTACACTGTTCTGCTAATACCTCTATACTTTTACTGCTGTTATATACTGTTATATACTGTGGTGTGCATTAAATCCAGTGCTGTACTTCAGCACGATTTTGAGGTACTTGTACTTGAGTATATATATATATATATACTTTTGATACTTTAAGTACATTTTTCTGATAATACTTCTTTGTTGCACTGGTACTTAATGTACTTAAATAAAGGATCTGAATCAGAGACAAATTAAAGAGAAAAAGAGTAAATAAATGATGAAACATATTAAATGCAGATGCTTCCATGCAGGGCACAGTGACTCAGTGAATGGCTTGATGAGTATGAAACTGATGTGAATCATATGCTATGACTTCATAGCCACTAGATCTCCTATGGGAGATTTTGGAGCGACATGTCAGACAGCGCTCTTGGCTCGCCACCTTTCTAAGACATTTTATGTTAGTTTGCTCTTTAATTTGTCACCCATCTGTATTTAAATGCAGGTCTGTTTTTTTTTTTTTAGTAAGTATTATTTATAAGTAGCGCCTGTAAGTGTAGGATTTAATTACTTTTTTTCTGTTGCTGCATTCATGTTATCATAAAGGGTAGGCAAAGTGGGCAATTTCCAGGGGCCCAACACCTCCAGGCTTACTGTGTGGTTTGTGCTACCACTAAAGCACCATATCAAATGACACAATAAGGGTCTTAAAGTGTCTCCTACTTTATTAGCTAATACTGAGGTCCATTTTAAAGTGTCCCAGTCTTAAGATTTTCAATTTTTTGGTTTGTATGTTGCACATTTCAAATGAAATTTGGGCCCATAAAGTAATTTGAGAAATAAAGTAAAGTTGTAAAGTAGTTTGAGATAAAGTAATTCCCCAGAGGAAACCTGGGCCATGTAGTAGAAAAACTTAAGTGGGGGCCCAGTGGCTCAGTTTTGCCCCCAGGGCCCCCTAGCAGGTTTATCTGGCCCTGGTCATACATCTTTATTTAAAAAAACTGTTACATTAAATAATGTGTGATTACTGCACAGATTTGTATTCATAAATTCGGCATCCATCTGTATTTAGAAAGCTCTTTTTAGTAACCCATGGGGACGATCATTGCCATGTTTTCCATTTGGTCGAAGGGCACCAGTTTACAATTCTAATCTAGCTTTATTGTATAGTGCAGTGCTCTATTCTATTCTTGCCCCATCTTTTAAGTAATAAATCTATCAAAGCAAAGGTTTTAAACTTCAGGACTTTGACCCAAATAATCAGTACAAGATTGTTAATAAATAACAGAAGCTGGTGCCCAGTAGCCACAACATCCCTGGTTCAGTGCCAGCCAGGACCCCTCGTTGCATTTCATACCTATCTTTCTCTCCCCTTGTTTCCTGTCTGCTTCTTCGCTGCCCACTATCCAATAAAGACAAAAATGCCCAAAAAAGTAGCTATCAGATACCTATCACATTATCAATCACTTTATTGAATCACGAAATACAAATTGAGAGGAAGAGTGAAAGTCAGCTATTATAGCTGATCCAAGGACAAATACAATTGTACACAGTTTTGCTGACAAATTTAAATAACACAGTCTGATTATTGGAGAAATGCACAAACATTCAAATGAAAAAAGCTGAGGTCAGCTTTGGACGTCCTCTGCCGACGCTCTTTAAGAAACTTCACTTCAGCACAACTCGAGTTTTCCGATCACCAAACAACAATCTGCATGAGAGACAGAGACACTTTTAGTTAGTGAACAACAGCACCACATATGATTTGATATTATGACAAAAACATATTTAAATGTGTTTCATCATCAGTAATAGCTTGACTGAACTAAAAACAAGGCAAATAGGTTGGAGGTCCGACTGGAATTAAACTAAACCTCAGCAGGGTGGAGCCACAGGAGGACAGGGTTGTTTTTTTTTTTTTAAGGTTAGTCTGAAGTCCAGTGGAAAATAAGGAAGGCCTTACTACTGTTATAAACTCTTAACTAAAAAAGAAATCTATTTAGCAATGGAGCTTTCAGGTTTAAACTAGCCTCTTATCTCCACACCTGTCTATCTACAAAAGATAGTGTTTGAAAATTGGCATTAAGTTCCTTCATCAACAGTTCCTCCTGCATATAATCAAATTAATGTTTTATTACAATAAAAAAAATCTGGACTTAATAGGCAGGAGAATGTGTGGACTCTGGACAAAACAACACAGTGTCTACAGTGTGAGGCTGTGTTTATAGGCACAGCAGCGCTTGAGCAAACATGCTAACATGCTGATGTTTAGCAGGTACAATGCTTACCATGTTCACCATCTTAGTTTAGCGTGTTAACACTAATATTTGCTAATTAGCAATATACACAAAGTCCAGCTAAGGCTGAAGAGAATGTTATTTCACTCAAAATCAAATATCAACCTCATGGTGGTGCTAAAGGAAAAGTCTGGGAAAGTGATTAGAATAGATTGCATGAGATATTTTAGTCTGGACCAAACTGACTGACCAACAGACAGACATTGCCAACCCTATAACCATACTGCCAGCATGGCTAAAAAACATCAATGTTTATTTCCTGCCTTGAATCCTAACTTAGCACTGAGTTCTATCCTGATCATACCTGATGAAGCTGACAGTGAGCAGTGCACCACAGGTGGGTCCAACCCAGTAGATCCAGTGAAGGTTCCAGTGGTTCGCAGCCACTGCAGGACCAAAGGCTCGAGCAGGGTTCATACAGGCTCCAGACACCGCCCCTCTGAAACAACAGGCAGCACATATCAGCACTGTAACACAGCTAGTGATCAGAGCGATGCAGCAATAGTTCTACAACCTGTATGATTTCATCCAACGATCATTTGATTGGGACTTTCTTTCAAGGTGTCATAAAATCTTAGATAATCACGACTTGATTGGATTTCAACAGTGATATGAGAGTAATTTGATTCAGTCCACAATAACCCTTACACTAAAGACATTGTTCTAAGATTGACACATATCATTAAAGCTAATGAAAACTTGCTTTCAAATCCTTGTTTTTTTTTCCAGCTGAGCCCCTTCAACCCAGTGAAAAAAGCAAAGACAAAAACACAAATAAAGAAATTTCTCATGTGAACTAACCAAAACTGTTCAAACTTTGGCGGAAAAGGACCTCATTAAATATATAAAGAAGGTGATTGAGAAAAAAAAAAGATTTCAGGGCCTTTAAGGCAAACTTTTAGCAGGACAAATGCTAAAAAGGAATAAAAACATATTAAGAATAGCATTATTCTGCTTTTAAAAACACATTTGTACAATCAGCTCCTTTCATTACTGTAACCCACCCTCTGTTTTTAATTACCTTTTGATGTTTTATACACATATCCTGGTTTTATTTGTTTATTGATCTTTGATTAGACCTTGTCCTGGTGCTCTGACTTTGGCATTTGCATGTAAAGCACTTTGAGTTGCAATCCTTGTATAAATGTACTATACAAATACATGTTTTATCATTATTATTATTATTATCATTAGTATTATTATTATTATCCTGAAGTTTCTGGACAATACCTGTTGGAAGTGTTTGTTTTTTTTTTACAGTGTTTTATTAAAAAAAGGATAGATTAAAAATGTCCCTTGACAGAAATTAAACATTATATTGACAGTCAATCAACTTTGTCAATTTAATGTCCAAAACCTATAATTAACCCTTGCATCCATCTGATAACTGATACACGTGTAGAGGAGCATTGTGGTCAGGGGCTGTAGACTATGGCCATGATTTTTTAAATGAGAATTTGAGGGTTTTAGCAATCTGTGTCGAGCTTCATACAGTCACAGTTTTAAAAACCTACAATGTTTTTTATGCTGCATTATTTTAGACTCAGTAAATTTACATTTGACTACTTTAGGCCAACAAAATGAATACATAAAGGATTTAGTATTTCTCCACCACACTTTTATTCCCTGCAATATTGGGCATTTAGACGTATTTCAAGAAATAAAACATGGACACTACTGTATTTTGAAGGATCTATAATTTTTTAATAACTCCCTACAAAATTTAGTGGAAAAAAATGTCATTTGATGCTAATTAAAGGGTAAATGGAGGATGTTCTTAGACAATTTAGTTTATGAGTAGTTATTGATTTCCAGGGGAATTTCGTTATAATAATGGCTAAATTTAACTAAGACTAGTAGAAAAAATAATGGTACAACTAACTAAATAAATTAAATATAAATTTCTTAGAGAGTGTCTTTTTGCTCTCATGACTACTTTATTTCTAAAGTCTAGGTCAATGCCCTCGTTGTGGTCTCAAAGACTGATATTAATGATGATGTTGGGGATGAAAAGAAAGTGAAGTACCATTCATTTTCTGGACCTACAATTCATTGCTACACCCCGGGTTACAGCTGAGGCTCTTACCCAGCAAATATGTTGGCTGTCACAGTGAGGCCAATGCAGAAAGGAGCCCACTGTGAGCGTGTTTGGCTGTTGACGGCCCCCATGCACACCACCATGGTAAGGATCAGGGTCATCATCACCTCTGCCAGTGTGGCTTTACCCAGATCATCAGTCATTGCCACTGTGTTAAAGGCTCCTCCAAGGGTAGCAGTATACACTGTAGAGGGGTACATAGTCTAAAAGTAGAACAAGTAGAGTATAAATAACCATTTATTTTTTTCTCTAATTCATTTTTTATACCCAACAAAGCATGCCAGGAAATCAAGATCAAGTGTTACGAGCATTAAAGATTACTAAAGATACCAGTAATTTAGTGTTTTGCTAAGTCAAAACTTAACTTGCTGAGTCACAATTATGATAATAAGTTATAATTATGATATAATAAGTTGAGATGTCGACCTACTAAGTCACAATTATCAGATAATAAGTCAACGTTTTGACTAAGTCACAATTATGAGAAACCACATTTTTTGATTTACTAAGTCAAACTTAAGAGATAATCAGTCAACATTTTAAATTACCAAGTCAAAATTATATTATATTTTGACTAAATTACATTTTTTGACTTACCATTTTATTTTTATCATGACTTACTTTTCATCTACTTTTTTATTTTCCTGGCAGAAATGAGCTTCCATAGTTTTTCCTTACCTTGGCCAAACCTGCACCAATCACCCCTCCAAACATCTGAGCCAGGACATAAGGCACCAGCAGAGGCAGCTTCATCCCTCCACACAGGTAGATGCTCAGAGACACCACAGGGTTGAGGTGCCCCCCACTGAAATCAACATGATAAACTTTACTCTGTGTCTCTCATATGATGGTAATAACAACTGATAATAATAATAATACAGACTTGTATCCACCAGTAATGGGATAGACAGAATTTACAAATGATTATTTGTATTAGTATTCATTTTGTTGTCTCAAATTGATACAAGACAATGCAAATAAGTGACACTGCTCTGGTATATGTTAATAAAGCCTACTCTGCTGTTGGACAATTAACCTGATTTATGTTGTCTTTTGCTCTTCGTGTTATTTTGTGAGGAAATTAAGAACAAGCAACCAAAATATCATGGAGAACTTCCTAATATTGCAAAAACAAGAAATTATCAGTCAGCTTAAAAACATGCAATATAAAGAATTTAAAGCACCCAACAAAATGTAATGTCATCGGTCTTTACCTAATTGGCCCAAACACCATAATCAGCACTCCCAGTGCAAGTCCATGTGCCACAGCAGGCTGGATGGCACTATCTCCGACATTCCCAGTGACAGACGCACACCCCACAAATACAAACAGGGTCGTCCCAAACAGCTCAGCCAGGCAGGGCTGAACATACTGCTCAAAGATGGTGCAGATCTTCTTGTTTTTAGCATTCCTGCCTCTCTCCACTGGTACCTCTCCCACCTCTGCATCAGCTATCATGAAGACCTCTGTCTTGGATTCTGACCCTGACATACTGACTTGGAAACAAACTCTTCGCCCCGTTCCAGTATCACTTGCTCCACTGGTAGACCACAAGCTGTACTAAGTGGCAGGTGAATGTCCACTTATGTATATTGAGGCTTCTTCTGCTGATGCATAAAGGACATACGCACATCCCCCTTTTTTTCTCTGGTGCCCCACCTTCCGGCAATTGTTTATACTCCCAAGACATTTGGCACTCAATGACGAGAAGCTCATAAAAATTTGCATTATGTAATATGTCAAAGAACAGACACATAGAGATGAGTTATCACCCAAGAGCGCACCACCAATGCTAGCTTTGTTTAGTTGATACCTCATCTTTGTGTTTTCTATCTGTAAAATTTTTGAATACATCTGAAGAGTGCGTAAACCTTGTTTTTTCAATATTGAAGCTACAATAAAAAAAATTTGGAGGGGACTATTGAGGTCAGCAAAAACAAGCTATAAACACAACACTAATACATTATCCCTTTTATGCTGATATAGCAACTTAGCAATGTTGCCTATTTACACATCCAGGAAATAAAGAGTTAATTGTGTCTGCCCACCAGCCAAATGTAACAACCCAGCATCATGGCAGTTTGTGTAATAGTCACGAAATTTAATCTATAGATTCATGTACATGGACACAAATTTTCCATTTTTTTTGTGACACTCAGCACGACTTTCAAACTAATGTATTTCAGTTGGAAGTACCTTTTGTGCCTGCACCACATTTTTAGGTTTAGGCACAACAATTACTTCAGGGAAAGATCATGGTTTGGGTTAAAGCTACAGTGCAGGACTTTTGTCTCCCCCTTCTGTCAATGAGAGTTATTACAAAAACACTTTTGACACCTGCTTACGCCATGTGCTCCGCTTTAGCCTACTCTGTCACTACTGTTGCAGCTGTAAAATGGTGGATAAATTGTTTTGAGCATCACACAACCCCTGAGAATTTGATCCATTTGGTACGATAACATCTTGAAAGTCTAGAAGAGCCGCACGATTAAATTATGTTACCCCCATTCAAGTTAGCAGAGAGCTAACCAGAAGCTAGGTGGCTCGGCCGATGAAAGTCTCTAAAGCATGCGCAGTATGCATTCATCCGGCCAACATGGGAATGTCAAACCAGACACCAGATTAAAATCTCTGGTATACTGTGAAATACAGAGAGATTTATCTGGCAGTGATATGTTTAATCAGCATTGTGTGAACTTGTTTGGCAAGGGCTTGAATGTAACAGACATTCATTTATATGTAAAAGATCCACACTGTAGGTTTAAAATAATCACTTGAAACATGGTGTGGGTTAAAGTTACTACTTCCTTAAATTTGTCACCTCATATAGATGTCATCTGAACTTCGCCACTTCACGCAGGCTCTTTGAAAGGGTTGGTGCTAGATTGGAGCAGCTGGAGGGACGGTTTGTGAAAATCTCGCGAGATTTGTACCCTAACTCAACCCTAACCTTAACTTTAACCCTAACCGCACTTGCGAGAGTTCGTCCCTCCAGCTGATCCAATCTAGCATTTACCCTTTGAAAGTCCTGCTGAGTGTCATGAAAAAAAAAGCGGAAAATTCAAGTCCATGTACACAAATCTATAGATTAAATTTTGTGACTTTCACGAACTGCTGTGATACTGGGCTAAATGTAAATATTCACTCTCCTTTTAGCTAGTTTTTGGTCTCCAGCCTCCCCTGATGAAAATATCTGTCTCTTTAGCTGCTAAATGCTCCACTATGTTCACCAGCTAGTTGCTAACTTTGTCTGTCTGTCGTTTGGTGCTGGCCAGGTGGCTTATAAGTAGGTTTTTAGGGTTATTTCGCTAAAAACAGCTGCCTGCTATGGAAAGAAACTACGCTGATAAGAATGGTGATCCAAAACAACCAAACGGACCAGATAACCAAAACAATTCACTTAAAATGCTATGAACTCGGTAGAGCTGAAGAACACAGCAGAGTCCATGATGATTCAGTGTCGGTTCATTACACAGATAAAATTGTTGATATAAAACTATTGATTTAAGCCACTTTAAATGTTCAGAATAGCTGAGTATAAGATCATAAATAAGCTATAGATGCCTATATAAAATGTTTATTGTAATTAAACTTTATTTCTCTATGAATGCAGGACCTTACTGCACTGTGCACTACTACTTGTATAACTAAATACACAAACATTCACACAGATTATTGTGCCGATATCTGTCCTCAGCTTGTTACTGCAGATAACCCAACTGACATTTTGATATGAAGTCTATAAAAAAAGTACATAAACAAACAGGGCAGCACGGTTTTACACAAAAGAACATTTTTATTCAACAGCACTTGAGTAACATTCATCAAATATAATCTGTTACAAATGAATTTGCCATGTCCTCTTTGCTGTTTGAAAACTAGGGGCAAGAATAAACATTTCCACAGGCAACCAGTAGTTGCATTAAATGTATGTTGCAGTTCAACACAGATTTTTCCGCACGCATAAATGCTTTGTAAGAAAATGTTGCTGGGAGGTACAGTTAATCAATAAATAAAATTAAAATGGCACATAAAAACCAGACAAGGACAATTATAGACATCTGAAATTCTTCAAAATTCATACATTCTCTAATCATCCAACACAGATGAGTAGGTTTTGAAATAATAATTGTGAAGTTTGTCTGTAAGCAAATTAATAAAACAAACTTGATCCGTTTTGAGGTTTGTAATTCAGAGCCAGTGTAAGGACAAACCTCTTCACAGTTCTTAATCTAATCATCTCTTATCTTCAACCTGCACTGTGACCGTACAAGCAATGCTGCATACAATGCTCATGAAAATACTTTCTGCTGATGCCAAGATTTTCACACCGGAACAGCTCCCCAACGAAGGTTTGATGGAGAGTATGGACTTCCCCTTTCCCACATCTCCTTTTACACGTTGTCCTGTTGTTGATTTTGGCGAACACACATCAAGCTCGTCCAACAATGGAACAATTTTTTAACACTCAAAATCCCAACTGTGACAGACCTGAGGAAACAGAACATGACCTGTTATTGTAAATGACTGCAGCAGACTCTTCAAACAGGGTGGGTTTGCTGGAAATATGAACAATTTCACACATATGAGTAACAAAGTAAATAAACTAACGGACAGCGTGGCGCCATAGTGGTCAGAGATAATCCTGGAATGGAATGGTCACAGATGTGATTTCCTACTACACTTTACACGTCCATTAAAGTTATAATCCTTACGATTTTTATGAAATCAATCCACATTTTTGTTGCTATTTATGGTCACCATTTTGTCAGCAATAATCATTCAATGTATTTACATTCTGTGATTACGTCACTATAAAGTAGTTTTCATTTTAATTCGGCAGGGTCAGCTATTCCCTCCCTGATTTCAAATTGCCTTCTCACACACAAGGGATAGTAATGCATGCATGTAGTCCAGCGTTACAGTGTTAAAAATTGTATATTATCAATAATAAATAATAATATTAAATAGATATTAGCCTCACTGTTAACTGTTCTTTATGCTGTGTATCAGAGTTGTATTAAATTACCTCTAATGTGAACCTAACATTAACTGCTGCTGCTTCACATTATAAACGTTCAGCTGATGAAACACAAGGTGCCGAAGGTTAACGATTGTTCAAAAATGAATGTATAAAACAAGACAACAGACATTTTCGGCATTTTTCGGCACTTTACTGTGCCCTGCTTTGGAGTGGAAGACTACTTGTGCCATGCACATCATGAAATCAGGTCGAAGTTGCAATTATTATTGCATATTAAAATGACGTGAGTTTGTGTGGCTACTCTATTGTACAGTAACAGTCAAAAGTTTGGACACACGAGAAAGTTTGTCCAAACTTTTGACTGGTACTGTATTTCTGAACAAATGTTTGCTGTAGTATTAAACTGCATTCATCACCAATAACCACGGGTTTTGCCAAATCAACCACAGCAGAAATTGTAAAGGAATCAAACTTTAATGCAAACACCTGAAATGTAACTAAAACATAATTGTTCATTACCCAGATTGAGTTTGTCCTTGGTAGCCCAGCAGATGCTGTAGTGTTGAAGAAGTTGTTGCAACAGCTCCTTCTCATCAAGGAACTCCAGTCGCTCAATTCTGCAAAGAATAAAAAACATAATCAACAAAGTATTTATGATAGAATATTTTCTTTTGTATCAAAAAAGTCCAAAAGACTTGCAACACATACCGCATGAAATGTTTTAATTTGTGTTGTGTTTTTTGTTTTTTTTACAAAGAAGTTCAATTACCTCCACTAAAAAATGTGTTTGGCCTCTTAGTGTATGTGTGCTGGACGTTTCAAGTGAAGGTCAAACATCAAAGTGAAGTAACAAGAAGTTTTTGAGTGGAGAGGGACTTAATGCTTGTTTTTTTCAGTGTTTTTAACTAAATATAGTCTTGAAAGCTCTTTTGTAATACTAATTTTTGTAAAAACCAAATAAAACTGGTTTGTATTTTTATACACTCCAACCAAAGTTCCTGGCTTGTGCTCATCTCTGAGGTCTTCTGGTAGCCCTTTACGGTAAGAAAAGACACCTCTCCTGAGATATGGCGGACATGAGATCGAAATTTATTTATACTAAACGTTTATAATGGAAATTGCTAAAGATAAACATCCAATGTTTATTAGTAACAGTTAACAGTTTTGGACAGGTCTAGATCTGTTGGTTGCAATTAACCTGATGCACCTGTGATAGAGGTATAATTTCAGTGTATAATCTATAATAAGCATATCTGATTGAAAGGTTTATTATAAGTGTTTAATTGGCTAAAATGTTAGAGTCAGGGCATTGAAGCCACCCTATAAAACCGGGCAAGTGCCTTCAACCGACAGAGTGGGTCTCCTCCAGAGATAGCCTGTTAAAGGGCCATCTTGGAGTACTTTCAAACCTCCAACACCTATTTGAACCCACACATTTTTGTTTTGAATTGGTTTGAATTACACACGTAAGCTTTGCCACATGCCGGGTGGTGTTAGGCCTGTATTACCTTGCAACATCATCCTGGGGAAGCATACTGTAGACGGTCATCATGTCCAGCGCATCAGCGTTCTCCCAGCCAGTCTTCAGAAACCGATCCCTCTGCAAGCACCAAACACTAAACATTTTACTGTCTGGATATTGTAAAAAAAACAAAAACAAAGAAGACATACGGCAAGCAACAGAAGTTCAGGACTAAGTGTGCAGAGCATTCTTTGAGCAAGAGACCCTCAACTGGACTTGACAGGATATTCAAGTCACACAAGTTATGTTTCTACGATTCCTGAAAGTAATCAAAGAATTGTTGTGTTGGTTGAGAAATGTTAAGTTGAGTGCTGGAGGTTACCTGAGAATCCAGAGACTGGCAGGCTTCTACTCCTGCCAGAGTGCACTGACGGCGCTGCAGGTTCTCGATCATCACCTGGCCAAAACGGTCGCTCATGTTCACCTGGATGCACAGACCATGTTGCTTAGATGAAGTTCTTTTTAAGAAAAGCTACATTACTGCATCTCAGCTCAAACACACACATACCACATCCACCTGTTAAAATGCCTTTCTGTTCCCGTTGAATGTCTCTAAATTACCACTAAAGTCCTTTAAATAAATGGTGATTTAGTGAGTGATCAAGTGGATAATTTAATAGAAGGTGTGTTAAAGCTGCTTTTGTCAACTGTCATCCAGGATGAAGCATACTTAATATTTCAAAATTCCAAAAATTGTAGCTGAAAAATCAACTTCTTAAACCTAATTCTTCACTTTCTACATTTTTAATCTACCACAGCCAAACAAACACAGGCAGCACTGACAGACATAAAAAGCTAATTCAAAAGTGAATGTACTTTTAAACAAACAGAAAATCAAGATGCTTCATTAAAATATTTTGACATGAATAATAAAGCCAACAGCTGTGTTCTTCTTCTGCACCAGACTTCAGTCATTTGTTTTGGTTACCTGTTCGTAGTTGATGAACATGGCGGTGTGAAAGGTCTCTGCTGCCCAGTGAACGAGATTGGAGGACTGGGTGGGCGTCATGTAGACCAGCACGCACTCTGACAGGAGCAATGTGGGTAATCTGGAGGTGAGAGCAGCGCACGCAAACACGACAACATAACTAGAAAGCACTTGGAGAAGAATCCTCTTAATATAAGCAGGGTTTCGTTTTCCTGTCTGCATCTGCTGTAAAGTACACATAATGACAGACAATCATAGGATGCATGTGTCAGATTTTGACAGATTTCATTCAGTTAAGCACAGAAGTTCATGTGAAAATGATTCCCAGTTTCACAATGTTGAGAAATGATTGGATAGAACTGGATCTGGAGTGACACCAAGACCGACCTGCCTTCAAACTAATGAGAAAAGAAGAGTGTATCCTTCATACTCTATGATCCACTCTATGAAACGTTATTATCTTAAAACTACTTACACTAGGACTTCTATTTTATTCACCATGGAAAATTACATTTTCACTCAGGGGCCTTAGTGTTGGTATGCAGAACACAGGGAAGTAGTGACCCTTGCTCTTACACAATCAAACTTAAAACAAATTTTTAAAAAAATCACATCCTGAAAAAGAGCACCTCAGTCAAACGTACAAGCTGAGGTTGAGCAGTCTGTCAGTGTGAGTTATCCTCGCCATAGAAAACATCCTATCATACAAAAAAGGAAGTCACCCTACTATAAAACGGTCCACTGATACCTGTACTCCACCCAAACTGCTTGAGTGTCAAACACCCCTGAAGGATTAAAAGTTGGCTATAAAGAGTTTGTAGCTTTCCTCTTCACAAATAACTGTGGCTATGTTCAGTTTGAATTCATGTCATGGAATAAGTTATCAAAACAACCAACAAAAACTCTCAAACCACTCCTGTTCATCATCTGCATTACAGCCACACCAACACATTCTACAGTAATTCTGTCATCTATAATTACTCACAGCGAGAAAACACAGAGAGAAGCTGGAACTCCTGGATTCATACAGACTTTGCTGGGAAAACAAATGACAACTGACATGCAGCAGTAGTGGGGACTTATTCCAAAGAAATAATATTGACCTCAGGTTAACTCACACTTTCTTTGAAAATCTAAATTATTTGTTTAGCATGACAGCTATGGAATATAAAATAGAGATACAATGCATTTTCACATACTCTGGGTTAAGCTGGAACTTCTTCAGTTTTTCATTCATATTAGAGACATCTCTGAGGTCTGCTCCGATGATACAGTACCGGTCTGAGTCAAGGCTGTGGGCATCTGAGCAAACAAAAACACACACAAACATGAAACACATTTAAACAGATTCTACGACATGAAATAAAGAATATTCGCTGTTAAATGATCACAGGTGTGTAACTTTTATTCATTACCTAGTAGTAAGGAGTCTGTTGAGTGGGTTTCGATGAGGGGTTTGGACAGGGGCGGTTTTGTCCTGGTCAAAGAAAAAAAATCATTACACAAATACAACTATTCATATTATCCAATCCATGTTAAAGGCCATAAACTAATATCAACAAAGTGAACAACAAAGTGCTTTGTCTCCCTCTGCAGATCTCTACCCTACATTACAACGTCACAGCCAGAAGAGGATGAAAACGTGATCCACTTATTAATCATGACCAGTTCCACTAACATGGTCATGAATTAAGATTTTTAAAAAGGTTAAATTGGAAAGATGTTGCAATATCTATCAGATCCTCTAATCTGTAGGGGGTACTTGTGGATACTCTGGTTCATATATGCCACATGATATGGAGGATAAAAATAAAATAGCCTACAAGTAAAATTGCCTGGCTGTCTTACTTTATATTGTGTATTTTCCTGGCCACAACAGTTGGAAAGTCAACTTCGAAGAACTTCCGTGGCATGAGGTTTTCATCCTATAACATACACACACACACACACACGCACAATAAACAGCTGAGTGTATTTGATGCAGCCCAGTTAAATCAAAGAAGACCATAGTAGAGCGACGGAGAATCACGTTTAGAGCAGAGTGCTGACAGTGAGCCGCAATGCCGCAAACCTTTAGTCTCCAGAACGTGGTGTCCAGTCCGGCACCCAGGTTGATTACTTGACAGTCACACTCTGTTTTTCTTATGAATGCATCAAGGAGATGGTTCACCCCTTGGACACGGGCATAGTAACCTGTCAGATAAGACAAGTGGACAGAAAAATAAGCTGACAAAACACACATGGGTGAAGTCGCATGTAAATAGTTATTTCTTTAGATCATTTTTGTAATGTGGCTTGAAACTACTGTAGCAGTGTTTAAAATACAAAAAAAGTACAGGATTACATATATGGATGCCAACAGCACATGCAAGTGACTTGTAGTGCATCTTATAAATATAATGACTTACCACATATGATTTCTCGAGCTTAAGATTGTTGAATAAAGTAAAAATGTCAGAATATGTTAAAGAATCACTCACCTCTATTGATTTCAGGTGCTTTCCTTTCCCCTACTGATCTCACAAAGTATTGGATGTAAGGGTCCTTCCAGTAGCCTTTACTGGTAGCAAACCTAGAAAACAAGTTATAAATTGGATGAGGAAGTGACATACGTAAATAAAGCTCTAGTAAATAATATGACATTGAATCAAAGGTTGCTGGTACGGCTGATCCCGCCTAGAATCTCTACAGCTCTGTGCTCTGTACAGCTTTCAGCTCAGTGTTTTGTTTTGCTGGTTTCCACGCAAATCCATGCAGGTTAGGACCGTGCGAGATTTTACCAACCGCCCCATATGAAACCACAGGCAGCCATTCCCAGCAAATTAAACTGTCTGTACGTACACTACCTGCCCACTGGTAAGTTGTGGAGGGCAAAAAATAAACACGAGATAAAGAAAGTCAGACCAGACAGAAGACTACTATGGCATGTCCATGTTGCTCTGTGTCTAAAAGTGTAAATCAGTAACTGTTGGCTGTAACTTACCAATTAATAAGCATTTAGTACACCATCAGTTACTAGTTGAAAGTTATTGGCAGTTTAATAGGTCCCCATATCTAACACAAACTAATACAATTAATTATACAGAAGGTATTTCAAATATGCAACAATTAGCTTGGAGAAAACTTGGGTAAGGCTGCAGTTATGGCAAATAAATAATGCAGCAATTGTTTAACTAATTGGTTTCTTCAACTTAAAGTCCCCCTCCACTCAAAAACACGTTTTTCTTCTTGTTCCTTCAGTTGGATGTTTGAGCTTCACTGTGCAGAATGATGTATGTGCAGAGTTTGAAACCAGAAGGCTGTTTTCACATTTATCTGCTGAAAGTGGAAAGTTTCTCTGTGCTCATTGAAAATCCAATTTTAAGGGGCGGGCCTACAAACATGATTTGTGACATCACAACTAGTTTGGAGCCAGTGGTGGTCCAATATTTACACAAGTGTGATGTGGAAACTTGAAGCCTCCAGTGCACATACACTGAGAGAATGGATTTACAGTGAAGAAGGAGACATCTTGTGTCCAACAATTAAACTTTAGAAATGAAATATATTGACATATTTAAGATTCTGTGACCTTTAATGAGAAGAAAGGGGAGATGTCATTTTAAGGATTTTAACAAGATAATTGAACTTTTTTGCGGAAAAACCATATCAGACACAAATTATTATTCAAAGTAGAGTATTTTATATGCATCTTAAAACATGTCTGGAGGGGTTCTTTAAGTTGCCTGATGCATGATGCATCTAAAGAAAGCTCTGATTTTAACGTTAAACTAACGTTACCTTTTACATGTCGTTGCATCGTCACACGTCGCCCTCACTGCTTCATCCGCAGTATCCGTGTCTGTGAAGGGCTGCCGAGCTGCCATGAATGATCCTAATCCCGGTCCTGACGTTATGTAGTTGACATTAAAACTGTGAGCGTTGCATAATCTCGCCCACCTGCTTTACACACTGGCTAGCTACAACAGGCTAACTCGCTAGCTCAATTTGACAGGTGGGCTTATTAACCAAAACGGGGAAGAGAAGCAATAAAACTGCGAGCATAGTCGGGTTGCTCAAGTACTTGTGTAAAGCGAGCAAACTACAAGATGAATTAAAGTATGTGGTATAAAACGAGGGAATAATATTTAGCTAATTAATAACAAGTTTCTCATAGCTAGCTATCCCCAACCGGAAAAGAAGACAAATTCTTCCGGTTCAATTTAAGATTTTCATATTAAAATTATCACACCGTGTATTAGTTGCAGAGCTCTATTTTTTCCACAAAAAACACATTAAATACAAAGAGTTACACAGATCAGGAAAAGTTTTTATATTTTTTGTTTATGTCAGAAGTTACATATATATCTATAGAAGGTATTTATCTTTGGGTTAGACATATACAGTATTAGCCTTGCATTGGTTGACCTTTACTCTGAAATAGATACTAAACCTGACAAAGTACAACAGAAGGTTTGTAAAATATATTTTTCTAAATGGCTTTTATGTTTTCAAATTTCCATTTTGTGTTGATTATTTACCCACTGTGCATCTCTGGTGCTAGGTATCTAAACCAAATTCAGTATTTGGAAAATAGAGCTAATGATGCTGCTTCCACTGAATAAAAATAATAATAAACTGAACCAATGAAAGGAGCCCCTAAAGTAGAGGCATCAGAAGCATTTATTCATTGTCAGCTGCTCTCATTTGATTATTCTGCAGAAGAGAGTCAAAACAACAAGGGTCATGAGAGTGTTGGATCACAATCAGATTTTGGGGAGTTCAAAAGGGATTTGGGGGGGAGGGGGTGCATTAAAAAGATGCAGAACAGTAACAGGATAATCATCAAGTCCCATGTGAAACATGGAATCCAAAGCCACTCTGACACATTTCCTTGTAAATTGTGTGAAAAATCCTACCACTACAAAGACAGCCTAATTAAGGACGCCTCATGTCACTCAGATAAGCAGGAATTCCTTTGTGGCATTTGTGAAGCGTGTCTGAATTCCTCAGAGGACCCGATGCAGCATTTAGAAAGTCACATGAAAAAGAGAAAGATTTGTGCTACTTACGGAATAAACTTCAGCTGCTTTATTAAAAAACCATTTGAGGTTTCACACGGGGGAGAAACCATACAGCTGCAAAGCCTGCGGCAGAGAATTTTTATCAGACCTCAGCTCTACACACCCACAAGCCAATCATCCAGTACAAATTGCAATACGTGCTTCACTGAATTTCCCCCATAGACCGACCTGCATCAGGCACATCATGGCTGTTCACAACAACAATATGCACAGCTGCAGGGATTGCGGCAAAGAATTCAGTGATTTAAACTCGCACATGAAAGCTCACACAGGGAAAAACATGTGCAAAGAGCTTAAATGTGTTGAAAACTTGGACATTCACAAGACAGTCCACAAGAAGGACGCTTCATATTTCAGTGATCTACAGTATGATATTATTGGAGGCAAAAGGGCCTCCAACAATATCATTTATCCGTTTTAGATGAAGCTGTCAACCAACTGAAATGGGTCTATAGTTTCGATCTGTAGTCTTACTGAAGCATAATGCATCTGGCTGAGTCATTTTTAGTTTTTAGTGGTGTCAGTTACTTGAATTACAGGGCATTAAAAGGATGTGGGCTCAATTCCCAGACCTGGTGTTGTGCTAATACTTGTTTCCCGTAAAATGCATGTTTTCCCTGGTATTTTGCCTTTGTATTAATCACATTTCAAGGAAGAAAATAACAATATCACTTCTAGCATTTCTATTCATTATATATGGACTTTACATGCATTTCAAAGGATTACAAAGATTGAAAGTTGCCCCCCAAAGTAACCAAACAGACTTTTGGTCTCAAATAAAACAAAGTGTCCAAAAAGTGTGTCAAACTTGTTAATGTTCATATTATGAAGATTTTTTTTTTTTTTTACAACAGCAAAACAACAAATAACAAATGGAGAATACATTGCAAAGGGAAGACATTTTGGAGGGATGTCAATCAGTTTGGAGACAGAAAAATGTCTTGAAACATGTTGGTGCTCACTATGATCTTATCTGCTGTCGTCTATCTATCTATCTATCTATCTATCTATCTATCTATCTATCTGTCGTCCTAGTTATAGCCTGTCTGGGGTGCATGTGGTGTTTTCTTGCATTTCGCTAAATGCCTGGTGGGATAGATTGCAGCCCCTGAATGAACTAGTAGTGAATGCTATCTCGTCTCATTCGATGGAATCGCTACTGTGACGGCAGTATCAAACATAATTTTACTGCTGTATCAGTGCCTGTTATTTCTGTTCAACTACATATTCATATTTTTGATTGACAAAAAACACTTCTCAGAAACAAGTGGCATATTGTATAATGAATTTATATAAAAGGATTAACAAGTCTTAGGTGCCTGGAGATGATGATCATATAGTTTTGTTCTGTGTATCTGCAATTCATTCAATGATCAGACATGTCATATTTTAATCTACCACAAACACATTGTAATATTAAAACAAACTCTCTCTTACATTGTAAACTGTTATGTGCTCTTTAAATGATCATATTTTCTTTTAATGATATTTTATATCCATTTCATTCAATATTGACATTTTTAAATGAATAGCAATAACACAATGTCTCTTTTTTAGATTAATGTCTTGTGTCTTATAATTTCATTTCTCTTTGGGCTCTCCACAATCTTTCAGCTGTTTACAGAAACCATGGTTTAAGCAATTATTGCCTGATACCATGCTTGACACCAGATTTATTGTGCACCCATATTCCTAAGTACAATTTTGAGGTATGCTGGCTTATTGTAGGTTTATACGTGAAACCTTCAAAGAAACTCAGAGAGCTGCTTTGTTAGACCAATTTGCAGTACCTGTACCACTTTAAAGTCTGTCTTAAAACAACAGTCAGGTGCTCAAATCAACACTGAAACAGGTTTCGCTCACTGTAATCATTCCTCCTGTTCATACTGAACATTAGAAGATCCCCTCGAAATGTGCTTACATGGTAAATGATAGGGGGACAAAGTCCACAGTCCCTGTTTTGAGCAAAAATGTTTAAATCTTTAAATAACATGAGGCTTCAGCCATCTGAGTTAGTCATATCAAGTAACGGCCTGCATGAACAGGAGGAATGATTAGAGCAAGAAAAACATGTGGAAAATTGTGAAACTATCCTTTAAAGTGACTCTTGAGCAAAATCATGAATGCGGGGTTTTTCAGTTTGAGTTTAATATGTTTAATTGTGGCACTTTTTTGTATTGTAGTAAAGGATTATTTCTATGAATACAGCACTCCATATGTCAGTGGGTTTCTCCTGTGAGTGTCCAGGGGGAGGTGGTGTTGGCTGGCAGATGCTGCAGTGAACGTTGCTTCCGGCTGCTCTCTCCTACCCCCCACCCTCCATCCCTCCATCCCTCCACCCTCTCCCCCTCGCTCTCTCCTGCTGGCAGTGGCAGAGGTGAGCCGCCGCCGCCGCTGCTGTTCACTCGGCTCCCTGCTCTGCTCTGGGAAAAAGCGGCCGACGGATTATCCAGCTCGGTAACGTTAGCTCGCCCGGCTAACGGTCAAGACAGCAACCAGAGAAGAGCCATGAAAAGCCGCCGGAGCCAGTGAAAGTTAGTCACGGCTTAACCTCGGGACTTTAATGTACGGAAACACACAGAAAAGACGGTTCGCGGATCATGCCGTCGCCCCTAAGGGCAACTTTTCTCTGAGATTTCCACTTGGGAAAGGCTAGCTTAGGGGCTAGCGAGGCTACAAACTATTTTTAATTGGCTTTGGGCTCAATGGCTCTCGCTTGTTTTTCCCTGTCATAGCGACAGCTTGGAAAATTGAAACGGGGAGAGGCCCTGTGAACTTCATGACAAACCAAAGCCCGGCTTTGAAGCGTAACTTCGGAAGACTCGACTGGCAAAGGACCGAAAATGAAGAAGCAGTTCAATCGGATGAAACAGCTCGCCAATCAAACAGTTGGCAGGCAAGTATTCAATTCTGCGTTGTTTACTGGTATGAGGCTCATCAGAAAACTAGCAACTCTCTGTCTTTCTGACTGTACTTTAAATGACTGTTTAACTTTTAGCTAGTTCACAACTTACTCTTCCAGCGGTTATATGTATAAAACGCTGTAAAAAAAAAAAAAAAAAAAGAGTGACTACAAAAAATCTAATCAGTACAGGCTGTGTTGACAAGGAGGACAGTCTTTCATGAATGAATCATTTGCTTTTAATGGTCGTCAGCCAGGCTTTAGGACATGAGAGTCTCAATAAAAACTTGGATGGGGGAGTGTTAAATGCTTTCCTTCATGTGTGCAAGCATCTCCCAACCAGATGTCCTCCTGTAAAGAATGTATCAGCCAACAGTGTGAGCACTATCAGGATGGGAAATAATAAACACCAGCAGGAGCAGAATGATGGCGCATTTTGCCACTGATTTTGGGCAGTCGCCTTTCTTTCATCAGGACGTCTTTCTCTTCTCAGAATCAAGATGCTGGGTAGCAGCAATGTTTGATGAATGGTGGAAAACATACAGGCAGATATGTGGCTCAGGGTTAGGGATGCACCGGTGATTTTCCTTACCCCTATCAACATATAACAACTAGTGCTTTTCAAGCAAGGATTTCACATACTTATTGTGGGATGATTGAGTTTGGGATGTAAAGTGTTTTACACTGTATTATGTGGCATAAGATACATCTAGGAAACAAAAGAAGATAACAAGGATGCTAGTTCAACAGCTGGTGAAATATAATTGAGCAGACACTGATAAGGTCTTCAAAGGCAATGTCTTTCCATAATTTGTTATGTGTATATCGCGGTTAGAGGTGAAATGATTAGTTGACAGAAAGAAATTTGCTGGTTCCAGCTTCTCAAATATGATGATTTGCTGCTTTTCTTTGTCATATATGACAATTAACCGAAGACAAAACAAGCACTACGGAGACATCACCTCACAGACTCATCTGGAGCTGCAACGATTAGTCAGTTGATCAGCTGACTTACTATTTTTCACTCATTTCTTAAGAAAAAATTGCAAGAATTCTCTCATTCCAGCTTCTTAAATGTGAATATTTTCTGGTGTCTTTAGTCTTGTATGATAGTAAACTGAATATCTTTGGGTTATGGACTGTTGGACGGGACAAAACAAGACATTTGAGATGTCACCTTGTTCTTTGGGAAACAGTGATCGACATTTTTCACCATTTTCTGACGTTTCATAGACCAAATGACTAATCAATCAAGAAAATACTCAGCACATTAATCAATAATGACAATAATTATTAGTTGCAGCCCTAATATTGGAGCATTACTAGCCAGGGATCAGTCCTTTCCTACCCAGTCCGTCTTCTCCTGTGCAACAGAGCTCAGACGTCATATTAGGGGGGAAAATATGATAACTCAGTACTAATAGGCTCAAGCGGTGGATGAGCTGTTATATACTCTGCACTAGACTCACTTTCACTCTGTGCTGACAAAGTGGAAGAAAGAGCCTCTCCGTAATGTGAAACACTAGACTTCCAGCTTCAACCAGACATCAAACTTTTAAAGCATATAAAGAACATTAATGT
Source organism: Scomberomorus guttatus (assembly GCA_038419695.1). Taxonomy (NCBI): domain Eukaryota; kingdom Metazoa; phylum Chordata; class Actinopteri; order Scombriformes; family Scombridae; genus Scomberomorus; species Scomberomorus guttatus. The sequence goes on along the minus strand of CM076465.1, from coordinate 16,971,591 downwards.
GTTTAAGTGGTGGAAGTATCTGCCTGCCTCCACTTAGAGCATTCTCTGAACTTGAAAACTGCTGCAGTGTCTAAGAGCTATGAGGTGAATGGATCCGTTTTATAACAAGAACCTAGAATTGAACAATGACAATGCGTTGTGCTGTTTTTAGGCCTGTTAACTAGAGCCATTATGCTGCTGTGTGATGACACACACTGTCCCTCTGTGACTGGATATCTAAAGTAGGGAAGGCTTCAGCCAGCTCGTGTGGACAGGAGGGTGAGCCACGTCAGAGGATGTTTTCATCATGGGAGGTTGGCTCTCGTGATGTGTGTGTGTGTGTGTGTCTGTGTATTTTGTGGTTGTTGGTGTGTGTATGTGGGATTCAACAACAGTGTTTGGCACCTCAGGCGGACAGCGGGTGCAGCCAGTACTGGATGCTACCAGATAAAGCTCCTGACAGGCTGAAAACAATAATGCGTCATTGTCAAATAGGCAGAGGCAGCATTGCCAAATAAATGTTAGTTTCCACATTTTAAAATAATGGAGGGCCGTTGTATAAGGCCATGACCTCTCCTGTCACATCTGTTTTATTTCTTTTATCTGGTTTTTATGCTGTAGTATATGTGCAAACAGAAAAACAAAAACCAGATTTTCCATATTAATAAAGACATTATAGCCTCTATGGGTAAAAAGGTCAAGATTTTTTTTTTTTAATGCTAAAAAAGAAAATTTCAGCTTCAGTCATATCTTTTCAATATGATCATGCTCTCCAACAAACAATATATCCTCATAAATGGAATAAATAATGGAGGACAAGGTGCCACCAGCAAAAACTGATGGAACATGGACCTTACATCACTTTTAAAGTCCGCCTCCACTCAGAAATATGTTTTTCTTCTTGTTCCTTCAGTTGGATGTTTGAGCGTCACTGTGCAGAATGATGTTTGTGCAGAGTTCGATACTAGAAGACTGTTTTTACATTCATCTGCTGAAAGTGGAAAGTTCTCTCTGCGCTCATTGGAAATCTGAGTTTTAGGGGTGTACCTGCGAGCACGAATTGTGACATCACAACTAGTTTGGAGCCAGTATACAACGAGCACGTGTGTGTTGTGGAAGCTTGAAGCTTCCAGGGCACGTATACTGAGAATGGACTTTACAGTGAAGTAGGAGACATCTCGTGTCCAGCTGTTAAACTTTTGAAATGAACATTTGCATGTTAATAGATTCTGGATTTTTTCAATGAGGGAGAAGCAGTAGATGTCATTTTTTTGTGGGGAAAAAAAAATGTCAGACACAATTTATTATTCCAAGCAGAGGATGTTTTATATCCTCAAAGATGTCTAGAGGGGATCTTTAAGACATCACTATGGGCTTTGGGAATTTGTGATGAGCATTTGTCATTATTTTTGACATTTTCTAAACTAAATACTACTACTGAAGTAAGACTGAAATAGACTTAAACATGTAAAACAGATTGATGAACTAAAAATGAAAACGATCAAGAGCAGACAAAGCAGTGGAAGTTGTTAACGGACTGACAGAAATGGGTTAGTTGGCAGAAAAGCTCCAGACACAGGAATTACCCTCTTGGCATCTCTGCTGTCTTCATTTGATGGTAACACTATTAGCGGCGTCTAACAGTTAGAATCTGCCTGATAATGTTTGCACACCCTAAACTCAAGACCTGGAGAAGCAGGGCAGCTGGAATACTCATAACCTCCTCAGTGCACTGAACCAGCAGTAAATTAGCACTGGAGCGAGCGTGATGCAGAAAACAGACATTTGTATGTGCATGTGTGTGCATTTGTTGCTTCCTCTTTCGTGTACACAAGGTAGGGTTAATCCCCTTGTGTGCCCATAGACTTCTGACTTCTGAATGAGTGATATGTCTGCTCTTAAATTAGGGCGAGCAAGCATACTCTGCTTTGTCAATTAAGTTCGTGCCTGCTCGTGTATCCGTGTGTCTGCAAAAGTTCGGCCGTGCCGAGGCCCTCTCCACTGCCCCCTGGGTTCCTGCGATTGTTGCAAAGGCAGAACACTATGTCCAGCAAGCAGCCGCTCTGAGGAAATCTCTCCTCCTTCTACAAACAGGAAACTGCCTCCCAGAGACATGCTAGTGCTTTCTAGAGAAGGGGAGAGAGAGCGCTGGGAAGATTAATGTAGAGAGTGAAACTGAAGAGGAGGGAAAAACAGCATGTGATTCATGGCAAGGATTTTTTTTTTCTCTCTCTTTGTGGAAGTTTATTCCATTTTGCTATTTTTAAACTCCCTGGCTCAATACGTCCATGTTTGGTGCAGGTCAGTGTGGCAAGAAAGTAACACCTTTTAAAGAAGATAACACATGAATAGGGTATTAAAGGCTATAAACCACTATCTGCATAATCATCATCCACAGAGCCAAGACGAGATCAAAAATGCACAGGTGATGATTAAGGATGTTTTTTTGTTTGGCCTGAGATAATGACATCACCTCTGATTGTCAGGAAATTAGCCTAAGATAAGTTTTAGTGGCTGAGGAAGGAGTTTGATTATTGCTCGCTCACATGGTGTGGTCCAATTAAGATCAGCTTTTAGAATTATCTTTGAAGCAGATACATTTGGTTCATTATCTCAGTCTACTCAAGTGGTTTTAGCCACTACTAGCAGCTAGAATAAGTCTGTCTGTCTGCCCGGTTGGTCCCAAAATATTTCCAAACATTGAAGTGATATTTTGTCACACATGCAGGGTTTTCCACAGCCTGTCTGGTTCAGATTGATAGGGGGGGGGGGAAAAAAGAAATCCTTTTTACAAATGGTGAAAACAACAACACTTTGAGTTTATCCGGGCTGCTGAGGTAAATGTTTTGCCACAGCAGAGTAACACCAATAAATCAATCAATCAGTACAGTAATGAGCTTATCACAAATGACTAAACCTGGAATCTCTTTTAACTCTAGGTGTCCCGTTCTGCGGCTCAGTGGAGTCGCCAAAATCACAAATAGTTCAATTTCCACTCCCTTCACTGCATGTGAGAGGATAAACAGAATATATGCAGTTCCCATCAGGGCTTTCCTCCCTCTCTCCCTGTTAATCATTCACTGGTATTATAAACAGTCGTAATATATAATCCCTTTTGATGCCACATCTAACAACAACAATCTTCTTACTAGCGCTGTGTTATGCAATCTAATGCAGATTTATTGTATTTTGAAGTCTTTGATTCACTCGAGGGAGTGGTGTTGAAAAGAGAGTTCCCCCCCCCCAAAGGGATCGACAAAATGTCACTATTGAGTTAACAAGGATAGGTGACTGGGCGTTCCCTCCCGTGTCTCACCATGCCAGTGCCTGGAGGACAATGGGCTGTGTCAGCTGGGATGCCTTTGTGGTACGGCTAGTGATAAACACGACCTATCAGACTACGCTGTTCTTTGTTTGTTGTCAAAAGTTTGTTTTTGTTTTGATCATGCTGTTATGGGAGATTGCTTGTGTCTTTTGTATCTACAACACAATATAGAGGCTTGACTTGTTTCATCATTTAGTTTAAAACGAAAGTATCCCAAATGATAGACAGGTGAAACTAAACACAGGTCTCAATACAACGATCAATGATACAACTTTTATTGTCAGTTTCCACTGAAATTTATTTAGGCAGACGTACAAAACACATCAAACAGTCATGTATGGTTTAAAATAGCCTCGATTTATTTTTGCACCACAACAATACACATTGTATAAAAGTCCCTCAGTTTCACCTTCGTGTTATGCTCGCTCCAGCCCAGGTTTAATGTTAACACCTCACATAATCAGCCACATTAGGGAAGACGTATGGGCTGAGTCACTCAATTATTCTCCTTCCTCCTTTCATCTGGGTCCAGTATCCATTACCTTTTGCCTTAAGCTGCCAACTGTTGCAACCATAAGAGGCAGACCCTCCCTACTCCTCAGCTCGCCGATTGTGTTGAGCGGCCGGTAACAGCCGCTCTATTGTGCTTATAGCTGCAGTATTCCCTTACTCCGCTTCCACTTTGATAGTAGGTCGCCATGGTTACCATCCCGAACTAGCAGGCCACTGCTGCCCTGCGAGGATCTCTTGTTGTTAAGAAGTCACATGCGGCGCAGAGCGACACACTTTCTCCAAAAGGCTGCTGCTGCTTCAGTGAGGCACGATGGGGTCGGCTCTGTTCGCCGTGGGTCAGCTGATGCCGGCAAAAACAATTGTTGTTTTGTTTGTTGTTGTTTGTCCCCTGTCCAGGCTGCGCACAGCCTATTTTTTTTTTTTTTTTGCCTCTGTGACACGGTGCTTTTTGGGGTTGGTTCACACTAGCTTTTATAAGAGCTTCTATTGTAAGTGTCTTCACATGCGTCATCATTCAATTACAACCAGTTTAAAGAGATATTTAAACACCCTGACCGAGTTCTCTTTCACATTACCGTCAGCAAGCATCCCCCGATTAACAGAGCTGGATTACCAGTCAATGTTTTGTGTTACTCTTGGCGTGTATACAGTTTAGTCTGGTTGCCTTTAATGTTTTGATTTGATTCAGCTCTTGAGCCACAGTGGTCAGTAATTGGACCAGATGCAAAGTGGTGTGTTTGAGGAAAGAGGAGCATGGGTAGTGGTGGTGGGAAAAACAGTTAAGTTTTTTTTTTTTTTTTTGCAGCCACAGCAAAACTCCTAAGAATTCAAGCTGCACACTGGAACTGACGGAAATTTAAGTTAGCTCCAGAGAGTATTTTCCTGATGTTGCATTCATCCTGTAGTCTATGACAATCCCTCTGGGCATGAAGTCAACTAGCAAAACGCTTGTGTAATCTTATGGGGAAAGTGGGGTTACTGTTAACCATGTACACACATTAAATGAACTATTACTTTAATAATCAGGGTTATTTTGTATCAAGTTATTTGTGTGCATAAACACTGGGAGCAGTTTGCACAGGCAGTGTTCATAAAAGGATAAGCCTGTTTGATGAATACACTGGTTTGTAAGTTTAAGCCCTCGACAGGACCACATGAAGAGCTCTTCAGCATGTAGACACTCGAACACGGGTTCCATACTGCGGCTCTTATAATCACGCTCTGTGTGCGCGTGCATTGTACTGTGATGTGTGTGCGGCTCACATTTTTCCGTAGCGAGCTGGAAGTCTCGTCTGTAGGTTTCTGCGGGTTATACTGTAGGTCTTCACTCTGCATGTGTGACCTCACCAGCTTGGCTATGGCGCTTCTCCAGAGAAAATCTTTCCATTCATCTCTAACTTTTAGATTATTCTGGTTTGGCACTTAGGAGTCTGTAACCCCTCCACCCGCCCAATTTCTGTTACTTGTATTTCTTTCCTTCTAACCCCCAAACTATCGTCTCTGCTCTGTCAGTCTTCCTCTGTTTCTCCCTGCCTCTGTGTTGTAATTGAAAGCAGCTGTCCGCCGCTGTGACGAGGTTACTATAGTTCATAGAGAGCAAGTTTTTGGAGGAGGGCCCGGGCCTAGTTTGGAGCTCCAGTTACCCAAAATGCAGGCAAGCGGCTGTCTACACAGGTCAGTTCATTTAGGAGGCTGAACCTGCACTTGGAAAAAGTTTGCACGTTGGTTTGAGACAACCAGCATTACCTGTACCATCGTTATTTCGGGTAACAGTAAAGACAAAAGGTTTGACAATAGACGTAGGAAGAGCAAAGATTAGAGGCTTTACTATCCGTTTATTAGCTGTATTTCATGGTTGTATTATGCAATTCACATTGGATCTGATCAACTTAACTTCAGTTCCTGACCCTCTGACTGTAGTGTTTCCTTTTTCCCCCCCAGTAGCCACAGAAGCCACCAGCCTGTGTGAAGGTGTTGATAAGCAGAATGAGCTGAGCCCGTGTTTCTCAGCCTTCTCCCTTTAAGTGAATCTAATCTGTCTGACCTCCCCAAGCCCAACTATTAGTTTACTATTAATAGGCTCAGGCAGAGCAGGGCTGTGCAGCTATCCTGTGCAAGACACCGTGAGCCTGGCTAACTGCGGCTTAAGGAAATCAAAACTTGTGGAGCGCTAGCGGCAGTGACGCGCCTTCTGTGTGATTCTGTCTTTTCTGTGCATTTGTAATGTTTATTAAAAGTTTAAAAAGAATGGCATATGAAGTCTTGATGCTGCTGCAGCAGTGTAGTCTAAAGAGAGGACATGGATACCAGCCTGTCGCTTGGATAGTAGAGCCATAGCAACAAACTAAAGAGACCCAACCTCTCTTGAAACATTCCCACAGATGCACGAGTCAATACCTGACACTGTTTTAGTGTTCAAACCAAGCATAGAAACCAGTCTTTCAGGAGCATTGTCATTTTTTTCTGGCCAATATTTTCACAATGACTGCACAGCGCAGTGAAGTACAACTACTTATCTGCCATCCTTGTCTATCAGTTCTAATCTCTCTGTTGTCTTATCTCACCCACAGAGCGGAGAAAACAGAAGTTCTCAGCGATGACCTCCTACAGGTAAATCATTAATCTGACTCTGCAGAGCGTTGACCAGCTCTTACCTCAACCCTGGAACAGCTGCATCTGAATGAAATCAATCCCTTTAGACAAAATCCTTCAAAGCATTTTTGTATAAAGTTAGCTGTCCAGTCCATTTTAAGCAACCAGTCTAAGATTAAAAAAAGCACTGTAAACTGACTCCAGCACTCCGCCAGCATATCCCCGTGCATGTGCAGAATCAGCCAGATGAACCACTTGATGAATCAACTTTATAGAAATGATGTTGCAGGATATTATTGTTGATACCAATATCAGCCCAGGTATCACTTTGATTCTACAAAATACAATGGAAAAAATAAAAATGATGTTAAAATGTCATACTATAAATGACAATACTTCAACTGCAAAATAGGTTTTAAAATACATCAATGATGCAGCCTGTAAGTGAAAAGAAAACTCTTCTTCCTTCATATTATACATTTTTAAACTCACCACTGCTTCCTTTTGCGCACCGGGTGCCAAATATCAGACAAGCATGTGGCTCTTTCCATGAATATCCCGTCATGTCTGAATTAAGGAACATAAACTGAAACCATGTGTGAATGACAGAAAGCCATTATGTTAACAGATAGATAAAGCCAGCAAATGCACATATTCCTTGTCTGTAAAGGGCGCTAGACAATTCCAAGGCTATACCAGCTAATTTCACTTATTAATCCCTCCCTTGAAGGTGTATTAATCACTGACATGGCCTGGTGTAGTTTATAGCTGCAAAGAACACATTATTGCATTTCTTTCTTCAGTAATAATCTGTCACTTTTTCCATATAAATCCATCCAAACATCCCATTTTCTAGATTCATGCAACTATGATTCAACCTATATTTGGCTCATGAAGGCTTTTTAATTGGCTCCTCTCACCACTAGAGTTTATGTCTTTCCCAGGAAGCTACTATTTCTGTTCTCATATGACAGTCAAATACTGATATTGGATGCAGAACACCAAAGCAGCAACCTCACGCAACGGAGAATCGAGTCTTTATTCAATTATTGAATATGACAGGGAACAGTCTGATTGGAGTTTAAAGAGCAGCTGGAACTGTGTGCTGACAAAGTCCAAAAGTATGCAAGTTTTCGTGCCAACCAAACAGCAGCTGATATCACTTATTAGTTTTTCCTGTTTGCTTGAAGAGTGAAGATCAGTAAATTTAGCTTGTGTGGCAAAACCTGCAGATTCACGCTTATACACGCAGCGGTGAAGCACTTTTATAGGAACAGTAAGGGCTCAACTAGCTGCACAGAGGTCAGTGTAGCTGTAGGTTATCTACCATATATAGCAAAGAAGAAAGACATTTCCTCGAGGGAAAACTATCCTCGGCCCCTGAGGCCGTGTGAGGCAGACAGCAGGTGGGGTTGAGACAAAATTCTGGCCGCTCAACAAAGACATTCCAGCGATGAAGATTGTCTCTGTGTGTGTGTGTGTGTGTGTGTGTGAATGGGAGCTGTTGAAGATGTTAAAACAAACTCAGCTGGCTTTGCATGACTCCTTAAGAACAGCCCCAATGTCTGACACCCTCCATTCTTATTATTCTCCTCCACACCCTCTTTTGTAGCCGGCGCATAAACAAACAGCGCTGACAGAGAACCTTTTTGTCTCTCAGGTGGCGTGAACATTGTATGTAGCGGCAAAAGTATTTGAGTGACAGCTAGTACATAAGTGTTAGATTTAGAGCCAGCATGAGTTGTTGTAATGATGCAAGTTGACAAGGGAACAGCGGTGACTAACCGCTTGGGGCGCTTGCCACTGAAGTGAGGATGTTATATTATGTCTGACAAATTGACTTTCACTGCTCCTCAAAGACATGATTGTTCTGCATGTCTGGAAATCAGCTGCTGTGACTCTGTGAGCTCCGTCTCTCCCTTCATAGGAACATTGCTATCTGATGAAGGAAAAGGGAGGAAGTGACGGGGAGATAGAAATCACTTGACCAAATAATGCAAAAATTCTCTGTTTATTCCTTAGTCATCAGAAAACCAGACCTCTAATATTTTTGTGTAGTGTTGGATTTCAATTTATGAGGCGGCAGCTATTTGTGATTAAGTCTTCTAGTTGAATTTTTGATGTATTAGTGATTTTCTCTAATTTTTCCAGAATGGTTTTGAACAAACCCTCCACCCAAACCCCCTGCAACAAAAATACACATTTAAACAACCACTCTGCCTGACTCTCAGCTATCCCAAGCTCATGTTATATCATTGTTGCACCTAACCAGTTGTCCATTGCGGCCAGTGGGTCTTTAATCTGATCTCCCCCCCGTTGACAGTCTCTCCATTTGATCACATTTTTATCTCAAGTGTGAGTCCTCGGTCTGTATTTGGCTTTTTCTTGGCTTTTTTGTATATGGTCCTTCAGGGTGGCAGAGAGCCACCCGGCATTCTTGTGCCAGCTGTCCATGTCTTGCCGCTCCTCTACATAGCAGCTCATCCACAGGGGGGGGTACCACAGAAATACTCCAGAAATACCAGGGTGCCTGCTTGCACACTAACTTGTAGTTGTGCCATGTGTGGGTGTACAAATTTTGGGCATTTTATAAGATAGCAACCAGCTGTTTTAAGCACTTCTGCAATATATCTCTATGCAAACAAAGGATATTTTGTTCACTATCAATGGCTCACTGCATAATTCCAGCCTTAATGCGTCAAGTTATGCTATTTTTGTTCTTTCGGGACTTGTCCAGACATGTTGACATCCTTCCTATACCAATAAACAAACACACAGACAGAAACCATCTCTCTGTTTCTCCCCGTCTGTCCTGCTCAATATTGGGATTCCCTGGTTTATGACGCATCATGGGATTGACTGTGTTGACCTCATCCCATAGCAGGACAAAAACACACCCTGTTGCCTTTCAGCTCCTTTTGGCCTAGGTATTCCCACTCTTATTTTTCGATTGTATGGTGTTGTGGTGTTCTCGTTTTGTTACAATGAAAGGAAAAAGACTCCCATTGCCATGTAAGCCAAACACTTCTAATACATACACGGGAACTTCGTCCCTCCCAGAGCAAAGGGAGGGGAATCCCCTGCTTGTTTTGTGCCAGGTACTAATTGAGCAGCGTTCCCAAGCCTATAGCATATGGAGGCAGCGTGTGTGTGTGTGTGTGTGTGAGTGTGAGAGTGGGTGTTTGGTAAGTTTGTATTTGACCCAGCTGTTTTGGGAATGCCGGGGGGCCACCATGGGTCGGGAATGACGTAAGAGCGCGAGAACAGAGGGAGGGAAAGGAGGAGGAGGAGGAGGAGGAGGAGGGGGTGGTGGTGTATGGAGGCGGATATCTGCTGTGGAATTCCTGAGTTCCGACTCCGTTCTGTTTTTGGAACACAATTGTCTGGTATTTGGTTGATCCTCCCTCTGCATTTGTCTCTCTCCATTCTGCTCTTTTTGCCCTCTAGACCTCAGTGTTCCCATTTATATTTGGAACATTGTTTATCCCAACTCTTGAGTACATGTTTGTCCCTTTGAGTCACTTACAGACTCTATTTTCTCCGTTCAGTTGTGTGTGTTTTATTTCTAAGTAAACAGAAGACACACCTGTTCTGTGTGGAACTGGTGCTTAAATTGACTTTCTCACAAACTGTGCTAACCTAAACCATTTCTTTGCATCGTCAGACTTGTAAGTAGACTTGAACAGTACCTTGCAAAGACGAGTTACATTCATGGTGTAGTGACAGTTAGCCATGGCCTAATGTTGACACTGACTGTCTCAGTCAAGCACCTGGCATGACAAGGACAGTGAATAGTCATTCTGCACAGCTTCAGTTGGGCTCTGTCCTTAAGCCAGGGTAGCTGTGACTCCCATCATTGACCAGCCCATCAATGACAGTATTATGTCTTGTCAGGCTAAAAGCACAGAGTGGATCTGTGTAGCCAGGCGAGCAGACAGGAAAAGCCTGTGTAATCAAAAAGGCCCTTTTAACACTAAAGAACCCCTCGCTCTTGGTCACAGCCCAGTCACAGCCCAGTGGCCGTTGCCATGGAGACACTTCCGATGAGTCATGTGTTTCAAAGATAACATTCCAGCGTTGTTCCGCAGGGATGAGCATTATCAATCATGCTTGAACTTTGACCCCAAACTCCCTCAAGGCACAAATCAAATCTCTTCATGGAACTGGATCTCGTTAGCCATTGACACACTGTTGTGTTGGTTTATGGAGACAAATTCATGGTGTTGATGAGATTAGAGTTGCGGTAGTGTAATAATCATAGTAGGATTTAGTCCAAATACTGCAAAGCAAAAGCTGGGATTGCACTGTTTTGATCCTTTTTATATAAAAAGCCACGTCTTACAAACAAATGGTCAACTTCTAACAGAATGAACTTGCAGCATCAATTGTATATGATCATAGACTGTGAACAAAGATGGAAGTAGCGAGGACGTCACCAGTAGGTTTGCATTGGAGCCAGTTTGAAGCCCAGAGTTGGCGCCATCTTTTCCGTTCGGAGCCAGGAACTTCCAAAATAAGGAGTGCAGAGTGTTACCTTTCACCCTCTGGAAACACGGCCCGCTACCTCAGACCGAAGTGAACGCTAGCTTGGGAACACTGATAGGTGCTCACTTGGGCTAATGTTAGCTACTTTAGCTAAATTGTGCTAACAGGGCAGATATCGTAATCAAGTCACATTAAACTTACTAAAATATTGTGACAATAGTCCGACTCTAGTGGCTGTCGGTGACATTATACAGTCGCATTGGTGTCAGCCTCAAGCTGTCGTAGTTGCCGGTTGCATATGATGTATGTATATAGAAGATATTTGTTAAATACTTGTTCTTGCATGTCTTGTGTTACGCACAGATCGAACGGCGCATGGAGTTGGTGCGTGTGGTGTCCCACAACACACACAAAAGGATGGTCTCATGTCTACAGGGGCACATCGGCGCAGATGCAGAGAAGAGACATGTAAGCATGTTACAATAAACGTTTGGTATAGCCCTGTTTTACTCTTTAAAACAAACTAACGAAAATAAACAGCTATGATAAAATGTGTAGTAACCTAATTTTTTAAAAATCATCCACAACACAAATTCTGAGTTCTCACTGTTTTCATTACAAATGAGATAAAAGTAACCACAGTAGGCCTCCAATACATGATTTCTCTTTTGTGTTTTCTACCCCACACCACCCTACATGCACTACAGTCCGTACCACGCCTCTATACAGGAAATGGTCAGGTAAAAACACAGATTACTTACTCCACCTCTCTGGTCCTCGGCACCACTTGCCTCATTTACCATTCATACATCTGCCATCTTTATTCACTTTTACTGGGTTCTCTATGCATGGCACTTTTGCCTTTGGGTTTCTCTGGTTAAAAACAGGATGTTCGAAACTTACCTGTCTAAACTGTGAAGACATGCTATAAAGGAAAGCTTTGTCATTTGATGGATGTCTCTCTCCTGTAGTATGCCTCTTAAATCCCACTTAATATCTGTATTTTCCTCCTTCTCTCAGAAAGCCCTCTTCCTTTTCCTGACTCTGTTGAATTTGCTGTTGACCTGCTCAATGGAAAGTCTTTGATGAACTTTCCATTGGCCTAAACATCAAATGCTGAAGCTTCTGTATAGAAATGGTGCATCTGCATAGTTGAATGTAAGGCTTATCACCGTCTGCATCTGTCCCTCTTCCACACACAAACACGCGCTCTGCAGAAAAAGCTTCCTCTGACGGCGTTATCCCAGGCTATGGTGGAAGGCGGAAACCAATTGGGAGAAGACTCCTTAATAGGGTGAGTTCACGACTGATTGACACACCTGATAACCAATTGTTCCTTTGCAATTGTTGCTATATGGGGCAGTTGCACCCAGGAGAGTGTGAAATATGAGGCCACGCATTCAGGGAAAACCCAGTTGTGTTTTCTGTTGACGGGACTTTTAGTAGTTCCCTTACTTGAGGATCAGATCACTCACTGTGGCCGAGAGAAGCACACAAAACAGGACCAGACCATTTATAGTTGAGGATCCTGAAAGTGAATGTCTCCAAATCTACACAACAGCCATGTGTCTGTCTGGAAATAATGAGGAAGGTGAAGTATGTCAGCTGGAGAAATTGTGGCCCAAAACTCTGATTCATCATCTTAGTGATACACAGAACTACTGTTGTACTACTGTTATACTACTGTTGTACTACTGTTATACTGTATAAACTGGTCACTAGGCCACTGTGTGCTCCTGGCTTTGGACAACTAGAAATAATGACATTACAGTGACCTGGTTTAGCTTTCAGTCATTGATTGGGGACAGAGGAAGAGTGTCCGTGCTCTTGTGTGAATTATATTTTGTCAGGAAGACGGTGTGATTACACTGGATGCAGAAGGCCTGTCACCCTCACCAAATAGTGATAATGAGGGATAAATATGTGCACTTTTAACACTCTTGTCTTGTGTGTTAACAGGAAGATGATGGAAGTGTGCGGCGAGGCAGAGAATCGGCTGGCATCAGAGCTGATGCAACATGAGCTGCAGATAGAGAAGGACGTTCTGGATCCCCTCAGCCAGCTAGCAGAGGTCAGAAACCGCACGCCCTCTGGACATAACAGCAGCTGAACATAAGTTAAATATTTAAAAACACATTCATAGCTCTCGGCTCGTTTTAAAAGCGCAGGCCCACTCATTTTCTTTGCTTTTTTTTTGGTGTGAATCATAGTGGAAACAGTTATTTAACAGCATTTTGTGTTTCTGTCTTTTTGGGTTTACACTGCCTAGTTGCATATGAACCATTAGCTTGTGAGCAAAAGTCACATGAACTCACAAGCAGGCTGCATATTAGTTAGTTTTCGTGATGTGATCATACCAGGTTGGAGATTTGGAAACAAGATAAGTCAAAACAAAACTGGAAACATTAGCTGTCTCTTTGTCATCACAGACTGTGGTTTGCCATTTGTTCATTTTGCAATACCATTTCTTAAACATGAGTAACTGGCTATCAGACATCCGCCTCTTTGTAGCCATAAACATTTAGTTGTGTCCTGTTCTTGCTACAGTTGTCACCCCTAACAAGCTGCACTGCTTTTGCCTTGAGAAGAGGCTAGAGCTGCAATGATTAGTTGTTTAATCAATTACAGAAAAATCTGCAACAATTTTGATAATCAAAAGCAAAAATACCAAAAATGCTCTTGATATATTCTCAAATGTGAGCGTTTGCTGTTTTTCTTTGACACATATTGCAGTCAATTGAATATGTCCAGATTCTGGACTGTTGGTTGGACAAAACAAGTAAATTGAAGGTATCACTATGGGCTGATAATGAAAATAATCATTACTTCAAGCCCTAGAAGAGGCCAATGCCTTTATTTACAGGTGTCTTGCTGTGGTCATTTTGTACCTTCAAGTGTGAATGTCACTGTTCTCAGTTGCTAAACAAACTGAAATAAGATCCCAAGAATTTTAGTCAAGCATTGCAAACATGCAGGCAGTACAGGTATTTCTATTGTTTTACTAATAAAAATGCTAAAATGCTCTTAGGCTTGCTCAAATTGGTGTGTTTTTTAATATAATTCTTGTAGGTAGACATCCCCAACATCCTGAAGCAGAGGAAACAGCTGGCCAAATTGGTGCTGGATTACGATTCTGCCAGAGCAAGGTTTGACTGTTCACTCATGTCTCATCACTTTATCTATGTTGAGTTTTTTTTAGAAATATTTTACTCGGATCCAACTGAAATTCTGTTACATCACTCACCTGAATTTCAAATCAAGTCAAGGCAAGTCAATTTTGATTTATATAGCCCAATATCACAAATCACAAATTTGCCTCAGGGGGCTTTACAATCTGTACAGTATCCAACATCCCCAAAAAACCCTTTAACAGGGAAAAAATGTAAGAAACCTCAGGAAGAGCAACAGAGGAGGGAACCCTCTTCCAGTGCGGACGGACATGCAATAGATATTAATATTAAAATTACAGTATGGAAGAAAATTATAGAATTTCACAGTGTAGTTCTGGGTTGTTGAAATAGTCTCATTTCATTTCCTTTTCTAATTTGCCCTCATGTCTTCAAACTCAGATGGTTGCAGGCAACCAAGTCAATAATCTCAGGAACAAACACTCAAGCACTGACGGCCAAAGCTGACCTACTGAAGGAGGAGATGGATGAAGCAATGAACAAAGTGGAGCTTTGCAAGGTATAAATGGAGATGACTTTATATGGAAGCCTGTTGCCTCATTATGTTCTCGTTAACCGAGCTCAGGAGGGCATACCACCAGTCACAGTCAGCATTGCATTATATCCAAGAGATGGAAAAAAAAAAAAAAAAAAAAAAACTTGAATAGGAAAGCCAGGGGTAATTTTCGGCCTTACTGGACTGAGAAAAAGAAACTGGTAATAGGCCTGGTCAGAACTTTCAACTGGGAAACAAAAATTTGAGCAACAACTGGTCATTCCAAGACCCTCGAGCCTCTGGGCCAGTTTGCTTACGCACGCAAATGACTAAAAATGCCCCGTCAGCTCTGTGTGTTTGCATCTATTGAACTGACTCACTGGTGAGTTTTAGTGTGTACTGCTGTGTGATGTGTCAGGTTTTCTATCCAGGAAGCACAGAGCCTTGTGTTTCCCCCTTCACCAGCTCTCCCTCCCATTCTCCCAGAGTCCTGCCAACAGCAGGAGGATTTATGACTCACATAGTGCACAGGCCAGTTGCTTAGCTGACCGCTGACCCTTCTCCTTATACCACTTAAAATACCGGCCGTTCATTTGATGGATGCTGAGATGTAGTTTCTTAATGAATTAATAATGGTTTACTGCGGCAATGCTGCTCTTCTTTCTTGTGAATCACACTGACTTGGTTTTAAAAGTTAGTATTAAGATTATTCTTTCAGTGCTCAAGTTTTTACATCCCTATATTTCTCATACAGGACCAGCTCGCTGCAGACATGTACAGTTTTTTCTCAAAAGAAGGGGAGTACGCCCGCTACTTTGTAACGGTGAGTGTCTCGTGCTCAGCGAGTGAAAACTGTGAGTTTCTGTGGGAATGTTCACAGCTGCTGTGTAACTGTGAAACAGAGACTTGGCCAGACATTTTATTTACTTTGCTGTCATACCTTTTACCCCTGTCTATTTCTCTGCTTGTTTTCTCTTCCTGTAGCTCTTAGAAGCTCAGGCTGATTACCACAGAAAGTCTCTCACTCTTCTGGAGGGTGTCTTGCCAACCATCCAGACTCAGCAAGGTAAAGTGCACACAAACGTGCCTTCATGCACACATCCATTTAGCACTAAACAGTGCAGTGTTTAAAAAAAAAAAAAAGCTGACATACAAGAAGGCACTGTGCAGGGCATAATACAGGACCTCTTTACATACTTTCTGGAGAATGCTTCTGTGCCCTTTCCCCTTGTTTTTATTGGTTCATGCGTTGTTTGGTGTCTCTTATAAACGAACGTGACACTGGAGAAGTTTGAGGTTGAGAACTTTGCCCCATGGTGCACTGACAACTAGTTCCTAGGGGGAGAGGCGGTTTCTTATTCACTTTTCCAGCTGGCTTGGTAAATGAAACCAGTTACTGTACCTTTCAGTTACATCACTCTGGTCTGTTTTTGTAACTTCTGCACTACCTTTGCCACAGTCGCGGTAATTGTTAAAGGCCACAAATGGGGCCCAGATATTAAAGAATAGTCTTTTGTTTTCACTGCTTTGCTCTCCAAAAATAATCTATCTTTCCCTTTTTCCAACATAATGTCTCATCTCAGCTCTCTCTGTAGGCTTTTTGACTTTATTTGAAGTGTTGAAGACACGTCTTATTCAAGAACCTTGTTTTTTTTTTTTTCTGCACAAAACACATATGGTCTAAACCAGACAAGCCTGGTCTCCCAGCATGTGGCGATGACTCACCAACTCCACATACACCCCCGCCACCTCTCACATCACACCCACCTGGGTTTCGCAGCCCTCCCCTCCTCAGTCCTCTCTCCTCCCGTTCACTTGCATGTACACACACACACACACACACACACACACACAGAAACACAGAGACGGCTGAACAGTCACTCCCACTGGCTGGGAGCATGTGGTTATTATTTGACGGCTCCCTGTAGGGGGAGTGAAGACTGGTTTGGGAACTGGCCTGAGGGAGAGTTGTTGACCCAGAAATCTGCCATCCAGAGCAGCAACAGGCTTGTTCGCACTGAATCCTGGGCCAACATCAAAGACGGGCCAAACGCATAACTTGCCTCAAAACACTTGTGTTATGTCTTTTTAGATTTGAAACAATATCTCACGATATGTCAGTCTCTGTAATCACCATCAATCTCCTCTTTTGTGTTTAGACTCGTGGACGGAGAAGCCCGCGTTTGGCACGGGGCTGGATGAACACCTGAAAAGGAGCGGGAGGGAGATCGCACTTCCCTTAGAGGCCTGTGTTATGATGCTTCTAGAGACTGGCATGAAGGAAGAGGTAACTGAGATCAGACGAACAGAGAGAGTCAGGGAGGGAACGATTACATAGAAGGGGTAGCATTCTGCATGATTATTGTGCTGGATGGGTAGAAAGAGTAGAATCATCCTCCTGCTGTAAGATGTGTGCAATAAGAGGTTAAAAGAAGTGCAGCATGGCCTCGAGGGTGCTTCTGAATGATTTGCTGCTCTGTAGTGGAGAGCACAGGTAGCTAGCTACAGGTTTAAACATCCAGAGTTTAGAAATAACAACTCTGTCCGGTTGAGGAGAGACAGTCTGTTGCTATATTGTAGAGCAGAGTGTTGTGGACTCTGATGTAAACAACATCTGTAACCATGGTAACTGTACACAACAAAGTTGGCGACAGCAGTAGCTGTAGCAAAATGCTTTGAAAAATTACCTAAATAACCCTTAACTCATGAGAAAGAGGCTAAAATGTCTTTTGTTGACTAAAACTAACAAAAATCTAATGACTAAAATTAAACTAAAACAAATATATCTTTTTGTCAAAAGACTAAATCTAAATCAGATGAACACTGCAAATGACAAAGGTGAAAGGGTTCACTCATGGTAACGAACACATCCAGAAATCACACTCTGCAGCTCTATGGAGCTTTTTATTCTCATGTAGCATTGTTTTGGTTTTATGGCCTGCATATTATCCAGTTTCAGCAGCAGCGTTTAGCTGTTCTCAGCAAACAAGCTCTGTTAGACCCACTGAATGTTGCCTCCCTAGTGCCAAACAGCAAAGTTAGCAACCTGATAAACAAAAGCAAAACATTTAGCAAGCCTTAAGACTCAGATATTTCCCTCTGGAGTTGGTGGAGACTAAAACAGAGCTACAAGGAGAGTGAAGATTGCATTTCATCATGTGGCCAGAGACACAACTCCAATTGGATGACAATCCTGCTCTGATGTGTAAGGTTGCTAACACGTTATATAATGTAATTCTAATGATAACCAGCAGCCATTCATGATTTAGAGGTCACTGCTTCTCTAGCTGCCAGCTAATTCCCTCTACAGTATTTTAAACCATAGAATGAGATTTTGTTTAACTTGACTGCTCTTTTGTTTCCTTTGTCTCACCATGTAAGTAAAACAAGTGCCGATGTTGCTCATTAAAAGTCACATGGAGCTGTGGCTGTGATTACTGGCTTCACTGGTCATTGACATAATTGAAACCAAGCTTTAAATTGTTTGTTCAATGGGCTTTTTAAGACTCGAGGAGACGAGCGGATAGAAAAACAGTAAACAGGGGAAACTCCTGCATTTATGTTTCCCACATCCAGAGAAACTGTTGCCTCGTTTCTGCTGCTGCGATGATTTATGAAATGTTTGCGATGTCCCCCTCCCTGAAACAAATTTAGAATACAATAGAGTCTACTTGTCTCCTGTCCATAAATCAGATTTCTGTGTGTGTGCGTTTGTATGTGTTTGTGCAAAAAAGAGCAAGAGCGAGTGCAAGTGTTAACTGCAAAGCACGTTATTTGTTGCCCTTTTCATTCCTTGGTGAGTCCAGTGCGTGTCATTATGGCGTGAAGACGACCTTTGTTTACGTGTCAAAGTAAAGAGCTTGCTGTGCTGCGAGTGGTGGGTGTGTTTGTTTGCCTGCTTTAAGGTTTCATTATGTGCAGCTGGCAGGGGGAGGTTATGTAGTGGATTTATACAGAGTCGAACTGTAATTGAGTGTTGGAAAAGTGTGTGTGTAGTTTTCACTGAAAGCACAGGGGTCGTGTGCGCACATTGAACGCCTGCATGTATGCTTTGTTGTTGTTTACTGGCGATGACTGTGGTTTATTTGTCTTTGCGTGCGTGTGTGTCAGGGTCTATTCAGAATCGCAGCGGGAGCATCCAAACTAAAGAAGCTGAAGGCGGCGCTGGACTGTTCCACGTCACAACTGGAGGAGTTCTATTCCGACCCCCACGCTGTTGCTGGTACGTCCCGAACCGGAGCTGTTTTTGAGTTTCTGAATATCTTGGTTTATGACCAAAATCCTAAAGCAAGTACAGGTGTAACTTTGGGTAATTTAAATGTATTTAAAAGTCAGTATGTGCATTTTAATGTCATTGTTTATGTCGTGAATTCCCGATTATAAATGTGTACCTCCCACTGCAGTGACAGAAAGATTTCAATAGCTAATTTATATTTCTCAGTTCACTCAATAGTTTGAATAATATAAATTCTCCATGTTTGTCTGCAAAAGTGTCTGGAAAATCTGAACTATGTGTGGATGTGTGATTTCAGGAGCGCTGAAGTCGTACCTGAGAGAACTCCCTGAACCTCTAATGACCCACCAGCTTTATGACGATTGGAACCAGGCGTCCAGGCAAGGCTCATAACATAAAATATACCAAGACTGTACAACGCAGTCCACAGTTGTACTGCAAATGTAAAGAAAATGACATGTAAGGATATTTCATTACATGTGATTAATAACGGGCTCTGCTTTCAATCTTTCCAGTGTGTCGGACCCAGACAAGAGGCTCCAGGCACTCTGGGTTGTGTGTGATAAGCTACCAAAGAACAACAAAACTAACCTGAGGTTAGCCACCAGTGTTCATCACATCTCAGACAACGGGCCTGTTAACAAGGCTCCAATTCCTGCTGTTGTGTGAGTGACTGTTCACATCAACGCACATAAAAAAAAGCTCCCATGTTTTCATGCAGGTATCTGGTGAAGTTTTTAGCCAAACTGGCTCAGGACAGCGAGGTGAACAAAATGACTCCCAGCAACATTGCCATCGTCCTGGGACCAAACCTGCTCTGGGCCAAGACTGAGGGGTGAGAAGGGGTTGAGAGCATCTTTGTCTATACACAATATATTTGTCTGATGTTGAATATGAAAACGAACCTTTCAGTTAGCGTATAAAAGCAGAGGTATAGTAATAATCTTCGAGGCATGATCCTAGTCTTGGATTGTGGAGTGGATTTCTATAGACTGTTATTTAAAGCTTATTTCAGAGTGCCCTTCATTACGTTAGAAAGCATCTAATTTTTGTTTCATCCGCATGTGTACACCCAGGAGTCTGGCTGAGATGGCTGCAGCTACCTCTGTGCACGTGGTGGCCATCATAGAGCCCATCATCCAGCACGCGGACTGGTTCTTTCCTGAGGGTAGGTTCTGGGTTTCCTCTACAGCAGTTCTACTCCTCCAGGGTAGAAATATAACCACTAACATCTGTTAGAAATATCATGATGGAAAGTCACAACCTACACCTACACTTCTTTGGTGCAAACATTTATCATTTTTGTGATGGTTTGTCGAAGCCAGTCTGCTTTCAGTTCTTGTAGCTTAAGCTAAAATGACGACAGACTGTCTACTCCACAATTTGGGTGCTCATACAGATCAGTCATACAGATCATGGATCAGTGGATTGTGCCGTCACCTTAAAACAATAAGGACCTCTGTTGATTTTATGGCTGTGTCTGTGCAGAGTTTGCATTTTTCCTCCCACAATTTGTAGACTGACAAATCCAGGCAGATTTGAGACTCTTAAAAGTCCATTAGTATGAATATAAAAGTGACTTATCCCTACTGTGATGGGCCGGTGTGGGCATCTGTGAAGACTTTGACTTGACTTCCTGCCCAGTGTTTATTTTGTTAAGGTAGGGTTTACCAAGCATGTGTGACTGGCTGTCCGATGTCAACATCTGCCTCCTCTTACCCATAAAAACCTAGTGTTTTGGGGCTGTTTCCTGCATTTGGTTCAGATTTCAAACCGCCTAACAAGCCACACCACAGCTCCCTTGGATAAAGACTAAGACCCACACGGCCTAGTGGTTAATAAGGCTGTCCAATCATCACAGGTTAGAGGTTCAGTTAAAGATCCCTTCCAGACACGTATTGGGACAATAATGTGCGTCTGATATGGTTTTTCCACGAAAAACGTATAATTACCACTTTAAAATCCTTAAAATTGCATCTACTGCTTCTCCCTCATTAAAAATTCCAGAATCTATGTACATACAAATATATTTCATCTCAGAAGTTTAACAGCTGGACACAAGATGTCTCCTGCTTCACTGTAAAGTCCATTCTCAGTGTCATTGAGCGAGGCGGTGCAACTAGACCTCTTGGCTCGTTATGTATCACTGTGGATAAGAGCATTCCTGATATGACTTCTACAAGATAAAGTTCAACTAGATGGTTCCTATCTGTAAATGTTCTTTCTCTCCTTACAGATGTGGAGTTCAACGTGTCCGGCATGTTTGCGATGCCCACACCCGCATCCAACCACAACAATCACCTAGATTATGACTGCGGCACCATCGAGAGGAAGCGGCCTGGCAGTATGGTGGGACCAGAGAACGACACAACGCGCAAAGACAAGTAATCAAGCCGGAGTTGCTCAGTGCTGTTAGCACTTTAATGCTTGTCAAATGACTCTAATTAATTGCTTTTGGGAATAATTTTGGCTTTAATCCAATTGTCCTTTTCTGGTCCCTTTCATTTGCTTCCTGTAATTTTTGTGTGGTTAGAATACTTACGATATGATCCTTAACACTGTTTTACTGACTTTCCTATGTGCTCTGGGGTCGTGGTGATTCTCTGTCCTGGTCTAATCACACTCTCTGATCAAAGCTGTGGTTTTTTTTCTGTTTTTCTCCCTCACCGTCTCCCTGCTGTCCCTCTGTAGCACCCCTAACAAGCACTCGGACCACACCCTTCGTAGAGGCAGTAACACCTTAGGTAGAAAGCAGCACACTTCACCTGCCTTCCAGCCTCCTTTACCCCCCGTGGAGGCTCCGGGGCAGGGGCACGGGGCCGGGCAGGTCTCCCAGCCTTCGGCCGAGCCCCAGCCCCAGCCCCAACCGCAAGCTCCACCGGGGGGGTCGGGGCTTGACAGCTCCCAGCATAGCTTGGCGCAGGGTCTCGCTGCTCTCGCAGCCGCTCAGCAGCTTCTAGCCCAGCACACAGAAGAGCTCAGGTAAGGGCTGCTTCCCTGCCTGCCTGCTGCTGGTGGGGAGTGACACAGCATGCTGTACAGACAGACAGACAGACAGACAGACACAAACATACAGACATGTGTTTATGCTTTCAGTGTTCAAATTGTGGTAAGACACTCTGTGAGAACAGATAAGTTCAGTCTTACTGGCTCCATAAAGCACAGCAGATTATAAATGCATGATTCACTGATGTCGTGCAGACACCTCCTCTCCTCTTGGTCACTTTGGTTCAGCTTGTGTTTCTGTAGCAAAACCACAAGTTTTCATACACCGCCAGTTACAGCTATGCAGACTTCAGCCCACAGAAAGAGCACAACAATGGCTGCTGTCATTCTGCTCACAGTCACTCCCAGGGCCTCTCTACTTCCCTCTGCTTTCCTCCCCAAATCACTGGAATCAGCAGGAACGTCACACTAACTGGCCTAAACTGCCTTGAAAAGCCTGGACATTGGTGCCTGTTATGCAACGACTGAAGGGTGTCTTTGATTTAGTTGATGAAAGGGCAACATTCAACATTCATATCCAGACAGATAACACTATTCAGTTCAGCATTCTTATGGTCCTACAGACTCTATTGGGAAGGTAAATTTAGATAAGACACCCAGACCACATTCGTGAGGTTTATTATTACAGCACTTGACATTGTAGTTGTTTGAATTAGCTGTATCTACTTTGATGACTCTTATCTTCAGTAAGAAGCATTTAGTGGTGAATGCAGCATTTCAGAAAGCTTGATTGTTTAAAAGCTTTTTCCTTTTTTCTCTGTAAAGCAACCCAAAGCTACGTGACTCCACACCCGCCCAGACCCCTCTGCTCCAGAGGAATGGCTCTGGAGGAGGAGGAGGGGGGGGCCAGGCAGCAGGGCAGCTGGGCACTGGGACCCCCGGGGCTGGACCCATGGGGCCCAGTCCGCATATGATGCGCAGAGGTAAGAGACTGCACACCAAGTCTGGTACAAAGATTCTCAGTCACTCAGGTCATGAGATATCTAAAGGTATTAAGTTAAAGCCAGCTGGACTTGAAATGCCTGGAAGAGTTTTTAGTACAACATTTTTGGAAATATACAAATGTGTACAGATTAAAGAAATGTGACACATGTACTGTCAGAAAATGTATGTTATTTTTTTATGTATCACCAATAATCACAAGATCCTCCGTCAACTTTCAGGTACCAAGAAGCAGGCTCCGGCCCCTCCCAAACCCACAAACCCTCCACCCAGCCAGCCCTGCAATTCAGTGAACCACACCTCCTCCTCCTCAGGTTCATCCCAGTCCTTCAGCCCCACTCCCAGACCCCTGTCCAGCCACTCGCCCACCTCTCCCACCTCTCCCAGCTCACAGCCATGCACCACCCCCAGGCGCCACTCCAGTAACCAGCCCCCAATCCAAGCGCCCAGCCATCCTCCCCCAGAGCCTCCGACACAGGCCAGCCCTCCCCCGCAGGCCACATCGCACGGGCAGCCCGGCGGGGACCAACAGAGCGCGGACCCCTCACCTCCGGACACCCCGACACCTCCGGACACCCCTCCGCCCTCCACTACCACCCACGATGGCCCTGGGGCCGTCGCTCCTCCGTCCCCGTCTCCCTACCAGACTGGCTCACTTCCCCGGCCGCGACCCGTCCCCAAACCCAGGAACAGACCCAACGTCCCACCGCCACCACAGCCCACCACACTGACCAATGACACCAATGGGATTTGCGCCACTGCTTACAAGATGATGGGTGAGTTTCATTTCTCATATAATGACTGCATGTATAATACTTTGCCATTTGTTTCACTGCTGAAGTACTAATGTGCTCTCTTTCTAATAGTCTTGCATTGTAATACCTCCACAGGTTAAAGACGTACTTGTGAGAGGTTTGTTGTTAATTGACACTTGCACTGTGGCAGCACCTGCACTTTATGTTTATCTCTAGAACTCTTACTCATCATCACAGCCATTTTGTACTGCCTGCAGCCTCCGTCGGTTATCATTTATCCAGACCTGACACTGACTGTCATACTGCATATCACAGTCCCAGTAAAACATCCATTTCTGACATTAAATTCTCAAAAAAAAAACATATATAAAAGACAAAGAAAGCAAACCCACAGGAGGGGAGGTGACAGACTTTACAAGGACTGATCACCTTTTAAAGAAATTTATTTTACATACTCCTCCTGACACAGATATGAAGTCCCTGAACTGTCACAGAGGAGTTTGTGTTCCCTCCAATACAGAACACAATGAAAAGTCATTTCTTGAAAATGGGTGATTCAGTCCAGTGGAGAGAAAATGTAGGTGAACCAAACAGGAGATAATGTGACTAAAAGTAGGAGTGTTTTTCTTTAATTTCTCTTTTATTTATTTATTTTCTACATTTTTTTTCTTTTCTATTTGGGGTTTTTGTCTGTTTATTATATTGTTTTGCTTTCCTAGTTGTTGACACCTATAATCGACAATCACTTCATTGTTTTCTGAGGATCCTATAGCCGATGGCTTTTCCGTTCAGTCACCTGTTGCAGATTGCTAGACATAACATGACGTTCATTAGTGCTATTTTGTGCCTGAAGATCTAATTGATTATAACGTTGCACAGCAACGGTAAAAAGAAAAACACTGCAGAAGCAAAGGACTGCGATGTGTAATATGGCAGTCTCGCACCAAGGCTATCATTTATCATGAGTCATCTTCTTTTCCCATCATTGAAATGTGACCATCAGTAACACTGTCAGGGTTTGAAACTAATGTATTCTTACTGAGGCAGACAGACATGTTTGAAATGCAGAACTGAACTTACAAACTGTTTTTGTTCCGTTTTTTTCATAAAATGTGAAACTGTATATTGTTTGTCATTGAAGGTATTGTACTGATACTGAGTTTTAAATGTCAGTTCTAGTATCAAGCATGTGTAAGTCTGACATGCATGTTTATGACTCACTAACATCCCAGCTGAACATGTTGTACGTTCAGTTTGTGTGTTCAGAATGCAGCATCGAACAAACACAGTCGGATGTTTTTATACGACTTAACATCGACTAGTTTCAGCTCTTTTTTTTTCAAATAATGTGTTCAAATGTAAACAGTGAATTTCCAACTCTTCTGGTCACACAGCTGATAAATTGGAAACTGCTTTGCTTCACATTTTCCAATCTGCTTTCACTGCCTGCTGCACCTCTAAATTCCAGTCTCTGACCGAACACCGCCACCTGCTGTTCAAACCTCCACCCTGACAGAACTGCTTCACACTGCTGAGCTGCTGCTGCTTAAGCTATGGAAAATATTACACTGTTTCACTGGATGGCATAATTGCAACAGCTTTAAATGTTTAAATACAGCAGAGTGAAGCTGCACATGTTTGTGATTATGGCCATTGTTCATATAATGTGGGTATGAGTAGTGTGTTTATCTGTGTGTTTAAGGAGGTTAATGTGCATGGAAAACATATTAGCCAAGAACAAACGATAGTGAAACATCTTGTTTAAATGTTTTTTTTTTTTTTGTAGTCTCATATTAATTAAAAATGCATGTAACTAAAAGGAAATTTAGCTTTTCACTGTCTACTCAATGTGACTTTTTCCCTCCCATCCTTTGTCTTTGCTCTCCAGACCCAGCGATGTCTTTCAAAGGGCTGAGTCGAGCTTTGGTCCCTGAGTTCGCTGTAGACCAGCAGCCAGCTTCCTCCCTGCCTCCTCCCAAAGACTGTGACCTGGACACTGAAAGCACCGTCCTATAAGCAGGAGACGATGACACGCTTTGGTCTAGCACCCCCCTCCCAACGCATCGCCTCTATATCATCTTCACACACACACACACACACACACACACACACACACACACACACATACACACACACACACCCTCCTCAGAAAGTTTGCTGTTATCTTCTCCCAGTCCCCAGACTTGAATGTGACATAATGCACCTTCTGGCAGCCATGATGGAGGTCCACAGCTGATTTGCATTCTACGACTATTCTACTACTAATCAATCAAATTTTTTTTTTTTTTTGTCTATAAAATGTAAACGAGACATCTTCAAAATATCCTGTTTCGTCTGACAGTTGAAAATCCAAGAATGTTCAGTTTACTATCATGTATGAAACAGAAAACTAAAAAAAAATCTCACATTTGAGAAGCTGCAACTTGTGGATATTTGGCATTTTTGCTTATAACAATGACAAAAACAATTATTTGATTATCAAAATAGTTGCAGATGAGTTTTCTGTTGATCGACTAATCGTTGCAGCTCTACATTCTAATGTATTTAAAGCATTTTCTAGTGTTTGTAACAGCTACTATATGCATCACTTACTCCAAAATTACACATCCAAGCAAGGATTACAAAGTTAAAAACACATGTAGTTCAGGTTATTTTTACATTATATAATATGTAACTTTTAGTATGTAGTTGAAGCTGAAGTCTATTAATCGATTAGTCAATTGATAGATGTAATTGGCAACAATTTTGATAAACAATGAGTCTTTTTTTTTTTTTAAAGCAAAAACGCTGGTTCCAGCTTCTCAAATGTAAATATTTGTTATTTCAGTCTATGATAGTAAATAAAATATCTTTGGGTTCTGGATGTTGGTTGGATAAAACCTTGAATATGTAGGTTTTGGGAAAATTGTTACCTGCATTTTTCACTATTTTTGGGCTTTTTATACAGCGAATGATTACTCAAGACTATAATCAGCACATTAATTGATAGTGTAGCAGCCTGAGTCACAGTGCAGGTGATCACTGCAGTTTTCTATGTCGCAGTGATCTCAGTTTAGAAACAAATCACCATATGGGGTCTCTCACTTTGATTTATGGTGTGACTGCACTCACCTCCACCCACAACACCACAGTCTGCAGGTTGCGCTCGTTCCCAGCTGAGCTATTAAAGCTGTCGTTAGCCATTATTTACTGACAGAGAGTCCGTTTGACCTCCATTATGGTGCCGAATGTCACTGCAAGGAGAATTGTGACACCACTGCAAAGCCTTTATACTGCAAACCACCCACATATGCACACACACACACACACACACACACACCACCTCTTTCTTAAGCCTGTAGTCCCTGCAGAACAAGCTCCAGACAATCAGCAGAGTCTGAGGAAGGACGATTCAGCGGCGCATTCAAACGACGACAGTCAACTGTGTTTAATGATGATGCTGTTATGGAGGAAGGCTGCATGGAAGTTTGGATGGACAAGGTGGGGGGGGTCTGAGGAAATGCCAAAATACGGACTTATGAGACTCGTTTGGAATTTGGTGTGAGGTGTTTTTGTATTTTTTAATGTTGAAAATGGCCTTAGAACAAAAAAGGAGAGGTATTTCTACAGCACAGGGGGAAGGGGAAGAGGTCAGCAGGTGAAGTAGAAACCAAAACTGTTGAAGTGTAGCTGGTGACTGCAGGTTTCCAGTCGTCTCAAACACTTTTTTTTTTTTTTTTTTTTTTTTTTTGTATGGAAACCCCCATCCCTTTTCTCGCTCTTGTATTTATTTACCGAGTTCAAAAACACATTCCCTGTGGCTTGACATAATTAATGCAGTCTTTAAATGTAAATCATGCCTTATCGGTTCCCCCAGAACCACGTAATAAGAATTCAAGCATTATATATTTACTGTATGGAGGATATACTTGGCTCCTAGTACTGCAGTATTTCCAAGAAGCTGTCTTGGTGACAAGTATGTTTCAGGGATGTAAGGAAGGTGATTGGACCCTCTGCAATAGAAGTCATGTATGGTTCTGTATTGTTACAACAAAATGTGTCTATTTAAAATGTGTTTTGGTTGATTTTTCTAAGCAGAAGTAGCAGGGTTAGCTGCCCTCCCAGCCTGAACGCAGTCAGTATTTTCTGCCT
This sequence comes from Scomberomorus guttatus, assembly GCA_038419695.1. Classification (NCBI taxonomy): domain Eukaryota; kingdom Metazoa; phylum Chordata; class Actinopteri; order Scombriformes; family Scombridae; genus Scomberomorus; species Scomberomorus guttatus. The sequence continues at coordinate 16,943,966 of CM076465.1, read as the reverse complement.
TTCTGTTTCTCCCATCTGTCTCTGTGTTCTCTCTGGTGTTTGCCGGCGCATTACACGCAACAGGCTGCGTGTGAGTGAATGTAGTGAAAAGACCGTTTTTAAAGTGCTTAACCAGCCTCTTCATCCGGAACAGAGAGACGCATAAACAGCTGATGTTGCACTTGAGCGCAGGCCAAACTCAATGAGTGGTTTCCTAGTGAACTGGTTTTGAGGATTTTTTTTTTTTTTTTGTCAGTCTTTCCCACTGAGCTGAGAGCACATGGCGCTGTGGAGCCTCAGTAGTGATGTGGTGTTAGATTTTGCCAGGTCAAAAGATTAAAAAAAAAAATGGCTTTGTTGTATTTTCTGTGTAAGCTTTGCTTGTTGGCCTCAAATATAATGCAGAGTTTGGTTCCCAGAGAACTGATCCAATATGGTACCAATGGAGAAAGTCTTGGATGCCACAATTGCCCTGAAAACAGGTTTTATTCAGTTTTTCAGAGACAATCAAGCATTAGTAATCCCCTCCTTGCTCTCTTTGCTCCTGTACCTCGCTGCCTTATCCCTCGGCATCAAGACAAACAAATGCCATAAGACTAGAAGTGATAATGCTGCATTTTTAAGCTCCATAGTTTTGTATGTATGCTATGTGGTGAGCTTAAATACGGAATAAAAACATGTAATATGAATGCTTGGTTATACCCCCTTTCCAAAGAAAATAAAGTATATGAAGAAACTATACAAATGTGCCTATAATTTGTGTTTGTGTGTGACGGCTAACAACTTAGGTTTTTCTTGTAAACATTACACACTAGTTAACCTACCGTATACAACGGATGGATGAATTCAAGGTGTTTAATGTTTAGAAGGAAAACCTGCAGCCTCTTGGCCTTTAATGATATGACTGGACACTAGTTTTAAAAGAAAAGGCACCATTTAAAATATATTGAAGTCACTGTTATTCAATGTGTGTATAAAAGCACAGTTCTGTGTGCTATTGAAAAACCCTGTACTGTTTGAAAAGGTTATCATTAAAGCATTAATAACGTGTCAAAATACATTAAAATGCAGTGGTGGAATGTAACTAAGTACAGTTACTCAAGTACTGTACATTAGTAAAGTTTTGAGGTATTTGTACTTTACTTGAGTATTTCCATGTTATTTTACTTTCACTCCACTACATTTCAGAGGGAAATATTGTACTTTCTACTCCACTACATTAATCTGACAGCTTTAGTTACTTTTCAGAAGATTTGACACTGAATAATATAAAAAGCTTTTAAAATATTTTCCCTCTAAACTTCTCACATGGTTTCATTTCAATAAATGTTCAAATGATCCAATATTTCACCAAAAATCAAAGATTAAAGAAAAAGTCCAAAAACTGAAAACAGATTTGTTTATCAGAACTTTTTTTTTTTTTTTCCTCTCCCATTAATCATCTCACGACCCTTCAGATTTATCTGGTGACCGCAGGACTTTTACTTGTAATGGAGTATTTTTACATTGCTGTATTGGTACTTTTACTTACTTCTTCCACCACTGTAAAAATATCACTCAATTGTTAATTCAATACAACAGGGATTCTGATGAAGGAAAATACCCCAAACAACCCCACTGAAATGGGTTTCTGAAGGCTGATACTGATATTTTTCATTGAGGCTGATGGTAGAAATGTAAATATGCTAACAGTATAATTTTGTACATTTTAACTTCTAACAGAACTAGTGTACAGCAGGTATAATATTTACCATGTTCACCCATGATGTTCACCTAGATAGTTTAGCATGTTAACATGCTAAGAAATGCTAATTATTATGGAAGCAAATCACTGCCATAATAATTTGAATTATATCAGCAACTGAATACCAAATTTTGAAATGTAATCACTACTGACTGCATAATGTTGAAATTTTAAATACCAGATTTTTATTGCATTGAAATATGTGACTTTGAAAACTATATTTCTGAATGTATGTGGTCTGATTTTCACTTTTGAGAAATTCTCCATAGTCACTTTCAAGTTGTGCAATTTCAAAAACTTTATTTCTAGTATATATTTATTTTAGGGTTCTCAATTCAGATAGAATATAATATGCCTAATATTGAGAAGATATATTCAGCTTTCTCTAGTTCAATAAGCTCAATTCAGATCTAAAAATTCAAGTCAAGTCAAAAACTCTGGCTGCTCAAATACTCAGGAAATCAAGTGATAAAATTCAGATCTGAACATAAGGGACACCGAGGAGAAGCAATCAAGCCCTAAATGAAATCGTTCCGGCCTATTTGGTTATCAAACATCATTCATGATCTGAATTGAGCAACTTTTTGAATATTTAGCTTTTGAATATTAGGCACGTGAATTTTTTGTCTGAATTTGAGGACCCTAAAATAAATGTAGTCTGGAAATTTTGTTTTTTAAAGTTTAGTTTTTGAAATTGCACGACATGAAAGTGGCTATTGACAAAAAAGTAAAATTAAGACCTTATGAATTCAGAAATATGGTTTTAAGTCAGTGGTATTTAAATTTCAACATTATGCAGTCAGTAGTGATTACATTTCAAAATTTGGTATTCAGTTGCTGATATAATTCACATTATTATGGCAGTGATTTGCTTCCACAGTTAACATTTGTGGTTTTGACTGAAATCTCTTTACAACTATTGGATGAATTGCTGTGACATTTGGTACTAAAACCATTATCAGGTCACATTTTTCCATAAATTAGCACTTTAACACAAAGTACAGCTGAGACTGATGAGAATGTCATTAGTTTTTTAAATTTAGTATTAGTACATGTATTTAGTCATAAATCAAAGTATTGGACTGATTAAAAAACATGACCTGATAATAGTGTTAGTACAAAATGTCACAGCAATCCATCCAATAGTTGTAAAGAGATTTCAGTCAAAACCACAAATATTAACTGTGGAAGCAAATTACTGCCATAATAATGTGAATTATATCAGCAACTGAAAACCAAATTTTGAAATGTAATCACTACTGACTGCATAATGTTGAAATTTAAATACCACTGAATTCACTGCACTGAAATATTTGACTTGAAAAACAATATTTCTGAATTCATACGGTCTTAATTTTACTTTGTAAAAATTCTCAATAGTCGCTTTCAAGTTGTGCAATTTCAAAAACGTCATTTCCAGTATACATTTATTTTAGGGTTCTCAAATTCAACTCAATAGGAATATTAGATTCGTTATCAGGAGGCACAGATACAGTAAGGCAGTCTTTACTTTCAAGCATGATATTTTTTATAGATCAAAAACATATCCTTCATCTGAAAGCATTGAACCAGACATAAAAGGTTAAACAATCACAAAACATGAGCAACTTTCCATGAAAACATATAAAACAGTTATAAAAGGGAACCTGCCGGCGACAAATAAATAAACCTAACTAGACTAACAGAAGTGTATTCATTTTAAAACCTAAATATTCAGGGAGGGTAAATGCTACCAGCTGCACATCTTAATACATTAACTGCACCAACATGCAATTGATTTGGACAAGAAACACTGTTACTACACTAGTAGCAGCTAGGATTGCATTTTACGAGATCACAGTCACCTCGTAAGCTGGACTAAAGCTGTGCAATAAGAAGAAATAGAAACAGTAATTTCCTGATGACACTTGAAATCCCAATAAGAAAATAAACAAGGACTTGGAGGACACAAGCAAACAATACAAAATGAAAACGATGAGCAGTGCATAGCAAAAACAGTGAATTTACAATCTCAACAATAGTTCATCAACATGAAATACAACAAGACTACAGGTACACTGTAGATCAGAGAAGCAGGAAATGACCATTTACAGTAGGATGTTTTCTTTCCTCCACAGTTCATTCATCCAGCAGCCTCCCACTTCTTTAAGCAGGTCTGAAATACTCGATAAAGTGCACAGCTATTAGCCGTCCTCTCTGCCCGAGGCACTCAGCTCAGCCTTCACATAAAAGCTGGCATTTATCTTTCTGTACTGACAAAAAAACAAACAAACAAACAAAAAAAAAACAAACTGTTGAAAAGATTTACTATTCCACCCACGCATGTCATGAAACAGATGATTTATGAGCCAGATTTCACAATGCATCTCATATAATGGTGTGCTGATGTAGTCAGTGTCACCTCACTGTGAAAGGTTGCAACATTGTTCAAGTGTTCTGAATGACGGTTTGCAATTAAATGAGGGTCCTCGTAGGAAGAACAAACATGCTGAATGGCTGACAACTGCAGCTCCTATAATTCCTGGTACATTTGCTGCAAAGTGGCGTGATTGGACAGATTTCGGTGGTAGTTTAAGATCAGGATTGAGTCCAGTTGGGATGTGATGGCCCGGAGTTTGTGACACTGCTTCTAACAAAAGTGGGCAACCTCAAGTGTTACCTGCTCGAGCAAAAATGTAACAATGTCTTCATCCTTGATTACATGGTTATACGGAGCTGAAGCAAAATTTAACCATGACCACCCTCTTGTATACTGGCAGCTAGGTGGCTAATACAACTTTTCCACTGACAATTTAGAGATGTAATCTGAAGTGTGCTGAAAGTGTAAATGACTTTGACTTTAGCTCCCTGTGTAAAGGAAGTAATATTAAGGAATAGACGTTCTGGGAAATATATTTGCTTTCTTGCTGAGAGTTAGATGAGAAGATCGACACCACTCTCACATCTGTACGGTAAATATGAAGCTACAGCTTAGCTTACAGTTGCAGTTAGCTTAGCTTAGCATAAAGACTGGAAACACAGGGAAACAGCTAGCCTTGCTTTGTCCAAAGGTAACAAAATCCACCTACCAGCACCCCTAAAGCTCACTAATTAACACCATATATCTTGTTTGTTTAATCCTGGAGTCTTGTCGTCACCATGAGGTTGCCAGGCAACCAATGGAGACTTTGGAAAATCACTGCTCCCAGCCAAGAAATAGTCCTGCATATGTTAGTAGGTTAGTATGTGAAAACAGTAAGTTGATGTTTTTGCACGTTTTTGTACCGATTAAATTATTAAAAAAAGGTAAAACATGTTAATTAGTGAGCTTTAGAGCAGCTGTCTTTGGACAGAGTCAGGCTATGCTAAGCTAACCGTCATCTAACTCTCAGGAAGCATATAACCATATTCTCAAAATGTCAAACTGTTGTTGTTTTAAATTCCCATAATACATGGGAGGCAGTGAGTAAAACTAAACTACCAGATAACTGTCGTCAGTCTACATCTACGCTTAATCTTTACAATTTTTCAAATGATCTGATAGAAAATATAAACTTTATATAGTCATATAATAAACATAGCAACTTATCTGTAAATATCCACACCAGTTGTTTTCATTGTTAACATCTCATTTTAATGCAGCATCGAGATGCACTTAAGTGATTAAATGTACATGGATGGTTTCTCTTACGTATCTTTTACTTTCTATCTTGTGTTAAAAAGAGATGTATACAATGGAAAAAACTGGTTTGAGTCTTCAGTGTGCAGTGAGTTCCTGTTGACCTTTGGAGACCTGAATGTTCCTGCTCTACCCAGCACCTGAAATAACAGCACTGCTGCACACGGGGCACTCGTTAACTGTTGTAATTATCTACAGATTTTCATTTTTGTCTCTTTCGATTTGCTATAGATGAAGTGGTCTCTCTTCCCATTGGTTTCGAGTGTCTCTGTGTGTGATCTTGGCACTTTGGTTGTGGAGAGCAGACTGAAAATGGAGCCGACTAGCCTGTCGGTTTGGCCCGACATCTGCTCGCATTTCTTGCTTCTACCAGGCCAGAGGGGAAGACAGTCTGGGGCTTCTGGGGTTTTCTGGGGTCTGGGTCTCACTGAGAGCTCTCTGCAAAAACAAAAACCCATAATCTGATCTGATTTATACTCATTTTGACTGGATAATAGTGCACATATTTCCAGATTTAGATCACATTCGGTTATTCCACAGAATAACTTTCTAGCAGCATGCTGTCTGCACTCTGTGTGTGAGAATACCTACTTATTTTTGCAGGTTTGAATCTGTCAAACACCTGCTGTGTTTATCAAAATATATGAGCTGCTCACTTTCAGGAGCAAGTCAAATTTAGTTAGCAGGTTCTATCTGCACATTCAAACTGAACCGTACAGTATTAGCTCACCTCAAACTTGGAAATGAACTCTGCAAAGATGCCGAAAAAGGACTCTGTTTTGGAGGACTTGCTGTCCTCTCCGAAGTAGGAGGCCACCTTGCAGAACTCCTCCATCGCTCGGGTCTGCAGAGACTCCAGAGACTGGATCGCAGGGTGGCTGTTCTCCAGAAAGCTCTGTAAGGTGCAATAGGTCAAACATTTAAAAGGGGGCACTCCACTGATTTCACACATCAAAGACAGTTTACTTGTCATGAGCCGCACAAATCACTCTGTAAAAACAATTGTGTAATCTCGTCTGTGGCTCTGGAGGAGCTTTCAATAGCCCTGATGATGTCACAGTGATGTCATCAGGATTATCTCAGTTGGGGCTTGGAGACTACAAATGTATAAGTCTGCATTACAAACTGTAGGTGTGCAAAGATGTGGGCATGTATGAATAATTTAACAAAAGATGCTATCAAGTTGGATTATGGGAAATGTAGGATGCTTTTGGAGCTGGACCCATAGTAGGGACTAAAAGTCAGGATATCAGAGCCTTAAAATGATTATATAATACATAAGTTTGTAGTCAGAGTTCATTTTTTGGCATAAAAATGTCCAAAAGATACAAATGAAGCAAAATATTAGCAATTAGCAGGTTAATAAAATATCTGTAGTGGCTTTCAAAAACCCACAAATTTCTATATATTTGAAATGTATCAGTTGTTAGCGTACGCTCATGACAGAGGCAAAGTGGTCCTCAGAGGTGGGCGGGATCTTCAGACAGGCCGTCCTGATGTCCTGGATAGTGGAGTGAAGGTCACTCAGCTCTGCTGTGATGGCCCTCTGGTTCACTGGACAAATCAGAAGGAGAAATGAGGTGAAGAGTTGCCAGAACAGTTGTTGCACAGCCTAATGATTGTAAAACAGCAGCAAGGAAATGTGTTGATGTCTGCCCACAAGTGAGAGCAGATCACATTTTAAGTACCTGAAGTCTGCAGAACAATTTGAAAATGTCAAATTAAAATATGCAGACTATTATCTTGGGTTACCAGAAAAACACACCTTAAAACAGAAATTTGAACAAACAAGGCATAAATCTGCATTAAATTTGATAATTTCTGTCAAGTCTGCAGGCCCAGCTGTGACATCAGCACACTGTGTACTACAGTAGATAGTAATTAGGATTTGACAGGATGGAACGACTACATCCTGCTACAAAATGTAGGAGTTAAAGAGCTCTGCTGCTATAACATCATCGTACCCTTGGCTGCCAGAGGAACTGTTGTAAGGTCTCTGGAAAAGTTGAGCAGCTCAGGGAAATGTTGGCACAGAGACTTGGCCAGAATGTGGAGAAAGGTGGATTTCCCGTCCACTGTTTTGGTTGTGCTTAGCTGCAAGAAAGAAGGAGAGAATGAGATATATGATCATCCAGAGACTAAAAACCAAGAACACGGTTAAAACACAGGTGTGCATCCTGTACCTCAGTCAGGAAGTTGATCTTAAAACTGGTTGTCCTGTGGCTCTTGGGCTGGCCGTTGTTCAGGTAATTTCCCATTGCAAGAACAAACTGTGGTCAAAAAAAAATGTATTAATAACCACTGAAAACATATAGAATGATGGCTTTACATTCATTTCACCTTCAGTGGATTTTTACCTCAAGGATTTTGGCCAGTTTCTTGCTGGTCTTCAGCTCCACTGAAGCCTTGTAAATGTAGTCGTACGCGACTTTCATCTCCTCCGTCCTCTCCTGCAGGGTCGTCTTGAAGTGGAGGCTCCGCAGACGGGTCTTATACTCAGGCACCATCAGCATCTGAAACACACAAACACTTAAAAGACACAGTTCCATCTTGATTTTTACAACTTTGTTCGCTCTGAATTTTCTTCCTGTACCTGGAAAATAAACTGGTCTGGCTCGCTCAGCTTGGCCGGGTCTTGCTCAAACAGTTCGTACTGTTTGACCTCGTCGTCGTCGGGGGCGTAGAGCAGCAGCTGCTTGATGTGCGCCGGCTCCAGCCGGTCGGTGGTCATGTTCATCAAGACCTGTCGCAGCTCGGTGGGGGAGAGCTTCAGATGAGCGATGAGGATGGCTGCGGAGAGGAGGAGGAGGAGGAGGAGGGGAGCGAAGGAGGGAGGGAGTACAGGTAGTGGATGAAACATTATGAGAAAAATTTACTTCATACTAGGATCACTTTGTTCCCAACTGCAGAAAAACTTTCACTCTCCTGTGATGATGTGTAATTTTCCACGTGTATTATTAATATTTTTCACTGTTTCTGATGTCAAATTTACTATGAAATCTAATTGTATATGTTTACTACTCAATTTGAAACATTGTTGCATTTTAAAATAAAATGGTCATTATTATATAATGCCATTATCACTGCTAAATTAATTTATTGATCACTGCTATATGTTAACATGTTATTTAGTCATTTCTCTGTTTATATAGTTTATAATGTATTATATTACTGTAGTTTCTCACTGGGACTGGTGTGTTTTGTGTAGTGTGAACTGTAATAAGCTCCTTTAAAATACTTCAACTGCTTTTTTTTTGTTGGTCAAGTGTTTTTTTGTACTATTTATGTTAAAATTGGCTCACAATTACTACTTTTGTTGTGCTATTTTTCTGTAATTTTTTGTCTTTTCTTATAGCACCCAATGATATTGATGACTTTGCTAACTTGATTGTGACACGCATCAGTTATCAGTTATTTCTGTTAGTATCTTTCTTTTAGTATTTTCTGGAGCTTGTTACCAAGAAAGTTGGTTGTGGGAGATCTAATATCATCCTGTTGATAAAAGTTACCAGAATAAACAGCTAGTTGGTGGCAAAGTGTCGCTTTGTACCTCATTCTCCACACAATGTTACACAGAAGTCAGTATTTGAAATGATGTAGAGTAAGAAATGACTGCTGTATTACTGTAATCTGTTTACTGCTCTATTTCAAACTGGAATTTCCACTACAGCAACAGAAACTAAATACATTACATTTCATATCAGTTATATTACAATGACACTTACTGGGCAATTTTACAATTAAAAAGTTTTCAAACGCAGTGCATTAATAAGGAGCTTGATGTTTAGTAGTGTGCTAACAACAGCTGTCATTTTATTTGTTAGGTGCGTCTCTCCTTATTGTATCTGCATGTAAGTAAGGACACGGTCGCGCAAGTTTTGGTGGTCTTTTGCGGGGTAAATTCTTGGTATATGAAAAACAGATGTAAAAATAGTGCTACAGGCTGCAACTGCAGCCTACCTCAGTATTCTAGCGAAACATCAGCTGTACCAACTCCTTCTCCACCTCCACCTACTGCAGTCTGAGCTGCTGCGTCTGCCCTCCCTTTCTCTCTCTCTCTCACCACCGGTTTTGTGCATCTTACAGTTTTCCTTCATTGTTTAGATGCAGTATTAGAAACAAAAGCCTGTTTTTTAGGTGACACAATCACCAAAACTGTGTTTCTTTTTGAACAACAGCACATGAATGCTCCTAAAGCTGTTGTATTCTCGAAAATTCTTTATACAATCAATAAAATCACATTAAAGAAAAATACTGCAGAAAAACTCCTCACTCTTTTCAACACAGTACAAACTGCAGTTTTTTTGGCAGTGATAAACAAAACTAAAAATACAATTATCAAAATATTTTAGTCAGTCTGTTTACGGCTCCATATTTTATCATTTACATCAGGTCATAGACTTTCATCCACATCACAGCTACTGTAATAAATAAATAAATACATTTTCCCACATTTCATTCACACAGCCCTACATCACAGCTGCTTCTCCTACTCCTTCCTACTCTTTGCTTTTTAAGCAAACACCAGATAACCAATGTGGTGTGTCCCTTCTTTACATGTGACTTCAGACTGATTACAGAGTCAAATGTTTTGTGCCTCTGCACATTCTCACACAGTAAATGAGCAGAAGAAACAACTGAAAACACATGTTAAATGTTTCGCTAACCATGTTTTCAATTTGATAGTTGTGTGAAAAGAAAAAAACAACTGTGTGAAAAAAAGCCAGACATCATTAAAAGTTAAGTGAATAGTAAATTTGGTGTGTTTTGCACTCTGTATGTAAAGACAGAAGGCAGTTCTTGCCAAATGAAACTCTGTTGTGGAACTTGAGCCAAAACCAATCGCAAAAACACTGTTTTAGTTGTTATTTCGCTGTAGTCTCACAGGCTTGAGTTTTGGCCTTTCACGTGTGTGTGACTTGCAGCCACATTCTTGTCGTACTCACATGCGTTGTAGGCTTTCTTATGGGACAAAATCTCCACCACGTCTTTCTTTTTAAAGTTCTCTGGCAGGAAGGCTGGCTCTGGAGGAGAGACTGATAATTTTAACAACAGTGTAAGGATGTGTTCTCCAGGCACCAGGGATCAATAACACACACATACGCAGTGGCTACATGTGGCAGGTTGATGAGTTAATAGCACAGCTCTGCCATCTAACTCTCCTGAGACCAAAATGCTCCGTCTAGGATATCTTCAATTGATATGAGCAAGGTGTGTTTTTCTCTGGCAGAGCTGTGTTATTACTGGACTCTGTCAAGACAGGAGAGGAGAGGAGGGGGAAGCGGGGTATGGTGCCTTATGGAGAATGGATTTGATGAGGAGGTGAATGGAGCAGCTCCAAAGTGGATTATGGAGAACATCATAACTGTGAAGGTACAAACAAAACAGGTGATGTCAACAGATATATATACACATATACTCACATGCAATGCAAATGTATTATTTCATAGTTATGATTCAGACAAACAGCATGATTCATAAACAGATACTGTATGATACTGAGCATGATGTACACAAACATATGGCATGCTATTGATGATGATGCAGTAGATTAAAGGGTGATCAGATGTGCAACAACTTACTAGATCTGCGTTGAGTACCAAAGTGCAAATCAAGGTCCAAGTACTTCACCATGTCGGTGAGCTTGTCATAGTCTGAATCCTCGCCGAGCTAAACATAGACAAGGACACACTCTGTACTCTCCAAAGGCACAGTCAAGGTTTTGTAACCTATAAGTAGATGTCTAAAAATATTTTTTAAAGACAGTGTTCTACACAAGTGCAAATATCAGACTTTATCCATGTCTGAGAGGGCTGTAGACTAGGACATTTTGGTAAATATGAGCAGATAAGATCCAGCATGTATTCTATTTACAAAAACAAGATTTTTGCTCCGATGACTCATCAGAGACACAACAGAGGAGTAGGTGGAGTGAGAAAACTCACAGCCAAGGTGAGAAGACTCACAGGTGAGGTTACAATTTTACACCAAGAGCTTTTACTTTCTTCAGTTCAGTTTTTACGGCTCAATAAACCACAAAGGTGACTTGTATCAAATGATTCTCAAGTGTCGTTTTTTGTTTATTTTATTTACTGCATTTGAGAATAAGAGCTCACCACTCACCTGACCCCATATGGTGCCCTCAGAGTTCTCCACCTGCTCCCAGCGCAGCCTCTTCACGCTCATGTGGTTGGTGTCCGAAGCGTGGTGGCCTGGCTTGGGCAGCGGAGGCGGCTCACAGGGTGGGGGCAGGGGTGGAGGTGGAGGCGGGGGTGCCTTGAAGAACAATCAAACAAGATATTCCTAATCGGGGAATAGAATATTGTTCTTGCATAGAACGTATACAACAAGCAGTTGTCTCGTCCCCCTCTGCTTTCCAAAACCTCGAGGGATGCCACGTGACAAAATTTTGGTGAACATGAGTTGTTTACACAGTATACTCTCCATCACTTGCAGCAAACACATTGAATGTCCAGTTAGTTGGACCTAAGATAGCCAACTGTAGGTATGACCGCTCTGAAGACTGCTCGCTGATGTTTGAGCTGACACTGTTTGCTTGAGATGTACCTTCTAGCACATTTCTTTTTAAAAATGGGCAGATATTTGGGAGTCACTTTCATTGTGCCTTTATGATGTCTTCTTGAAATGTGTGACAGAAGCAAAGAGCGGGTGAATTGCTAAAAAAACTGCATCAAATTGTCTGTTCTGTCAAATCTTAAGAAGGTCTTCTATTTTCCAAAGACAGCCCCAGAACTTTAGTCGGAGTGGTAGCCTGCATGATGCCGCTTCTCTTTTTTTCTGTCTGTTGCTAGGCACTCATTGCTGTGGTATTGCTTCACTGCACCTCCCTGTGTTGTGTTGTCATCATCTATACATTTTCTGAGGGATAATACAATTTAATGTGTCATTCCAGATGAATAAATCTAAAGGTGAAAAAATGAAACTGTCCACATCACATTTTTTAGATTAACTGATTAGCTACTGTCCCGTAAATGCAGATGTTACCTGCGGTGACTGGTGCTCTGGCCGCAGGGTTTCATAGGTCTTAGTGTGGCTGGGGAGGGAGGAGTGAGAGGCCGGAGGCTGGGAGAGCAGCGAGGGGGCCGCGGGGCCTTGGCTCTGACACTGGGTGTGATCCTCGAGGGACGGCGGCAGCGGTCCCTGGTAGCTGTGTTGGTGGTGGAGTTGGTGGTGCCTCTGGAGGACGAGGTGGCTCGGCCTCAGCACCTGAGGGGACGGCTGGGGGGACGGCTGGCGAATAGGCTGGGGCTGGCTGAGCTGCCGCGGGAGGTAGCTGGGGCGGGACTGCTGCGACGAGCGCAGAGTAGTGCAACCCAGGGTGGTGTGGCCGTGCGAGAGCCGGGTGGCCTGGAGGTGCTGGTGAGTCTTCTCCGCCTCCTCTGTGGTGTGAAGCACCTTGTGTAGAGGAGAGCGGCTGGACAGGAGGGTCCTGGGAGGGGGCGGGGGAGGAGGGATGATGGGGTGGTGCGGCTGGAAGGGCATCCGGCTGCGGGGGACGTGCTCTGGGGAGAAGCGGATGGGCGGCAGGGGGTCGGTGAACTGGACAGGAGGCGGTATCAAGGACTGGAAGGGCGGGGGAGGTGGGGGGCTCTCGGTGGGCGGTGGTGGGATGTGTTCAGATCCTGAGGAGTAGGTGGGAGAGGAGGCCTCGTCGCTGCTACTGTGATCCTCACTGCTGGCGCTGCTGAGCTGCCGAGGCATGAACCCCAGGTCCTGTTCCTCATGGAAACTCATCTGGAGGGAAGAGAGCTACACAATCAGACCTTTTGAAATTTAAAAGAGGATCCTAACTCTTCTTAGTTTTATACTCTTGCTTATCAAAATGCTGTAAATCCGCTATGTGATTCTGGTTATTTTTAGGCTCATTTAGGCTCTGAGTATTTCTTACCTGCACTGTTGGATATCTAGAAACAGAAACTTAGTCTACTGCACCTTATTAAAAAAGCTGTCAACTAAATGCTTCAATAGTAAAACTTATGTTTTAATTCATCTACTTACAAAAAAATCCATAAAAAGCAACAAAATAGAAGAAAACAAAATAAAAAACTTACTAATCTACATGATGTTAAAACACATGCACTTAAATATGATCAGTACTCTTACCCATCTATGAATGGAGCACAAAAAATGTGTCATAATGTGATTTTGCCGTAAAACACTGAAAACAAATCTAAAAAGGCAAGCAGCCTTTTTAAAAATCAGTTGCAACACTGAATTATGTTCAGTATGTGCTACTCTCCCCATTTCTGAAGACAAACACAAAACCATGCTGACAACACTGTTATCATGTTTGTTTGATGAAGTAACTTCAGCAAGCACCTTATTATGACCTTAGATTTCTAGTCAGGAACAGGCAGGTATAATTAGACTCTACTGTATGACCGAGTAGGTTAATCATGTTTTACTTACAGGCACACCTCTTCTTCTGAAACCATGACAACCACCTTGATATATCTGTTCATGTGACACAAGTGTTCATTGTAGCACACATTAGAGCTACTCTAATGTCAACATGCAACACTACAACGTCATAACTTCCAAATGTGAATTTGCTTATTATTTGATAATAATAGGCAAACGCACAGACAGTAAGATTATCTGTTAATGACACTATATGTAACATTTTAGCATCAAAAATGCAGTACCATAGTAACTATGAGACATTAGTATAATTACCATGAACTCACAAGACTGCTGTGGTCTCTACTGGCCTCTATAGTCACTACTCACACTGTGTGCAGCTGTATCAGATTGCATGGAAAATATGCAGTATGCACAGAGAAAGGGTGCTGTTCTGTTCTTCAGCCCAAAAAAGTGTTTAAAATTTCAGAATTTGTGGCAGTGAAAGTATTAAGAGTGCCATGAAACTTCATCTGTTTACAGTAATTATACTAAGGTGTCACAATTAAATTGAAATAACGTACTTGTATTGGTAATCATTTATACTCTGCAATACTAAACTCAAATTTTGAAAAAGCATGTTAACACTTGCATATACAAATAAAGCATGTACTGTATGTGTATGTAAAACTACAACTGATGATGCGGTTATTTGGAGGCGGGTCTTCCTCACCTCCTCATAGTCGTTCTCCCCAGGCACAAAGTCGTCCACCAGAGTGACCGGGTGGCCCAGCTGCTCGCTCAGGGCATCCAGGAACTTGTCGGTGTCGCGGCTGCGTGGCGGGCGGGAGAAGGTGAACAGCTTCTTGCGGCGGGTCAGCGTGTTGAGACTTCCGTCCGAGTGCTGTGGCGAGGCTGGGGGGCTCTCCAGGCTGACGTAAGGGTTGGAGTCTACGCTGCTCTGGTGGTGGATCTCGTACACGGGAGTGGGGAGAGGCTCCTTCCAGGTCAGGGACAGGCCGGATTTACGGTTACCTTTAAAAAAAAAGGTAAATGATGATGTCTGCTGTTGGTGTAGCATATGTTCAGTGAAAATCACACAGCAGATGTTTATGCTACTTATTCTTTTCAAGAAATTGTGTGTGACATTCCTGTCGCCTGAGGGATCGTTTGGTTTGAGAGGTTACCATTGCAACAAAAAGATAAACTGCATGCTTATATGCACATATAGATTGTAGAATTTGAATGAGTTCTAACTCAAACACATTCAAAAATCAGTGGTTCTCAAGCCATGCTCACATCCATTTAACTTGTGTAAACATCCACGTGAACATGTCATCAGTCATGTGCCATCCAGGCCCAAAATTATGCGGCTTTTGCTAAATACTGTATCTGAACTCAATAATTCCTTCCACAAAAGCATTGGGTCTAGATGGCAAATGACTCTGAACCATTGATGAAAGCATGTGTCTCAAAGCATGTGCAGATTGTGTGTGTGTGTGTGTGTGTATGCAATTGAGTGTTTGGACGTGTGTGTCAGCCCCAGAGTACCTGTGAGAGGGGGGAGTGTGAGGGGGGAGAGAGAGCGCCCGTAGGCCTCAGTCTGTCCCCGGCCCTCGGGCTCCGCTGAGGAACCACCGTGCAGCGGAGATACACTCTTCCCTGCGTACACATTCTCCAGCTCGGTGTACACACCTGTCATCTATGAATGGAGGCATGATCAGCTGGTTAACACACAATCTCTGTGGTGCACTTACTTTGAAGGTCCGCTGCTTTGTGGACCTTCAAATAATGTGAGACCAGAGAGCACAGATAACATAACTAGCATTCATAATGCCAGTTGTTGAGTAGCTAGGGCGCTGAAAAGCTGCAGGTATACCTACATGATTGAGGTCAGGGGATTCGGGGAAGGAGGTTCCATCTCCTGACTGCCTCTCCTCCGGGTTGCCAGATTCATCGACATGAATTCCTAAAGCACAATAAAGCATGAACAGTGACACAAGGACATAAGCCTCCTCCTTCCATCCACCTCCAGCTAAGAGGGAGAGTGGATGAAGCAGAGCAGAACAGCGTGGAGGAGCAAAAGCTTGGCTCCTGGAACAGGAGTTAGCAATAGCAATGGAAAACAAGGGCACCCATGAATGAAATACCTGAAGCCTCAGCTGGAAATAAATACGTGCTTCTGAACTGATAGCTTTGGGATCTTATTGAAAGCAAAGGCAGCTGGGTATGGAGTTAATGTGTGAACTGGTGATGAGATTTTTTCCCTCTTATTTCACCCTCAGGTATCCACAGAAAATACACACATCTTTTTCAGCAACATTCTCCTGCACGTTCTAACAATTACACTCATTGCCACCTGGGAACTGACCAGTGCGCTTATTACATAACACCTCATATGACTGAGCTCTGAGCAGTTCAAGGTACTCAAGGTGATATTGATAGTATAGTAACTGCTGAAGGAGGATTCATTTACTGTCTTTACCCAGATTTTCCTGGTATGTCCAAGCACTCCAACCCAAACAATGATGCAATAATACTGAATTGATACTGAAGACGAGGCTTCAATAAACATACAGTGGCTTTCAAAACAAAGCTGTACAGAAAATGTGTTTTTCCAAATAACAATACATGCTTAATTTGTGGTTATTGTTGAGTAAAGGCATTTACATACTGAGAATAAAATGAGTTTCTCAGAGCAGCAGACTGCGGTGTAAATAAAGTTTTAGTCAAGCTTCTCCTTTTACACAACTAAAGTCTAGTGGTGACAATTCATGTTTAAGTCTTCCCTCTTGGGTTTGGGTTTGGGGGATATGGGTACCACTTGTTTGGTGCTTGGAGATAGGGTAAATAAGGTAGCTAGCTACAATACAGAATCCACCTGAAACATACTTAATTATTGTTAGTACAATTAGTATGGGTAGATTTTCTGTGATTGGTTGAAGAGTGGGATCAAAGTCTAAAACTATTTGGAGTTTAGTGTCAAGTCAAGAGTCAAGACACACTCAGCAATATCTAACAATATGGTTAAAAGCTCTGTATCACACAGTGTGTAAGAAGACCATGAAAGCTCTTCATTCGCTTGTGTGTGAAGTTTTTTTTTTTTTTTTTTACTGTTTTTACTTACTGTTATTGGCTTTTTACTCACAAAGCTTTTATTGCACGTACAGTAACTGTCTCTCCTGTGCTGCGCTGTGTGCAGTACACACACGGAGGGCTGAGTCCTGCCCCTCAGGGCTCCTCAGAGCAGAGGAGAAGAGACAAAATAGTGCGGTGATAAATGGCAGCAAAACACAGTAGACTCTCCCACTGAGCTGAAATGAAACGAGTGCACATAAATTAGGTAAATAACATAAATAAACAGCCTCTGCTGCATTTTGCTGTCATTTATGGTTGCGTATATCCTCTCCTCTCCACTGCTCTCTTGTGTGTCAGCGAGGGCTCCTTGTGTGTGTGTGTGTGTGTGTGTGCTGAACACACAGCGCAGCAGAGGAGAGACAGTGAACCAGTTGAATTGCTTGAGTTGATGACAACTACACTTGTTACGTTACTGTAAGTGCAATAAAAGCACGAGTAGAAACCCAATAAGAGTAATTTATTAATGTTACCCACGCAAAAGAACAACACACCTGCAATTACTGCTTATCACCATATGGTGCCGCCAAAGAGAACGAAACGGAGATCTTTGAGATTGCCACTTTAAGCCCTTTAACGATTTAAGCCCTTTAAGATCCATCTTCGTGACTACTGCGTGATACAGATGATACAGATGAAAACCCTGGAAAAAGCTAGTAAGTGGACCTTGAGTTTGAAGTGTTTTGTCAAGCCCATGTTGTTGCTGTTTTTATGTGCAGCATACCCATTCCCAGGTGAGTCCCGATGATGCAGTCGTCAGAGCTCCTCTCTCGGACGCTGCCGCGGTATGACGTCCCCGTCACGCGCATGGAGCTGCTTCGCCGGTGGTGCTCCGGACCTGCATCAGGCTCCAACACTGCTGCAAAACACACACACACAGAAAAATACTCAAGAATGATGGTTTAAATAGAGAAGAAGTCAGGCTTGAAACTCTTGTATGTATTCATGTATGTGTTCAGAGTTTCCCCCGAAAACGCAGATAATCCCCACATTGTGTGTTCTGCTTTACCATTGCTCTTGATACCCAGGAAGCGTGACAGCTTGCTCTGGCAGCGTTCCTGTTCATCGTAGGTCAGGAGCTGGTGGATGAACTGCCAGATCAGTTGCTTGGCCGGAGTGTCCAACACTGGAAACACATCTACAATCAGGGTGTCCACATTCCTGCAAACACACACACACAAAACCCCAGTAAACATAAATGTTATCTTTATATAACCAACCCGTGTGCAGCGCTTGGTAACTGATTGTCATTCAATGTGAGGATTTAGCTTAGATGTATATTCTCTGCATTTGTAATGACAAATATAGCTGAGAATGTGGTAGAGGATGAAAACAGATTATCAAAAGGTGGGAGGAGAGCTGTTTATGCCTTCAAGTGTTTTACTACACACATTTACAGTAGAATTTGATTGGTATTGGTTTTAATCCTGCTGCATCACATGTTTGCATCAGAAAAAAAAAGCGCACATAATACTGATTCCTGATAATTTCCTCATCAGCAACACTAATTCTCCAACATCTCTTAAATACTATCAGTGCCTAATGGGAGATATGAACTTCCTGCTTAGCTATGTGCATTCATTTTCACATTGCTCATCCCTTACACCACCTTTGTCTCCTGCCTGCACTGCCTTATATACAGTGTACAGTAAAAAAAAAAAAAACTGTTTCCCAGGCAACAGCTGATCTTCTTTCATTACTTGTCAATGTAAGCTAGCTTTGACAGATACTGAAAACTCTCTTGGTAGCAGCCAACCCCCATAAGTACACTGATGTTTCCTGAGTGAGAAACTGTCTGAGTATTTCAAAGATGATGAAGATGATTATAATGATTATTAAACATGTTATGAATCATGGTGTGATTGTTGGTTGGAAACAGTGGGGAGGGGGCTTTGTTCTTAGATTTTAGAAAGTTCCATCAGAATTTCTAACTTTCCAAAAATCTCTAGGACAAAGAATTAGACCCCCTTGCAGCTCTCCTCCCTTCATCCTGTTTATGTCTGTTTATTGACCCTCCATCCCACTGACCTGTGCTGGAAGAAGGTCTCCAGGGCTTTGCAGACGGTGTACCTCTCCTGGATGGTCAGCAGGTGGTCCAGCTGCTGGCTGAATGTCCGCCCGTGGACTTTGATGCTTGGTGGAAGAATCTCAGCCACCCACTGGAGAGAACTGAGGGCTGGAGACCTGCACAGCGAGCACAATGGAGCATGATCATTATAGAAAGGTGGTTCTGATATTACTCTCTTAGTCTCAGCGCTACTGAACTACTGAAAATGCCAACTCAAAATGTCAGGTTTCTTGTCTACTCACTTGGATCGCGGTAACGTGGTGGGAGCCAGGTTGGGAGATTCCTCTGGGTCTGTTTGGTCTGAAGAGTAGTCAGAAGGACCTTCTTCTACAACCAGAGTGGGCATCGCCCCGCTGCCCTGCAGCATGGACACCACCTTCTCATGGGAACAGTTCCTACAGGGAGAAAACAAGAGAGTGAACGCGAGAGGATGAATGAAATGATGGAGAGAGAAAGAGTTGATTGACTTTAACTATAGACTATAAGGCTGATGGATTGAAGTCTTATAAGCATTATGTTATCTACTACGAGACTAACTGTATCATGTAACAGAGTTCCTAACCTTTTTTTGGCTTGTGAACCTGTTGTGTACCGGTTGTAACCAGTAAAACTAAAAAGTAATTCTTTCCTTGTTATAACTAAAGAATTTTTAGAGTGAAAAAAGAATAATTGTCATATTTATGGTAGACCATCCTTTTCTTTACATAAGATGTACTGTACTGACAAGTCAAAGCTGTGAAGCTGTACTGTATGATTTCAGATGATTAACTTATGCTTTCTTTGTAAACACTACACTGAATGCCTACACATATCTTGTGCTTGTATTTTCTTTCTCTCTCTCTCTCTTTCTCTGGTGAACAACTCCCACTGTTTTCCCGATCGCCTCCTACTGCTGCAGCACCGTGTAATCAGGGAGCGCAGCAAAATTATACAGCGCCAATCAAATCAGTACATCAGGAAGCCATGGGAACAGCACTGTGAGCCTTCCCTTCACATGGCTATTAGGGGGGCAGGATGAGTAACACTGTTTCTTCTCACAGCATTGGATATATTGGTTGATATACTGTATTTGCTGAGCGCGTATAGGTACAATTCAATTTCATCCGCGCTGAATTTTTTATCTCCACTCCCACACTTGCTCTCTGAAATCCAGAGGCAGAAGGTCAAGAAGTTGTAAAGTCCACAAAACAACTACGACGACTCCCACAACTTGCTCACGTGTGTCTTGCTGAGAGTTAGATGAGAAGATCAATACCAAGAGTGGTATCGATCTTCTCATCTAACACTTGGCAAATAATTTGATGTGTTTCCCCCAAATGCCAAACTATTCAGCCTATTTACAACACATCTGTACATGTGTTTTTCCCCAAATTAGTTTTATGATGAAATTTTTTTTAAATTGTACTTGTTTCCCTTCCATTCTGGCTTATTCCACTGCCGCCAAAATAAGAAGAGATATAGGAGATGTCTTATTTTGAGAGTTTATTCCTGACTGAAACTTCCATTTTTTTCATTGACAGGAAGCAGAATGCAGTGCTGTTTTAATGCACAAATGGTGAAATAATGATGACACAGTTCTTTGACAAAACCAAATAAAAGCTTCATGTGCTCTGTGGTGGATTATCTGGTACTGTGGAAGCTGTTTTTCATACTGAGTGAGAATGAATACCACCAGATGGCTTCTCCTGGAGAGAAACAAGCCCTGATATCTCTAAATATACAGTCTAAGTTCAAGATCTTGGACAGTAGGCAAAGACAAAATACTACTACTACTACTGCTACTAATAATAATGTTATCCATTAAAAAACAGACCTCATGTCCAGTCCATTGAGGAATAGGATACGGTCGCCTGGTTTCAGTCCACATTCCTCAGCAGGACTATCTGAGAGGGAGACAAAGATGGCAGAAAATCAGAGATTGAAAAGGGAACCTGGCACAATCTCACTGGCTAACAAGGTGCATGGAACAGACGGGCATACCAGGGAAAGATGGTGACTAATGTGATGCTGTCAATCCGTGAATGACATCCAAAAAAGCCCATCAACAAACGAGATGATCTCCATGCTAAATCTTATTACATAAGGAAACAGTGCTGTCAAAACAATCCCCAGTGGAATCTGTGCTGATTGCGGTGCACCCATCAACTGTCGCCTCCTCATCCATCAACACAGCTGCTGTATTTCTCACACATTGAATGTCATGTCACCTTTTTTTTTTTTTTTTTTTTTTACCTGAAGTTTGGATACAACAAGCTATTCATGTGATAATGCAGCAGGTGCAGGTCCGGGCACATTCGCAGGCCGCGAGACAGACTTTATATCACAGAGTTTGCGGTTTCCTGCAGTAGATATCAGTAAAGATCTCTGTTCAGATCACGATGAGAGACATGCTATCCACCCCCACTATCTCCAGATCAACCTCCATAAGGCCCACTGAGTCAGTCCTCTCTGGCCGCTTCAGCATACAATGGTGGGAGATGATGGTGGGCGGGAACAGTGCCGTCATCATCAAATACACACACGCATACGCACACACACACACACACACAAACACACACCTCTCTCCTCACCGAGGAACCTGGCAAAGTCCCTCAACAGTAACTTCACAGCCTCTCGTCTGCTGCTTTTGTTGCAGTAAGCCACTATAGTTAATTAGGTGAGCTTTTACTGCAGGAAATTTAGAAATCAGAGTAATTAAAAAAGCTCTAAATAGCCAAATACACCAATTAATATTCAAAAGTAAGTTTGAGCAGCTGGGCATATTTTATTCAAAGCTGTGGAAATAGGAAATGCAGGTAAACCAAAAAAAAAAAGAAAAAGAAAAAAAATTAAATTTCTGCATTTCTGACCTGAGGGAGCAAATGAACAGGACTTTGTAGTTTATTTCCTTTGATGTAAATCTATAAGTAAAAGACGTTTTAATCCATAGAAGGTGCTGAGGGGACTGGACAATGAGGACAAATTTAGTAACCTTAAAGAATTAGTTTGACATTTTTGAGATACCACTTAACGTTAAGCTAAGCTAATCGGCTCCTGGCCATAGCCTTATACTGAGCACATATGAAAACTAGCTAGCCTGGTTCTGTCTGAAGGTAACAAAATCTGCCTACCAGCATCTCAAATGTTCACTAATTAACACCTTATATCTAATTTTTTTAAATAAAAACCAAAGGTTAAAAATGACACTGTGGTTTAACGTGGGTTACGTTAAGAAATAGTCCTGTACATAACCTTCCCCATTTCCAGTCTTTATGCTTAGCTAAGCTAAGCTAACTGTCTCCTAGCTGTAGCTTCATGCTTAACAAACACACATCAGAGTGGTACTGATTTTAAGAGGTACTCCATTTTTAAGGTATTTCCAAAAATGTCCAACTATTCCTTTAATAAATGATTTTGATGTCATATTTTGGTTGTAATATTAGTTTAAGTTTGTAGCAGCATTACAGAGCATGTGCTGTATATGGTCCTCTGTAGAAACATCAAAAAATAAAAGCTAGTCAATCTGAATGCGAGGATGTTTTTCTGAGACTCTGCAAAGAAAACGATAGGACATTCAGATTTTACCTGACATTGTGGATATGCAAAATCATAAGTTAAATAATCACATTACAGTTCATAACATTGTGATGAAGTGTGAGAAGTGCATGATAACAAAAAGCATTGATTATGAAAGCATGATAAAACTGTGATGTTTATACATCTCTTTTTTATTTGTAAAAGATTTGTTGTTCCTTTTTTAAATCATCAATTTCTACAAAATAATAATGCATCATGACAATTCTAACATTATCTCAGCATAAGTGATGGACTCAGCATATAGTGATTGCACTGAACATATAAATAAACATAAATCATACAAGTGATATACTTCCAAACTCTAGAAACATGAAATTATTGCTTTCCTTTCCTCCCCCCCCCCCCCCCCCCCCCAAAAACAACAACAAAAGAAAACCATTACTCAGGGTTTGTAAAAAAACTCCAGATAGATAAAAGTGTGTAAAATCCCTGAATGTAACTGCCTAGCATTGACTGATGGCTATAAGAGTCTGTTACTGCACAGTACAGCCTGTTCTGAGTATTTTCCTCTTAACATTTCATTGGTGAGTCAGACAAATCCACTTCCTGGTACACTCATAGTCACACGCACACTCACACCTCCTGATCACCTTTAACCCCCAGCGGCTGGCACCACAACAGGCTCACCCACATAAAATACATCCGCCCTCCCTTCGCCAGCCAACACACAACAATGTTTGGGTCAAACCACCACACGCAGAGAGAAGGCGTCTCTCTGTACTGTACTGTACTGTACTGGTGTTTAATATAGAAACAGTACCTGGGATAACGGAGTCGATGCAGACGGGAGCGTGGCCTCGCAGTGTGAAGCCGAAGGTCTTCTTCCCCCTGTAGACGCGAACGATCCTGAGGAAGAGATGAATAATGGAGAAGCCGATTTACAGACAGAGCCACAAACATTTTTCTTTTAAATGGAATCATCACATCACACTCCTCCTTTATATACAAGTCCTTAAACTTAAATAAAAGTAAATAAAAATAAATTCTTAAGGTGACACAAAATAAAATATGGTACAGTGTGGTATGTATGTGTTCATTTGAAGAACTTTTGAACACTTTCAGCAGCCACATCTCACTTTAAGTCATTCCCAAACTTCATGTTTCAACTGGAAATAAATCAAATCACATAATAATACATCGTCAAAATGCTACTTCAGTGTAACTTAAAGTATTTTCAATGTATTTCTTTTGTTAATCAATGTCAGATGATATAGCAGAGGTCAATTACTTTCCTCATCGATCCACCAGCAATTTTCAATGTGACTAGGGCTGCAACTAACGGTTATTTTTACTATTGATCAATCTGTCCATTGCCTTTTTGAGTCATGGATTAATCGTCGATAAAATATGAGAAAACTGTGAAAAATACCAAGGTGATGTGTCCAAATATCTTGTTCTTTCCAAACAATAGTCTGTTTACAATGATATAAAATAGAGAAAAGTAGCAAATTCCCACATTTGAGAGGCTGGAACCAGAGAATGTTTTGCATTTGACTAATTGTTAGATTCATATTCTGTTGATCCACTTGCCGTTTAATTTATCAGCACCAAATGTGACATCATCTAACTGCACATGACACACTCTCGTGCTTAACAGCAGTTCTGTGAATAGACGGGGAGGCCAGCTGTCTGTGGATGGAGCAATCGCTCACTGCTGTTTACAAGGCTGATTGTACTTCACTTTTGTTTTGATTCGTCACTTCCTGTAGGTGGGAGTCTGAACAAGCGGGGATATGATGCTGTTCTTTACTGCAATCTAACTCTGTGATTTACATTTCTGTCTTTTCTTACATAATGATACCAACGAGTGCAGCCTCACACATCTTTCTCTGTGTTTTTTCCAAAATAAAAATCAGTCAGGATGTACTCAACGTAGAAAAAAAAGCTTTGACATTTTGCTGATGATGGTGCTTCGCTCTCATTCACCCCAGTGGCGGATCCTCCTGTTACATTAAAGAGGAGACACTTATGCTGTTTATTCACTGTGAGTTGCCATGGAAACGACTCAAGGCAACACTGCCTTGATATGTAAACAGGGGGAAGACAAAAAAAAGACGAAGGGGGAGAGAAAACAGACAAATCTGTTCTTTGATAGCCGTGAACACTGGCTCTTACGTAAGACGAGCTAAATGCAGATGGGTGGATGGGGTGTTGCGTGTGTGTGAGGGGGCTGTTGGGTGTAATGCTGCACAGCCACAAAGAGCGACGCAGCATCAGCTTTGAGCACACTTGACAAACTGAGTGTTTGTCACACTCAGGCTGCTCAAGGCCTCTCCTGACTCCCCGGGATCTCCATACTTTTACATACTTTAAATATTACATAACAAACCCAAAAAGGAATCAATCAGTCCCTGCTTAATGAAATCCACTGGGAAATCAACAACTGGCTCATTGTGCAGCAGCTCTAGCAGTGACCCAAAAAGACAATTGGCCAATCTATGGAGATTGACTTTGTGCATCTACTGTATACCAGCAGAACGTTTTGTCTATATCTCTAGTTACTGTGGAGACACAACAGTTACACAATCCTCTTGAGGTGAGAAAGTACCAGCACGCAGCACAACTTCTTACTGTGACTGTGCCACTTATCCCACATGATGTAATCACCTATTTAACGCAATCACTTCTCTCTTATTGTTGTGGGACCTGCCAATAAGGTTACACTTGACGGGTTCAGCCATACGTTTTCACCTCCATGTGGATGAAGACATATCTTGGGATTTAGTGAGTTAGCTTGGTGTGGGAATGTGGGCGTGCACTGCCACCCCTGTAATCCTGCACTAAGTCTATTGAGGTGTTATTAATTGTGCTGCCGTGTAATCAGTGTGTTTGTGGGTGGAGGATGAGCAGGAGAGGTTGAATGGTCGAGGGCTTTACAACGCTGCAGGATTTATGTGTTGAATAGGTGATGAGCTAGGCATAAGCAGATGATTGTTTCAGTTTCAAGAAGCTAAAGATGATGTTTGACTATAAGCTGAGTAACGTCTAACTTATACTGAAGGGTGTAAAAACATCATATATACACTGATTTTTGGGGTTTTCTAAGAGCAGCTTTGTGGACGGGAGAATCAGAAGATGAGAGGTAAACATTTCACAGAGAAAGACAACAATAGAAGACACAACGTCCCGTGTTTTATATACATTTTCAAAACATCCTGCCTGTAAATGTCTGAATAATAAAGTGAATCTTTGACTGCTGCATTACATGTTGAGATAAATCAAATTCCTACAGTAATAAAGCACTTAACCCAAGAGACTCAAAACAAGACCAAAAAAAACAACAAATTAGGAGTCATGTGCTCACCTCTGATTGGGTCCAATGGGGGGATGTGCAGTTTTCCCAGAGACGGACTTCCTCAAGCCCCTGTCTCTCTCCGCCTCACCCCTCCCTCCGGGTTCCCCTCCATCCCTGGGCACTGAGCTGGCCCGTTTGGACCCGTGGTGGCGCTCAGAGTGATCCTCGCTCCGACTGCGCCGGACTCTGCTGTGCGGCTCGCTGATGCTCTTGCTGCGGCAGAGCTTGTTGATCACGTTCTGGGAGACGGCCTCGTCGAAGCGCTGCCGGTGCTTCTTGGGAATGAAGATTCTGGCGAACATGGTGGCATGTGAGGAGAATAAGACGGTGATATTAAGTTTTTGTCCACAAGAGTTGCCTCAGAAAAGGAGTAGGAAAGAGGACGGATCTACATCACTGATCCACTTCGATCCATTTTGAAAACATACGGTCCATAAGCAAAGATCTTTGATTTCCGGTGAAATTACAGCAGCAAGTCAAACATCCAGCACCAGCAGGGATTTAAAAGTAATAACCAACTCGATCACTGCTGAAATTATGTTTAGAATCCAAGTCAGCACTATTTAAATTCAACAGGCTTCAAGACATTCAAAGAAAAGAAAAAAGGCTTTTGATGGACAGGTGAGGAGTCTGTCCCCCTGGAGGTTACTACCGTCCCCGGAGAGGAAAAAAGAAAGGAGAAGTTGAATGAGAAGCCAGAGAGAAAATATATTTCTCTGAGGAAAGAGACAGTGAGGAAATCTTTCTGTCACTCGCTGCTTGCTGGAGTCTGACTGCTGCAGCGTGAGATATCAGAGCCAGAATACAGCAAGAGAAAAAGATGTGGGAGTGAGCGAGCATGGGATTTCTCCTCTGCTATCTCTCTCTCTCTCTCTCTGTCTCTCTCTCTCCATCTACAGTATCTCATTCTCACTCTCTCACTCTCCTACACTTCCGTCCACGCCTCACCTCTGTGTCACTCTGTCAGTGTGAGTACAGAGCAGGAACCTGTCATCATCCTGTTGACCTCAGACCTTACCAATTTTCACATTTTGACAAAGGAACTCAACCCACAGCATTGTACGTTTTTCAGCTCTATGAGGTAAAAGACAAGCATAATTAACTGTAATGTAAATGTAATTACTAGTTGAATTGTAGAGAATAATAAAGAGTCCAGTCCATATCATAATAAAAAAGCTCTGCTGATGACATTTTCACAACATATCAACCAAGCCCCCTGGAAGAGCGCTGGGCTTTGAAGAAGAATTTGACATAGTGGCCAAACCACCGAATTACAATGTCACGTGATGCTGTCGGGCCCAAAAAGACTTTTTCCCATAGATGTCCGTAAATTAGTGGATACATTTTTTTGAGTGCCACAACCCCCACCAAATGACTCATTTCACTATCAGAATTTGATCCATTCAGTCTGATCACATTTAGAAAGTCTAGAAGAACTGCACGATTGAACTGTTTTATCCCCATTCAAGTTAGCCAGAGGGCTAAACCAGAAGTTAGCGGTCTCAGTTGGCCCATTGGGCCAACAGAATGTGCGCAGTATGTTTTCAGGAAGTAGCTTTTTTGGCTTCATGCGCCACCGAGCAACTTTCATAAGAACGAACAGGGCCTCTCCTCCGATGCTGTATCCAGTTCTCTCTATACATCCATGGGTGTAACTCTATCACTCAGTCACGCGGCATTCGGCTGGCCAGTGATGTAACTTGAGCCCCTCCCAAAGTCAAAGGCAGTAACGTTGTAACCTCTGTAAAACAAGTTGTCTTCTTTTGTTGTTGTATGGACTAAACAAATGAGATACAACATGCAAATTTAATTTATCAGTTTTAGAGGTGCTGGTAGGAAGATTAACTTTGGACAGAGCTAGGCTAACTGTCTTCCCCGTTTTCTAGTCTTTATGGTAAGCTAAGCTCACCAGCTGCTGGCTCCAGCAATACAATTAACGTACATACATGAGAGTGGTATTATATTGATCTTCTCAACTAACTTTGTAAATAAGCATATTCCCCCAAATGCCAAACTTTTCCTTAAATTGTGCTATTAAATGAATTTGAAGGACCATGGATGTTCAGTAATACTTTCCCTTGATAAATCAATATTGCTTTGAAAGAACTGTACTATAAAGACTTGATTGTGTGTGCATGTATGAAAAACAATGTCTCATTAAAAATAAGTAATTTTCTGATCAAGTTCAAATTTGAATGTAAACTTACCAAAAACGAGTAAGTTACTCTTTCCAGTTTTGGACCTGGGAACCGTACTTTATATTCTAGACAAGGTAAACTAATCTGCATGATGTATTACTATACATACTGTACAAGTGTGCACCCTTGTTTTGGCTTACCATTATATTTAACATGTGTCTCTCTGTCAGTTTCTGCGGGCCCATTGGCAGTCAGACCCCTACTACACATTTATAGAGTGGATGGCACCACCTGCTCCATATTACCTCAGCCAAATAGAAGACTTTTGTATCCCTCCTCTTGGAAGGAACCACTCTGCGCCGCCAGGGCACCAGAACAGTAAAAAGTTTGGACACACCTTCAAGGGTTTTTTTCTATTTATTATTTTCTACATTGTCAAACAACACCAAAGACATCAAAACTATATAATAACACATATGGAATTATGTAGTAAACAAAAAAGTGTTAAAAAAAAACATTCAGATTCCTCAAGTTGTTGTAATGTTTTCTCATATTTTGGTTAGTGTCACCAAATATATAATTGTGTTTAGAGCTCACAGTAATTTCCTCCTCAGTAGATATGATCAGATTTTTTTTCCTTTTCTGAAACCTTATTTTATGTTTTTAAAACTTTTGTCTATCAAGAGGAAAATTCACCCCTCAAGCTCTCATGATTTCTCAATGAAATTATTCACCTGCCACTAGAAAGTGACCTTTAAATATAAAATATGAGAAAACAACACAAAAAAAGTTTGGGTGTCTTTTCAAAACTGGCAGTGAAACAGCTTCAAATTAAATCAGGTTTATATTATGTGTCTTCTTGTACATGTGATCTGGATTCACCTCTTCAAAGTGAAAGTACAAGTGATTTTATATGAACATGTAACATAAAGGTGAAATGGGGAACAGAATGAGGATGTAAGATGAAAAACTGCAGCTTCTTTGCCCTCCTCAACAGCTAGCTTAACGTTAGCCCCAAGGACTGCATCAAGTCCTCTGAGTGGTGAGATGTTTTTAGTGAAATGTCTTGACAACTATATGGATTGCCAGTTTTAGTACAGATATCAATAGTGCAGAGATGATGAACTCTAATGACTTTCTAATGACTGGTGATTCCCTAAACTTTGTGTTTAGTGCTACATGGCAAATGTTAGCATGCTCACATGCTAAAACTAAGATCATGGTAAACATTATACTTGCTAAACATCAGCATGTTAGCATTGTCATTGTGAGCATATATATATATATTGTTAAGACCCCTCCCTTTCTGCCTGCACTGGTTTAATTAGCCACTTCCTGCTGGAGTTGGCAGTCAGGGAGGGTCCTTAAAATAATGTGGTGACACCTGGCTAGGCCTCCACCAAGGCTATATCTACCAGTCTGGTCTCATTGTCTCTCACTCTCTCCTAGGCTCCACATCTCTCCAGGTTTTGGGTTTGTTTTGCCTTTTTTCCCTGCACTCAACAGTTGCATACATATCTCTCACTCATCCATACATTTCATCCATTACTGATGCAACCACTCTCCACACCACGTGCTTTTTGTAAATAGTTATGTTGTTTGATTTCTAATAAAACATTCAATTGGCACTTTAACCTGGCTTGTCTCCCCTCTTTGTCACATACACTGAGCCAGTTTGTGACTAACATATATATATGCATTCAAATTTGAACTTGATGAGAAAATTACTTATTTTTAATGTGAATTTGTGTGTATTTTTCATACATGTACACACAATTAAGTCTTTATAGTATAGTTCTTTCAAAGCAATATTGATTTATCAAGGGAAAGTATTACTGAACATCCATGGTCCTTCAAATTCATTTAATAGCACAATTTAAGGAAAGGTTTGGCATTTGGGGGAATATGCTTATTTACAAAGTTAGTTGAGAAGATCAATATAATACCACTCTCATGTATGTACGTTAATTGTATTGCTGGAGCCAGCAGCTGGTGAGCTTAGCTTACCATAAAGACTAGAAAACGGGGAAGACAGTTAGCCTAGCTCTGTCCAAAGTTAATCTTCCTACCAGCACCTCTAAAACTGATAAATTAAATTAGCATGTTGTATCTCATTTATTTAGTCCATACAACAACAAAAAAAGACAACTTGTTTTACAGAGGTTACAACGTTACTGCCTTTGACTTTGGGAGGGGCTGCATGAAGTCCAGTGCAATAGTATGTCAACTAGGTTAATTTGTACTAGCAAGCTAAAACATTCACTAAACACGGCTAAGTTCAAATGAACGTTAGCAAACTGTAAGTTACCGTAATTCTCCAGGGTCATATCTAGTGCTAGGTCAGTCTGCATGTGATTTTAGCTTTATAAAAAAACAATACATTGATATTATAGGTGTAGGACGGTTTATTAAAAGAACTTTACATGATAGGCAGATATAAGTTACCTACCGCGGTAGCAGTCGGCGGTGAGTGATGGTAAATTTGCTGTCAGTGAAGAAAGAAAAAAGGCCTGCCAAGTGTGGTCACTAAATGTTGCACTACGCATGTCCTAAACTCAGAGATGATTTTTGGCTGGACCACAACAGCGGGTCCAGCCCTAATTACATCACTGAGTGAGTGATAGAGTTACACCCATGGATGTATCGAGAACTGGATACAGCGTCGGAGGTGGGGCCCTGTTCGTTCTTTTGAAAGTTGCTCAGTGGCGCAGGAAGCCAAAAAAGCTACTTCCTGAAAACATACTGCCCAATAGGCCAACCGAGACTGCTATCTTCTGGTTTAGCCCTCTGACTAACTTGAATGGGGATAAAACAATTCAATCGTGCAGCTCTTCTAGACTTTCTAAATGTGATCAGACCGAATGGATCAAATTCTGATAGTGAAATGAGTCATTTGGCGGGGGTTGTGACACTCAAAAAAATGTATCCACTGATTTACAGACATCTCTTTCACAATGTAGGCCTATGGGAAAAAGTCTTTTTGGGCCCAACAGCATCACGTGACATTGTAATTACGTGGTTTGGCCACTATGTCAAATTGGCTTCAAAGCCCAGCGCTGTTCCTGGGGGCACATAATATAAACCTGATTTAATAAGAAGCTGTTTCACTGACAGTTTTGAAAAGACACACAAACTTATTTCTCATATTTTGGTTGGTGTGATCATATAATTTGGTTTAGAGCTCTCAGTAACTTGGCTGACTCTGACAATCTGTAGAGTTAGACTTCCTCCACCCGTCCACCAACAAAAACAAAAACAAACAAAAACACAAACAAGTCAACACACACACACACACACACA
Organism: Scomberomorus guttatus; assembly: GCA_038419695.1. Taxonomy (NCBI): domain Eukaryota; kingdom Metazoa; phylum Chordata; class Actinopteri; order Scombriformes; family Scombridae; genus Scomberomorus; species Scomberomorus guttatus. Next base: position 16,912,712 of record CM076465.1, on the reverse strand, counting down.
CACACACACACACACACACACATATATATATATTTATTTTTAAATTTATTTATTTATATATATTACATTGCCTGGTTTTACAGAATGTCTTATTCTGTTCTGTCACCTAGTCTGTGATGTCACAAAGCATCACCCTCTACATCACCTGGCTTTACAGTTTCTTAACAAGTTAGACAGTTAGTCAGTCAGTGGTTCACCTAGTGCCAACATTATCTCCTGTGAGACAATTTCGACTTTGTACACAAAGAAGATGGAAAAACAATCGCAGAACAACATGAATCTAACATTCATGCCAATTCCTCTGAATGCAGCAGAGAGGAGGAAAATTAAAAGGAGGGCTAGCAGAGCAGAGCCAGTTGTTTTTGTGGAGCCTTCAAACTCCACAAGGAAACAACCAGAAGCAAAAGCTGCTTCTGACCAAGTCTCGGCCGTGAGGAGAAACAGTTCCAAAGAGCCTGTTTTGTTTCTGGACAAACTGGCCTCCACCAAGACACCAGAGGTGAACTTTACTTTTGGAAGTCCATCTACCCAGAAGAAGCCTGTTGTTTCAGGTCAGTGTTCAGCCTCCAAAAAAGAAGCAAAGGTTGCCTGTCCATCCACCCAGAAGAATGTGAAAAGACAGGAGCCTTTTGTTTCAGGAGAGCGTTCAGCCTCCAAAAAAGAAGCAGCAAAGGCTGCTTCTCAACAACCCGCCATCCAGAGCCGGATGAGGAAAGGGCCCAAACAGAGGGAGCATAAAGTAAAAGCTCCTGAGGAATCTGCGACTCTGCCTTGTGGAGCGGAGAAGGACAAGCAGATTAATCCAAAAGAGGTCATCAGCTTGGTGAAGACCACCTTGAACAAGCTGAACGCTGAAACATTTCAAGACTGCATGAAACAACTCCAAGATGTTTCAGTGGACACAGAGGAAAGGTTGAACTCAGTCATCAACCTCATCTATGAGAGAGCCATGTTGAGGCCAAACTCATCTGTGCTGTATGCCAACATGTGCCGCTGTCTCACAAAAGTAAGTCACGTGTCTGTTCTTATCCCTTAACTTTTAAAGTACAGCAGTATACATTATAGTATACACACTGACAATAGAAATGATATTTAACACCAGATAAAATAAATGAATTGATGTTACAGACAAACAATCAACTATGCATTAAGACAAAAAGACATAAAACATAAAATCAGGTCTGAGTTGAGTAGATGATACTTTTTAAACAATGTGTGCTCTGAGCGTTGAAAAAAAGAAAAATAAGACCACATTTTTGTGACATTTCTGACCTTAATTTGTGGCAATTATAATTTAATTTTGTGTCTCAAATGCTCATGACAGGATTAAGGAAATAAAGTAGTACACATTTATCACTTTTAACTCCACCGTTAATGATATTTTCTTCATTTCTTTCCATATGAATATTACATTGTTTTCAAATGGATGTGAGTTGACTATTTTCTAACAAAGATTCCTTATGGTTTTCTACTCTTCAGGTGAAAGTCCCAGCAAAAGACGACCCGGAACTCAGAGTCAGTTTTCAAACACTGCTCATCAGACGCTGCCAGGCCGAGTTTCTGAAGAACCACGGCAGAGACAACACCTTTGAGGAGAGGCAGAGTAGAGATGTAAGAACTATATTTTTTCTGTTTAATTATCATAACTACCAAAGTTTTTCTTAACAGGGAGGGGAGTCAAAAGAGACTGAAAATATCTGAATGATCTGATGATAATATCAATAATAATTCATGTTGACCCTGACACAAAGCACAGTTGAACATGTTTGTTTTCTTATGATTTCTCAACAGGAAGAAGAGCACCAGCGACTGATGACTGAGCTGGATAACGCCAAAGCATCCCGTCGTTCTGTGTCGACCATTAAGTTCATTGCGGAGCTCTTCAGGCTTAGGATGTTGAGCGACGCAGTGATGCACAGCTGTGTCCAGAGGCTTCTAAACAACGAGGATGAAGAATCTCTGGAGTGTCTCTGTCACCTCCTTGACAATATCGGTAAGGAGCTGGAGCTGCTGACGCCGAAGAGAGCCATGGACAGGTACTTCAAGAAAGTGGCTGACATCATAAACGGGAGAAAGACGTCATCCAGAGTATCTGACCTGCTTAAAGACACGACAGATCTCAGACAGAGAAACTGGATTCCTGAAAACACAGATGAGATCTTTATGGAAGATAAGCGTCCAGATGACAGTCCTGACAGCCTCTCCTCAACCCTGCAGCCATCTTCAGGACACTGCACCATTACCCCGTCATCTGCTGTGGGACAGTCCTCATCACGGCCTGCAGTCTGTGAAGAAGAACCAGAGACTTGCCAAACTCCAGTTAAACTCTTGCTGACCGAGGATGAGATGGAGGAATTCTCAGAGGCCATAATTGATAAATATCTGAGAACAGATGACTTGAAAGAGGCACTGCGTATCATGTCCCAACTTAAGTGCCCATCTCTCTTCCATGTTTTTGTCAGGGATGCTGTGGACTTGACGTTTGAGTGCAGCAGCAGGACTCGGAGGCAGGCGGGCCTGTTGCTGCATGAACTCGTCAAATCGGGGGTTCTGCATACAGAGCAATTCTTCAAAGGACTGAAAGAGATCTTGGAGGTCGCGGACTACATTTCTGCAGATGTGCCTGAAGTATGGCTGGGTCTTGCTGAGATCCTCAGCCCTGTGCTACATGAGGGAGGCGTCTCCATGGCAGAACTCTTTGGGAAAATCAAAACTCTCGTTCCTCTTGGACCAGCTGGTGTGCTGCTGGCTAATATTCTCACCGTGTTGTCCAGCAGCATCACACAGAAAACCATCAAAGTGATGTGGACCAACGCTGGAATCAGATGGGAGGATTTCCTTCACAGCAGTGACAATATAAATAAGTTTAAGGCCGACTGGAAGGTGGAGTACACCGAAGGAGTGGAGGCTGACTCTGACAATCTGTAGAGTTAGACGTCCTCCACCCGTCCACCAACACCCCCCCCCACCACCACCACCACCCCCCCACCCCCACATTCCTTCTACCACAAACCCCAACCGTCCCAAACATCTCCATCTCCTCAACTTTCCTCAAGGACAGAAGTTTCCTTAAAGAAAGGTGAGGAGATGTGAATGCATTACAAACCTTCTTGGCCCCTTTCATTTTTATTTAACAAGTCAAAAAGACTGCCTCCCCACCCCACCCCCACATTCCCCCTGCCTCAACCCCAACCGTCCCAAACATCTCCATCTCCCCCCCCACCCACCCCACACATTCCCCCTGCCTCAACCCCAACCGTCCCAAACATCTCCATCTCCCCCCCCACCCACCCCACACATTCCCCCTGCCTCAACCCCAACCGTCCAGAACATCTCCATCTCCACCCCCACCCACCCCACACATTCCCCCTGCCTCAACCCCAACCGCCCAGAACATCTCCATCTCCTCACCTTTCCTCAAGGACAGAAGTTTCCTTGAGGAAAGGTGAGGAGATGTGAATGCATTACAAACCTTCTTGGCCCCTTTCATTTTTATTTAACAAGTCAAAAAGACTGCCCCCTCACCCCACCCCCACATTCCCCCTGCCTCAACCCTAACCGGCCCAAACATCTCCATCTCCCCCCCCACCCACCCCACACATTCCCCCTGCCTCAACCCCAACCGCCCCAAACATCTCCATCTCCTCACCTTTCCTCAAGGACAGAAGTTTCCTTGAGGAAAGGTGAGGAGATGTGGATGCATTACAAACCTTTTTGGCCCCTTTCATTTTTATTTAACAAGTCAAAAAGACTTGTTAAATAAAAATGAATCTAAATTTGGGTGGCACAGTGGTGCAGTGGTTAGCACTGTCACCTCACAGAAGTTCTGGGTTCAAACCTGCTTCTTTCTGTGTGGAGTTTGCATGTTCTCCCTGTGTCAGCGTGGGTTTCCTCCGGGTTCTCCGGTTTCCTCCCACAGTCCAAAGACATGCAGGTTAGGTTAATTGGTGACTCTAAATTGCCCATTAATGTGAATGTTTTTTGTCTAAATGTGTCACCTCTGTGTGACCGATTGGCGACCTGTCCAGGTGACCTGTGTAGATAATAAATACTGAATTGAAATCTCTGGTTCCTTTTTGTCTTTAAACATTATGCCTTTTATCTTGCATATCCCAATTTTAACTGCTAGGTAAGCAGTATACTACCATGTTACATCACAAATACCATCAAAGCAACTATTTTAACAAATATAAATGTGGGGAAAAACCAAGAATATTTCCATTTAGATGATGTCTCCTGTTGTTGCAAAGACAGTTTTATTTCTTCTCTTTTCATTTCTTTAGTTCTTGCAGAATTCAATGTCTAGAAGGTCTACTATAGTCAATAATAGTCAATAGTCTTTCCAGTACAAGTAAAAATTAAATTCAGGTGAAGTCAAATGAACCAAAAATCACTAAACTTTCGCCCTTCATTTTCTATTAATATCCATAGAGACCTCATCACTGAGACAATGACTCAAATCACCACCAAACATATTTATTGACTGTGTGACTTACCTATTAACACAGGCTGACAGGTAAACACACATATTCAGTCTGTTGTTGTATGTAATATGATATTAACCTCATCATGACCAAAGTCATTTTGTAGAGGTATATTTTTTATTTTAACCCGTCCCTTTACTGAAATTAATCCACCCCTAAAAGGTCACTTTCTAGTGGCAGGTGCATAATTTCATTGAGAAATCATGAGAGCTTGAGGGATGAATTTTCCTCTTGATAGACAAAAGTTTTAAAAACATAAAATAAGGTTTCAGAAAAGGAAAGAAATCTGATCATATCTACTGAGGAGAAAATTACTGAGAGCTCTAAATAAAATTATATATTTGGTGACACTAACCAAAATATGAGAAAATATTAAGCAAAAAAAGTTTGGTTGTCTTTTCAAAACTGTCAGTGAAACAGCTTCATATTAAATCAGGTTTATAATATGTGTTCTTGTACATGTGAACAGGATTCACCTCTTCAAAGTCTTCAAGTGCAAGTATGAACATGTAACATGTAACTGTTTCTTTAGCACAGTGAACAGGTCACTAATTAACATGTTATATCTTGTTTGTTTAATCCACAAACAACCTAAATGTAAGAACGACATAAGGTTTTTACAGTTTTTAAGTCCCTTAGCTCTGCTAGCACAGTGCTTAGTCCAGCACCTAACCCCTGTAAAACCATGTGATGTTTTTACACTTCGATTTTTGTACATTGTGAGATATAATGTGTTAATTGGTGAGCTTTAGTGGTGCTGGTAGGTGGATTTTGTTAAATTCAGACAAAGGCATGCAAGCTGTTTCTCCGTTTCCAGTCTCTGTGCTAGGCAAAGCTAACTGTCTCCTGGCTTTAGCTTCATATTTATGGTAACATTACAGACATGAGATTGGTATCGATCTATTTCCCAAAATGTTGAACTGTTTCTTTAATGTTTTATACCATATGATAATCATATTTTGTTATAATTAGGCTGAGATTTTATGAAGGTATTTTAGCATAAAATAGAAATTGTGCACTTATAGCCCCAGTAAAGCTAAAATCCTTATTTTCAGCCAATTCCCCCATTTCCCATCTTTGTGCTAAGCAAAGCTAACCGCCTGCTGGCTCTATTTAGCATACAGACATGAGAAAGGTATTGATCTTCTCATCTAACTCTTGGCAGGAAAGCAACAAAAGTATCCAAAAGTGTTGACCTTTTCTTTTAAACAAAAATGTGAACACAGTTCTTGTATTGTGATTTTGTGTTTTCAAAACACTTTTTGAGATCCATTAGCTTAAGATTTGACATTTAAGGGGACATATTGTAGAAAGGGAGATTTCCTTTTCTCTAAAGTATCAAAACGCTCAGTCCATGCACTGTGCCTTTAGAGTTGTTTGGACTTCCATAAGGTTGTGATGGGGACCCCCCGCCCTTACTGAAAGAAACAAAATGCGTTTATTTATATTATTTACCTAATTTATGTGCACTTGTTTAATTTCAGATCAGTGTGAGAGTCTCTACTGCGTTTTGCTGTCATTTATGGTTGCGCTAGTTTCTCTCTTCCTCTGCTCTCTGTGTTTCACTAAGGGCGGGGCTCACACACATGTAGAGGAGCAGAGGAGAGACAGCTGCGCAGTTGTTGGATGTCAGGAAGCAAATTTGTCATTGCACAGCCTTCTAAAGGTTGGATAAGATTATCCTCAGTGGTGGCCATAGCAATGTACCGGTGAGTTTTACCCAGAGCCCTGGTTTTACTTAGCTACAGTAGGCTACAATTTGTTACCTGTGGTTAGCCTGGGCGTGTGTCACTCAGAAAACAGTCAGCCAATCAGAAGAGAGGGGCACTGAGCAGACACAAAGCAGCCCGTTTCAGGCTAAGTGAGACAGAGGGGCTGCATCCATGGCTTGTACAGCTGTAACTAGATGCTTTTTTTTTACCATAAAAACATGCAAATGTAAAATGTAAAATAGACCACAAAAATGAAAATATTAAACTGGGAAAAGGGAATAATATGTCCTCTTTAAACACTCTGGCTGGCCTTTGTTTACACTAGTGAAGATATGATACCCAAGTTTGGTACCAACACTAAAACAATACATGTTTTCTGATACCTTACTTTGAGGAGAGTCAAACTTCTGAGATGTTACTCTTTTTTTCATTTAACACTGGAAGCCATTGTTCTAATGTTAAATTTTATTTAAACACAAGCAGCCAAAAAAATATTTTGTATATTATGTTTAGCCATATAAAATACAGTCCAAAGTTGGCATGATTTAAACCAGAAATTCTCTCATAAAATATCACAAATCTGACTTGACAGTGTTTGACACTCTGTGGCACGATAAACTTGCAAAATATCAAAGAGGGGGATACATGTGGACTGTACATGCTGTTTCGCATGGAGTGCTGGCTGTTTACCACTCCAGTGCAGACTGTGAGAATAAAACACAATGACTCGTCCCACACACACAAGGACTCAGTCAGTCAGCTGACAAAAGAAAACAAGTTTTCATTCAAGTGATCAGAGCTGCTGCCAAGAGAAAAAGACAACCACCCACACATGCATCACACATAAACACACACAGTTTCTATTACTATACTTGCGAGGATATTCATGCTCTACCTCCTTAACACTAACCTTAATTTGTTCTTTTTACTGTATGTTGTTCTACTGCATATCCTTAAAGAATAAGTTCACCAGTTTTTATAGCAGTCATAAATTTATTTTGTTTGTTTGTTGGATATTATATTATTATGATCATTAAAATATTATTATATGTTAATGATATAATGACTTAAGGTTAATCTATCTAAAACACTAATGACATAAAACTACACATAAAAAACCAAAAGACATACCAAGCCAATAGCCTTAATAGACCATAATGTAATGTAGACAAAAGACATGCTGTGATTTTTGAGAAAAGGGTTAAAGTCATTCAGGAAAATGTGAAAAAAATCACTAGCTGAAAACCAGAACAGTAAATCACAACACCTGCTGTTCATTCATCACCATGCCAGATTGTGGACAAGCATCCTAGCTGCTATTTTTCCTTTAACCTGAACATAATCCTCATTCATATCATTCAGTTTAAGCCTACTAAAGTAGCCCCTTAAAGAAGTGAGAACAGGGCAAAATCTCCTCACCTTGGAGGATTTATAAGGACAACAACTGGACTTAACACAAGAACATATACACACACTCAGTAGCCTGTTATTAAAATCAGACCCAAAGGAAATGTGCCAAAATCAAAATCCCAGTTGATACATCAAGCGAGTCAAAAGTTAATTGTTTGATTCCATATTTGTTAAACCACAGTGGCATTAAGATCCTACTGAGAGCAGAGCCCGACCACATATTTGCACAAACAACCGGTTTGATTCCCACCTACACCAGTCTGTTCTGTTCTGACTAGCTGGTTTGCTGCTGATCTGCAGATCAGATGAATCAGCCACAAGCAGACAGGGTGTAGCGCCATCCTGTGAAAAACAGCACCAGTCGAGTGATGAGCAACAAATGTGCTGATAGAGACGAGGGAGAGACAACAGCTACCATTGTAGGTGTCCACGTGAAGCTAATTAAGCTGCATAAAAACAACTTTGACAGCTAAATAAAGTAATTAGGACACACTTATAGCACAGAGAGAGAGAGAGAGAGAGAGAGAGAGAGCGAGAGAGAGAGAGAAAAAAGCAACTTCATAGCAAATGTGAATCCTGGCTACTGTTCATTTCATTATGTTATATATTAAAAAGGTATTCAGGTAAATATAGAGCAGATCCAGCCCTGTGCCGCTCTTGCTGTGTGGTGAATAATAAAGTCTCATTTACATGTGGAACCTAAAGGTCACATCTTCTGTTCTCAGCACTGGTTGCCTGTATAAAGAGCTCATTTTGTAACAAGACTGTGTCTGCAGGCACGCTAGCAGCATTATTAGGCTGTGTATTAGGCACAGTGGTGCTTCAAGCTAAATGCCAACATCAGCATGCTAACACATTCGCAAAGACAATGCTAATATGCTGATGTGTTTACCATGTTCACAATCATAGTTTACCGTGTTAGCATGCTAACATTTGCTCAGTGAAAAATTGACCCACCGATGGTGCTAGAGGGCAAGTTTGAGAATCAAAGGTCAGTGAGGTTCATCCACTGGGGAACATTATATTATATTATATTATATTAGATTAGATTAGATTAGATTCTAATGAACATGAATGTTTATCCAAATTTTCATGGCAATCCATCCAAGTTAAGATATTTCAGTCTGGACCAAAGTGGTGGACCAACAGACCGACATTGCCATTCCTTGAGCAATGCTGCTAGCATGGCTAACAACTGCACACCAGTTCACTCTGTAGTGGCTGTATAGATAAAGATAGATTTTTTTTAAAGCTGATACCAGTACTGAGAATTTAAGAGAATTTATCTACTGATCCAATGATTTTTGTTTCCCATAAAAACCTAACAGTTTTGATAAGGATTCCTTAAAGGTCCAATGTGTAGAATTTAGTGGCATCTAGCAGAACAGACTTGGCATAAATGGAATATAATATTCATAAGTATTTTGTAATTAGTGTATAATCCCATGAAAATAAGAATCGTTGTGTTTTCGTTACCTTAGAATGAGCCCTTTATATCTACATAGGGAGCGGGTCCTCTTCCACGGAGCCCGCCATGTTGCACCGCCATGTTTCTATAGGAGCCCAGAACAGACAAACCAAACACTGGCTCTAGAGAGGGCCTTTCGTGTTTTTCGCGAGTTTTGCGGCAACTATTGGTTCTCCTACATGCTTGGAAGGGGAGGGTGAGGGGAGGGTGAGGGGAGGAGTATTCAGTTGTTTGCAATCTGCAACCTCACCGCTAGATGCCACTAAATCTTACACACTGGTCCTTTAAGTTTGCCTATTACAGATTGGCTCTTTTGTTGACAACCTATGTAATGACAGCCTATTTACCTGAAACATATCTTTGGCAATTCTGTTCCGCAATTTTTGTCAATGTCATTCTTGTGGATAAATCATGTCAGGAACTAATCTCCTTATATGATGTACATTGATCCTGGCAAAAGCTTAAATATATTCTCTACTAGATGACAGACTGTCCATAAAAACTGAAGCCAGCTCTTGCTACTTGTCTGTAGTTTACATGACACTACAATTAAGCTTAAGCAAATCCACTACTATTACATACTCAAGGTAATCAGACACAGGAAATACAGCGCTTTGCAAAATGCTATGTTACAGATCTGTTTAGTAAAAGGTGTCATATTCCATATTACAAAAGTATAGAGAATACAGAAATAAGTCAGAAATTTGTGTTTTTTCTGGCGCCTCCCAGTAGTACTATCAAAAAATAAACGTTGGCACACTGCCACCCCTATTATAGGAGCTCTCTGTTCAGCACCACAACACAAGACAAAAGACCAACAATGCGACAGCCTATTATTCTGTCGTGATTCCCTCACCTCCTGCTTGAATATAAATTTTCTATTAATGGCTCAAAGCAGGTACACTTTAGTGCCATCTGATTAAAGACACTCATTTCATTTGATATATTAAGATCAGTCATGAGGAGTGCCGCTCAGCTTTCTAAAGCCTGAGAAAATAACCCTTGTGATGTCATTGCTTGAGACTCTTTTTACTGGGACAAACTCTACACATTGTGGCTTTTAGTTACCTGCTAACCTTTTAAAAACATACACCTTTCTCAATCGTTTTGCTATCACTTGTTATAGAGTAGGTGCCACATTTCAGAAACAGTGGGTATCTCGTTTTTGGAACAAATCTGTTCAGTCAAAGATATAGGCCACATATTCTTAGCCCGCTGTCACTGTCTCTGCAGATTTTGATCAGGTTTGAGGTGTACATGTATCTGACTGCAGCCTGGGACTGTTTTCCATGAGCATAGACTACTGGCTACAATAAGCAGACTCCTGAGATAAAAATAAATGTTCTGTAGTAATGTAGGTGTAGAAACCCACACAGATCCTCGCTGTTGCCATCTGTGCCTCTCCGCTATTTGCCACCTATTCATATCACGATGCTAATGTCTCTGTCTCTCACAGGTACCTGTCTGTATAAGTGTGTGCAGCTGCTGCTATCAGCATTCTGCTTTTACAAATGCAGATATTCCATCTGAGCATGCACAGCCATCTGTTGAAACAGCCACCTCATCACAAAAAAGTTTTCGGCATCAACTCGTCGAAACTAAATGAGTGCTCCGATTTGACCTCATTTATAAAGAACAGAGATCTATAATTATCTGACGGAGGATTGTGGAGGAGGAAGCAAGCAGGGAGGAAGGGACAGATTTCTCAAAAGGGAAGAATGACATGCAGAAAACTACGGAGAGGAGACCTCATTTCATTTCAAGTGTCCAGATGTGGCTCAAATGCGAGCGAGCGAGGCTGAACAAAATATTTGCCCCGCTTCTCTTGAACACTGCCAAAAAAAGTGAAGCACAGTGGTGGGTCAAAGAATTATATGATTACAAATCTGTTTTGAGCATCACAGGGCGGCTGGTCTGTGTCCAGGAACAAAACTATGAGACTGAATATTGTGCTTGTGGCCTATAATTATTTTATACATAAAGTGCATTGTGTTGACATGATTAATGTTCTGTATTAGTGGTGTAAGTGACAATGGTGAAGTTTGAGTTTGTTGGTAACAATACGAAGTAGGGCTGGGCAATATATCGATATTATATCGATATCGTGATATGAGACTAGATATCGTCTTAGATTTTGGTTATCATAATATTGTGATATGGTATGATATGAAGTGTAAAGTGATTTTCTGAACTTACCAGACTGTTCTAGCTGCTCTATTTATCAAAAATCTCATTGTGTAAATATTTTGTGAAAGCACCAATAGTCATCCCTACAATATTGTCGCAATATCAATATGGAGGTATTTTTTCAAAATATTGTAATATTTGATTTTGTTAATATCGCCCAGCTCTTATACAAAGCTTACAATGAATCCTATGAGATCACTTTTCATTTTGAGTCTGAAAAACATTCACTAAGACTCACTGATTAACTGACCAATCAGAGGAATAGAGTGATTTGTAACAATAATTACAATTGCTTTTATCTTGAAAAAGCCGAGATTCACTCGCTTATCAAACTCATAACCAACAACACAACATTTCTTGTTTCTATTCGACATTAAAATTAAAAAAAAAAGAAATATTTGTTGAGATGGTCCATTATGTTCTTCCTACAGGCTTTGGTTCTGTTTGTGTTCATCATCCACTTTAATAAAAACAGTTTGCAAGGTATTTGGGAGCCACTTATGTTCCTCATCTTGTGCAGTGTAGCATCTCAGCAGTAGGTGCAAACAAGCTCCTGCCACTGACTCCTGCAGTCATGATTAAACACCATCATTAACACCCCTATATAACAGGAATGCTTTATACACAGAGGTGCTGAAAACAGCACTTTTGTGGCTCATTTAGACCTACCACAATCTACTTCTTCACTATAACTGCAGTAATAAATGGTAAATGGCAAAAATGTTTTTTAATAGTTAGAGGTGTAAACTACTAATTTCTTTCTGATTTCTGCATAGCTGAAATAGACCTGCTTTTAAACACACCTCCATGACTATAATGTTATCCAGCTACTGGCAGACATCATGCATTACAGAAAAGCCAAAAGTGTTATTTTCAGAGCAGACAACATTCAGTTTAACTCAAGCAGATATATTTAAAAGGAATATTTATGTAATCTGGAAGTCAACCAAACACAGGCGCACCCTCAAACACGTGGCAAGAGATTACCTCCTAAAAGCAGAGCATCGCTCACCCTAATGACTTCAGTCACTTAGAGAAAGGCACAATAGCAGGGCTTTATATTGTTAACTGTGCTAAAACAAGCAATGTCCGTCCAAGTGTGGTCACATCAAACTACACGTACTGTACATGCTGTTGATGATTCAGTAGATCTGATTAAATATAGATTTAAAGAGAGCTTAGAAAACAACTTGGGGATTTGGAGCTAAAAACATCAGAAAACAACTTACATTATGTATATACAGTACACTGTGAGCTGCAGAATAAAGCAACAAGCAAATTTACATAGATAATTACACTAATGGCACTTTGTCAAAAAAAGTGCAGGTGCCAGATCTAAACAAGCTGATAAAAATGCAGATATACCTTTTAAAAAATAAACAATATATGGAAACATATTGCAAATAAAGCTCAATTGAAAAGAATGGAAAAGACATACTCACCCCAGACAATTCATTGTTTTAGCTGTCACCCATAGTTCAAATATAAACTAAACCCATAAGCACAAGTTGCACCATCTAGTAGTGTGCAAATTAGCAGGCACGCCTACTGCTACAGCGCTGCTTCTCTGTGGGGGATACAAGATGTGGTGGGATCTCGGCACATACGGGAGGCTGTCTTTACCAAGTGTCAGGGGAAAACAGTCACCGCCCAGAGAGAGAGCAGGGAACAGCCCGAGCTCTGAGCGGAATAATGAGAAGAAAATCCATCAGAGCAAAACACAAAAACCCCCTCAGAGAGGGAGAGAGAGGTAAGAGAGTTGTGAGATGGGTGGGGGATGGAAGATCACAGAGAGATGGTATTAATGTTGTTATTGGTGCGTGTGCAAATAGGAGTGTCCTTTATTATACAAATACCAATGAGGAGTTCTCATTTGACGGTTTTTGAATTATTCATGACCAATTTGAAGCATAAAAATGCTGTCAGGAAAAAACTACACTAACACTACCAGCTCTCATACTGCTGGACACCCTTCTTACAGTATATTAATACCATTAAAAAGTTAAAAGTGGTGTAGTAGTGCCGGGTAACAAGCCAGCATAGTAAGAGAATAAAAGGTTTTATTGGCTCTACTTGTAGAAGAAGTGCAATCTGGGAACTAACTGTCTGAGGATTTCTAGAAAGGCAGAAATGTTGGTCATTTTGGCACATGGACAACCAGGTAACTCTGGCTGTGCGAGTAGTTTTTCACATTTAGTTATCTGGCGTTATTCCATTTCATGAAAACACACCACCGCACACCTTCAATAAACCTGTTGGGTGTAGCTCAAGCTTTTTTTTCCTTTCCGAGGGGACTGCAGAAGTATAGCAGCATGGCCACCGCTACTGAAAGTTGTTTCCATGAAGCGAGCATTCAACTAAATCTGTCTTTATCTAAATCAAGCTTACTGTGGCTCATCATCACAGACACCTCCATGCTGTGAATATGGTCCACGTTGCCAATCCTCATTTGCCGCTTATAACTCTAAAGCTTGGGGCCCCTCCATGTCAGTTTGGTCTCCTCTGAGATCCTGCAGTTTCACTAACATCAGCGATGACACTTTAAGCGACTTGGAGGGTCACTGTGGATTTACCCATGGGTGACAGATGGAGCCCACCTAAACCTAAAGTGTAGCTCTAAAATAGCTGGCCTCTGTAATCCATCCTGTGACAGGACAGGAAAAGCCTATATATGTAGTCATTATGAATTAATCCCTGCAGATTACTGTAGTTTTCACTGTGACTTGATAGTGACAAGTGGGTATGTGTGGATACAACACAAAGACATGTAACTAGTAATAATAATCCTACTCTAAAAGCTTGGAAGAAGCACAAACTAATACTGACTCTTATTACCTTTGTGTCCGAAAACTACGGTCTGCACCAAACAAGTGGGAAGATAATGCAATTATCCAGGATTTTGTGTGAGATTTTGCTTTTATGAGGCAGTTTGACAGCACAGAATGATGGAAAATATGGTAAGAGACAGAAGTGGGCTATACTTTAAACCATAGAAAGGCCAGGCCACCTTCTACCTGCAGTTTATTATATACTGTGTTAAGCAATCCGGTGCAATGTGAACAAAAACCTCTGGTTCTTACCTGATGCTGGAGATGAGCTGTCGATGCTCATCGGTGGTGAGTATGTCCGGCAGGACATAGGCCAGCCAATCGACTCTCTTCTCGGCCGCGTATTGCTTCAACACAGTGAAGAGTCTCTCTTTCACTTCTGGCTCATTGCCTAAAATCTGGTCAACCTGATGGAGAGTGAGCAATGATGTTAGAGGCTGGGCTAGTTTGAGGACAACTCAGTAAAAAAAAAAGCATGGAGGGTTGTTGTAACCTAGTTTTACACAGTGCCAGATGAATTGTCTCTGTATTCTGGTTCTATTCTGGACTTGTCTTGGCCTGTTAAAGTAAAAACTATTTAATGGATTACATCTGTGTATTGTATGTTATGATCCTCATATGGATTCAATAGTTTAAATCCCACACAAATGTGAAAGATGTTGAAGAATTTAGCTGATTTACTGAATATTATTTTGGTGTCACACCAGAGCTTTCCATAAGTCCAGCCGGCTACTTTATTACAATAACTTTTGATTCTAATAAAATAGTTTTAATTGTTGCGATTCACTATGCATGTACATTTACAACCACTAGCCTCTGCTTCAAAACAATGCGAGTATGATGATAAAGAAACGTTCCTATCTGTCTGTATCAGTCCCGCCCCCACATGCTCTATATGAATGTGTGTGTGTACATGCTCAGCTGAGAGGTTGTGTACTGCCGAGTAGAGAGCGGAGAGTCGTCTTCAGTGTTTGACAAATATTAGCAAAATAATTGATGACAAAACACATTAAGAACTGCACTGATTGCACAGACAGGATACATCCTCATTAGATGGGCTACTTCGGAAAAAAACACTGGAAAACACCGGTGGCAGCAATTTGATTGCGCAGTAAGTATTAAAAAGTCTACTGAAAGCGCTGCATTTTCCATATACGCCACATAGACCTAATGAATCAACTAATTAATGAATTATTTACATAACAGTTTTTACAGCAGAGCCATCTCTAAGACGCTCTGCAAACAAACAGGCAAAGTTGTCAAAGTAACAGATCTGTGTCATATGAGGAAAATGTAGGCTATGCCTCAGCCTCACACTCAGGATGATAGTGAAGATGAAAATGAAGATGAAGATGACTAGAAGTTGAGTTGATTCAGTAGATTCATATGATTTGAGTCAAGTGATTCACATGTTTTGTTATTTTAGAGTCAGTTTTGGCATAAGTTTATTTTATAAATAGTTTAATTTAAAACCAACACAGGCTAGATAAGACATGGGATTAAAAACATGTTCCCCCTTAAAATAACCTCGTTTATTTTCATTGAAGAAAAGTGCATTTATGTTTCTAGCAAAACAATTCATTAACCATCATTGTGAGTCTTGATAAACCTTACAGTGAAGGTGTCAATAAATAAATAAAAAATAATAAAGTCTAATGATTCTTAATTACAAAAGTTCTGAACAGTCAGAAATAGATAGTTTTAAATATTAATAGCTATTTACAGACTGTGTGGACTAAAACACACAAGAAGCCTAATTGTCCTCTACAATAATTCGCTACATGTTTACAATCGTTCAGGCAAACTCATTAAAATATGTAATAATTAAGATCAGTGTATATGAATAGTGGAATTAGAATGTGACAAACATTTTCTCCCCACTGGCTGGTTACTCCATATCCTTGTGGAAAGCCCTGGTTAAACTCCCCATCTGAGCTCAACTGGACCAGGTGTTGGAATTAACTTGGACTCAGCCATTCATGCTGCTCATACCTTCCTGTTGAACTCCAGAGCCTTGTGTTTGCGGTCCAGTCTCGCCCCCTCTCCTCCCATCTGACTGTCCTCTATGCTGATGCTGTGTTTCTGTCGCGGGCCGAGACACAACACCCCCAGACGGAGCGTCCTCCCCTGAGAGGCCTTGATCAGCGCTGCGGCCGTCTCGTGCTGCCTGACGGGGATGCCGTTGACCTCCATGACGTAATCCCCAGCCCTCAGACCCGCGCGGCCGGCTGGGGAGCAAGGTGAGCAGTCCTCCACCAGCAGGGGGCAGTCTCCCACAATGGTGAATCCAAAACGACCGTCCGGACCTGGTATGATGTCCATCTGTAATGCACAAAAAGAAAATGAGTCAAATGGAAATAAAAAAAATATAAAAGAATTTGCCTCAATGTTTGACCCCAGACCCATCCTGAAAAACACCACAACGGACAGTTTCATTTCCAATCTGGACAGTTACTGATAACTTCACTATGACATGTAGTTGTACAGGCATTAATCTACTTATGCTGTGCTACATTGCTGTGATGGATTCAAGAGGTGTAACACCTGCTGTATGCGGGACACCACTCCAATGCTGGGAGGGATGTTCTTCTGAGTCTGGGCGATGGCAATGACGGCTTGTGGACCCAGCGTTGACACATTGTGGCCCTCAATCTCCAGGACCTGGTCCCCGGCCTGCAACCCTGCCAGGTGGGCACTGCTCCCTTCCTCCACAGACAGGATATAGCTAGGTCCGTTCCCACCCAGCTGGAAGCCAAACTCCTCAGGCCAGCCCTGGTTGGATGACGGCATGCTGAGGACTTGAATGAGGGAGGGTAGTGAATGAGGTGGGAGGGGAAAAAAAAGGATGTAAGATTGTAGGATGGGGGAAAAGTGACCGTAGAAGTCTCATAATCCAAGAAGTGTGGGGGTCCTGCACTGCAATCTCTAATGCACTTTGGAGCTTCACTGAAGAGACAGTATGCTAACGAGACTAGGTCAAAACTCAAGTATATGGCTGGACTGTGTATGAAACGCTAGCTTTTCATTTGAAACATTGGATACAGGAAGTGGCGACGAAGCCCCCAGGAAGTGCGCCGGGCTTTGACTGAAGCCATTTTGACATAGGGCCTTTCTCAATACCAAGTACGCCGAGTTCGGACTTGCATACTTGCTAGTTCAGACTTGGCAAGTTCAACTCGGGAGTACAAATTTCTGAGGACGGGAGGACGCAGTAAAATTATTCTGCAACTGGAACATCAGCGTACTCGCTGACAGCAGCAGCTCAGCTTCAATACAACTACCTGACTGTACTGTGACAAGCTTAATAAAATAAAATGAAAGTTAATATAGGCTGATCTGTTCATTTTGGTACATTTATATTTATTTAATGTGGTGTTATCTGTACATATAGAGCCCGAGAGGCAGCGCTATTGTTCTGTCCAGTAAAAACACGAAGCTTCACTTTACATTTGGACAAACTAACGTGGCATTTATCTTCCAAAAGGAATTATATCATATATCAAAATGTTGTGGAAACATTAGAGTAGCGGTAAATTACCAAAGAGCTGCACAGATCAGTTCATCAGATCACTTTCTCTCTGGGATGACGACGGACGTTGATCAGCTGATCATCTCAGGAGTCAGGCTGCTAGCAGCTGAGATGACGGCTCGTCATATCTTCGAAAACGTCGGAGCAAATTTCCAAACAGGCGTTATTTGGATAAACTGACTACATATTGGGAATCTAAATGGTTACTTTCTTGCCCGAAAAAATGTTAAAATTTAATAAAGTGACATATTAACAGTCCTACAGCGAAAATTACAACAACTTACAACAACCTCCGCCATTGCTGCCGGTTGGTGCGAAATGCATTCTGGGATACTTAGCTTCGGCGACCTTCGACCGGCTTCAGCCGACCAATGGTGCAACTTCATCACTCAGTCAGTCAGGGACAGACATTCACGTTTATAGGGCTGGCCCCGCTGTTGCGGCCCAGACAAAAACGACACAAACACATTCAAACACATAAACTTACCCACAGTAGTCAATGCACTCCAGTCTACTGACATTGCAAAAGAACCCTTAGATCAAATAATCCTTTGCATATTTTAAGAGATACATCTATGCCCTGTCTCTTCTCCCTCCTGCTCTCTCCTGTGTCTCAAGTTGTACTGTCGCGTGCGGCTCTGTAACCCTCTACCCTGAACCATGACACACTCAGCGGTCCCTGACCTGGTTCACAAACTCCAAAGCAGCCAATCAAATTAAGGCATCGCGGAGATTGTGACCTTAATTAGCTTGAGAGACAAAAGTTCCTGCAGCAATTTTTTTCACTCAGTGCACATGCACGTCTTTCCTGTTGAATAGTAATTATGCAATAAAGTATGGGAGCACACCACTGACTGCACTGGTGAGTTCTACGCAGGTAAGATACAAGACAGTATTAACTGAAACAAAACATCTCGAAAATGATAAAGACAGAATTACAAAAACTGAGATGTTGGCTTTTGCTAAATATAATCTACTATAAACCCCACAGCTCAGCTGGAGGCTAATGATGTGATGCACAGCCTCCAAAGCCACAGCACAGCAGGATTCACACAGTGGACGAAGCTGATAAAAGACTTACAGAAATCTTTAGATGGATACCGAGAGCCCCGTTTGCTCTGCCGAAAAGAGTATCTGCCTTTTTTGTTTTGCAAAAACTTCTTCATCTTGAATGTCAGACTATTATCCAATCTGTCTTCTCAAATATAATATGAAAAAAAAAAAAAAAAACAACTCCCCCCTGACCACCCCACAACCCAAAGTCAAACAGAAAGGGTGACGAATTCAAAACATTGACCCATTCCTCCACTCTGAAACCACAGCAGTCTCCTCGTGAGCAAGGGGTGAGTGTGCATGAAAAGCGAGTGCAGTCTCTCTGTGAGTGTGTCAAGGAGTTAGTCCTGCGTCTCATCCCTGATTCATCCCAGGGCCAGCCTGCTTGCACAGTGTTAATCAGAAAACTGGGACACATGCACCCGCGCACCTCGGTTCCTTAATAATTCTCTCTCCAAAAAGGGTATTGTGAGGCCTCATTTTTCTATAAATACACCAATGTGTCTTTTTCCTCCTCCTCCTCTCTTGGCTAGGTGGCTCTCCGAGGGACTGCTCCTGGCCCAGAATCACGCTGTGTCGATGCAAGAAAGCCTGATGAGTACTAATTGGAGCGTCTGCTTGCCTGGAATTCTGTGCGTCCATGTGTATGTCTCCATGTGTGCGAGTACACTTAAATGTTCAGTCCATTCAGAAGGAGCAGGGGCAATTTAAGACTTTAGCCTGCAGGATTAGTAGGATTATGGGCTGAATCTTTAGCTCCTCCACCCCCAGTTATTAATACTGTAGGAACACATGCTCCCCTCCCTTGATGGATATTTATTTTATTTACACTCACAATAGTAAAACCATATTGTAAATGCCTTTTATTTAAGTCAGAACGTGTGATAAATCACTGCAGCGTCAAGATACAGCCTCTGAGCTGAGTCGAAGCAGGAGTGAAAACAGGCATTTGGCTGATAGTACAGAAGAGGTGCAACAGGAAGATCATCTTAAAGCCACTCTGTGTAGAATGTTTTGTGTGATTATATCATCCTCCAAAATTATCCTGATGGCACTGGATTTTTATTTGCAGCCCAATGAGACAATCCTAGTGAAACCTGGAGGAGTCTGTGTCATTTTTTGCCTATTCATTCTGTGTCCTCTGGTCTGATCTGTGTGCTGGTAGCAGCATGCATTGCTGTCTGCCACGGTGTCTTTTGACTACTGGGGCGGCGCCATGATGGATTTTTTTTAAATCCTTCACATAGTGGCTTTAATGTTGTAGCTCAACAGCACATTAGTTAATTGATAATTCGAACAACAAAAAAATCAATTATGATGATTCCATTTTTCAAGCAAAAATGACAAAAAATTGTTTTCTGTGTTTGGGTCTTGGACTGTTGGTCTGACAAAATCAATTTGAGTACATCCTCTTGTGATCTAGGTAATTGTGATACACAGTTTACTATATTCAATACAATACTATTTCCTGATATTTTAGACCAAAAGAAAAATAAGAAAATAAATGAGCAGATTAATCAATAATGAAAAGGCAAACGATAGTTAGGAGTGAAAAGGTCAGAGCTGTAGTAACCGCACGATATTCTTGTGACAGTGAAATGGCCACATGCTAGAAACAAAAATGAGTTAACGTGAGATGTACAGTAGGAAAGTCTTTCTTGTTATATCTTTGAGGTTTGGACTGCTGGTGAGACATAATAAGCAATCTGAAGACATCTCCTTAAGCTCTGGGAAATTGTGATGGGTTTTACTATTTTGTGACATTTTATAGACAACAAAATAATCAAGCTATTAAGCAATAATGAAAATAGTAATTAGTTGTAGCCCTAGGTTTTTTGTGGCGGTTGTTGTGGAACAATGTTGCAATGTCCTATTCAAGCAGAAGGGATTTTACTTGGGGGATATTTTTCTTAATTATCTGTAGAAAATACTTCTTTAAAGTCCCCACTGACCCATTGTACACCTACACCTCTTCTCAGGACTGAATATTGATTGATTCTACATATTGATTTTGATTGACATCCCCCCTGAGAGCTTGTGGACCTCATGTAATTCCCAGCAAAGCTCCACCCAACTTCAACCTCAGCAGAGGTCTAAATAGTCTGAAGTGAAAACCTGCGTGGGTTCACTGGCCTTTTGAAATGAACTTCAGTATTAGTCAAAGCTACAGAATTAATTTTAGAAGAAGGTCCATTAAGAAACATATTTCAGTAAATGTCAAAAACAATTCATTTTAAGAGTAAAAGTTATTGAATTACATTTTTGAGAAGGAGAAAATTGTTAAAAGTGATTTTTATGACTGAAAATATAAGAGGGTAGAGTTCCCAATAGATTTTTTTAGATAAAAAAAAGGTTTCAATTACAGTAACAAGTACATTTAAAAAAGTTAATTCCACCCCTGAATATAAGAGATTATGTCAAGGGGGAAGATATCACAGGGAGGATATTATATTATATTATATTATATTATACAGTATTAACTTGTTGTTAGGGTACCTCAGGTACACACAGCTTCAAGGCTGCTACTAACAATTATTTTCATCATCGATTAATAAAATTATTTTCTGAATTCATTAATCCTATTCTATTAACAAGTGGCATTCAGTATTCAGAATTCATCCCAGCTAAAGAGAAAGTACCTGTAAGGAAGCCTTCAGGTGGGCCTACTGGAGCGTGAACTGTCATTAGTGGCAAAGCACACAATAAGGAACAGCCAGTCTGGTACCAACTGAATAATTCAACACAAATGGCTGTATCTCCAAACAGACACTGTTCACTTCAAACTCCCCACTTACACGCCAAGACAGTTACTTGTGTGTGACAAGAAGACGGACAGAAAAATGACATTTCACAGGCGACTGAATTTGATAAAACTGTCTCAGCCTTTTCATTTAGTCCAATTGTAATAATCACTTCAAATAATTGTTAGTGTACATTTGAGTATGTCTATAATATACATTAGATTTTCTATTTATGATAGAAAAACTGGCACTTCATCACTGATATGTGAGTACAGAGTGAAAAATATTGAGAAACAGTTCTCAGCTCCAAAATGCATCAACAAATACACAATGTTTTGTGCCCAGTAACCTCTGTAACACCAGAAACATTTATCTAAAATGATCAAAACACCAGCATAACCCACAAAGCGTTCAGCACAACCACACACCCCGTACCTTTTCAAACAGCATCCAGAGACGTGCATGCAGAGCTCCTGAGTAATGCTCTCCTCTCCACCACTGTGAGCTGTAATATGAGTGTCGGGCCAAGTCAGCAACCAGATCCAACAGGTGTCTTGTGATGCCTTTTTGCATTGTGTGGAGCAGTGGATGTCAGTGACAGAGAGAAAAAAACAACAACTAACTCTGATATAGTCGTTTATGTAGACAGTGAAGCCAAAAAAGGTCAAGACAATGCAGTCATCTTAAGTGGCCTAATTTCAGTTCGAATTTGGAGGCAGGAATGTGGTCTGTGCATGAAATGAACTGTTGAATCCAGGAGAAAGCCTAAATGCACCATATCTCCTCTTCCTTCAATAGCAGCATAAGTGTGAACTAGTTATTTTTACTGTTATGCTTTCAAAACAGGAGTTCACTAACATATTATAATACAAACTAATATTGTTTTGTCCACATTTATATCAGCATACTGTTTGAAAGAGGCCCTTTTCCTCTCATAACTAAGCAGCAGTATCAGCCTCAGCAGGGAGGTCTAACCCAACCCATCAGCTGTTAGCTTTGAAGTTAGCCACGTCGATGCTAAGGAACTAGCATTATTTACAGAACATGGGCATGGAGCAAAAGTGGAGCTGATAGCCACAGCACTAGCAACAAAACCCAAAAACAGCTATGCTGACGTGAGATAAAACACTAAAAGGCAGCTATGTGTGACCTCGACTAGGAGGTAAGTGGAGAAATGAAAGATGTAAATAGCTTTGAATGGGAGTGTCGGTAAGGTTTGCTAACGTTGGGTGCTGACCTAGCGTGCTAACGTAAACTTGTTTATCAGACTCGTTTTCAGTCACGTCTATGTTTTTTGGGGGGTGTAGAAGTCTTCGCCACGTTGAGACAAAATGATTGGAAACTTGGCAGTAACATAACCATAGCTTCTTGTTGAGTTTGCTCCACAAACACCTGTTGTTTCGTCTCTGTGAAGCTCCCAGGTGAGACATGGATTTCCTCTCTCTGTTTGCTATCTACGTCGCGGTGGTGCTGACATGTATCGTCCTCGTCTGCAAATACTCCGGCCAGCAGCAAACCCCCTTTAGTATCCTCTTCAACTTTCTAGTAAAGGTAACAAAAGTTAACTGTACTTCTTCAAACTGACGCTGTGTGGCGCGGTTAGACTAATTTTTCGCAGTACAATGAAAACATGTCCACTGCTTTTACAGTTGTTGTCAATTTCCTTCACAGGTATTTTCACCGTTTACGCCCAAATGGCTCCAAAAGCTTTCACAGTGGACCTTGCACAGGCTGTTTCATCAGAGGTTTGTAGTTAAAGATCCCCTCCACACATGTATTAAGACACACAAATAATCTGTATGAACAATAATGTGTGTTAAAATCCTTATAATGATATCTACTCCTTCTCCCCCCATTAAAAAAATCCTACTTCACTGTGAAGTTCATTCTCAGTGTTTGTGCACTGGAGGCTTCAGGTTTCCACATCACACTTGTGTAAGTTGAATATTGGACCGGGATTGGCTCCAAACTATTTGTGGTGTCAGAAATCCTGCTTGTAGGCCCAGCCCTTAAAATCAGATTTTCAGTGAGCACAGAGAAACTTTCCACTTTCAGCAGATGAATGTGAAAACAGCCTTCTGGTAAACTCTGCACATACATCATTCTGCACAGTGAAGCTCAAACATCCAACTGAAAAACACATTTTTGAGTGGAGGGGGACTTTAAAGTTAAGTGCCCCCAGAAATAAATCTATCCTCATTCTATTTGATGGATCTAATCTTGTATATAAGTCTGTCATTTTAGTGTCAGACAACTTTTCTTATGTATTTACCTTCAGTGTTTGTCATTTGCTTCTCATTGTAGGAACAACATGTTCATCTATCTGCATATCCTGCTGGAGGGCGCTGTGTATGCAGAGTTCACCTATGAGGTGTTTGGCTTCTGCAGGGAGATGGACACCACTCTGACCAGCCTGTCTGTGCCTTACATCCTGCTGGCCATAAAGTCCGTTTTCTTCTACCTCTGCATCAAGAGAGATCCAGGTGACGTTTATATTAGCTGCAGCATATATGCTAGAACATATTACATGAGAAAAGAAGGTTAAAACACACCCTGATGCAGCTCAGTGTGAGATATGCAAGACTTGAACACCTTGATTACCCTGAGTGATTTTACTACTGGTTATAAGGTTATAAGGTCGTGGGTTTGCAGAAAAGCAGCTGCATGTAGCATCAATTCCTCATAAAATGTAGTAATTTAGGTAATATCAGATGGTGTTTTACAAGAATAGGCAGAGAAAATATGATATTTTATTAGAATATCTGAAAATCTTGCAGCAGTAGTATGTGCTTTGTGTTATTACACAGTGCTGTATTTTTTCCTCAACCCTCCTCTCCTCTCCAGGCACAGTGACAAAGAAGAAAGTCGCTGCACAGCTGCACATCTATCCGTATGACAGGAGGCTGTTTCACCCAGGAGTCTCTTGTCCAACCTGCCAGCTTGTCAAACCAGCCCGCTCCAAACACTGCAGTGAGTGCTGCTGTTGTACCAGCTATTCTGCTCCCTCTTGGTTTCATGTTGTACCCGTGGTTGCTTTCTCCACCTTTACAAAAAGACTTGAAATGTATCAATGTTGATTAAACTTATCTCCCTTCTGTGCCCTTTCTGGCATTGTCCACACAGGAGTGCATTATTTTAGCAAAACGCCTTCGAACCTGCATGTTAGAATTGAGAGTAAGAGCAAACAGTGACATAGTTGTACACTTTTTGTGCTCAAAGGTCAAAAGGGAAAAATATATTTTCCTTGCAGTAATGCTCACTGTGTCAACACTCTTTATTTCAGGGGTCTGCAACAGGTGTGTTCAGCGTTTTGACCACCACTGTGTCTGGGTGAACAACTGTATCGGTGCTCAGAACACACGTTACTTCCTGCTTTACCTCTTCAGCGTGTGCGCCATGGCAGGCGACATTGCCCTACTGACAGCTGACATGCTGCTTCATGCTGTACTGCGGTCAGGGCTTCTGAGGGCCAGTTATATAGACGAGTATGGCCAGCAGCAAGCAGCAGGGCCTCTGTTCGTTGTACAGGTGAGACTCAAGACCACATTTTATACATATGCTGCTCTGATTAGACATTTAACAGCTGAAGTGACTTTAATCAAGTAAAAAGCTCTAATTATTTTGAAACCTATCTATTGTTTGCCATGTTTTTTCCAATTAGATATCTCATGTTGAAATGTTTTTTTTCCCCTCTGTCCTTCCAGCATCTATTCCTCACCTTCCCCCGAATTATCTTCATGCTGGGCTTTCTGGTCTTTGTCTTCTTCCTGCTGGCGGGTTATGCCCTGTTCCATTCCTACCTGGCTGTTGTCAACCAGACCTCCAACGAGTGGTACAAAAGTCGAGGTTACGTTTGTCAGCACTGCCACCCAACTTCAACACCAGACTATCTCTGTAGCCCAGCGCCAGACCACTCTAAAAGATACTACTACAGCCGAGGGATACTCCGAAACCTGGGCGAGATTTTCTCCCCTCCGCAACCTGTTCGGAAAAAAGACAACTGAAAGATACTGCCTTCTGTGTTGTTATGCTGCATCACTTTACGTTCCCCTTGGATTTACTGTCCACGAGATCAACTGCTACTACTACAGGGAAAATAAAGTCATTTCTTTATGAGCTCTGGTGTTTATCCCCCATTTGTTGTCATGAATTTGAACAGTCTGTTAACAAAAAAATATTGCCTGTTAATTAAATATTCTAGCTGCAAGCTTAGGACACCTTATTCAATACCTTTTACCTTTTGTGTATGCACACTTCCAAAGCTGGAGCAAACACATTGACATGGAAACTTTTCAATACAACATCATGGCATAAGCTTTTGGATATGTTGTACTTTAGGCACTACTGTCTTTACTTATAGGTAGGCAAGGATTTAAATAATCTCCTTATATAATATATTTATTTAAATGGTTAAAATTTTGTGTTAGAGGATTAATGAAAACAGCAGTGGAAGTGGTGCCCTGTTTTGTAATTCAGTGTCATTATAACACGTACTACTTGGACAAGAGAGCCCGAAACCAAACTTGCACTTACATGCTGGGTTACAGCCTTTTGTTTTTTCCCCATTTGCATGAAAAATATCTCCTATTGGGTTTTGAAGACTTGTTTTAAAGGTTGGGTTCACAGTTTTTCATGTCTGTCTTAAAACAACAGTCAGGTTCCCCAAATGAACATTGAAATAGATTTTTCTTGCCAGAATCATTCCTCCTGTTCATACTGGCCTTTAGAAGATCCCTTAATAATGCACTTACAATGTGATGGTGGACAAAATCCACAAACCATCTGTGCAAAAATGTATTTACAAGTTTATCTGGAGCTGATATGAAGCATCAGCTGTCCAAATTAGTCAAATTGAGTAGATATTCAATGTTACACTACTTTTTAGCCCCAAAGTTGCTCTTTTTGTTACTATACTTCCACCACAGCTCAACAGGGTGAAGCCTCATATAAGCTTCAGATAAACCTTTAAATGCATTTTTGCACAAAATGAATGAACACTGTGGATTCTGACCCTCATCAGTTACATTGAAAGTGCATTTGAAGGGGATCTTTTAATAGCCAGTATGAACAGGAGGATTGATTACAGTGAGGGAAATCTATGTCAGTATTCATATGGACACCTTTCAGACAGACTTGAGAAATTGTGAACCTATCCTCAAAGACTCCTGGGAGCTTAGAATACCTCGATATTATGGTTATTGATTCTGTTTTTTAATTTTTTGTTCATGTGTTCTTTTTTTTTGTTGGAAAGAACACATTGTGCGCAAGCGCGCAAGTGGGCCGGACTTATTTTTGTGTGGCTCCTGTCCCTTTAAGCCGGTGCGGAAGTAACTGCAGTATTGATTGCAACATTTAACTGGAAGGTCAGGTTTTTTTCCTCTGTGATTCATTTCAACACTGCACTTATTAAACTACGTTTACATCGTTACTTGCCTCCCAGCTACAGGTGAGCGTCTCTACCTGCAGCACTGCTCCGCTTTATGAGCGTCCTAAGGCGGGTAACTGTGCTCGGCGGGGAAAGCAACGTGCTGTGACGGCGGGTGCGTGATAAGAGGTGTTTAAATTTGAACCGCAGTTCAACTCTTCCCGATGTCTGGGTCTAAATGCACACGGCTGAGCGGGACGCTGGTGAAACAGCTGCTGGACTCCGTGGACAGCATCCTGTTCGACTGCGATGGGGTCATCTGGCGGGGGGACCAGGCCATCCCCGGCGCCTCGCAAGTCATAAACCTGCTTAAGGAGAACGGGAAGAAAGTCTTCTTCGTCACCAACAACAGCACCAAGACGAGGAAGATGTACGTGGATAAAATGACCACATTGGGGTTCAATGTGACGGAAGACGAGGTGTTCGGGACGGCGTACTGCTCCGCCGTGTACCTGAAGACGGTCTGCAAGCTGGAGGGGAAAGTGTATCTGATAGGGAGCAACGCGTTGAAGCAGGAGCTGGAGGCGGTGGGCATCCAGCAGACCGGGGTGGGACCCGACCACATCTCCGGGAAGCAGATCGACTGGGCCAACGTGCCTCTGGACCCCGAGGTGAAGGCGGTGGTTGTCGGCTTTGATGAACATTTCAGTTACATGAAGTTGAACAGAGCCCTGCAGTACTTAACCCAGCCCGACTGTCTGTTTGTGGGCACCAACACAGACACCAGGCTGCCTCTGGAGGGAGGCAAGGCCGTTCCAGGTAGGGAGAACCGGACACTACTGCACATTTTAAGGCTGATTAACGGTCGTGTCTAGATGGTAATTTACTTCCAGACACGGGAAAGATCTCGCGAGAGTGATCATTTCAACATAAACCATAATCTTTACCTAACCCAACCAAGTGTTTTTTTTGTGCCTAAACCTAACCAGACCTTATTTACAACGTTGTCACATAATAAAACATAATTGTTTTGTATAACGGGCACAATGAAGAAACACGCACAAATCTCGCGAGAGTTTCGCAAATCTTGAGTAACCATCTAGACATGATCCTGATTAACACACTGCTGACCAGAGCTTCTACACACTCACTCAACTCTTGTTCACTCAAGTTTTGTTTGGTGAAATTCAAAACCTCGTTTTTGTCTTTAGGGTAATGTTGCTGTTAGTACAAATATATAATACATAAGACCATTGATGCATGTTCTAATCTTTAAAATATACTTAAATGAAGGTTTAGTGGCTCTCAATATACTCACACACAACAC
Source organism: Scomberomorus guttatus (assembly GCA_038419695.1). Taxonomy (NCBI): domain Eukaryota; kingdom Metazoa; phylum Chordata; class Actinopteri; order Scombriformes; family Scombridae; genus Scomberomorus; species Scomberomorus guttatus. Next base: position 16,884,608 of record CM076465.1, on the reverse strand, counting down.
AACAATCTTCAGAATGATATACAGGGAATGTCTATAAACAGGTGAAACTGTTTCTGTGAACTGTAAACAGGATACAAATAGTGCAAAGAAGTGAAGAGTGCACAGAGTGCTGAAATAAATATTGAATGCTAAAAAATGTGTGCTAGTAGGCATGCAAAATATTTCCAAAAAGCCTACAAGCTCCTACCATCTGCAACATCCAGTAAATGGAAAATATCATTCTAATTTTCAGTGTAGAAACAAAATACGACCTTACCTTAACCACAGATGATCAAGAATCCTCAAGGTCTACAGGAACTTGGTTTGACTTGACTGATGCTTTTTCTTAAGATCAAAACATCTGCAAGTTTTAGGACACCTGAGCAAAATGTACAAACCTCTAAGGATTTTCAAGCTACTCAGGAACTCTGATTTGATCTGTTTCTTTTTACAAAGCCAAACAAAACAGTCACAGGAAATTAAATAAAATTGTTGTGATTTGTCAGGGAATGATGTATATGGTAACCTCGCCTTATGACCGTCACTCCTCCTCCCAGGTACGGGCTGCCTGCTGCAGGCGGTGCAGACAGCGGCCCAGCGGAAGGCCCACACGGTGGGCAAACCCAACCACTTCATGTTCGACTGCGTGGCCTCGAAGTTCGGCGTTGACCGCAACCGCTGCCTGATGGTGGGCGACCGCCTCGACACAGACATCCTCCTGGGCACCAACTGCGGCCTGAAGACCCTCCTCACCCTCACAGGGGTCAGCACGGTGGCGGACGCTGACGCCCATCAGAAGAGCGGCTGTGTGGAGAGGCAGGGGATGGTGCCAGATTACTATGTGGAGAGCATCGCGGACCTCCTTCCAGCTCTGCAGGGATGAGACTGCCAGTCTGTCAGTGTAGCTATGTGATAGCTTAGCTGCTATAAACCTGAGGCGTTGCAGCTTGCCTGTCCCATGCCAGGGTCCATTGTCTTCTAAAAGAGAGTATTTTTCATAAAGATTAATATAATTAAAGCCATCTATATAACAAAGTCACACAAGCTGTTATGTGACAAAGACAATATCCAGGTTTTAACATCACTTTTATCTTTTACTGTATTATTATTATTAAAACCTACTACTTTCAACAAAATGATTGGTTATTATGTAAGAACAATGATTTCCAGCATTGTATTGTTAAGTACTGTACATGTTAAAAGTGTCACCAGACTTACATTTTTTTGGGGAAATGAGATGTGAATGTACCCTGTATGTGATGCAATCTCCCCTTCAGCAATTAAAAGTCAACCTCAAGAAGGGAAATGAGCACACACAAAGTGTCAACAGTCAGGGTTAAATGTCTGTGTGCACTGTTTCGAAATAACAGACAGGGAATGGAGTTACAATGCACTGAACTGGTCTGATTTAAAGGAAAGGTTCACAGTTTTTCAAGTCTGTCAGGTGCCCAAACGAACGTTGACACATGTTTTTCTTGCTGTAATCATTCCTCCTGTTCATACTGACCATTAAGAGATCATAATACACTTTCAGTGTAAGTGATGGGAGACAAACTCAGATGACTGAAGCTTATTATCTTAAAGATCCCCTCCAGATATGTATTAAGACATATAAAATACTCTGCTTGGAACAAAACAATGTATGTCTGATATGGATTTTCTACTTTCTCCCTCATTAAAAATCCAGAATCTATGACTATGCAAATATACTTCATTTCAAAAATGTAACTGCTGGACACAAGATGTCCATTCTCAGTGTTTGTGCACTGGAGGCTTCAAGTTTCCACATCAAACTCCAATTTAGTAGTGATGTCGCAAATCATGCTCATAGGCCCGCCCCCAAAAAATCCTATTTTTAATGAGCACAGAGAAACTTTCCACTTTCAGCAGATGAATGTGAAAACAGCCTTCTAGTATCAAACTCTGCACAAACATCATTCTGCACAGTGAAGCTCAAATGTCCCACTGAAGGAACAAGAAGAAAAACATGTCTGAGTGGAGGAGGACTTTCAGATAAACTTTTAAATCCTTTTTTGCTCAAAACGAGGACTGTGGATTTTGTCCCCCATCATTTACATTGTAAACACATTTGGAGGGGCTGTTTTAATGGTCAGTATGAACAGGAGGAATGATTACAGCAAGCAAAACCTGTTCATTTGGGCACCTGACAGACTTGAAAAATCATGACCCTATCCTATAAGCTTTATGTGTTTTTCATGGGATAGTGCAATGATACCCAGAATGACATTAATGTTTGAAAGGTAATCCAATCTTCCTTTTACCATCCACTTTTCCCTCACTTGTCCTAAGGAACAGTAGCCCTTTCCACTCAGAATCACTGAAAGCAATGATCAAATAATAATAAAACATAAGTGATCTTCACTAAATCAACCTCTGCTCTCTGTGGTTTTAAGTTTAAAGTGAACGCAGCAACCTTCCCTCTAAGTCCTGTGTTTAAAGTCACCTTGGGCTGTCATCAGCTGGATGCAGAAGCAGTCAGAGCCGCTTATCACCTCTCACCTGATGAAAGAGGCTTTCCAAGCTGCACCTGCCTCACCCCCTTTGTCCATTGTTTGGGATGGGGTAGGTGGCCAATTGCTGTTGTGTGTGTGTGTGTGTGTTGGCATGTGTGTGTGAGAGAGAGAGAGGGGCAAAGGAAAGATAATGTAGGAGGGGCAGCTGTCATATTAAGCAAAGGAGACATCAAAAAAGAAGGAAATTGTAGGAACACAAAACTTGAAAAATTGCGTTTGGCAAGATTGATGTGAGATTTGTGTGGCTGTTTTTGGGAGGGGAACAGAGAGACCAAAGGAGGAGGGGGAAGAGGAAGGGGGAGGTCTGTGGGGACAAAGAGAAGCTGGCCAGGTGTACTGGGTCTCAGTCAGCGCCGGTCATGACCACAGCTCCATGCCGATAGCTACGAGAAGGGAGCAGACCGAGTGAGGACCTGTCAAGGGACACAGGATGGTGAGGTGTTGGAAACATTCGGAAAACCGTTTGGAGGAAGGACAGTGCACGGTAAGCAGGTGGCTTTTAATAGATGCTGGATGGAAGGTTTGAGCAGGAAAAGGGGTCAAGGCAGGAAGATGTTTACTAAATCCAGCCACCTCAGCTACATTACCAGCCAGAGACAGCTGTACTGTAATAGCCTGAAGTACAGATCTCAGCAGCTAGTCAAACTTGATCACATAGATTCAGGTGGTGTTAGTTTCCCAACTGTTAAATGTATACATCCCATACTGACATATCAAGTTCTGTGTGGTAATATATCTTCAGGATGGGGGCCCCGCCGCATCCCTCCACTTCCCACACAAGGCCTTCTGGGTCAGCCTCTCAGTCTCTCTGCTCCTGGTCATCATTGCCCTCGGTCTGACGGGGCACCTCGGAGTGTCCCAACCCCACACTAAGGTACGACGCGCGCCTCGCTCACCAGAACCCTTCACCCCTCCACCGTCCCACTTATCGAGCTCTGATTAATTGCCAGAGCTTCACACTAATCACTTCTGTAGTCTTTACAGATTGTCCGAATCACAGCTCCAGATCAGACCGGAGTTCTCATCAACCAGTCGGCAGTCGTGGATCAGCAGAACGACCTGGTGACCTTTTCGGTGACCTCAACGGCAAACCAAACGTCCACTGTCCTCTTTGATATCAAACATGTATGTAGATTTTATGCGTTTTATCTACTACATAGTGTGTCCGACTGTGTTCACAGCGTGATTGATGGAATGCTTGAAAGAAGGGGTGCAAGGCTATGATGGGAAATGTCTGACAGTTTGCTGTTGTGTTTTTCAGGGTTTGATATGCTACAAACCTGTCGACCAGGACAGCTGCTTCCTGCAAAACATGGAGACGTCTGACTACGAGAACGTGCGCTCCCTCCTGCGCGAGTCAACACACAAGGTAACGACCAGTGACATTTCCACATGTGAGAACTGAGCGGCGGTGTTATACAAGAGGGGTTCCCTCGCTGCCTTCAGGATATGTGAGACTAATTAAGAAAGAGTAAGTAGGGGCTGCCCTTTTACCTCCTGCCAGCCGTTTCTTAAGTCACAGTCTCACTACTGTGTGAACTGGCATTTCTGATGGGCGATTTCTGACTGTGACTCATAGCTTTAATCTCCAAAGCACTGCACCACTGAGCCAGGACCTGCTGGGTTTCATAGGGTTTTTGCATGACTTCCTCGCCACTCTGTTCACAGAGAGGGGACAAGCGCACGGGGCCTTAAAGAGCCTCATAGTCTGCCCCTCTCGCCTACACGGCTGAATTCCTCAGCACATCTGATCCCTCCAGCCCCCTCTGCGTGCCCAGGATCCTCTTACAGGAGGCTACGGCAGCGAGCCTGAGCCCTGGACCGGGCACAATGGCCACTCTGTGTGAGAGCTTTTTAGCTTTTAAGACTCTGTTGGATTAAAATACAGCCTGATCCATTGGTTAGTCAGGGAAGGAGCTGTGTGTATCTGCTTGGACACAAGAGGATCTCTGATATAGACATCCTTACCAGACACTTGAGGTTCTGTATCGAGCTGTGTGGTCCTCAAGATATGATTTGTGTGGGACTATCTGATTTTTAATTGTGCTTTGACAATATGAGCAGGTGAATGGCCATGGTTGTGGTTAAATAGAGGCCAGAGATGTGATGTGGGAGCTTGGAGGTGAACTCACAGGGAGTTCTGTTTCTTATCTTTTTGCACAATGCCACATTTCCACGCATCAAAAGCAGCAGTTGAGTTTTTGTGATCCTGTCTCCTGGTGTCACATGTCTCAAACAGCTCCTCAGTATTCAACTTGCGGTCATTTAATCTATGATAGGTGGGACAGACCCTTATGGATGGAGAGTAAATGTGGTTTGTCCCTCTGTGCTGCAGCACAATGGTCTTTTACAGCAAAGGAAAACTGGTTGTTACATGACCCACTCATAACAGTAAGTTAAGTGGTCCACTATCAGAGCCAATCAGAGGTGTAAGTGGCGCAATTACACGCAGCCTTTGTGATGAATGAGAGCACAAATGTGCAACCTCATTGGCCTCATCAATAACCATATCAGGCTAATAGCAGCTTAAGTTTCACCTCAGCTGCAATCTCGGTCTTCCTTTTCTTCTTCATATCTCACCTGCTTTGACTCCAATCTTTCATATTACCTTGTCACTTGTCACTAGTTGAATATGATTTCTCACACTTATTAAATGACACTGACGCTCAGCAGTGTCTATTCTTTTCCGCAAAACTTCTCATCTGTTGTGCTACTGTCCTCAGCAGAGTCAGTTCCAGCTGTATGGGAATGAGACGCAGAGGCAGACGGAGTTCCTGGGGGTGCTGGCAGCCAGTCAGGTGGACGTATCCACCCTGGAGGAGCCTCTGCAGGCTCTGTGTCAGGACAGGACCGTCCACTGGACCAGGAGGGTCGAGGGTGAGAACAGCCATACTTGTATTAGAGTCAGGATTGCTTTGACATAAACATCATTATACAAAAAAAAGTTTTATTCTCAACAAATGCCACAAAAAGACCAAAACCAACAACGAATGTATCATTTGAGCAACTATTGCTGTATTCCTCTGTCCCATAGAGCTCCATTGTTGTTCAAAAAACTATTAAAAACATCAATGAGCCACACTGTTGCAGTGGGTGACATGGCCCTTTATTGCCACAAACACACACTGTAGTGAGTCAATTCCACATACACTAGAGAATCAAATGTGTGTTAATCAACAGCTGAAAAAAGCTCCCAAGAAACACACTATTAACTTGTTTTTTTAATGACAGTGCCCAGCTGTTGTGGAACATTATTAAGCCTTTTTTTTAGAAATATGACATGTATTTTTGACTAGTTTTTAAAGTGCCACAGAAAGAGGAGGGAAGTCAGAAGGTATTGAGAGCTGGACCAACACATTTTTCTGGTCTTTCCTGTCCTTTAATAAGGATAAATCCTGGTCTCAAAACAAGTTAAGGAACTAAGACAAACAGATTTTAGCTTAACTACTGATTTCTGAAATGGTTTTATAGGAGTAGTAGAATAAATGACACCTAAGAAGACTCATATTACAGATGATTTGAAATCATAATGCACACCTTGGACCTTGGTGTCGTGGCACTTCAGATAAGATTACCTTAAAAGTTAAAGGGGCATGCATGGTCACATTTAACACAAGAAGAGTTTGGGAATAATTTGAAAGCACCCACAGAGACTGTACTAAGGGAGTTTTTAAAATTAGTCATCTGGCAGCTCCATAACGAAGCGATGTGCCGGGGTGAAACCTAACCCTAATCTGTGACGTACAGTGACCTTTCCTCAGTTGCAGTAAACGGCAGACTGAAAACAGTGAAAACTCAACAGTGTGAGCTGCTGGCAACACATTTTCCCTATACAGAAGCAATAGCACACACTGATTAAGCTGCTTTTAGACCATCATTTGTATCCTTAAATTGTAAATATTGCAGAAGAAGCATTAGTGTTAATACTGGGAAAAACAAAAATGTTCTTATCTAATAATTTATTACTCATGTATTAAAAGTTGTGACAAGTGGGATACACTCATTTTTTTCTCCAGTTATCCAGTGTGAAATTTGGGTAATTATAAAACTGTAAATATTCTGAATTTAGGGTGGCAGGTTTGTTTCATTCTTTCATAGTTGAGTATGATGGGTTGTTGACATTGTGTTTACTAAATCTGTATCTTATCAAGGATTTAGTCATGTTTTTTTTATGAGTCACCACGATTTCTCTGATTCTCAGGCCCGGGGAAACAGAGGCTGGTCTACTTCTGCATTGACATCTGCTTTCCCAGCAACATCTGCGTGTCTGTGTGTTTCTACTACCTGCCAGAGTGACTGTATATTCTCTTCCTCTCCTCCCAGAAAAAAAAAAAAATCAGGGAAACAAAGTTGTCTTTTTAGCTCCCTCTACAAGAAAAAAAAAAGAAAAGAACAAAAGACAGCTTTGACTGTTTCCTTTGTGCCATACAGCCGCCAGTAAACCAGTGAAGCAGCCAACCCCTCCAGTACATTTCCATCCTTCTGAGAGAGAAGAGATAGAGACAGACTGTCACGGTTATTGCCAAAGCCCCATCGTCACTCTCTTCATGTCTTATACCCTCTCTGGCGGCACACTTCAGAGATTACAGAAGAAAGATCCCCTTTTTTGTATGTGCCTCTAATTGTATTTCCTGTAACCCACTGCTGCAGTGTAATTATGTGTAACCGTTCCTTTTGCAATGTGAGTGCTTGGATCTGTCCAATAAAAGACTGTTGGGTATTTTTGGCCAATTTTTCTTCATTAAACTGGAAAAAGGAGACCGACAACACTGGAGGACAGTAAGGACTTGTGTGAATCACGTCTTTACTGTGGAATCATTTTCTGTACATTGTTTAAGAAGAATACACCTTACAACTTAACCTTGAATAAAAATATTAAATGAATTATACATATCACACATCAGAGATCAATCAATTCCAACCTTTATCAGGTTAATGTGAATTTTATGGTCCTTTTGATACAGTAAATATGGTTTACTATAAAAACAATGACATTAACTTGAAAAGTATCTCCTGTTGTGCACAGAGTGAAGAAGTTAAACACCTATAGGGTCGAGGATAAATACTACCACGTTTTTTATCGAAATTTCTATATTGGCGGTACAGAAATGACTACCTCTGCTTTATTGTGGATGCTTTTCTTCCTGTATGACTGCCTTAATTCGGTGTAAAAAAAGTGGATTTTTACTTCATATTTTGGCCGTGCTGTTATGCCGAGTACTTACAGGCATCTGGCGGGAAACAGCACTGTAGGCATCTTGGTACACAACTGAGATTCATTGTAATGTTCAAGCAAATGCCTCAACTTTCTCAAGATGATAGTTTCTGGGAAACTGTTTAATAATTCCCATTGACGCCAATAGACGTGCACCATCTGGGAATTGAGTCCAGCGCTTTTCTGTCCTTATCCCACCTGTGCACAGACTGTCCTGTTACCTCCCGTCTCTTCTTCTCTATCCTCCTCTTCAGCCCAGCACGCTGTCGTTGAATGCCAGACACACCACAGCCTTCTGGTGGCCGCTGTACTCCCTCTTGATCTCTCCGGTCTCCACACACCACAGACGAGCCAGGTTGTCTGAAGAGGCTGCGGATAAAAACGAGAGCCACAACCTTTAGTTCACCTCGAAGGAATATATATATGCTTCTCTCTAAAAGGCTAAAGTATGTGTCTCTGTGTTTAGGTAACAGGTAATGAGTAAAAGTGCCTTGATTTTCAAATGATCATTTATGATCTCACTACACAATGGTATTAAGATTGCTGGCCTGATTGCCAGGGCATGCTTTGTTAAACATGCACTGACCAGTGACAATATACTGAGAGTCTCCGGAGAAGGCACAGTCCCACATCCAGCCTCTAGACGTCTCTCCAGGATTGTTGCTCTTGATGCTCAGCTCCGTCATCAGTGAGAAATTGGACGTCCTCCAGATCTTACAGGTCTGATCTGCTGAGCAGGTGGCCAACAGACTGGGAGATGATGGCAAACGCAAAAAAAAGTCAATATCTTTGGCAACAACGTTAGAGCAGGAAACTAAACTTTCTGAGGAAGGCACTCACGTGGAATCAGGGCTAAATTTGCAGCGGAGGGAGTAGCGTTTGTGCGCAGGGATCTTGGTTTTGGGAATGAGCTGAGTCACCTCATCTCCGATGCCTGCAGCAAGGTTCCACACGTAACAGTTTCCCTGTTAGGAGGACAGAAGGACCAAAGGAGGCTGTTTTAAATCAAACTGTATTTTGAGGTTTCCTGCAATTGGTTCACATTATATTTTCACATACGTAGTTCATTGGGAAGATAACAGGACCATTGCAACTATACCAAATGTGTTTTTTCAGAGTGTTTTGGTACTGACCGAGCTGTTGACTGCTGCCATGTAACTGGCATCTGGGTCAATATGAACTGAGTTGATGGAGACCTCTGGCTCAGGAATCAGCTGTTCATTGTGGTCGGTCTTCAGATCCCAGACATGAATCACGCCACTCTGGTCTCCAACAATCAGTTCTGCCTGAAAACATACAACATTGCACGTTTACTGACATTTTACACACTGAGCTGTAAACATATATTGTAGACAGCGAACATAAGCAGCCAATAGTGAGGCTGTTTTTAATATTTATCTAATTTATGATTCAATGTAAATTGAATGTCTCACCTGGTTGGGATGCAGGCACACACAGTTGATTGGAGCATTGACCTGGAAGATCCTCTGACACTGCAGATTTCTTGACCTGTGAGAAACAGCAGGGATCAACTTTGCTTTATTAAAACACAGTGAGTGACTGTGTTAAAAGATAGTTAGCTTTCTGTCCTGTACCTCAGGTCCCAGATGCGAGCCATGCAATCCTCTCCTCCCGTGTACATCCAGCGTCCATCTTCATGGAAGCCCACAGATGTGATGTTCTTGCTAACGCCATCATAGTTGATCACCGGGTTGGGGTTGTTGGAGTTCAGGTCGTACATGCGGATGTGCTGATAACCTGAAAAGCAGAGTGGAAATTTGCTGTGACATTAAGCAATATGACTTAAATTATGCAGTTATGCAGCTGTGTATACAGCATGACAATGATGTTACATATGAGGAAGGAGGAGGGAAAAGCCTACCTGCAGCTGCAATCATACTCCTGTCAGGCGTCACTTCAAGTGAATTCACTTGCTGGAGGAAAATGTTAAGAAAAGTGCGAGACTCAGTGGACCCTGGTAGCGCACTGGTTAAGATGCATGCCACATAGCCGCAACGTCCGCAGTTTAATTAAGGCAGCGGACCTTTGTTGCATGACACCCCCCCCATCACTCTCTCCCCTTTGTTTCCTGTCACATCTCTCCACTGTCACTATAATGAAGGCAAAAAATGCCATAAAATATACTTTAAAAAAAGAAAATAGAAGGCTCAGTTCATTAAACAGCTCTTATGACAGCGCCTGTGTTGATTTTATTGGGATTTTTGAGTCTATGTCCACATAAAACTTAGCTTTAACACATACAATTATTCACTGAGTTGATGTCAGTCACTAATGTGTTGCCTAACTGAAATGTTGATACTTTTCCAGAGACATTGTCATTTGATCACAATATAAATTCAGTTTTAGGAGTCATATGTTACAGCTGTCTGTTAGGCCAAGTAAGGATACAGAGTCCTGGTGCTGGACTGTCCTGGTGCAGATCCCGCTGTGGGCCTGCCAGAAGCGGACAGTGTGGTCGTATCCAGCCGTGGCCAGGATGACCGGGTCGCTGCCCACCGTCCCCTGGTTCACATTCATGCTTGACTGCTGGCTGTCACTGCTCAGAGTGACGCATGTATGCCACTGCGTATAAATGTACGAGATAGTCAACTGCTGTAGTTTCCTAGTCAAATGTTATTAAATGTAGTTAAATGTCAACTTAAAACAGAAACGTTGTTGAATTTATGGTCTTGCTGTGGAGAATAAAAGGCACTAGTCAACTTGTATCAGCTAGCGCTAGCAAAGCAGCCTGGCTGTATTAAATGACTGCGCAATTCAGACAATTAATGTTTCTACTTTATAAGCTAACACATCGTCACTATTACGACATTTCGCTGTGCAATAGTATTTATGGCAATTTTGACTCGCTGACAGAGAAAATATTACAAGTTTTGATTACCTTCAGCTGTTGGTATTGACGACAAATCGGTCCGTCCCCGCAATAAGTCCCTAAGAAACCTACTGCGATGGCTGAAGGGTTCCGTTTTGCTCTGCCACCTACTGACTTTATTTATCATAGCAAGAAAAATAGAAAAAAGCTCTTCTATAAATACTTGAGTTTAAAATGTAACATTTTTGCCGAGACCGTCAGAAAGGTGATTTAACCCTATAGTAATGATTGAAGTGTGTGTTGTTGCTGTAAATTACATTGTAAGTGTTCTTGTCAGTCAAAACCTACTTGAGTTAATAAATCATTGCATTTAAAAAATGCCACATTAATTATGCACTAATAAATATATGGTATAACTGTTTATAAATTGTCAAATTGTCTTATTACTCAGTGTGGCGTTTTAACCCCATAAAGGGCCTTTAAAACTCTGCTGGATTAAAATAACAGCCTGATGTATTGGTTAGTCAGGTGTATCTGCTTGTGGCAAATACCAAGTGGATCTTTAATATTAACATATTCTTACATCTTTCCTAAATTCTCTGAAATACTGAATTGAACTCTCTCTTTTTGTACTTGCCCTGAAGGCCATGCGACTGAAATGTGTATGCATGTTTTTAACATTGCCTAAGTAGCCATGAAATATTAAAGGCTTTTTAAAATGATTACCCTCGAGTGACATGTGAGGGAGTTCTGTTCCTCTCTCCCCATTTCATGTCATCTGTCTCATGGTGTCACGTAGCTCATACAGGTCTTCAGTATTCAAACTTTAATCTATGATAGGTATGATAGACTGTTAAGTATAAAGAGTAGATGCAGTTTGTGTCTCACTGCATTCATTCCACATACATTATTAGTTATGTACTAATAAATTAATGGTTTAACTGTTAATGAATTGTCTAATTGTTGTATTATTTACAATGGTGTCACTTTATGATATACTAGACCACCTTTTTTGATAAATGAACCTTTATTATTGATAAGTTAGTTCAGTGATAAATCAAATGCATAACTTAGATCATTTAACAGTTTAAAAACTCAATCAAATGAACGGTACATTTTTAATAAATAGTTAAATAAATAATTTAAATAAATAAATACTGCAGAGATGTAACCACAAAACGTAAAACCTATATGTGTAAATTAATTCTGCACTTGTCAACATCTCAATCTGATCAAAAACAGTCACTGTCAGGTGAATAGGGAAAACTGTAACTGCCACAGATATTCTTTCCTGTTCTGTCTGTGTCCGTGTGAGCTGATCACAGCCGCTGCAGCAGGGCAGACATGTGCTGTTTCACCTCCCCGGGGTCTGCCAGCGAGCAGGCCAGGACCACCCCCATGATCCCAGTCCTCATCTTAGTGGAAGGGAGGATCTAAAACATCATGTCACATATTTTTACATGTGCGATTTGTTTTTAGAGCTAACCCACACGATAGAGAAGGAATAGCTACCTTCACATATATTTTGCATCTCTCCAAAAGAAATTTCCACTTCATTGCAGTCCGCTCGGCATCACTCAAACTGGTAAACTCTGCTGTCTGCAACACAAGAAACAGAAACGCTGTTTATGCAACTACCAGTTTACTTGAATCACAACCGCAAAATATAAAATCTATAACTTTTCATCCTTTGCTGCTATTTTCAATCTCTGTGAAACTTGGATTTAATAAATTCAGATAAGCTATTTATTTATTTAAGTTAGTAATACTAACAGTGCAGCCAAGTGTCTTCTCAGCCACTGGGCCTCTCATGGAGCAGGCGTGCACGGTGCCTGTGTGGTCTGTGAAATCTACCAGCAGGTCAAAGCCTGTGGTGGCTGAAAAGGCTTGATCCCTCCCAGGACACAACTGGTTGGTGCAGCTCAGTGTGTCCTCAGTCACCTGGAACTTACACCTGGAGCTGAGACAGAAGAGAGAACACACCATTACATTTACTTTAACATGTTCCAAAGCTTCAAGTAGAAAATAACAGAAGTAAGAAAAATTTATTTATTACAACAAGTGTTTGGCAATGTATCCATCCCATCTGCTTGTGTGACCTTACCAGCGTGTCCTGATGACTTTTGAAACAGAAGAATCGAGGTCGAGCTTGGAGATGAAGCTGTACGTGATGCCAAAGAAAGCCTCGGGATTCTCCTGGGCCTTCTGCTTCAGCTGACTCACTGTGTACACATCAGTGATGGAATCCACTGCAGAAACAAAAACACCACTACATGTCCACGTCTGCAGCCTTATTACTTACATTAGCTAGAGAAAGAAATGAGAGAAATAAGAGCTGAGCTGAAATACAAAGGACATTTTACCTCAAGATACAGCAACACTTTTACTATTTCTAATACTAACAGCATCAGAATCAGAAGTCTGTATTTTACCAGGCATATCCTCATCACTCTCATCTTGATCCAGAGCTCCAGACTCAGACACCTCTTTAGCATAACTAAACAGCAGGCTGGCCTCCCTGGTGTCTGAGAGCAAAGTATGATGACTTGGACAGCAACAAAGAGTATGTTCTCACTGAAAATATTCTACTTGCACAGCAGGAAGATGATTTCTTATTACACTGTACACCATGGCTGGTTGATTGGTTCCCCAAAATGCCTTTTTACCTTTACTTTTGATTAATTGCACAATGGAACGTTATATCAGATCATGTGTTTCTGTGAATGTTGCCGTGATTTTCTTACCAGGATTGACAGTGATAACGGTTTTCGAGTTAACGGTTGCGGTCATGCCGTTGCGAAAGCTGTCAAAGCTAATCTTTGCATCTGCTATGAAGAGCACTTTGAATGAAGAATAAAAGTTAAAACAACAGTAAGTTATCTTAAACATAAACACAAAGTTACATCTCAAATATCCACGTCCATCTCTCCCTTTAGTACAGTATGTTAATAGAACATGACAGGCAGGAATAACAGTTAAATAAAGATTCATTTTGTGGCTGAGAATGAGCAGCAGCTGCTAACCCACCCGTCTCCTTGGGTATCAAAGTTTGCATGAGCTGAATGGCTTCTCTGTCCCAGCTGTGAGTGAAACAGAGGTCAGGGGAGACCATGGCGAAAATCAAACACACATGGAGTTCAGTGGGTTAATCTAAAGCTTGATGTCACCAAAGTAAATTTGTGCTGATGTAAAGATACATGGCGGTGAACCGAGGGCCAATAAGATGGAATATGTCAAAAAAAGCAACCCAAGTAATAAATCTTTATTCATTTTCCAAATTAATTAACAACCATGACGCACCAGACGAGGGGGAAGGAAGAGACGGAGTCATCAAAGAGCTTCAGTTCCAGCCTCTGCCCTTTGCGCCCGTCTGAAGTGGTGAACTGTTTCGGCTCTCCAATCTGAAAACGTAAACAGAATCATCTGAAGTTCCTATCGCAATATCTTCCCTCCCTGTAAAAAAAAAAAAAAAAGCAGAGACATTAAGTGCATGATCTGGCCTCTTTCTGAACTCTGAGGCCATTATGGAGAGTCGGTATGTTCCAGTCGATCAACAAGCACGCCACCACATAACCACGCAGACTAAATAGACACAACACAGTCCATTAGGCAATTTATAAGATATGAATTAAATAGAGAAACTCTGATATGTTTGACTGTCAGACTTGTTTTAACCAAATAAATATTTGCTGTGTATCAGCAGCCATTGTCAAAAATGTCCCCTTCCTGCTTTTCAGGCTCCCCGCCACAGCCTCAATGACTTTTCATGCCTTTTCCATGACTGACTTGTAACTCATAATGTTACATCAGACCACTTTTTAACAACCCTTCCCTCCTTGTTAATGTTGTTTTCTCGGCTTTGCAAACTAACTGCCTATTTTCCACTATATTGGAGCTTACTGTGGAGAAAAAGAGCTGAAAAACCACCATATAATGCAATAAGAGTGTGAAAAAGCTGGAAAATAAACTCTTATATATTACTACAGAGTTAACTATTTGTGAAATTTCATATTGCTTGACTTTCTCATTGAATTTATCAAATTTCTTATACTCTGTTTGGAGTAAGCCTCTCAAAAATCAATGATATTCCAAAAATGTCATTACCATTCTGAACGATGATAGCCTCTTCAACTAATACTTATTATGAGTGGACATCAGTACTGTGAGTAACACTCCTCTGCTCCTCCACCATGCCAGGATTCAAACAGATGACGGGTCACTCTTCTAAGAAATAAGCCACCTTAAGACTTAAACAGCACATTACTTTGTATTTCTAGCAATTTTCTTACTCCCGCCAGTAAGAGGCCAAACATGGACAAAGCAGACATGACTTATATAATAACGGCACATTACAAGTCCAATTTTTTCTTCAGGATCAAAGAGCTTGTACACCCATCACAGAATGCGTACACGTATCAAATTATCCCCCAAAAGAAGCATTAAGAGACCAGTGTGCAAAGCAGAAATGTAAATAAGTGGGCCAGTTGTCAGTAGAGTATGAAAATTTACAACCCTCTTTACAACAAACTAGAGCTTTGTTCTTTTACATTTCCTCCACTGGAAAAACAGACTGCTGTCTCTATCACCATCGCTCCACTCTATCCAACAAAACGTATACACAAAGGCATCCTGGAAAACATAGGAAATCATGAGTAAAAGGACATGTGGCGGGTTGATGGAAATGTGAGTACAGAAAACAGATTATAGAAAAACACTGTAAAACAGTTTTGAGTTAAGTTTTAACACTAAACACCAAAGGTGCATTAACACTTAAATCCTAAAAGACTGTGGCCTTAAGGTGCCCTACCGATTTCACTGCCGCCAGTATATTTATGACTGTGCCGTTGAGCCTCTGCCCGTTGGCCACTATGTCTCCCAGAGAGTAGAAATCTCTGGAGTCCTTCACTGGCAGGTGGATGAGAGGCAGCAACCTGTCGATGGTGTCCATGTCAGCGCACAGACACACCTGAGAATGGGCCTCCGTCACCAGCAGCCTGTAGAGACTGAGACAACAGATACGGACCTATGAACCAGCAAATCCTTTAACACCATCAAGACATGACACACTAT
This sequence comes from Scomberomorus guttatus, assembly GCA_038419695.1. NCBI lineage: Eukaryota > Metazoa > Chordata > Actinopteri > Scombriformes > Scombridae > Scomberomorus > Scomberomorus guttatus. The sequence goes on along the minus strand of CM076465.1, from coordinate 16,868,980 downwards.
TACATCATATATCACACAGCATTACATCGTGTTAACCTTACTTCTCTCTAGCTGTCTAAAAGCACGGCAATGGGAGCATGACTCTAATTTGTTACCTTGGTGTTGCAGGACAAAATCTGTCCCCTTTTTCTGGATCTTTGTTGGAAACTAAAGGATTTTCAATGATGACTGAAAAAAAAACAAAAAACGATTTAGACATTTAATTGCTTACATTTTCATTTTTTTTCTAATTGTCATTACTAAATTTAAGTTTACTTTAAATCAAGAATTTGAAAACCAAGAGCAGGGATTCACACTCACTTCAATTATGATTACAATTACTTTTCAATGACTTTCAAGGCTTTATTTGGCCAAATTCAAGTACTCAAAATTGGCAGACTTCTGGAGTAAATAAGACGTTGGTCATACTGCATATGACTAAAGCTTCATTTTGTAGTATTTTAATGAATCTGGGCACTATATTGATCAAATTCCTCACCACAGTCTCCAATAATGAAGCTGTTGGAGAGCCCGTTGATGTAACCATCATTTCCCCAGGCTGTCACATTGATGAAGAAGTCAGGTGAGTCCTTAATGGTGAAGCCAAAAGTGAATCTGTCTACACCGATATCTGAAATTCACACATAAGGTTCAGTTAGTGTTGCAGCTAAACAGAAAACTGAGAAAAAAAGGAGAGAGAGAAACTCAGAGAAGGTATATTGCTCTCCAGAAGAGGGAGCTGGTGTACAAGACACTGCGGTGCAGTGTTGATAGAAGAACTTGTGTTTGAAGATAACTATTTAGGTGCACTAATGTTAAAGGGAAATTAATACCAACTTTTTCTGTCAGGGAAGCTTTTGACATCAGTTTTTCCTATGACGATGCCGGCCACCTTCTGAAAAAATAATCACAAGGGCAATGATAGTGAGCAGACTATAAAGGGATCCAGGCAGTTCAACACTGCTTACAAAAAAAAAATGCAGAAAAACAGGCCTCAAATATAAATATCCTTTTCCGCCAGCAAACAACTACACCTACAAGAAAAATATCCCTGACTATCTGGTGGTGTTCTAAGGCCTGTTAAACTGAAGACATTAAATCGCTCTAATTAGCTGAAAATTGTTTTACTCACTGAATGAGAGAAGTTGGGATGCAGCTCAGAGATGGAAATGTAGGTGTGAGAGGCCATTTTCAGTCCAAGACCCTCTATATTGTGGAGACACAGATAAAACATAGATAGAAAATTTGGGGTTTAATTCCAGGTGGATAAAACATTTTAAAGCAGTGTCCATTTTTACATTAGCTAACACCTTAGCTAATAAAATACCGAAATAGGCTAACTGCTAGTTTAGGTTAATGCTAATGCACTAATTGACAACATTGAGTGGGTATTTATATGGGTTTTCACATACATGGTTACACAAGGGTCGAGTAACAGCTTATTTTTAGCTTTACTTACAACATATATTCAATATTATCATTTGTAAGTTTACCTGTGTCTTTTTCTTCACAGTTTATTCAGAGTTTTTCGCGGCAAAGCGACAACCACTGCTGAACTCATATGTTGCCTTCAGTTGCAGTCGGAAATACAACAACTCCAAGTGGGTCCGAATAAGCTGATAGGAAAAAAAGACCCACGTAAATTTACCAATTAAAACGTCGAACCAGGTAAAGCCCCGTGTAAAATGACAAATTAAAACATCGAATATATGTTGTTAGTATAGCTTAAAGTAAGGAAGTTGTTTGAATGCTGAGTAAATGAACGTTGATGTAAAAAATGTCTGACAGTACAGACCAGCCAGTGAATACACAACAAATCTGCATCATATATCATATGCATATAAATGAGACCAAATGCTACTTTTTACAAATAAAAAACTTATTTTAATTTAAGGAACTTAGCTGCACATCAAAATCAAAACAAACATGCAAATTATAAATAATGAACCAATACATTTTTATTTTAGCTATTGTATGTTAAATAATATATGTGTTTTAGATCAACACATGAGGACTCTTGGTTACCAAAGTTGTCAATTTATATTCAAGGAGAAAAAAATATGTTGGCACAACAGGGCGCCCTAGCGGTTGCGGGGGCCCTACACACATATGTAGTCCACATATAGCCTTGTTCAGAACAAATTAAATGAAAAACTTCTAATAAATATGTTTAATTAGGTTTGTTTCTTATCTTCATTCAGTCTCTTGCCCTAACATTCACAAAACAAAAACCAAAAGGGGCCTAATTCATGCATTGCACATTGCTCCTAGCCTGCAAGAATGTATTAACACACAATAATGGCAAACATTATTCCTTTTTTTAAAATACAGAGCCAGGAATACGTTCATGTTGCCCATATCCTACAGATATAGTCCAGTAATGCACATGTTAAAGTCATTTGCAGCACTGCTCTCTAAAATCTAAAAATGACTTCTGTCAGATGGTCTATTTTGCAATACAAGCTGTGTTCGATCATGTAGCAACACATTTATGAGAAGCATATGAAGGCAAACATGCTTGTGCACAGAACTTCTTTTCAGTTCATCTAGTTGGGGAACATCTTAAGGATTTAGTTGTATTTTGATTTATTTCTTTTTGGAGGCTATATATAAAAAGGTCTATCATCATCTTTTTCCCCTCCTAAAAAATCACATCCTGATAAATAAATAAAAACCCTATAAGCCTACTAACTTACAAAATCATTGGAATGTGACCTTTCTGTAATTTCAAACATCCACTTCATTGATTCCTCATTTGTTCGAAGTATTTAGAAGATTTTACAACCTTCAGTTTATAATCTTCATGACAAAACACCTTCTATACAAGGCTGTATGAAAAGAGACATCTTGAGTCTATTCAGCTGATGTGTTGGTAGACTTTACGTGATGTTGGCTACAGTGGAACCCAAAATTTCAACACATATTCAGTACAGTAAACCTTTATACAGCTGAGCAAACACGTAGTGCAATGGCACTGAACAATACAACTGTTATCACTGATGGACCCATCGACTGGAAGCTGTCAAATATACACACATTCACACTGACACACACATATACACACACAATATTTGTAGACTATATGAGTCATTTCTTTAAAAGTCTCCACTGTGAAAGGTATCCCTGATATTGCCTTGATAATCCATCCCAGTCATCAGTTACAGCATGGGATTTGTGCTCCGACAGCTATGCCGAGATAAATTTGACAGTTTCCCGGTTTGTTTTGATATCACAAAGCTGTATCCGACATGTGATACTGTCTTATACACCTAAGCAGGAATCAAAAGGTGTAACAGTAAACCCATTCAGCTCTACAGAGTCATGTTCCTCATCTACGATGACTAATCCTCGCGGTCGGATGTTTGGATCGGATAACTCATCCCTGTGACTAATGTTGATTTTTTTTTTAGGCAGTAATATTTCAGTTTGTGTGATGTGTTCCTAATTTCTGACAAAAACAGCGCAGTATGGCAGCCATAAAGACATTTTTACTCACCACACCTATAACGCAATAACACAAAGTCAACTTATTATTTCTCAGCAGACAGCCTGACGTGTAATGTTGCATCAATGTATTGACTGACTTTGTATAATGTTGTATAATGTGAAACAGGAGTGATTGAATACATTGAACATTTACTTATGCAGAGGAATCGATTTGCTATTTGCACCAGTGGCGAGCTATTCAAATGAAACAAAATTTCAAATTCTAATTTCATTAGGTTTTTCTGACTACAGTTTGTGAGTCCATTAATCAAAACAGCACTGTAAAGCATCATCAGATAAATCAAGCGAACCTTACTTTTGGTTCAATGATTTATTCATAATGAATTCACGGCCTCTCTTAATCTGTCATCAATCATACTTTGATCCAATATTCAATTGCTTCTATCTGCATATTGTTTCTTTGGAGTGATTTTAGTTCTGTTAAGAGATATCACATGAAGTCTCATTTCTCACCTCTGATGGCATGACCGTATTCAGAACCAAGCAGCAAGTACCTGTAGGGTTGCAAACACATTCACTGTAGGAATGTGCTGGGACTGGGAGGCCTCTCTGCCACAGGTCGGCTCCCTCGAGGGCCTGCAGCCATCCGACCACTCCCCGACTATTAATCCGTCATCTCGCTTTGTGCATGAGTGACTGTGCTTATGTGTGTGACATACATGTAAATGCATACAGTAGGGTTATGTGTTGTGTCTGTGTGTCACTACATAGGAGCTACGATACACTATCACATGCACGGGATGTACCTGTATGTGCAGAAGATCCATAGGAAATGAAGCAAAATAAGAGCAATCAGTGGTGAGTACACACCTTCAGGCAGCCATAACACTTTGGCAAACTGTCTTTATAAATGTGCCACTTGTCTATCTCAACTGAACTAAGCAGACATGGTTAATTTCTGTGCTGTTTTTCACTGGGAGTTCAGTATTTTGTTAATGATCCATCCATCAGTTTGCTTGTGAACACATTGTATTTTTATTTTATTCATAAAACTTACTGTACATGTGTTTACTCAAGTACAAGTACAATACTGCAAACAGCTAGTCTGGCTCTGTCCAAATATTTAAAAAATGTATTTGGCTATCAGCACCTCTAAAGTTCCCGAATGAATAAACACATTCTCATATCTCATTGGTTTATTCGTTTCAAAAACTGAAATGTAAAAATTGGCAAGTTGTGGTTTTACTGGGGGTTATGTGTTGGACTATTTTTCTTGGCTGGGTGCTGTTTACCCATTATGTCAAACTATTCCTTTAACATTGTGGCATTGCTGCTTTTTGTTGCATCATAAGATGTAATAAGATTAAGTACACACAATAAAAATGAGTACTCAGGTTAGCAGGGCTGCTTCTTTTCAAACCTTTAAAGTTACAAGTTATTTTGCAGAATATGAGCATATAAAATATTATATAGTACATTTTATTTCCCTACAGTTTATAAAAAAGTGAAATTAGCTCCACCATGCTGTTTATGTTAACACATCAGTAATAATAATTAATGCAGGACTTCTTCTTGTAATGGAGTATTTTTACATTGTGGTACTGACACTTTTACTTAAGTAAAGGACCTGAATACTTATTTCCTCACTGTTCATATTAAACAACTGTCTACTGGACCTCCACGATGGCACCAGACTGGAGATTTGTGGTTTGACTGCACACCCTGTATAAAGCATGAGAACAGAGGAGGGAGTAAAGACAGCAGTGACCGCTCAGAGGCATGGCAACACAAAGACAACACAAAGCCAAGATCAAGTCCTTTTAGAGCTGCGGGGATGGAAAGGATGTGACAGCTACAACATTTCTTTTATCGTTCTTTCTAAGTCTAACAACAGAGCTGAACAGAGCTTATGGTTTCATCTAAATGAACACTTGCAATCAGCAAGTCGAAGAACTCATGTTTACACTATATCCATATGTGACGTACCAAAAAACCCTATACACATGGGTTTTACAGTGTTGTAATTTTCTGTAGGGGAAGCGGCTAGAGAAATTGCAATATTTAGGTTGGTGAACCAAAGGGTTTTAGTTCACATGCAAGCGGTGCATGCATACATAGACAATAGGCCTATTGTTAAGAATAAAATCTGTTTCACTGCACCAACTCCTGAAAGAGATATTCTGTGAGGATCTAATGGAACCAATCAACTTTATTTTATTGAATCCAATCATTAAAACATATTGTTCAGTATGAGCAGTGCATGGTGAGCAATATCTTGGCATGGCTCGAACCTCTACATCCAAGTATAGCTTTTGCAGTTGTTGGCAGCAGCCTGTGCAGTCTTTATTGGCTTCCAGAAGTGGAAGACATCCAAACTACAAGTATGTGTACACTGTAATTTCCCTGCCACCTGTGTGACTGACTATAGCTGCTGCACCGCTGGATCTGCTCGCTGCCATTGAATCCAGCTGCATGGGCTCTGCTAGAACAATGCAGTCTGTCTCCTCATCCCCATGTCCAGCAAGACGGGGATATATAACTGCGGAGGAAACATTAAATGATGTTAATAATGTGCCGTTGTAAAGCAGCATGAGTAAAGAAATCAGTGGCATGCATGATGTCAGCCATCTCTCCCTTCATTATGCCACCATACTGAGGTAATGGGAGGAATACTGTGGCATTTGGTCATATTATTGCTATAACTGCTGTTTAAGGTACTAGCTGAGTTTTCTTGTTTTGCAGGTAAAATGTTACAGTTAGCTAAATGTAAGACTGAAGTTAGACAGGAAACATTATATTACGTGACATAAAAATGAGGGAAAACTGAAAAACTGAAAACTGTTTCAATTAAATGAAACAAAAACTCTTTTCAGCTGAAGGTGGTTGCCAGTGAACATTTTTTTATGCTGAAACAGAATGTAGATATGAATGTTGTTTTGATGCAGCTTTGGTTTGGATTCTTTTATGTCACCGTCTATGCAAAACAGGTAGCACCACCTACGCACCCAACTCAGGCATGTTTTCTGTCTTCTTGCTGTTTGCCTTGCACAGTTATGGCCTTAATCCAAATTTGCGATGCACCCATACACAAGTTAAATTGAGTGGGGGATAGGTGAAGAAATTAAGTCTGTGGCATTGCTTCACAAACCTCAGGAATTGGCTGTGCATTGATAATGGCAAAAAAAATGGATGACTATTACATTTTGTTTACATGGAAGTGTTTATATTAAACATAATTAAGGCACAGCAGCATGCTCATAATGACAATGCTGCCATGCTAATGTTTGCAGGTATAATGTTTACCATGTTCAACATCTTAGTTTAGCATGTTAGCATGCTAACATTTGCTAATCAGCACTAAATAGCAACAGCAAAGTAGGCTGACAGGAATGTCAATAGTTTTCCACATTATTTGGCCATAAACCAAAATATCTGATCCATTGAAATTTTGACCTTATGGTGGCACTACATGAAAAGTCAGGCAATCACCAATGTTATTACAATTCATCCAGAGGAGACATGAATGTCTGTATCAAATTTCATTGCAATCCATCCAGTAGTTGTTGAGACATTTCATGCAAAACCAAAAATATCAAACTGCTGGTGGCGCTGTAGGAAAGTCAAGAGATCACGAGAGTCAATAGGATTCATCCACCGGGGACCATGAATATCTGTAGCAGAACTTGCCTATCCACCTTGTTTATATTAGGATATTTCACTTAATTTTCATTTTGGATAAGTGAAAAAACTTAAAACCTGCTGGTGGCGCTACATTAAAAGTTAGGGGATCAATCATCCACTTGGTGTCATGGATATCTGTAACAAATGTCGTGGCAATCCATCCAATAGTTTTTGAAATACAGTCAGGACCAAAGTGGTGTACAGACCAACTGACAGACTGACATTGCCATCCATACAACCACACTGCTAGTGTGGCTAAAAACACAGTAAACTAGGGCTACAACTACTGATTATTTTAATTATCGATTAATCTGTCAAGTATTTTCTCTATTCATTGATAAGTTGTTTGGTCTATAAAATGTCAGAAAATGTTGAAAACCGTCCTGCACTGTTTCCCAAAGCCCAAGGTGATGTCCTCAAATGTTTTCTATTGTCACAACCAACAGTCCACACCCCGAATATATTCAGTTTACTATCATAGAAGACTAAACAAACCAGAAAATATTCATATTTGAGAAACTGGATTCAGAAAATGTGACATTTTTAACACAACTTTCTTATGCTGAACATAACAGAGCTGCAGCTGGTATGGCTCTAGTGGGAAACTGGATCTTGAAAAAAAAATTCAAATTTATATGTTTTGTTCACGTGTAATACTTACTGAGTAGACACTCGGCACACACACGCAAACTTTTTATCCGCACAGATAGCCTGATATACTGCCACTGTCAATGTAATGTTACCCAGAGACATTTCCATCCATTCATCATCTTTACTGTGGAAAGACCCTGAGCCCCATATTTCAGCAACATCAAAGCCCGTCCTGCTGTCCCAGTCTATCACAAACATCTTCACAATGTCCACTGTTTAGGTAGTCCCTCTGACAAGCCCTGACAGAAATGTCTTGCTCCAGATTTGACCCCAAGTGTCTTTTTCATGAAATTTTAAAATCTCTGAAGTGTTTTTTTTCCCCTCAAATGAGGGGAGAAACACATTTCTTCAATTATTGCTGAGTGATATATGAAACAGAAGCTTCCATTTCTTTGCCGCATGTGTTCCACTGAACAATGAAATCATTATATTCTGGACCATCGCCCCTGAAAATGGCACAAAGCAGGACACGGTTTCACGCTATTTGACAATAATGGCATTTATGAGCTGATTGTAAAATTATTTCAGTGTTGCTTTGTTTAGGTGCTGATTTTATGGCATATGGGACTGATGTTCTGTGTAAAGCGTCATCTGCATGGCCTCAACATAATGCAGCTAAACTGCTTTTCTATTATTTAAAATGGAACATAGTTTCATTAGAGAATGAAATATGCAATGTTTGAATCACAGTGACATCAAGTCTAGTAAAGTACTTACTGTTTGGAATATAAAACACATGATGGACTTATTGTAGGACTTCTACTTTCCAAAGAGTACCAGATTTGGGCATGAATCATTTGTGCTTTTTTTTTTCCAAAAGTGGATTGAAGACACTTGGGATGGGTTTTTTTGTCCTCTAATTTACTGGTGCCATGGTTAGAAATGCTTTGCTGGAAGAATCTCATGGTAACAATATAAAACAAAACATGAATTATCAGTTCTGTATGCATCTACTGTATGTTGTTCATGTTCATTGTGTGGTTGTAAGAGTGTCTCCCTTTTTGTCTCCCTTTGTTTTTGCCTTTGGTTGTATAAAATATATATTATAAAAATACAGATTCATACTCACATGATCACAGTTATGATCTGCTTACCAAAATAATTTAATGTGCAGAATAACTGAGACAACTAGTTCCATTGAGATTCTGATTTCTGGGGGTCTCCAACATGAGCAGAGATACATCAGTTATTTTTGCCCATTAACAGAGAGCCTCTCAGAGGATATGGAGGAGAGTCGTTAGGTTTCTCTGTTGCTCAGGCTGATGTATCACATCAGTCAGAAAACCCATTAATCTACCAGAAATATCACAGCCCGTATATGTATCTGATCTATATATTTTTTTAGATCATCCACTCCACTCTCCACTGACTCATGAAAAGGTTGCCAGACACTGGACATGAGTGCTAAAAAAGGGTTGAAATATTAACACCTAGAGTTCATTTTTTTAATGCAAGTGCAATGAACTGCTACTGCTTGCATTTCATTCCCAAGAATAACTGAGGGAAACAAGTTTTTCTCTATTTTCAAAGGAATTGTTTGACATTATTTGCTTTCCTGTGTAGAGTTTAATGAGAAATATAAAGCTACAGTTATGAGACAGTTAGCTTAGCTTAGTTTAACATAAAGGTTGGCAGCAGGGGGGAAACAGCTAGCCTTCACTGTCTGAAGGTGAAAAAATCTCTACAAGACTCCAGGAAGCCACTTCACCTGGCCAAGTAATAGTCCATACGTACATAACCCCTCATAAAACCACAACTTATGGTTATTTTTACACTTTGGTAGGCATTTCTTTTTTTTAACCTTTTAACAAAGCTAGGCTAGCTGTTTCCCAGTCTTTATGCTGAGCTAAGCTAACTGCTTCCTGGCAGTAGCTTCATATTGAAAGCATATGGCTGGTGATTTTCTATATTTTTCTTATTGTCAACACTCATGTGCAGAGCCAAACCAGCAATGAATTGATCTACTTACAAGTATTGTGTGTGTATCCAAAGCCTGGTATATATTATTCCTCTTTGCCGTAGAGCTCCCTTATTGTCCAAAAACCATTAAAAACACATCAGTGAGCCACACCGTTGCACTGGGTGACATGTTCCTTCACCAGAAAGAGTATGGGCACATTAGTTTGTTTAGAAATTGCTCCAAAGACTAATAACAGCGATCACGTTTTCAGTCTCCGGAGAGTAATTCTGTGTACAGCAGACTTTACTGTGCATGGGCAGGAATGTGGGTTCATTTACAGAGCTTGTTGGGCTTCATATCACAACCTCTTGACTAATGTTATTTACAGTGTACAATGTAGTAAAAAGTCAAGAGGTCGTGTTATCTGATATGTGATATATGTGATATATGCAACAAGCTAGCCAAGCTCTGTAAACAGAACTGTGGTCCCGTGCGTGCACAGGGGCATCTGCTTTACAGAGAACTACTCTCCGGGGATTGAAAACATGATCGCTGTTACTAGTCTTTGGAGCTGTTTTTAAACAAGGAATATGTTTTTAATAGTTTTTGGACAACAACAGAGGTCTACGACACAGAGGAAGGATGAACTAATTGTTGGTTTGGCTCTGCACATGAGATTTGAATAAGAAAAATATAGAAAATCACCAGCCTTATCCTTCAATGGACAAATAAGCATATTTCTCAAAACTATTCCTTTAAGTCACTACATCCTTCAAGAAATTTAGCAGAAACTAGTTATCTCAGAAATATTGCAGCTCTGTGTTACTTTTGCTAAAATGGAAGAACAAATTGTATTCACTACGACTGAAAGACAGATTCAGAAGAGGAGAGAAGAAATGCATTAAAAGCAGAGTTTTACAATTCCACTGCAGAAATGACCACAAGTCCTGCATTGCAGCGCTGCACTGTTGCATTAGATGCCTGTAAGAGCGAGCCATGCTGCTCTTAACCCATATCCTACTGGATGTCACGTAGGCCTTCTTCAAACCAAACTGCCATTAAAGGGAAAAGGCTCCGTTTCATCTGTCTCTCCCAGTCCTCTCTCCTTGGGATGGTAGTAACATCACATATGGAAGACATCACGCTGTTACAGAGCGGCTCTTCTCACCAAGCACTAATAACAGTGTGGCTATGGGTTTAATAAAAAGGAATGGAACGAATTATGGACCCATCCCAGCCAGGACCATCATGTACTGTAGTGCATTAGCTTGGCTTCGGCAGCTATTCCAGACCAGCAGAGACTGGGAGGGATGACAGAGCGAGAGAGAGGGGGAATGTGACTGGGAAGGGCCAGGCTTCCCAGCAATAACCAGTCAGGCTCTTAGGTTTGATGCGGTGGTGGAGAGGGAGAACACACAGAGAGAGTAAGCCTGTGGGCAGCACAGAAACAGGCTCTGCCTCTGGTAATGGAACGTCAACATCAGTTTGACAATGAATGTTAAGTTGAGTTTTGATTAAAATGGAAGTAAGTGTATTCCGTGCTCAGCTAAATGAGGGAATAAATAGGAACACTGGGAGTCTCTGGAGATTTCACAGACAGGAACCCACTGAGAATGAGAGGAAAACAGAAAGATGTAGAGCCACAGGAATGTGAAACTGGAGAGAGAACATACTAAAATCTAATTAATTGACTTGCTTAATGAGTAAGTTAGTGACCTAAAATAAAATAAAATAAATGAAGTAAAGACTGGGCTTTACTCAGTACCTACATCAAGTCTCTTGGATTCCCTTGGGGCAGAGGTTCCCAGCTTCAAATGGGTCGCAAGATAAATCTAAGCAGTCACAAGATGATTAATATGATAAATACTGTATTAAACATGATGAGGGCTCACAGGTTTTAAGGGGACACAAGCCAAAAAAGTTTGGAACCACTGGGGTACTTAGGGTATTAGAGCAAAGATCCACTGAATTCAGTAAGTATGAAGACATACATATTTTCATTTTGCATTTTTCAAAATCAGTAGCAATGTGCCACTTATACATATGGCTGAGATTAGGAGGGCAGGGCTCAAAATATCTGTGTGTGTACAAGTGGACTATTAATTTAATAAAAAAAAGTAATGCATAAAAAATCCTTTTTTGTATAAATAATATTTTATTAAAATGTCTCAATTAATGAAACTAAACATGGTAGATATACTAATCAAAAATAAGTAAAGATAACATTTAAAAATATAAATATTAAATAATAAAATAAATATACAAAACAAAAAGGGAAAAACTATAATCTATTTGGTGTTTCTATTTTGGGGCATAAAACAATCTGTGATTGTTCACTTTACTCATTTTCAATTTGAAATAATACTCATACTATAACAGCTGAATATAAACCGTAGGCCAGTTCAGGTACTAACTTGGTTCATGTAATAATTGGTTCAACCAATCAGTGGTAAAAAAAAATAATCAAAAACACAAAAAATAGTACAATAACTGCGCAGTAAATACCAGTTAAATAAATCTGGTAGAGGTATTAAAGCAAATATCCTGTTAAAAGTCTTAATCCAGTGAGGGTCTATTTTCCTTAGTGTGGTATATATGGCCATGATCAGTGAAATGTTCTCTTTCTCACCACATTACACAGTTTTGCATTTTAATTTAGTTTTTTTGCCAGCAAATCTGGCAGCACTTATCCATCCTCTTTGTTCTGTTTTGTGGTGACTGTCGCACATTTATTGAAACGGACATATTGCTTTATTGAACATAATATGGCTTACTTGTGAAGCTGCCTTTTGAACCATGATTTAAATTAATTGTTGCCTTATCCAACATCTTATGTCAGGTAGGTCATTTCAGGAAAAGTCAAACATATATATATTTTATCTTATTTTATTTTATTTGACATAGTTTTGTTTGCCACTTGCAGGGAGCCTCACCCTGACATTTCACCTCTCATGGGTGTCTCAACCCCGCTGAGACCACCTCAGAGTTTAACCCTGGTGATGCCCATCTTAACGACAGCACGGTCTCTATTTATGTAAATGTGAAAAGTCAATCAAGCTTGATTAAGAGAGTTGCAGAGCAGACACCAGCAGACCAGTTGGCAGTGAAAGTGGGTGCTGGTACTTCATGGGTGGGCAAGTCAGGGTCCAACCCTTGCCTCTGTATGCAGTGACATGTTTGTGCTTAGATCAGCTGCCAGTGCAGGAGATGACAGGTTAATTCAGACCTACAGCATGGAGGGAATGCTAATGGCTCCATCAGGACAAGTGCACTTTCTGTTATGTTATATTTCATCTTCTGGATTTGACCTACATGTCACAGTGATTAAGTCTGTGAGGGCAGCAGACTTATATTTGGCCCGTGACTGTCTGGTCTGGGTTATTTTGGAGCTTAAATTCAGCAATTTTGCTACTGTCTCCTTCAGACTTTCACTGTTTGGTCACTTGATACTGACCTCCACGCCAGCTCACCGTCTCTGTCTGTCTTTAAAATGGGTCTGTTTTATTGAACCTACACAGACGTCTGTTATATTTAGATTAGAAGACACCACCTCGCCTGATTTGCTTCCCACCGCTCTCTCTTTGGGACATTTATTTTGACCTCCAAGTCGTTTCCCCCTTCACTGTCAATGACGTTATACTCTGGACCACCAAAGTTGGACTTCTGGTATTTCACTCTGGTTGCAGGATTACAGTACATACCTATATGTAAGAATAATTACATCTAGAAGGATTTTAAAAAGAGCTGCTCAGTCCTGTTAGCTGAATTGGTGAAGGCAAATGCTACTGCACACTGTTTAGATGATAAAATGAGAATGAAGTGGGAAAGTCACATACTGTGGTATAAAAGAGGCATTTCTTCATATTAGCGACTTGAAAGCTAATTCATCCTTCAAATACCATTTGGGAAATTTCCCTGCTTGTTTATTTTTCAATAACTGATATATGTGTAAATGGGGAGTCATTCATGAATAAGTGCCAGCGCATTCCTGATATTAACAACATAGTCACTGTGTAATTGATTTCCTTTAGGCCTCATGACTACACCAGTGTGTCAGACTGATCAACGCCGGCGAGCTGTAGCTGGCAGAGTGGCTGCTAAGAATGCAGTGGCATGTCAAGTTAGGCAAAGATACATTTGTGTTGTAAAAAAAAAAAATTAACTCAGACACCACATGCGTGCATGGGCGGTTGCAGAGAATCCTTGTACATGCACGCACACACAGACATAAAATCACAAACATCTGCTCACCATCCTTGTAATTGTGGGTCCATCAATATCATATTACCTGTTCCTTTAGCTGCCTATTGATCATGCCTGCAGAGGCTGTTCATGTGCTAGTTACGATGTGCTCTATTACCTGTGCGTTTGTGTCAGCTTCAGTGTCAGACTGGGGTGATTGGGACTAAGTGTGCACTTTGGGTTCAGTGGGTGGGTGGGCAGTGGGCTGATTATGGTTGTCCAGGCTGCACATTGATCTTTGGGAATGTGAAGTGTCTCTGGTACAGATGGATGCCTTATGGCACATGGAGCATGTTATGGTGGCCTGCATAGGATGTATGGATTAGGTTTTGACCAGTATGGATTTCTAAAGGTTAATACTAAAAGTGATGGTTTTGTGTTGAAATGGCTATTCAATTCAGTGATGTACTGTATAAATTGTCCATTCAAATACTAAAAACATACATTATAATGCACACTCAATAGTTTACTATATGGTGAGCAGCAAATTGAGATTTTTGACATTTATAACCACCATTATTTTTGCGCCATCACTGGCAGCTACAGCATTGCATAATAAAACATTAATATGTCCAGCAAAGGTGAAGAATTGCATTTCAAGACTAAGGGCGTTTACAAACCTATAATGTAGTTAGAAAACTGTGGTTCAGGTTAGTGGATAAGTTGGTAAACTTGTGTGTTTCCCACTGGCTTGGTTTCTTTTCACACAGAAGAAATTCCTCCGCTTATTGGTTACTGGGGTGGGAGCAAGAACGTAAACACAGGAAGAAGGTCCCGAAGAGGGTTCTCTCAGCAAATGCAACGTAATTTGTTGCACCAGTCCAGGTCAGATCTCGATTCACTCTCTGGCTAGTTGCTAGTAACTGTTCTCAGTATTGAAAGTGCACCTGGCTACAGGAGCCGTTTAGCTTAAACCTGCAGAGTACCCCTAATTATTGTGTCTGATTGAGGTGGGATCACTTTCCCACTGCAAACTTGCTCCAGAATTCCTTTGGGACTGGACGAAGACCACTTTCTCAAAGGGTCTTGGTATGGTTCAGCAATCTTCTGCCTGAATTGTACCAAAAGGGAAACCAGGGAAACCATCATACTAACATGCTGATGTTTAGCAGGTTAATGCTTTATGTCTCTGGGGAATATGAAAATAAATTATTATTTTCTTTTAAAAAGGTAGAAGATTCTGACAAAGTGAGGCATCTGTCATGACTCCTTCTCAGTGCTGATTGAGGAAAATAAAACCTGAACCTCCATAATATCAGTGAAAGATGACACTGACTTCCCAATACATTTTTTTTTTAATTAAAAGGCCCAATATTGGTTCTGTATATCTGTGAGGAACAGTATAGCCTATTTATGTCTATTTCCAAGAAGTGAAGGTTCACCTTTGGACAAGACCAGACTTCTGGAGTATTAAAATGTGGAACATTTGCTGCTGTATCAGTGCTTATTACCCCTTTTTAAACATTTCTGGGCCTACTGATGAATTAGACGTCTGAGCTGACCATGAGGCACATCATAACAGTCATTTCATATAATTAAAAAGTGACGATATCAGTGGTAATGTTTGTCTTTCCAACCTTTTCTCATCTGCTAAGTTCTACTTAACGTCATTTGGATTAATGGCAAAAATAATAGAAATGTAATTTTTCTCATTGTTAATTTCTGGTTTGTCTTTAACCCCCAAAACCATAGGATGTCAGTCTGATGTCTGAGCATTTGCCGCACAGTGACAGAAATGGCAAAATCTGAAGTGTATGGCTATTATGGTCGGAAAACAATATGATATTCTGAAGCAGATGAAGAGTAATTATGACTATACTGTCAGTGCATTCATATCATATAATTTTTTACTGATGATTTAAATTGTGGATGATAACCACATCTGTTTGTAGTTACAGTCCGTGATCTTCTACCTCAGCTTGTGTGCGTCCTATCACGAAAGGAAAAGGAAAAGAACGATGGAATTTTATGTGTGTGGTCAACAATTTCTATTTTTCTTGGGACCTCTTGTTTCATTTCTCTCACTGGTGTTGAAGGCCTGACCTGGACACTGGACTCATTCCCTCTTTCTCCATCCTTGTCTAATCGCTCTCATCTCATTTTTTTTGCTCTCCCTCTTGTTCTACAGCAGCCTTTACCCATTTGTTCTGTCTGCATTAATCCTGCCTCTTTCTCTCTATCTCTGCATCTCTTCACCCTCTCTGCAGCACAACTAGCGTCTGTAAATCTGTGGGACGGTGTGTGTCTTCTCTTGTGTGTGTGTGACATGCTTCTTATTGAACACTGATCACAAATCTCTGACCTCCTTGCAGCCTCTCAGTAAAGCGCTCTGATACTAAATAATGAGACTCGGGGAGGTGACCTCTGTCAGGCCCCCCGGGGGATGAGATGTGATATTGTTCCCATCTCTGGCTCCAAAGAGGGAATTAAGTGTAGCCTGGCTCCCAGCAGTACACAGGAAGAGGACACAGTCCAATCTGCTCGGGTAATCACTAGATAATAAAGCTTGATGATCTTTTCTCATAGTGACAGCTAACATTTGCTTAGACTGAGCTACTGACATTCAGTGAGGACACAGCGAGTTAGCACAAATAAACTGACCTATGTGCAATTTTGAAAGGGCAAAAACAACATGTATCTAAAAATTTATTATTATTATTTTTAGACAATTTTAGACTTATTTCCATTGTGGTTCTTGATGAATAAGGGCAGAAAGCATGGTGTTTACATTCATGTCCTGGAGACTTACCCTAACCACTACTTGCCTAACCCTAACCTGCCCTTAAACTTAACCTTAAACCCAGTCTTCACCCCAAAATTTAATAATTTATGTTATGGGGACTGGCTTTTTGTCCCCAAAAGGGAGGTGAGTCCCTACATGTGACCGTGTAGATTCATGTCCCCACAACATCAGTAATACCTGGTACACACATACACACACACACACACACACACACAAGACTAAGAAAGTAGAAGATAAAAAGAAGAGTGTGTTTTTTTTTACCAGCTGATTGGGGATTAAAGTTAATATATACACTTTATTTCTTTTCTTACACTCTCTTTTAATTAACTAACAACATTGTTTATTGATATATTCACTGATATTAATAGAGTGGTAACCTTTTACTACATTACAGTAAACCATCATGGGACATACTGTATATATATATATATATGTACAAGTATATATAAATAAACTAACAAATGAACTTATGCAAATCCTTGCTGTTTAGCAGCTCTTTAAAAGAGGTGACTGTCCCACATATTTAATTAAAATAACAGATCAATAAAAACATCAACAACTGAATTAATTAATTAATTAAAAATGAAAACTAAAATAAATACTGTTTAACTACAGTCAGGAATGACTCTTTAATATTCTATAATGTAGAACATAACTTTTCATATGTTGCCATCATTAAATACTTTTTTAAAATGAATAAATAAAAGAGAGAAGTATCTGCAAACTAATACACCAGTCTAAGCAACATGTTTGCCAGGACAAACATGTTGTTTGGATTACCTCACAGTGTGCTTTATAACATGCAGACAAAGTTACAAATCACGGATCACTTGCCTAATAAACTGAAAAGAACTGAACAACAATAACAGCAACATCAGCTTTAATAATATTGATAAAAAGTCCTTTTTAAAAAAAAAAAAGCTATTTTGTGTTTCCACATGAGCTGCATTTTGCTTTTCCTCTCTGCATCGTCCCTCAAGCAGATGAAAGACGATCACGTCCCTGAAGACATTCTCCTTTTCCTCAACGGCAGCGAGAGGAAACTCCATCTGACCTAAGTGAGCCTTCAGAGAGGGACTCCAGTGTACAAGAGGAGACCTGACTCCCCAGACATCTGTTATGTGGAATGGCATCTAATTTACCTTTTGGTGCAGAGGGAAAAACAAAGGACAAGAGAGGGAGGGAGGGAAGAATAGAATTAGGGTTAGGAATGGGAAATAGAGGTCTGTATGTATGTGTGTGTCAGAGTCTGTCTTTGAGTGCACGCATGCACATCTGAGTTAAAGCTCAAGGGATTTTATTTGAATAGATGTCCATTTTACATTTGCTGTTTCAATCACTCCAGGAAAAACTGTAGTGCAGAGGAAGGACTTTATGTTCCCTGTTTGGATTGAATGAGAAATAGAGATGATACCTGTCACAGAGAAACAAAAGAAACCTCAGCAAGTTCACTGAAGAAGACACAACTTCAATGATCACTCTGCATCAGATATGATATCAAATTAATAGTATGCAACAACAGAGTTATCACTATTACCACTTGAATGTGTTTTGCAGTGTACGTAAAAAGTGACTGAAAAAAGTCTCCCATGTGTGAGTTTGAGGGAGTAGGGTGTTGGATTGTCAGGGCACAGTATTCAGAAACAGCTGTGTAATGGCAGGTCCCTCACACAGAGTTACACACAGACACAGCAGGCTGATGAACACTGAGTTAACTATAGGAAGGAAGAAAAGTGAGCAGGTGAGCTGGGGGGTTGTTCAAGGTTCTTTTGTGAAAAGTCTTGCATTTATTCAACTCTTCTGTCAAGATCATATTAATGAAATGTTTAAAATAAAATAAACTTAAATTCAAAATTAAACTAAATAAAATATGACAAATCTTTCTGTATTTTTTGTTGTTTTAAAGTTTTGAGGTTTCTCCATCTTGTCTGGATCAAACTGATCATGTCAAATATTTTACATATAATTAGGAATAAAATCATAATATAATTATGTATATAATGAATACTATATTGCAAAACACGGATTATTTAAATAATTTAGTTTTTTACATATTTAATCTAGCTTTTTTTTTAAAAAAGATCAATAAATCATTAATAATTAATAACTATAGTTCATTATCAAAAATAATGGGATATTCTCAGTAGGACACTATAGCTGTCTGTAAGAATTTGCCTGGTTCAGGAGTTTGACATGCACTTTGAGGGTCAAAGGTCATCCATAGATATCCACTGTGGGGTCAGCTTCATTAGGTGTTAATGATCGTCCCTGAGGGCAAGTCGTTGGCTGTGCTCTCCTCCTCCTCCTCCCTCTTTTCTTTACTCAGCTGTTTATATATATATATATA
Organism: Scomberomorus guttatus; assembly: GCA_038419695.1. NCBI lineage: Eukaryota > Metazoa > Chordata > Actinopteri > Scombriformes > Scombridae > Scomberomorus > Scomberomorus guttatus. Next base: position 16,849,990 of record CM076465.1, on the reverse strand, counting down.
TATATATATATATATATATATATATATATATATATATATATATATATATATATATATATATTCAATGAATACCTGTTCCCTAACATCATCAGCAAAGCATATTCAGTCCTTTTTTTAATATATTCATCTGGCTGTTTCTCCACTTTCTCTTTTTCCTTCCTCACATTGAAACATCAAATGATATTAAGTCTTTTTTTAAATATGTTCATCTGGCTGATACTCCACTTTCTCTTTCTCCTTCCTCGCCCTGAAACATTAAATGACTGAACCACCAAACATCTTGGATCTGAAACAACACAAAACCTCATTGAACTGGCTCTGCTGAACATATGGTGGAATCAATGAGAGGGCCCATTCATTAAGCAAACTGTCATCGGGAGGCTGTTCAAATGGAAAATAGCACATACAAGGATGTAACACGGGAACTTGGATTTATTCCCAGTGTTTTGTAATTAACGTACTGTACATGTCTTAGTTCCTCCATTGATCTACTAATTAGAGAGGAAACATGGGTGCAAATCTTCTTCACTTTGTTGCAGGAATGCGGCTCTTGCAGCCAGAACCAAGTGTTTCCCCCTAATTTGAAGCTTGCCTGTCAAAGTAGAGAAGACCTCATATTAAACCAATCACAGGATGTATGATTTGGCATCCATTCAGGCAGTTGCGATAAACAGACAACAGCAGGACTGAGGGGTTGAAGGACACTTTTTGATCTTCAAGGCTTTGATTCCAGTTCCCTTTTGAGCTGGCCCGACCGCGTTCTTGTTAGCAGCATACAGCATGAGCAGTCTTCTGGCTCAGAAAAGCTGGGCCTCTAGTTCAATCGCTATGCTGCCAATGCTTTCCCTTAAGGGTGTGTTACAGATGATTAGCAGAAATTGTGCTTGATCCCCCAAATTTTTGATGCTTTTGTGCATGTTTTAATGCATGCTAGCCAAGAATCCCTCAACTTTGACAGTCGTAACGTAATAATTATCAGAGAATTGTTTCAACCTGTGGCCAGTTCTAAAGCTCAGTGTCCAGTGGTAAATCCTGAGAAAGATCCCTTGTTTCCTGACAGGCAGTGATGACTAAATAGAGGAGCTGGACATTTAGCGCTTAGCGCCAAAGGTTTAGCCAAAATAAAGCAAAGAAAAGCATGAGACAAAATGTAGCATATGTTAATAAAGAGTTGTTGTGTTGAGAATGATAGGGTTAAGGTGTCAGACTCAGGTATGTCTGGCTGACAGCAGACTCCCTGTTCCTCACACTTCCATACTTTGGGGTCAAAGGGCAACAGATGACTCCACCAGGACACACCCCATCCTATAAAGAAATCACACCATTAGGCAGTTGTTTCATTAAATCTATGAATAATTATCAGGTTATGTTACACTGAAGCAGATTGATATATTATTTTGTAGCTGATTGAAATCCACAATCTGGCAAAACACACGGGGTCATACATAATAGTGTCATGTGAAGGGTTTTCTCCCTGAGCAATTTCCTCAATAATGACCAATTTAGCTCTATCATTCACAGTAAATGAATCCATTACACAAAGACGGTAACAGACGAATCACTCTCCCCTCATCAGTCTGGGAATAACCCTCTCTAAATGAGAGGGTCAAATGACCATAGGTGACCATGGTGGGGGAATGTATTTTGAACTCCGACCTCTTGGGCAGACCAGTGGGCTGATCCTGACCTCCACAGAGAAGTCATGGAGCATAGCGGTGACCAGTTGCTCAAGTCACTTCAGGAGTGAGAGGAGATGTTGTTTGAGTCACTTAAGGGGAATGTGGAAAGTAGATGGGCTGTGTATGAGAACAAGAAAGGCTTGTTTTCAGCTTGGTTAGAGGGACTTTTTGTGCTTATTCGGTAGGTTTTGGGAGAGAAGCACAATTTGCTTAACCTATTGAGGAGCATGATGCCCTTCAGCTGAAAAATTTGAGATTTCGTAGAACACAGCAAGTTATTGCTCTATTACATGAGCGCTTTATCTCCATTATAACAAAGTTGATGTTTATGTACTCTGCTTCTAGTCCATTATTGCCTTAATTCAACTTAATAATCACTCTAGGGATGGCAAAGTCACTCTGTCAGTCGGTCAGTCCACCACTTTGGTCCAGACTGAAATATCTCAAGAACTACTGGATGGATTGTGATGAAAGTTTGTACAGACATTAATGGTTCCCAGAGGATGAATCATTTTGACTTTGGTGCTCCCCTGATTTTTTCCTCTAGCGACACCAGGAGGTTGACAGTTTTGGCTTTTAGTCAAGTATCTCGGCAACTGCTAGATGGATTGCTGTAAAATTAGGTACAGATGTCCATAGTGCCAAGAGGATGTTCAAACAGGACGTCAGGATTTTTCTCTGATTTTAGGCAAATGTCTCCAATGTGTATGAATCTGATAATACTGGTCTCACATTGTTTTGTGGATGGGGAAAAAGGAACTTGGTTATTATACATGATGTATAATCCCCAAATAAACTTGGGGGCCGGTGAACTCTGTATTTACCTGCTCTGCATTATTCCTTTGGTATTTCAAAGTGGATGGTGAAATTTTGTCAAATACACTTAACATAACATGCAGTAGGCATTGCAGTAAGCTGTGTAAGTACATGGAAAGTGTTGTGGTTTATGTAACTTCCCCCTGTCCTCCAGCTGCTCCATGCCTGCCTGAACCCATCTAGTGCCCTGTACGTTGGCTGGCAGACTGGCAGACTGGCAGGCACTCATCAAAAAGCCATTCTCTTCCTGCCTGACTGAGGACACTTGACCTCCTCAATAAGGGTCACCAGTCACTTTTAGTAGGGGTGTAAAGATCCGAAGGGGTGACATTTGCCCATCCATCCCGATATCTGGGTTTTGGTCTAATCCAAGCGTGTTTGGATCCTATGCCCCGTCTGTGGAACCAGACACTCACATGGACCATTGACAGGAGAGTCATTGTGTGAGTGACACAGAAATGTATCAGGAATGGAGCCAGGGCTTTTTGGATAAAAGCCTGTTCTGCAGACCTGCAGCTGAACCATCTTGTTTGCATATCAATACCTTCAGGCCTGAATAACTTCAGTCAGCTGATGAATGAGAGATTTGCTGCTATCTCAGGTCTCAGGACTCTCTGGTGCAGAGAGAGGCATAAAGAAAACTTTTCAGCAGCAGGAAACTCGACGACATAGCTGGCTGGTTCCCTTTACGCACTCCTCGCCCATGAATGGGGTTATGTGACTTGAGGATATTCTGTAACTGAAGAGTACGTAGAGTGGAAAATGAACACCACCCACCTGTCAAATGCTAGTAAGCTTTGGTAAAAGTTTCCTAAAAGGGAACTGGTCATCATTTTAAGCCTATTTTTTGGTTTATGACCAAATAAATATGTGCAAAACTAATGATATTCATATTAACATCTGCTGCTTACTTTGTGTTTAGTGCCAATTAGCAAATGTTAGCATGCTAACACGCCAGACTAATATGGTGAACATGGTAAACATTATACCTGGTCAAAATCAGTATGTTAGAATTGTCATTGTGGTCATGTGAGCTTTCTTAGGTGAGCAGTTAGCTCAAAGCAGTGCTGTGCCTAAGTAAAGCTTCACAGAGCTGCTAGCAGAGCTTCAGGCTCTTGGTCTTGTTGCTATTTTAATTTGCATACAATTTTTCATTTTTATACAAAAAAACTGCCAATTTGCCATTGAGATTCCATTTTGCCCTGCTGTGCTTGATTTTTCTGCTTTGCAAGCTCTTTGTGGATGTACCAGTTGGGGACTAGTGACCAGGGAATTGAATCAAACTGATGGCATATCACTGATTTGTAATGAAATGAAATAAGAACTTTGACGATAATGAGAAAGTAGATGGATGGAACAGAAACCCCATAGTGACTGTGTATCTCTGAAAAGATTAAAATCATACCCTGGTCCAGCATCTGTGTGTATGCCCCTGTGTATTTGTGTTTAGGCCCTGAATCGATTACAGATGGATGGAAGATATATCAAGTGTTAAATAATATTTTACAAATGTATGATAGCGACCCATGCTCGACCTCTGAGCTAAATCAAAGTGACAGTGGGACATGGTACGTATAAGCACATATCCCCGCCACCTATAAACTAAACAGGCTGTTATTGATCTGGACTATCAGCCTTCAGTGGAGGTCCCAGAGGTTGAGAATGCAATATTAATGGATCAAGGGGGAGTTGTTGTATGCTTGTGTGTGTGTTTATTTGTGTGTGAGTGTGTGCATGTGTGTGACAGCATGCATCCGCGAGCATAGTTCATGCAGGCCGACTCCATTAACCAGCCTGGTGGTAGCGGTCAGCAGTTTATGGCGACCAGGCTCACAGGTCAAGGGGGAGTGACGAGGTCAAAGATTGCCATCCCCAAAAGGTCTCCAATCACCCCAGTGAATTGATTGCTTACACATCAGAAAAGCCAGTCCAATGTTAGCTTCAAATTTAGCTCTGGATGCCTGCAGCCAACTGCCAAAGATTGACTGACCATTCACTCACAAAGGAATAGTTTAACATTTTGGGAAATGCCCTTATTCGCTTTCTTGCTGAGAAGATTGATACCATAGATATGAAAGAGGTGTTGACCTTCTCATCTAACTCTCAACAAGAAAGTGTTTATTTCCCAAAGTCTATTCCTTGAAGGGCATAATATTATTTATCCATAACAATCCTAGATATAGTCTATGTTAAAAAGTGATTTATGTTGTCTGCTAGTTTAACACTTGATTTTATAAATAGTTGAAGGGGAAAGGTTAATGTAACAATCCGCAGCATTTTCATATACTGTAGATGCAAATGTCAGTTTTCCTTCTAGGTCAAGACTTGAAATAACACAGTAATGATTAATTACATTTTGTTTTTGTAATCATCCAGTGTCTGGTAGGTCTCTCTGTTTGGACGGAAAAAAAAATCATCTGCCCCACAGATGTATTTTGTATTCCCGGCAGCAGCAATATCAATTTGTTTGGAATAAATACTGAAGATGAATTGAGTTGTTCTCAGACATGCAGTTCAAAAATAAGCACAAAGCACATGTTTTAGAATAAAAGTTTTAGTCAGAATTTCAGCAGAATTTCAAATACAAAAGTCTCAGAGAAAACATCTCAACAATAGCTTGTCAACTTATAAATTAGCATTTTAGAAATATACAGTTGCATGTTAAGTACCGTTTGTGGAGGTGAGTGTTGATCAAATGAAGTTGAAAACAATCACAGATACAGGTGAACATTTGAAATAGCATTATACTGGCAACATAAATAATAGCAAATTTACAGCACATAGTCGACTGTGTTTTTACACTTATACCTTTTGCATCAGCACCAGGTTTACTCCTGCTGTTTGCTGCTTTTAAAATTTCTATGAAATTAAGACAGTCCAGAATACGAGATTGCATTGTAAGAACTGAAGAGAAAAGAACTTCCTATAACTGCATATATTGTATAAACATTTCAGATTATTTACCGAGAGGTAATCTAACAATGCTGATGTGATTCTGAATGATTAACACAACACACATTTACATTTATTTTGATTGTTCCATTGTGCATAATTCAAAACCTTTTGCTTTTTTCCTTGCTGTTTGTGTTGTTTTTGTAGCAGAGCTCCAATATGTAATTTGGTTTATCATAGCTTTGCCCTGCTCTCTTGCCATTTGGTTTAACTTTCTAGTTTTATTTTCAATGTGGATGTTGTGCTGTTAAGTATTTTGGACAGCACTTAGAGCTTAGCATACTCCTGGCACTTGGGGTGCCAAGTGCTAGATGTTCCAACTTTACACAAATGAGCAGTATATTTCAATCTTGCTTGTCCTTGTCACAGTGCAGCAGTATGACCAGCGCCTGCCAAAAGCTTTTTGTTTAGCATTGTTTGCTAAAGTGGATCTTGGGAAGCTCTCACAAATTTTGTTAACATGGCTGCTGTAAACCTGGAGGAAGGCAGGAGAATGTGTTGGCAGATCCTGCATTCAGTTTTTATAGATTAGGAAATGAAAGAAAGGCATATTTTGCACAGTAAAAGCTTTGGTAACACACAATGTCTTTAAAACATCCCTGTCTGGTCTTGGCTGTTGGCTGAACAAGAATGCTACGGACAACTTTTAAGAGCTTTGGTGAGTAGCTGTTCAGTCCCAGCCAAAATTGTGGCCGGTCATTTGATAGAACTTGAGATTGAAGGGTCTATAGAAGTCCCTGAGCCTAAGCAGGACCTCGGAGGGGATCTGGGGATGGGGCCTGCCCTTTGACTTCCCCAGGCAGCGCGGCCTGCTGCTCCCCTCTGGCTTCTTTAGGCAGGGGAAACCTTTGGTCTGGTTGAAGTAGAAGTGCTTGTCTGTCACCACACGTTTGAGTCCCAGGAAGTCCTGGACCCGGCCCATCTCGCCCGCTGGGTCCGTCACCAGGCGTTCGCCGCTAACAAAGAGGAACCGCGAGAGTGGGAAGAATCGCAGCCAGTTCTCTAGATGCTTGGCGTAGATGCCAATGCGCACGGCACTCCAAGAGGTGTCAATGAGGCCTGTGGTGGCATTGCGAAAGGCCAGGTTCTGGAAGGACGGGAGCCCGGGAGATTTGGTGAGAGTCTGGGTGTAATCAGAAACAGCCCGGGTCACAGGGTCACGCACCACCACGATCAGCTTGGTGTGGCGGCTCATGGAGAAGACGCGACGAGGGGCTTCTTTAGTGATGAAGTAACTGGGAGTCTTCTCCATGGTGATTTGACCCTCCAGTGTACGAGGCATCAGGTTCCTGGATAAAAGAGAAAAAGAGAGAGAAACACTGCTATTAATAAAACTGTACTCTAAACATTCCATGAATATACTCGAGAAAATGCCAGCATATGCTCTCTATTACAAAAATAACATCAATATATTAGAAAAAATTAATACATTCCCTTAATATTCTCATAATTCACAGAACATTCCTTTGATGGTGCCTCAGTTGCCTTGAAGGCTTTTTGATTTTGCTTTGTAATTAGTGGGCTAAATCTGTGATTAGAGGGAGATAAACATGACATTAGCTGCTGGCAGTGATGGAGTGACCATGTCAGCGCAGACTGTGAGGGAGTCTGTGAACGGCTACTGTAGGAAAACCACAAGGCTATATTAACCTCAGAAAAGTAATTTCCTCTCATCCGCTGCCTCCTCTTAAACAGGCTCATAACTGCCCGGACTCTCCTTCTGCTCTTGTTCCTCGCTGTGTTCCCTGAGTATGTCCCGCAGGACTGAAATAATAGCCACATTACCATCATACCGCTGGTATTTGTAGTCTTACAGGACTGGAAAACCTTTCTTCTTTACTTTAATTCCTTGTTTTCCCCTTTTGTGGGTAAAACGTATTACAAGCTGAGCCTTATCATGTCATATTAAAGGAACAGTTTGACATTTTGGGAAATACTCTCATCATTTTCTTTCCGAAAGTTAAATGAGAACATTGATACGACTCTCATGTCTGTGTGTTAACTACGGAGATGGAGTCATGAGTTGATTAGCTTAGCTTAGAGTAAAGACTGCTAGCTTGGCTCTCTCCAAAGTCAAAAGCACGCCTGCCAGTACTTCAACAATATGTCTACCAGTACGTCTAAAGCCAACAGTGGTTAGCGCAGTTTTTTTTTTTTGTGACCATTGTCAGACAACCAATGGGGACTTGAGAAATTCACTGCACCAGGCAGCTGGTTGCCAAGAAATAGTTACAGCATGTAACTCCGGGGAAAACCACAACTTATTTTTACATATCTGTTTTTGTATAGATTTTTGTGGAAGACATGTTAATAAGTGAGTTTTAGAGTTAATGCTAAGTGTATTTTGAACTTTGGACAGAGCCAGGCAAGCTGTGTCCCCCTGCTTTCAGTCTTTATGCTAAGCTAGGCTAATTGCCTCCTGGCTCTAGCTCAGTTCTTAATGCACAGACAAGAGAGTGGTATGGATCTTCTCATCTAATTCTCGGCAGAAAGAAATGAGCGTATTTCCCAAAAAGCTCAACTATTTCTCTAGATGATACAAAATTGTGGAAATTCTTTATCTATCTAAGTCTGATTCTACCTGTGGAGGAGTCAGGTGTAGCCCAATCAGATAGAGCAGATTGAAAGTGTTAGAATATTTTAGATGCTTACAGAAAACACAAAGTCAAAAAGTCAAGAGCATCCTATAACATACACAGGTTATTTGAGTATTATCTTATGGCAGCCATGTGTTCTTGTTCAAACTAGGTTATTGCCTTTGGCCCTCTGATTGTTATTATCAGCAGTGGTTGAGGTATTCTAGGCACAGTTTGCCTTTTAGTAGACTGGGCTGCCCTCTTCCTCATGATCTTTACCCCTACTTAGATGACTCAGAGGCTAAGAAGAAGTTGTACCTCAAAGAGTTCAACAAACCCCAACCAAAGCCTATGTTTGACTGAGAGCCCTAATAACGTGCCAGAGCAGATTGTATATAAAATGAGGGAAATGGGAGGGAAAAGAAAACCTATTTGTCTTGTGTCATTTATTTCATTCAAATGCTACTGTAACACTAAAATGGAATCTAATAACCTCCGTTGTGAAAAATATCCTGCCAAGTTTCCTCTGTGAAAAAAAAAAGACAACAGCCCCTTTCGTTGAGTTTAAAAGACGAGATTCAAATCTCAGGTTTAGTTTGCGTTATAGAAATCTAAGCAGTGAGGAATGCCAGTGTTGCAACTGTGAAAGATCTCTCAGCTAATTTCCACAGTTCCCCCGCCCGCCTCAGCAGGCATGTGGTGATGGTCGAGTCTTCGTGGTTGGTCTGCAAGTGAAGGGCTTATGGGGCTCTGAGCTCTGGTGTGTGGTGATGGAGCCAACTCCATTCCTCTTTCTGATCCAATACACACACTCGGCTCCAAGTCCGGCATGGCCCCTGGCATGAATCTATGAGGGTAACACCAAATACACAACTTATGGTATTCATAAGAAACCCCTGAGTTGTATTACAGGGCCGGGGCAAAACAAAATTGAGAAAAATACAGTGAATACCTCGGGGAGAAAAGTTTAGAAAAACAATACTGTTTTTATGGCTAGTCTGAACGTTGGGATGTATTACAATGAGCACCTCGGGCCAAAGCGTAAGCTACAACCTATCGCTCTAAAGCCAAGTTTCTGAGACTGTGGGTCGTGGGCTTATTTCTGGTCACCACATGACGTGAGCGGCAATATAGTTTTTATGAATCTGACTCCCAGAAAAAGCTTAATTTCTCATTTGGATCCAAGGAAAGTTTAACAACTCTGGCTTTGAGAGGAAATTCCACCCTTTGGATACTGTTACTCTCATGTGTCATCAATCGGTGAGGTTATTCTGTGCAAATTGCATGGTTTTGGTGCATCCACTTCTCCTCAACCTGCCTCATCTACCTGCGTTTTACCACATTTCCTAGAATGTCTCTCAACAACCCCCAGAGAACCTACTTGAGCAATTAAGCATGTCTTTCCAGTAGAAAAAAGGGAGAGTCGCATCCTTTAATCAACATATTTTTGGCCACAATGCACTTGAGTCCCTTAATATTACTGTCAGTGGAGTCTGCCTCTTTTACGATTGATTTCTCCCAGTATGGCTCTTGAACATTAGTGCAAAAACAGTGGCTGCAGAAACAATCCCTCTGCTCTAAAGGGACTGGAACTAAAGCCTGACAGTTACTGCCGATGTTTTAGATCGAGGAACAATTTTCTCCTATCGAATATGGTTGTCGCTGGAAAACCTAGACTTGACGTGACATGATAAAAAATAAAATAAAACCAACAGGAATAAAAAAGAGAAAAACAAAACAGAAATATATTTTTGGTTCTGTTTTTCTGTGCGGTCATATGCAGTGACATCCACTGCCCACAACCAGATCTGAAGGAAAAAACAGCTGAGGTGCCAGTGTGTTTGTGCTGTTTTGGCGTTTTGTGAGTGTGTCTGTAGCGCTGAATGGATGTTTAATTTCATCCAATCAGTTTAATGGAAGCCATGGTGTTCCATGCGAGGCTGAGTGGGGCTTCCATTGACATCATGTTTACATTTTAGAGCACTAGCCTGTAATCACAGGACAGCCTGGGTACAACAGAAAGCCCAGGAGGAGGCCACACAGCAGTGGAGCACAGGGAGGAGAGAGGGGGGTGTGGGGGTACAGCAGAAAAGGGATAGAAGAAGAAGAGCAAAGAGAAGAGTGGCCAAGAATAGAAGAAAAGAAGGAACGATAGGTAAGAGCACAGATGCAGAGAAAAACAGCACAAAACCCTCTCATCAACCTGGGCCAACTATTCAGGAGCGACTAATCTCTTTTTATCTCATAAAGATGAAAAACAGTGTTTGTTCTTTTTATCTGATACTAATTGTTGTGTGTGGTGACGCCGACCACCGACCTCTGTATAGCTTCCAAAAAGAGTTTAGGGGAACCTAGCAACCTGATGTTTGTTTTTCATCACACCTTTACCGTTAGCATCTGGAGCAGGAATGTGGTTGGGTTTGAAAGTACGCAGATGTGCGTTTATCTGTGCATACAAATGTGTCCGGGCACTCACACGCTCACATTTTGCTATGCTGTGTGTGGGTGGGCCAAGCTTTATTAGGACCTGTTTAAAGGACTGCAGGCTAATAGGCTACTGTTTATGACTTGAATATGAGGGCACATGAGTGAGCTGTGTATGCTGACCTACGTCAGACTCTCAACACAAAAGCAACAGGAGAGGATCAGGGGCTTCTTCAAGTGGAGATAGTAGACACCACGTATTAAAAATGATTTAAACAGAATTTTCCATTTCTGCCCTACAAACCAATGTGCAGCATATTTGAGTTAACACCAGAATCATTTTGACATTTGCTTTATATAAAAAATGTCATAGAAATGTATAATTTCCAAGAAAACAGGATGCAGAATTTGCTCTAACTGCTAAATAGAGCTAAAAACCATGTCAAACCACTCTCTGCACTGCCACAGACAGACGGCTATCCTGACTGTTATCTGTAATTTAAATTTTTTTGATGAGCTGACATCTTGGTAGTTCAGTTTGTTTACCCCACATAAATAACACAGTAACTAAATCCAGTCATGATGGAGGGAAAAAAAAAACAGCTAAAGTTCAGCTATTCCTGTTAAACATTTAAAAAAAAGTAACTGCTCCCTTCAGCTTCCAAGTTACTGAAACAGTTTGGTGTGGTTTAGCTACCTTTAAATCAGATCAATTTTTAAATACACTGTTGATTACAGTAATTTACTATATCTATTTAAAACATAGATAATGTTACAAATGGTACACAAAACAGTCATAAATAATCAAAATTGAATAAATAATCTGAAACAAGTTCAAAAAGACAAGACAATTCAGTTTTTAGAAACTATTGTCCAAAGCCAGAGTGCAGTATATTTAACATTTCTTTGGTATTTTGAATGGTCTACACCAGTGATTATTGGGGTAAAATAATCAACCATAAAAAGGCATAAAAATGAAACAGTTTAGCTGTTTTGCAGTTTGTCCAGCTAGCCTGAAAACATTTTTTTAACAACTTCACAAAAGTTACAGCTCTGTGACTGTATAGGGTACATTTTTGCCTTGAATGAAGGGGTTCACCACTTAAAAATACATGTGTGTAACTGTGTATATATTTTAAATTAAAAAGAGCACCTGCAGGCACTGTAAACACAGTGGCTATTATCGCTTTTCCCGTCTCTCTCTCTCTCTCTCTCTCTGTCTCTGCTTTCTACACTCACACAAACACAACGCACACACAATAACCATCTGAACATGCCTTCCACAGGATGGATCCACATCTGGGAGCAATGAAGTTCTCCGTATGTGTGCATGTGTGTGAGCTATTGGGGAGATGAGGGAAGTGTTTCTGGGTTAGGACGTTTCCCTCTGGTTCGGAGCTCAGAAAGCTGTGATCCATGCCGGCTCTGCCGGGCCTGGGGCCAGACCCCTGGACCCTCTTAATCCCCTCCACCCTGTACTGCGCGGAAATGGACTCTTCCACCCCGAAGGTCAGAGGCAGATGGTTGTGATTCAGAGGGCGAGACCACCGGGGATCACGGGGGATCATATAATGCAACATGTCATCATGTGCAGATTTTTCTCTCGTACATGCTTTCTTTCCCCCTCTTTTCCTTCCTCTACCCCTCCATTTCTCCTTCCCTCACCTCCTCTCTTTTCTCCACTTTTCTTACAACTTCAAAGCCTCCTCTTGGCCTCTGCTGAATCCTTCAATGTGAGATTGTTATGAATACATTTGACATGTGTGAAGGAATTTTAAAACACATCAACATCCACAACCACTACAGAGGGACATATGAAGACAGATAGTCTGTCTCTGAGGTTCCCTTTCGGTCGGTACCCTTGGTACAACACCAGTACATCAGTATGGTCCCACCTTCCCCTGGGGCTACAAAAGACCCTGCACAGTCTCTGCTCCACAATCTTTTTGCACTTCACCTTGCATAACCTGACTCTCTTGATAATGATTTAACTGCCTGCTTGGAGATTACTTCTCTGCCCAAGGCATCGCTACCAAGGCTCTCTACACAGCACTTGTTTAGCTCGCTAACTAGCTGCTTTGCCATGCTTAGCCCAGCTAACACGCACCTGTTTAGCCTCGCTAACATAATCGCTTTCTACACCTGTTTAGCAAGCTAACCGTTTGTTTAGCAAGCTAACTTGGAATGGCATCTGAGAAAAAAAACCTCTTCCAGCAAAGCTAGCAAAGCTGTGAAGGTGAAAAATCGTCCATGCCCATGTGCTTGCGGGTCTTCTCTTTCCGGGACGGATACCCACGATGCCTGCCCGGTGTTGTCTCGGCATCTTGCATGCTAAAGCAGCACTTGCTATCCCGGAGACCTGTGTGCACTGTCACCAACTCCGGCGGACGACACTGGAAAGACGTGTGATTTTCCTGTTGAAGGTGCTGTGAAGCTCAGCCGCGCACAGAGATCCCCTGCTGTCTGAAGCTGTTGAGTCCTCTGCGGAGTTTGAACCCGAAGGCAGGAACTTCGATGAGGGAGTAAGACATGGTCATGGGGCGATCACATGGATGATATCCTCCCTACCACTGAGTACATGGGTATGGAAGAGGACCCAGCCAACTTCACCATCTCCATCGACAACGTACAGCTCGGTGTGCTGTCTGGGAAGAGCTTTCTTTTCTCTTTCAGGCGGTCTTTCAGAGGAGGAAGACGAAGTCAGAGGTGGAGGAGATGAAGCGGAGCCTTCCCAGGTCCTTGGGTGCTGGAGATCTTCCGACCGAGACTGACTGAACCACCCCGGCCTGCAGTACCACGAATGCTCAGCAGACTAGCCACCTATTTTGGACCTGAGGGTACTAAACAAATACCTGAGAAACTTCAAGTTCAAAATGCTGACATTACACCAGGTAATGCAATCCTATTTTCACGTGCCAATATTGCTGAGAGACAGAGAGTTTCTGCGCTTTGCTTATGACAGCACAGCGTACGAAGACCAAGTTTTGCCATTTGGCTTATCCCTTGATCCTTGCGTTTTCACCAAATGCCTTGAGGCAGTGCTGGCACCGATCAGAGGCCAGGGGATTCGAACCCTCGAATACCTGAATGATTTACTGATTCTGTTGGACTTGGCGTATCAGGTCGATACCCACATGTCCCAGTTGGTGACTGACCTACAACCTCTGGGATTTGTCATAAACTGGAAAAGTGCTGTCTCACTCCCAGCCAGAAAATGAGTCCAGCTGCATCACATTGTGTGTCTCCGTCAGTGCCAGCACCTGCTACCATCTGTGGGCATTGATATGCTTTCGTATAAGACAGCGTTCTTATAGGCCCTGTGCTCAGTGAAACACATGGGAGACATCCATGGGCTCTCTGTTCATCCTTCATGTTTACAGTTTGACAGCTCTAAGGTGATACTGCATCCTAATTCCGCATACATCCCTAAAATAGCTGCCTTGTCATACAGGGCATTATCTTTTGAGCTGACATCCTTTTCACCGCCCCCATTTGCATCAACAACAGTTTCTCCATAATCTATGCCCAGTACATGCGTTGTGTGTGTATGTTGAGTGAACACAGGATATACACACAACTGACCAGCTTTTTGTCTGTCCTGCTAACCCAGTTAAAGGGAAGGCACTTTCCAAGCAACACCTTTCTCACTGGATAGTAGAGGCCATCTTGCATGCTTATGCCTGCAAGGGCGCAACCAATGCTCCCTGAGGGAGGGAAACGAGGTACAACACAAGTCAGCCCCTCACCACCTATTTGGCTTTGTGAAGTGCAATTTAGATTGAGAAGCAGAGACTGTGCAGGGTTTTTGTGGCCCCAGGGGAAGGTGGGATTCCCCCTGCCTGCAACAGTCTCATTGGCCCTGACCAGCATTTTGAGAAAGGTTCTTTAGGTTGGTCTTACGAGGACACAATCCCCATACTGATGTGTTGTATCTTATTTCCCTCCCTCAGGGAACATTGGTTATATGCATAACCCCCAGTTTGTCATTACTGACGGCAAATACAGGGCTGAGGAGCTTCTGTGGGCTGATTAGAAGTCAGCAGGGACTGTAAGCAACTCAGTAAAAGGGAAGTTAGAGTAGTGCTTCTCTTTGTGTCTCTTGGAGTTGGACCAATTAACTGGATGATGTTTCTGGCCAGTATTCAGCCTTTTGTCAAATGAATCCATTGCTATTTTAAAAAAACTGAAAAGCTTTCTTTCTTAGATATTTGTTTAATTTTTTTCAGTTATACAATTTTTTGTGGGTTGGCCTGCCAAAAGGAGATTTTAAGAAAATTCTGGTGGAAGCAATCTATACTTTTAGGAATGAAAAAAGGTGCAAGATATTATCCATCAGCCCCTTACACAATATCTATATTACATAAACCTACATTGCTGACACCTCATGTTACCGTATCTCTCTCCAGCGTGTGTGTGGCACACTATTACACACTTCGAAGGTTACTGTCTGGCTGACGCACCAGGGTGGTGAAAAGTATTTTTACCGAGGAGGTTTGCATCACTGGGGTAGGTCGGTAGGAAAGAGCAGAAGAATGTGTCTAGCAGAGGGGAAAAATAGAGGCGTAACAGTTAATAGAGACATCACAGGGCCTGAGAGCGGTGAGTGAGTGAGAAGTGGTCAGTCAGACTTTCCTCTGAGAAACCAGGGCAGCCCTAATCACAGAGAAAGACCTCCCTCTCTCTGTGTGTGCTTTTGTGTCAATGTATGTATGATTTTCAACTAAGCCACTAATTCTTCACTGTTTGAACCTTTAGCGTTAGCTGGCAACCATTCGTCTTAAAGGAAAAATTAGACATTTTGGAAGATGCCCTTAATTCACTTTCTTCCTTTTTTCTTCCAGAGTTACATGAGAAGATTGATACCACTTTTATGTCTGTGTGTTAACTATGGAGATGGAATTAGACTTGGTTATCTTAGCGTAAAGACTGGAAACAAGGAAACAGCTAGCCTGGCTTTCTCCAAAGTCAAAAATGCGCGTACCAGCACTTCTGAAGCCAGCAGTGGCTGGGCGCGACATCATGGAGTCTTATTATCACCATGAGGTTGCCAGAAAAACCAGCAGAGACTTGAGAAAGTCACAGCGCCCAGCCACTGGTCGCCAAGAAATACTTACAGCACATACTCCCCGTAAAAATTATGGATTGTTGTGGAAGATACAACACATTAATTAGTGAGCTTCAGAGGTGCTCTTAGCATATTTTAAACTTTGGACAGAGCCAGACGAGATGTTTCCTCCTGCTTCCAGTCTTTTTGCTAAGCTAGGCTAATTGCCTCCTCCTCCGCTAAATATATAGCTGTAGCCTGCAGCTGATTAGCTTTGCTAAGACTGGAAACAGGGGAAAACAGCTAGCCTGGCTCTGTCCGAAGGTAACAGAATCAGCCTGTCAACATCACTAAAGCTCACAAATGTACACATTTTATCTTGTTTGTTTAATCCGTACAAACGTGAAAGTACAAAAGTGTAAAAAACATCAATCTGCAGTTACAACCCCCCATAAAACAGCAGAAACCAGCTGGTCCCCCTGTTTCCAGTCTTTATGTGAAGCTAAGCTAGCCAGCTACTGGCTGTAGCTTCATATTTAACAACAGACATGAGAATGGTATCAATCTTATCATCTAACTCTCAGCAAGAAAGCAAATTAAGCATATTTACAAGCTATAAAAAGCTTATGCAATAGTTTGACATTTTGTTAAACAGCAAAATAAGACAGCAAAGTGCTAAAATTCTGACTTCAGAAACAAAAAAAGAAAGGAAGTGAGCACCAAATATGTCAACAAGATATAAACGAATGAAATTAAACTAGAATGTCAAAAATTAGCACAGAAGAAATTAAGACAAAAAGAAGAGATTCAGTGATTATATCTTTCTGATAGCATAACAACCTGTTACGACAGAACATGGTAATAAGATAAAGCCTGTGTCTGAATGTATGTGTCCATATGAGTGAGTGCAAGAAAATGCATGTGTGTGTACATATTGCCCCCCTCCTGACTTATCAAATGGGAAAATCTGCAGTTGTGTTCCTGCCAGGCCCACAGTGGCCTACTTGTGTGGCTTTATCTCTGAGCTGACAGGGGCCCCCAGGGCCCCACCCTGCCTTCATCTGATCTCCTAAACGCATGATGGTGGGAGGGATGGACGGATAGATGGGGTGGCGAGACGGACAGATTACAGAGAGACACTTCCTGCCTCTTGCATCCTGACCTCAGTGATGTCATGATGTCCTTGCCACAGTTACATAACTGAGCTGTTAAGTTCGTGAAACTGGTTGAGAATGTATGTTCAACTGCTAATTTAAATTTACAGTATGTGAATGGACATTTATATCTTGACAAAATAAATATAAAAAGGTCCAACTAATTTGTTGTTTATGAAGTTTTTTAACCACATTTCTCGCTCTTTTGTCAACTCCTTCAGGTCACACGTGACTGAAATTCTCTGCTTAGGTCATGTGAGAAAAACTAAACCATCTCCATGAGAACATAGCTGAGGAGGGCCACGAAATGTGGTTGAAAGCTCCAGGCATAACAAGTAACCTTAACATTGTGTTGAGATTTTTTTTTTTCAAGGTCAGGAATTGAACCTTCAAGCTCAATTTCATTCAAAATATATATTTCAAAATATGCAAAATATATATCACCTTTTTTCTTATATTTAGATACATGATAATTTTTATTTTAAAGTTAAGGAAGTATATATAATGATTAAGTATCATTACATTGTTATTTATATTTGAAGTATATACTGTACATTCATATGTTGTCTCTTTCCTCAATATATTACATTATATATAGATATTAATAGATATTTCTAGTTATAGAAAGAGCTGTTTATTATCTTTTAACCAGCAGTTTTGTCCTTCAGTCCAATTAAAGATTAAACATGAGACTTCTTCCCAACATGTACATACTGTAACATTTACCCTCCTCTCTGAGTCTGCACAAGTGACAGAGAAAACAACCACGTTTCCAATAATTAAACAGCTTTTCTAAATGAGTACACACACGTGTGGGACAGACACACACACACACCTCAGAAACACTGTAATTGACTCAATATGGACTTTTGCTTGTCTGGCAACACCCCAGGTCCCGACCAATAAGAACACGCGATACTGTCCGATCGCGAAAAAACCCACTTCCGAGCAGTTTCAGCCTGCCACTCCTTGTGGTTTCTCAGCTCATTGTTAGCAGTGTCTTAAGCAGAAAAACGGAAATCACTGCTGGCAAAGGCACAGCTTTTACAACTGGAAACAGCCCATTCAGCGGTCTGCTATTAGTGCCATCTATCAGGCTCTTCAGAGTGGACTCAGTGGGTCTTGGCTACGTTTACATACACACACACGCACATCAAACATACAGGACGCAGTAGAGTTTGGATGGACATGAAGCAAGAACTGGTGTTGGTTTCCAGATTTCCTCCAATCACTGCATCTTGTTTGATGTTTTTGCTAGTCCTCAAATTCAGCAGTAGCTCTCTGCCAGAGTTTCAGGCATAATTAATCTCATTTCCCCTCAAAATGAGCACAGGCATCACCGGCAGTTAACCAATTCTTCTAAGTTGGTTAAGTCAAACTGATGGGAGGTTTTATAACAGACAAAGGAAGGTGTGTTTCTCTGTGGGACTCTCAGGGTGACTGCAGGTTCTCACGACCCCCACCCCCCACCCTACCCCCCCTACATTCACCCAGGCAGTCAGACATTAAACAGAGATGGACACTAGTGAGAGGTCACCCCCCCCTCCCCCCCCACACACACACATGCACACTCAGTCAATAATTACCTGCCTCTCCAGACAGACTGGTGATGGTAAACTGGATGTGGATTTGAGTATCTGTTCTGTCCAACAAAACTAAACAGCAGCAACTTTGAGTGTTAAACATTTCTCTCTGAAGTTAAGGGGGGATATTTTAGCTCTGGTTCGTGGTCTTTTGTTTAATACTGTTTGCTATTATTTTTTAAGTCTAAAACAAGTCTAAATTTATAAGTCTAAAATGCTTGTAACAGATGTGAAAAACACTTCTGATATGCTAACAGTATGGAGTTACATATAATTATAGCTACACATATCCAATGGTGGAAGAGGTATTCAGATGCTTTATTTAGGGAAATGAAGTGTAATGCAGTGTAATGTATTAAATGTAAAAGTACAGTCATTTGACCCCTTCCTTGTAATCCATAACGTATGATTATATAATTTACACCGGTGCATTAACATGTGAGCAACATTTTTATGTTGCAGCCAGTCGAGGTGGATGATATATATTGATGGGTTGTTTATTCAAGAAGTTGCACCATTATCTGATAATATATAATAAGTACAATCTTTATCTGCAAAGTAACTACTTATTATAGCTGACAAATAAATGCAGTGGAGTAAAAAGTAAGATTTTTCCTACTGAAATGTAGAAGCATAAAGTGATGTAAAATTGAAACTAAATTATAAATACCTCAACATTACTTGAGGACAAAAATTGTGTAATCAACCATCATGTCTGTGCTTGACTATGGAGATATCCTGTCATGCAGCTCATTCCACTTCCACCATGATGCAGTTTAACATTGTGCCCTGCTTTTCATTACAGGAGATACATTTACCCTTCTCATCACTTTGCGCCGTATAAAAGAGTACAGAGAGTGTTGAGAACTAGACTCTATCATTTTTGTTTCCTAAACGTCTCCCACTAAAGCTGCCTCAGTGTATCACGTCTCTTCTCAAATTTAAAAACCACTGTTCATCAGACCACATCAGTCTGACCTCAGTTCCAATGAATTACAAATGACTTTGAAAGTCTCACCCCATTGAATGAAATTAAAGGTTTGTGTGTGAGTGGCTGTGTTTGGTAGCGTGTCTTAACTCTGTTATTATTTCTTCTGCTGCACTCAGGTCTCTCTTGCTAAAAAGATCTTGATCTCAATGAGATTACATGATTAAATACAGGGTATTTAAAAAGTACAACACGAGTAAATGTACTTTCCACCACTGAACTTACAGTACTTTACATCATTGTGTAAACCACTACCACTTTCTGTTCTATATCACATACTCTTCAAGTCATATGAGAAAGACAGTTTTTATCACATGTTCAGATCTTGCACGTATTTTCTCTTTCTTTTCTTCTTACTCATTTGCTGTTTGCAAGTAATCTAAAATGACACAAAGCAAAGAAAGATGTAGAAAAAAGCGAGGTTGAAGACAAATAGAAGAGGTTCGAAGTTGGAGGAAGCAGAAAGAAGAGAGAAAAGTAGCAGCATGTCTTGATTCTTTTACTTAAAACGCACATTCTTGACTGACAGTCTGGAATTAAAACCCAGAAAACTGAACTTAACTAAAGAGACAGATATTAAAAGTCAGTCAATGTGATGAATGGAGTCTGCATTTTGACACAAACTTTCTCTTTCTGCTCTCTGTAATTGTGATTGAAGTGTAGTGGTGAGGCTCCTAGTTTCCCCAGTGATCCTCTAATCTTGCACCTCTCACCAGTCCTACCCATCTGATTCCATTATTTCTGACTGGATGAGACACAGCATGCTGGGAGGGGAAAGGTCGACCAATGACGAGCTGTCAAAATATTGATGACTGAGTTGGATCAGTCTCCCCCCCCCCCCCCAGAGTAAAAATCCATACCTATCCTGCACCAATTTATCAAGTCATGTTTGATTATACCTTTATAATTTTCTCAGCTTCATTTACATATTGTATTAATTCTGGCAAAAAATCAGTTTACATGTAAATAACAGTGCATGCATGTTACGTTGATTAGCTCTGACAGACGTGCCTGGTAGTGCCGCTCATGTTTTTCCTTCTGACACTGATGCAGCTTTAAATACTATGCAGAGCATTGAACCCTGTCTTCTGCACAAAGCCTTCTTTCTTCCAGCAGGATCTATACATTTCCTATTTCTCTAAGTTCTACCCCGAAAGCCTCTCTCTCTCCAAAAGCCTTTGTCAGTCTGAAAAACACTCTCCACAACATGCAGCTTCCAAGAATGTGCGCAGAGAGGAATTCAACCGGAGAATCCCCCTGTGATTGGTAGAAAAGTCTAACAGGAAATAAAACCTGGACATTCCTGTCTAGGTAGCACATCCAGCTCTCAGAGAAGAGACTATACGAGGAGAAGAAACACAGAGTCGATGAGGAAGGAGATTTAGAGGCAGAGAGCAAAATCATTGACTCAAACAAGAAAGAGAACTTGTCCGGGGGCTTTGCATTACACAGTACGAGTGACCTGAACAAGCCAATAAATCCACTACAGCAACACTCCGACTGTGGGGTATAAATGTCAGCGGTGTAAAGGAGAAACAGCTCCTTGTCAGCAAGATTGAATATTCAGAAGTTAATTCATTTCTGCTGCAACAGCGTGATAAAGGCAGAGAGGGGGAGATCAATAGAAAGAACCTATTTTAGGTGATCGATATCGGGAAATGACATTTATATCTGCGGGATATTTATTGTGTCAGGAAAAGGCTGGAGAGGCGCTGAGAAGAACAGGGGGAGTGGACAGGTAGAGCTGAAGCAGTGTGAATGAATCCACACACATCCAAGCACACACTCACACACACTTGCAAACCATGGCTGTCTAAACCTTCGTTCTGTACCACGAGACCACAGAATCGTTTCCAGTAGATGGCAAAGCCAAGGCTTTTCCACATATAAGCATTTTTTTTCTAAAACAATTTGCCAAATGCTTCCTTTAAGGATGTCCATGTGTTTTACTTGGTTACCAGCTAAAGACAGGGGCCAAGGCTCTCCTTTAGGCTCAAAGACACACAGACAGCTCTTTGAAATGAAGAGAATAAATCTTCAAGTGATACTTTCCAGCCTGGTTTCAGATGATTTTGTTGGCTCCAGATGCTACGCTTCTGTTTCAAATTGATATATGTGAATCACTGGGTACTTAACATGTAATTACACTAAATGAATAATATTTTTATAACATATGATATGTGGAAGTATGGAATAGGCAGGAGAACATAAGGGGAAGGAGAGGAGGAAGGCTATAGGGGAAGTCTTATAACATAAACACTGATTATTCATGAGCTACTGAATGACAAAGGGACAGATTAATGCAAAGATACGATATTGTCACTACATGGGAAAGGAAAAGAAAGGAAAGGAGAAGGACAGGAAAAGAAAGGAAAAGAGAAGGAAACAAAAAGAAAGGAAAAGAGAAGGAAACAAAAAGAAAGGAAAAGAGAAGAGAAGAAGGAAACAAAAAGAAAGGAAAGGAGAAGAAGAACAAGAAAGGGAAAGGAAAGGGAACGAAGAATAGGGAAGGAAAGAAAAGGAAGGAGAGGAGAAGAAAGCAAGGAAAGGGAACGACGGATAGGAAAGGAAAGGAAGGGAAAAAGGAAAGTAAAGAAGGAAAGGAAAGGGAGCAAAGGATAGGAAAGGAAAGGATGGAAAAGGAAAGGAAAGGGAATGAACGATAGGAAAGGAAAGGCAAGGAAGACAACTAGACTAAAAATTTACATCTGTCTCATATAAAAATAAAAACTCCCAATAACTCTTATTACTTGTCCATAAACCAGTGAGCTACACCACCCCTGGGTACAATAGACTTCTCCTATAGCACTGAAGGGTGAAGTGTAAGAACACTGAAGCGCTCATCGCGTTTCAAGGTGAGGGGCTGGGTTGGTGTTGACTAATGCTTCATAAGGCCTTGTTTAACTGTGACTGGGGGCCTAATCCCTCTCAGCCCCTCCGCATGTCCCTGAGCTGTCCATGTTAATGCCTGACCTGTCATTAAACCGGTCCAATTCACACAGTGTTGACACGAGCTGTCAGCGGATTAGGACGGAGCGAAAACACACGTTTCATTACACCTTCAAAAGAGAGAAGAGACAGAGGAAAAGAAAGAGATGAATACGTTATGTCTGTGTAAAAAGAGTACAAGGTAAGGTCAGTTTCCTGTCAGCAGCGAGCAGTAAAAGGGACGCGTAAAGGTCGCTGCTCCTCTCACCTTTAACTCTTTCTGCTGTCACCTTTCAGACCCTTGCTGAATAAGTCTGCATGGGTTTAAACTCACACTAATTATATTAAAAACAAGTAGAAACTAACCAAATCTTTGATGGAGACATTTACAGTTGACTTTTGTTGCCCAGAAATGTGCATGCAAAATTATATTTGAATCAAGAATTTGCAGCAAATGTACCAAACATACAAAAAAGAAAAAAACAAGAAAAAGACAAAACTAGCTATTATTATGTCACCAAAGATTAGCAGACATACTGTATGTTATCCAGTTTAAAGTATCAATTTGCAGTTGGTCTGTACCTACAAACAGATGGCTTTTTTTACACCAAAAGTTCAACATTGCCATCATTTCCAATGGAAAGCGGCTCCCTGAGCCATTGCGGAGAGCCTTACGCTGATTTTCCACCAGGTTGAGCACGCCAAATTTCAGCTAAATTGAACTTTGACCCCCACAACTCGCTTCCAAAGGGATTCTAGCATTGACAGGAGGTGGAAGTTCAGATGGCGATAATGTCACTGTAGAGAAGATAGTGAAAATATTCATTTTGTGCATTTTTGAATTCACAGAATTCTGTTACTCTGCTCTCCGATGCTACCGGGACTTGGTTAAAAAAAATCTGAAGCCTGGCGGAAAATATTAGAGAAGATGGGAATATTTATTATTGCCATTGTGATGTAATCTGTAGTATTCTAGTTAGCTGCTTTGGAGGATTATTTCCTGCTTTTCATGCCACGCTAACTATTCACTCCTGTACCTTTGGTGTGAAACTGCCAGAAGACATGAACCTACGATACGTATATACTTGAGAAACAATGCTGTGAGACAACATTGCTGATATTTACCGTCTCACAGTTACCCTCTTACACCCATATAATCCTCTTAAATATCCCCTTATATCAGATAGGAATATGACAGTAATGATAAAAAGGTATAAAAAAGGACACACTATGTTTCCTTCAAGATAAATCATGCTTGTTTTGGTGCTCACATCCAAGAATATACACTTTACTGTACATGACTTCACTTTCACATCAAAAATTGGACATGGTTTTTGCATATATATATATATTTTACATATTTTGCTCAACTCCAACAAGTTATATAACTCTAGAGCAACTCACCTATTGGAGTTGAAATAATGTGATTAAACAATTGATTTTGATAACTTGTGTCAGTCATTTTTCAAACATAAATGCCCCAGATTCTCAAAATTCAACCTCATAAATGTAAGAATTTGCTTTTTTTCTTCGTCATATATAATAGAAAATTGAATATATTTGGGTTATAGACTGATGATCAGATAAAACAAGAAAATAGAATGGGCATTCTTTCAATTTAAAGGCAAAATGATTAAAAACAATTTATCGGTGAATCAAGGACGTCATTTTTATTAATTGATAATGTAAATAATCACTAGTTACAGCTCTATCCCCTATCATTAACAGAGACTTCACTTACAGGATGAACAGTTACCATAGTTAGGTAAAATTCTAGTTTGCATTTTCCCATCTATGAAAACTGATTGCAGACTTCACACACACATTAAAACCTACAATATGTCTGTGTTGAAAGTATCAGGTTCAGTTTTAGTCATTCATAAGTCAAAGTTAACCGCTGCAATAAGCGGCTCTGTCCACATCACTCAGAACTTTAAAATGTGTGTGCTGCTGTAGCTTGCAGCTGGAAAAACCCCATCGACTTCCTTTTCCTGTAACACCTTACTGAAATTTAAGAAACAAGAAAACAAACCAGCACTTGTGTGCACACAGACACAAGCGTTGATCTCTGATGTTACTGCTGTTCCGCCTGAGCCTCACAGTGAACTGATCATTACCCGGCTGTATTGATCCCTCCCTGCGTCTCTCTGTCTTGTTCTCTCATCCTACATTTCTCTGCCACACCTCCACGTTCTCCTCTCTCTTCCTCACGTCTCTTTATCAAACCGTCATTTACTCCCCAGATCTTTTTGCCTCATTCTTCCTCTGTAATGGTTCCCCACTGTCCCTGCCTCTCCGTTCTGCTGTCTGTCTCTTCCTCTCTCATTTCTGCGTCATCAGATATCTGGCAGCAGCCACCCGTCCACCAAAAGGGGAATTCGTCTGACTACAGCTGCTTTAAAAAGTAATTTCACACATTTAATTCTTTAATTATGCTAATTTTGTTCAGTAGAATAAGATTGACTGTGTCTTTCTGCACGCTGCTATCCTGAAAACGGTTTCATTTGTCGGGGTTTAATTGGAAAAAATTATGAAGTACTGGCACAAAATGGAAGGCTATTTGTCACATAAAACTACTGTATGAACCCTCAAAGGTCCATTCTTGATTTATCCTCATCCAGAAAATACACAACCCGTTGATTTAGGATTCATCTCAGGCACCGCCACCGTTCCACAATCCACATCCTCCCTCAGCCTGTGATCAGGCTGGTAGTGACGAAGGCCCTCAGGGGACCAACATGGACACTTTAGGGAAGGAGCGTGTCAGCTCAATAAACAGCAATTTATTGGCAGGGGACTGAATACGCTGCCATCCTTGGAGGCTATCAGCAGAGCGCCTTATTGGTGCTGAGAGATATTAATGAAGGGAGAGGAGAGGAGAGGAGAGGAGAGGAGAGGAGAGGGATTGATCACACCAGCACGACATGATGTGTGTATCTGGGCAAAAACATATTTATGTGGACTTATCAGAGGAGAGTGTGTGTTAATCAGTGTTTTCGATACATTGTGTCTACTATTTACTGTGACAAGGCAACTGGAAAAATACATGATAATAAAGGTTTGTGTACATTTGGTCACCGGCACTTTTTTTACATTGTGGTCTCAGATTGAAAAAAATATGTAGGAAAACTCTCAATTTCTCAATTTGAAATTCTCATACTTTATCATTTATTAACTTATATTTGTAAAGACACTTTTCTGTTTGCAGGTTTCCTCAAACTGCTTCTAGAGGAAAAAAAAAATTAGCTCAAGTGTTTTAGATTCAGCAGTGTGCACATCTGCCTGATCAAACATCCACACCATCAGACTGGTCAGGCAAAGAAACTACTAAACATGTTCAATGTGTTCAAAATATTGTAGATCAAAAAAAGAAATCACATGCTTTTTTTTGCTTGCCAGGGAAAATGTACAAACAATCCAGAATAATAGAAAAGAGCTGGGGTCTTGTTGGGCCCCTGTGGTTTAAGGGCCCCAGTGTACTTGGCCTGCATGACCTGTGTATTTTAATACATTAACACCTAATGCAATATATGGCCTGTGTCACAGGAATAGTAAGTATCACTGCATTTTTCTATTAATACATCTTAAATCAGTGCCTTTGTGTATGTGTGGCCTTAAATGTGTTACTAGAAACCAGTTTAATAAACACAAAATAAAAAGGCTTTTGCGTATTCTCATACAGATCTTACATACTGTTCAGGGTCAAATTTGACCCATTTTTACATTTGAGAGCAGTAAAAACACCATAAATACTTTTTACTTTTAGCCTGAAATTTGATGGTTTCTCCTAATGTGACCCACAATATACAAACATGTATATATACAAAAATTTCAACCTTAAAAACTTAAAAAAATTATACAGCTGATACACATTTTTGCGTCTGTGCCCTATTTATTCGAAAATCACCATTCAAAAATATTGTTGCACTCTTTACATTTAATATAATTCATTGAAAGCGTTATGTTCTCCTGCTTTATGTAACATAGGACCTTTATATAGCGTGACTGTTTGTGCTTTTTCTCCATAAACAAAAAGCGTAAAAACTAAAGGATAAACTCTCTCTGCTTTCTGAAAGCTTCATTAAGGATTAATCACTCATTTATCTGTGGCTGATGAGATTTTAATGAATATGAATATGAACGGTACGTGAGGGTTAAACAATAGAAAGAAAATCTAGAGCCTTAACTTAAACTAATTTCCAGACGTTTCCTTCTGGCAAGTGACAGTCCGCAGTTACAACTTCTAATCAGGCGTCTATGACTTTTGACCTGAACTTTGACTCTTACAGTTCATTACTATTCCGGTCTTTTTCCCGTTTGGGACCAGCAGGAAAGCCTGTGATTTTGAGCTTAAATATTTCTTGTGAACCGTTGTATCATTAAAGAGAAGCTTACCTGTACCACTCCAGTCCCTTATCGTAGAAGCGGTCGAAGAAGTGCGGCTCCGCGCCGACGGCTCTCACGTCCGGATGGATGCGCAGGAACTCCAGCAGAGCCCGAGTGCCACCTTTCTTCACCCCGATGATGATGGCCTGAGGAAACTTTTTGCTACCGAAAGTATTGGCTATAGAGATATTGGTAGATGGAACATCGCTGCTTCCCAAGTCCGACAGCTGTTCCCGGACAAACGAAACCGGGGACGCGTTATACGCGCCGAGCTGCTTTGCTGACGCTTCTTGTCCATCATTTAAAATATTTTTTTGAAAATTAGTTTGCTGCTCATACACAGGCCTGGGCAGGGAGTCACAGTATCCGTTGAGGCAGTAAAAGAGGTATGTGAAGAGAATGATCATGGTAAAGAACACGGACAGCTTGGACTGCACCTTCAGGTGTCCAAAGTTGAACGCAGCTCTCCATTTACTACATCCCATGAGTCGCAACCCTGAGCATGAGGACACAACGCAGGAAACATGCCATGTCAAATGACTTCATACTACTGACTTTAAAAGTTACTCAAGCTGAGAACGCCTAAAACAACCACCGCGCTCTTGCCACAACAGCAAGTGGCGCAAAACTTGTCCATCGCGCGTCAAAAAGCTCCACATGTTCCTCTGCTTGTCTTACTTGCCCTTTTGTCAGTTTTAGGATTTGTGAGCTCGTCAAAGCATCAACGACAATCTGCAGATTTCACCGATAACATGAGCAAAGTCCCAGCTTGGCTCCACTGAAAGATGGCTGTGAATTTATGTCCCGCAGCGCTCCGTGCCTTCTGTGCGCTCCCGTGGCTCCCTGGCAGCGTCTCTATAGGAAACCCTTCCCGTGTGACAGCCAGATACACGCCCTGTTTATCAAACACACGCCCCTTCCATCCTCAGCCCGTGCGACACTAAAACAACAGAATAATTAACAGGCATCCTCGCTCGTTCACCCTCTCCAAGTGGACAGAGAGGAGAAACTCTCGTCGCCTTATTTTGAAAGCAATTTTACAGAAATAGTCGTTAGTTTAATTGTAATTAATGCATTGGAGGAGGAGGGAAACGTTGGGAACATGATGAAGAGGGGATATTATTTTTTAATTGCAGGACTGAGGATGCAATTTCCCCTCATTTCCCCTTCAAATCACCACATCCACTGAGAAGCTTTCTGCAAATTTGGAAGTCTTGTTATTGGTCTTATTGGCTCCGTGTTTCAGATTTGGGGCTTTGAATAGCCGCTAGAAGCCACCTGCTGTCTGCTAGTCCTCCTGACCACACACCCCCATGGAGCCAGCCATGACACACACATTTAACCTTTACACTCCTGCACAACAGGGGCAGACAGGTGTCATCAGCTTTCTCTATTTCCTTTCTATCTCTGTGTGTGTGTACAATGTGTGGGAGGATAGTAAACTATGGCAAACATGCAGTAACACAGCCCACCATCAGTTTCCCTCTTCATCTACTTTCTCTTTTACAGCAAAGTTAAATGTTTTTATATCATTAAGACAAAATGAAAATGCTCAGATTTTTTAAACATTCATAACAGTTTAATTTAAAAAAGATATTTAAAAATGTGAAAAAAAGTGAGTGCATAGGTCAGGTTTATGGAACAAAATATAACTTTTTAAAATCTATTTGTTCCTGAATCTTGCTGAGAAAGCCTTAGGGAATGGATTATATTTTCAGCAATGAAACAGACAGATAAAATAAAGATCCCTCCCTCCTTGTGGTAGTTTATTGGAGGTCTACTGCTGCAGCCTGAGCACCTATAAAGTGGAAAAATATCTTCTCTGTTTCATCTCTGCAACATGAAAATGCACACTGAGGTTACAGATGGTTCTCCCTTCTGGAAATAAGTGACTGTCTTCCTTTTCTTTTTTCCATGCATACAGAAAAGAATACTTGGATTGGATCCAGCACTTTTACCAGCACTGTCACGGGCTTGTATGGAAAACATATATTACTGCATGCTATATAAGTCAATTGAACCAGATTACAGTATTGTTGCTGATGAGGAGAGATAAGAATAGAGACACCTACAACTTAGTCTACACCAAGTTAACCATTAAAACCCTCAGATTCCCCCTCAAATATGTTCAAATGTGTAGTATATAAGCATACTAATAAGGCTGAAAAGTTTAGTTACTATTTTGATAACCGATTCATTCTTTCAGTAATTTTTCAAGCAAAAATTGTGAAAAAATGTCAATCCTCTTGTTGAAGCCTGTCAAATGAAAGGATTTGCTGTTTTATTTATCATTATAAATGGAATTTACAATGGACTGGTGAAGATATCATCTTGGGCTATAAAAGTTATTTTGTGACTGCATAGACTAAATGAATCCATCCAGTGGTTGTTAAGATATTTCAATAAAAATCAAAAGCCTGTCAGCCTGCTGGTGAGCTAGAGAAAAACTCATGGGATCACCAAAGTCATTTGAATTAATCCCCTATGAACCTTGAATAAGTGTAGCAGATTTTATGGCAATCCATCCAACAGTTGTCAAGATATTTCATTCTGAACCACAAATGTCAACCTCAGTGTGACACTAGAGGAAGTCAGGGGATCACCAAAGTCAGTAGGATTCATCCTCTGGGGACCATGTGTGTGTACAAAATTCCAATCCATCCAATAGTTGTTGAAATATTTCAGTCTGGACCAAAGTGTTGGACCGACTGACATTTCCATCCCTTGAGCCATGCCGTTAGCATGGCTGAAAACACATCCCAGAACATTTCTGAATACCTGACAAACATTCATAACTTTACTTCACATATAGATTTATTTATAATCCACTGAACCTGAACTGCGACAAGGGGAAATATATTTCAGAGGCCCAAAACATCAGTGTCGAATTAGGTTTTGTAGTCAGTCCTGCAGAATCAAGGAATGTCTTAGAACAGCTTATCTTATCTCTGTGACTCCGATGATTAACAATCATAATTACTGGAGACAGACAGACTAACTCAAAACAAAACCCTTAGTAGACCAGACTGCAACTCAGTTACTAATTAACTGCTTGTGGTACGGTTATATTCCAGTGTCATGTCTGTAGGTTGGTAAAAATTCCAGTATCTCTCTATTGTTCTTTCAGTCACACATGCAGTAGAGAAGGGTTGAGGAGGTGACTTTGTTTCATGCACTATGGAGTTCATTGCACTATAGTCGGGTTATCTTGGGCTAATCCAATTTCTGTAAAATCTCCCTTTTCTGGGTGCAAGTTTACACTGATACCAAACCCAATATGAGCAGTCAAGTGTCAGACTGTTCTGAAATGGATACTGCTGGATACTAAAACCGTTTTCCTAAAATACTTTCTGACAATATATGTTACAGTATAAATCACAAATTATTGGCAACTTCACCTTATATGTTGAAATATAAGCGAGGCACTACACGGCAGCACATCCATACGGATGATAAATCTGAGGGGGATGACAATATCTATCGGCCCAGGCCTCCTCCAACCTGGCAGTATGTCAATTTCCCTGAGTCTCTAAACAGAGAAGGCATCATTTACCCTTCTGTACTCTCCGAGCACTCCTCCATATTGATCAACTGTGATGTTGAAAAACAATTGGAGACATGCCACTCTGGAGTCAAAGTGATCAATAGAGTGGGCTTGCTTTGTTTTGTTTAATGTGTGTCATATGGAGCCGTGTTCTCTTCAGTTAGATACCGGGTTCAAAGGATTTGGGTTTTAGAAGGCAGACACTGATTCTGACTTTTTAAGTGGCTTATATTTGTTTGTTTGTTTGTTTGTTTGTCAAGAACATATTTTTAAAGAGACACCAAATTTTTAAAAATAGTTTGTGCTTAGTCAAAATGTTATGCCAGAAACTGGCATCTTTGAATTTGGCAATTTTCTTACCATAAATTCAAATAATCTTGAATGATCTATTACAGTAGCTTTGAGTTAGCTACTTATTCATCTGTTCGTTTGTTTGCTTACATACTTGTCATATACACTCTTACAAAGGTGGAAAAGGGCTGGGAACTTTAACCTTAATGCTAATGTCAGCATGCAAACATGCTAACAATGCTAATGTTCAACATCTTAGTTTAGCGTGTCAGAATGCAAACATTTGCTAATAAGCGCCAAACATCTTCTGGAAACCAAGACATTTTGAGTTAATCCATCCAGTAGATGTTGAGATATTTCAACAATAAGTGAAAACTTTTGTTGGTGGCGCTACAGAAAAAGTCAAGGGGTCACCAGAGTCATTATGGGGTTCATCTTCTGGGCACCATGAATGTCTGTACCACAGTGATTCACAGTGATCCATCCCATAGCTGTCAAGACATTTTACTAAAAAACAAAACCTGCAGGACAACCTGCTGGTGGCGCTAGAGGAAAAGTCAGGGGATCACCAAAGTCAGTAGGATTCATCCTCTGGGGACCATGAATGTCTGTACAGAATTTCATGGATATTTCAGTCTGGAGCAAAGTGATGGACCGACCAACCAACCAATAAACTGACTGGCTGACACTGACATCCCTCATGGCAAAAAAAGAAAGAAAAAAAATTGAATTAAAGCCATAAATAATATGCAAATAGAAATCAAACTGCCATTTTGTGCTGTAGTTGTGGACAAGAAGAAAATAAAAGCTATTTCAGCCACATGTACAGCGTCTGTCTAATCCTAGATGACAGGTATACTGTATGTATGGGAACGTGGTTGACTTTGGCCGTTTACAGGTTTACAGGGGAACACCTGAACTGAAACATTCTCACTCGCATTGCACACACACACACACACACCTGCGTCTGTGAGTGACATCCTCTGTGTTAAATACCTACCCTCCTGCGTAAAGTCTGTGGTTGTGGGAAGGCAGACAGCTGTACAAAGCTCAGCGGTGACTGCTCTGCTCTGTAATCCTCGGTAAAGTCCCTGTGATGACCTACAGAGGCTGCTTCAAAGACAGGATCTGTTTCACACGCCGCCTTCTGCTCGTCATAGGTGGTTGAATATGAAAAGCAGAACTGAGTTGCATGTGAAATGCTAAGGAAGCCAAGAGGAAGTGTAAACGTTGCACAACTAGAGAAGAGTCAGTACCAGTAATGTCAGTCACACAGGAATATCTACATAAGTTTAATTCAGTGTAGGCTGATACATGTATTTATGCTGGCTTTTTTTTTAAAGGGCTTTGTTGTGTTTTTGTGTTCCTCATAATAGATAATCCGCTCACTCTTTCAGGTCAAAGTGAATACACCAGACTTCTCAAGTAGTCTAGAAGGGCGTAGCAGTCATTGTCCCACAGGATAATATACAGCATTGTCCCAGCATTGTACTGGATCACTGAGGATACAATACATGTGACTAGCTACTGAAGAGCTGCTCTTCAAATGACCTGTTAACTCACCTGGATGGAATGTGTCTCACTCTGAACCTGACACACACACACACACACACACACACACACACACACACACACAGAAACTTGTCACCAGGTTCAAGTTCTTTTACACTTTCCTGCATGAAATCCTCTTGTGCATAGAAAGTGATAACATTTACAGATCAGCGTGAATGAGTAGAAAACGATGTGGGTGGTAATTGGCAGTAACGGTCACCATGAATATACACCCAAAGATAATCAAATTTAAGGTCTCTCAGCCAATGAATGAGCACCAAAGTTTAGTCTTAGCACTTTTAAACTTTATATCCTGAATGTCGTGACAACGAAAGGCCCACTGTTGTTGGCTGCTTGCCCTATTAGATGTTGTTGCATTGCCAGTAGCTTCAACCACATCTTCAGTTTATTTAAAGTGCACATCACCCAGAGAGTCTCTGTACACTTTACAAGTCAATAAAAACGACAACAGCAAGAAGAAGCACACAATATTTAAAGTAAAAGTCCACACACATACACACACACACTCACACACACATATACAGGTAGTAATGTTAATATTACAACAAGGTTTAAGTTAGTAATTTTAAAACAGAGATCATATAACCCTAACAGGGTTGGGGTAGCTTCATGTCAAGGAAGAAAACAGTTAGTGATTTTGGTCCCCAGCCTGTGAAATTAGGAAAGGTCATAGTAAACAAAAAAAAGATCTTCAGCTAAAGATTTTCAGCCTGGATTTGAAAGTATCAACAGAGCTTGCCTCCCGAATGTGCAGTGGTAGATTATTCCAGAGAAATGGAGCTCGGTGGGCAAAGGCTCGACCACCAAAAATGTTCTTATTGAACCGAGGAACAATTAGGTAACTGAATGTAAAGGATGTGATGAAGTATACAGAGCAATAAGGCTGGAGATATATGAAGGAGCCAATCCATTTAAAGCCTCATCTTGCAGGAACTGATAGCCAATGCAGAGACATCAGTACTGGTGTTATATGATCCAACTTTTTAGACCTTGTGAGGACTCTGGCAGCTGTGTTCTGCACCAGTTGAAGACCTTTTGTTGCTGTCTGTGGTAGGCCAGAGAAAAGCACATTACAGTCGTCTATTCTAGATGATATGAAGGCATGTATGAGGATTTCAGTGTCTGAATTTAATAAAATTGGGTGTAAATTGGGCTACTTTACCAAGGTGGAAGAAGTCAGTTAGTGTTATATACTTTCCCATCCACAGCTGTTTTTAAAGAAGTGGGAACGATACCGGAATTGAGGAATTTATTGATGATGTCAAGAAGAGGGTTTTCTATCACAGTGAACAGGTCTTTAATGAGGTTGCGCACACCTGGATAGCAATAGGTGCGGGCGCTTTTTAACCTTACATACCTGATTATGGAGTTGCCGATGATAACCACAGAGACTGCAATAAAGAGGAGAGCTGCTGGGCAGGCAGAGTGTGTCGATGGGCCGGCGGGCTTACACGACTTTCAGCCACCAGTAGCTTAAACATGCTACGTTAGCTTTTTGTCCCGTTAGCTTATGTTGTTCCACTGGTAGCTCTGCTCAACAAATGTTAGCTGCTTTTCCTGTTAGCTGATTGTTCTCAAACTAGTCAGTTAAGAATGGGAATAATATACTTCATTCGGGTCATAGTGATATTCTGACTTGGGAATTTTTGCACATTCATTTTTAGATGTACAGTAACTGTCAGCTATGTAGGCTTTGCCATCAGTTTGTTGACACTAATGTAGTTCTCTTGACCCAGTGGGAGACATCATTTCTGTCAGAAATTCAGAGTATCACGGACTCTGAATTACAACGAAGAAACTGAGGTGAACGTCTTATAATTATGTTCTGCACCATATGAAATGATCACAGCATAACCCATGAATATATTAGAAACTGGCACCCATTCATTCCAATGAAAGCTTTGGTGCTCTCCCATTGATTTTACATAGAGATGATAAAATAGCTTACTTAGGCTCTGGGGATGTTTTACAAATTTTAAATTGTTATAAGTCTATGGTGAAAATGCTTTTTTGGCTGCAGTAGCATGGTTTTCTGGTTGTATCCAGCCCTCCAAATCTGTGCTTTAAACCCCCCACTGCCACAGACTGATGTCGTGCCATACCTAGGACATAAACTGCTC
The DNA here is from genome assembly GCA_038419695.1 of Scomberomorus guttatus. Taxonomy (NCBI): domain Eukaryota; kingdom Metazoa; phylum Chordata; class Actinopteri; order Scombriformes; family Scombridae; genus Scomberomorus; species Scomberomorus guttatus. The sequence goes on along the minus strand of CM076465.1, from coordinate 16,815,933 downwards.
TAGACACACAACTTACTCTATCAACAAAACTCTTTTGATTGACAGTTACTGTAGTCCAGCACAGAAAACACTGCAGGAATTTATGCTCAGCACCAAGGATGTCAGCACGAAAACAAACCCCTGCGGACGATCATTTTAAAACACTACACACACAAACAAAGCACAGACCAATGGGAGAATCCATACAGCCCCAGCCTCTGTGCACTGTGAATCTGTGTGTTGTGTGAAAGGCAGTGGCAGGGCCATACTCTCAGCCATAACTGCAGGGCAGAGCTCTGCGGCGAGCTGGGTAAGTATAGGGCACGGCAGCACTGTACATTATCACATGGGTGTGGCTACGAGCTTGCAGCTCAAAAAATGTTTTCAACAGAGGAGTAAAGAAGGCATGTAAAGTGCCAGACATGCCTGCACAGGACCGTCGCCTCGCTCTGTGACATTTGGGAAATGTGAGGACAATTATAAAAACTGTTTACCAGTTTCAAGCTGAGTCATTACAGAGAGAAAAGGTGAGAGCAGCTGCCTCCATGAAACCCAACCTGATGCCTGACCATCATATTTAGACTTTTACTGCAGTGCTTTGTTAAAAGTTGGCCATTGTCTCCAGTAAATCGTCACAGTTTTCTCTGTGTTAGTAGTTGAAAGGGAGAAATGGCACTCCTGAATGATTTTCTTTTGTTTCACATATTTTCAGACTCACAACTGTGTAAACTGTGAAGAAAAAAAAGCCTCTTGTTTGGGAGAAAAGCTGGAAGGGAAACAAATTAACTTCAGATGCTCAGTGGAAGAGTCACTCCATGAAAACTGTCAAGTTTGGGTCCTCAACATTTAAAGGGAAAAATGAGGCAGTATAAAACTGTCAATATTGTTTTCAGTGGCTGAAGACACTGATTCAAGTCTACTTATTGGCATGAAGTAAAATAAAATTAAACAATAAAATAACTTTTAGATTTTTAACTGTTTTCTGTTAAACTATAGTAATTTTCTCATGTCTGTTCTGCCCATTTCTCACATTCATGTGAGGTAACACTCAATAAATATTGTATAATCTCAGACTTTTTTTGTTTTCAGGAGCATAAATGCTTCCCTCTTCATGAGAAATGTGTTAAATTAAAATTAAAAAAAACATATTTTGGTTAGCATGATTTATGTGTGTCTACATTTAGCTTCATGCTAAATGTGGTGTTAGCTTTGACCACAGAGAGAATTTCGGTCATATTACTTTGAATCTTTCCACCCCGTCAAAGGCTTCAGTATGAACAACAGCAAAAAAAAAAAAAAAACAGCGCCTGAGCTTGCAAAATATGTTTTATTGCATGTCTAACATGTTTTTCATGCTATAAAATACAAAATTCTACATTTGGTTATGATCAAAAATCTTAAAATTCCAACGTCCAATCTGAACAGTGTCCATGCAATGACCCAGAAACATTCTGGTTTCACTTTAAAACAAATATTTGGACTCTCATTCAGCCATTATAAGTGTGCTCTCTGTATAATAGGATTGGGGGAAATCCATAATGAGCTGTTGATCTGTGTTGACAGCATGCTGACCATGCCTACAGTGTTTTGGGCCCATTCACAACCTTGCGGTGTAGCAATGTGAGAGGAGATAAGGTTTCAGGTGTGCCATGCAACATTGAGATCCAGACACAACAACACGGAGAGAAATCAGTTTATCTCTTTGACATTTTTTGTTGCTACAGGACTGAAGGAGCAAAGTGGCTGAAACAAAATGTTACATTCAGCTTGTAGCTATGTCAACTTTTCAGGAACAGGAAGGAAAACAAGTTTCATAAAACAAAAGTTTACAATTTCTTTATCAGTCCTTTAACTACAAAACACAAATGTTACCAAAGTGGAGGACTTGACTGCAATAATTTGTTAAAGAGGAATATCTATCTGTAGGTGCAACATTTAGTGTTCCAAATCTCACTCTCTTAAAGGGATATTTTGAGATTTTGGGAAATACGTTTATTTACTTTCTTACTGAGAGTTAGATGAGAAGATGAGTGGTATCATTCTTCTTATCTAGCTCTCAGCAAGAACGAGAATAAGCGTATTTCCCGAAATGTCGACTATGGCTTCAACTAAAAATGTTCATGTGAAGCTGGAGACAAACAAATTATAACTCTGTTTTTAACTCATAAAACAGCTTAGACCTTAACGCAGGAATGAAGTTAAGGGTTGAATCAGAAGCTTTTAATGACAGCTAGCTATCAGCTATCAGCCAGTCTGTGCTGCACTTTACAGCAGTAAGCAATTAGCGTCTTTGATAAGTTATCTGACCGGTGTAACTCAAGGTAATAAGACCACCCTGTGAAACCTGCCGATTAGAGCTGCACGGCAGCTGCTCCACTCTGCTTGCAGGTTATGTTGAGTACAGTATACTGTATGTGTGCGCACATGCGTGTGCTTCGCTGACCTTCCATTTTCCTCTGCATCAAATCCAAACGTTAAGCCAAGAATTTTGGACTACACGCTACAGCTCCTGTGCGATTTACTGTGCCGTGTATAGAGGATTTCCAAAACCATGCGATTCCATGATCTACAGTCATGATGTCATTCATGCAATAAAGGCTGGCCTATAATCATTCTGGTCACTTCTTCTCTCTGCTATGAAGTTCCACAGAGGAGGATGATATATCAGAATCTGGACATGGCTGTAAATATAGAGACACACCACACTGGTAGACCATCTGATAGGTACTTGCACAGCCCAAGGACAAAATAAAAATGACTAATGCTAGCACTGGTCTCAGACATGGTGTTTGTGTGGATGCCCAGAAAACAGGAGCTTTTTAAAGTTAGAACTTCATCAAAATGCCAAACAGCCATCTTTTTTGATTATTTGACTATTTAAGCTGCAGAAATCAATGGACTGTGGAGCAAAAGTAGCCTCAGAAAGACTAAGAAAACTCATAAGATCTTCAGCAGTCTCACCACAGAATTATACCTCCATGAGCCTGAGCCTGATCCACTGAAAGAGACAGGCAGCCTAAACAAACATGACCCCTCTAACCACTACCACACACACACACAGACACACACACACACACACCAATGACTGCTTTCCGAGCGTATCACAGCTCCAGGTCTGCAGCAGAAGCCAAGAGAAAAGCTCCTGATTAAATAGTTTTGGAGCAAACTCAGCAGCTTTGAAGCCAGTCGCAGCGTTTGGCTGTTATCTGCTCTCCGGACTGAAGATAACGCAGTTAGACAGCACTCAGAGGCCATGTTTACAAACAGTCAGAGGCGCTGTCAGGAGGCATCCATGGTGAAGCAGAAATGCGACTCAACGGAAGGCAACTCAGGGCAGTGATGACTGGGCAGGTGTTGCTTAAAACCTGGATGTGCTACTACCTGCTGCTGCCAGATATGCCATAGAGCACTTTGTGTAAACTTTGTGTCAACTCACATCCTTCGCCTGCTTTGCACTGGATGTCTGTTAAAGGGTGAGTACACCCAAACTAAAAAAGAAATATTTTCTCACATAGCTCTGGCAGTAGGCTGTACTGCTATGCAGATAGCAGACATAGCTTTTCCCACCCAGCAGGATCTAAACCTTCCCTTTTTTTTGCAATCCAATAAAGTTTTAGCTTTAATCCAGTGTGCAGATAATCTCCATTTTCCCGTCATCTCTAATCTCCACCCTGATACAAGGGAGGTGAATGGAACTTAATTCATGGTGCTCAAACTTTGATAAGTTATCTGATTTTTAAGAATCCAACAGTAATGTATCTTTCCATAACAGTGTCTTGGTTACCCTGAAAAATCCACAAAGCACACTATCAAAAGTTTTGGTACCACTTTCTGATAAATCACCCGTTATAAAAGCATAAATGAATGACTTTATTAATGATTAATAATGTTACTAATGTTTTCTAGACCATTTATAAACCATTAAAGGATAGGTTCACAATTTTCCAAGTCTGCCCCAAAACAATAATCAGATACCCGAACAAACATTCACACATTTTTCTTGCTGTAATCATTCCACCTGTACATACTAACAAGAGATGGAGGACAAAATCCACAGCCCTCCTTCCATGCAAAAAAGTATTTAAAATTTATTAGAAGCTAATATAAATGAAATCAAGTCCATATCTTTCAAAGTGTTTTAGTGCCAATTCCTTCTTTTTGTTACAATCCTTCCACTGCAGCCGAACAGGAAAACACTGTCTGTCGAGACACAAACGACAATTTTTTTTAACCAAAAACACTGTAACAGTGGAAGAAATCCACTTTATTTGACTAACTCAGATGGCTGAAGCTTCATATTATCTTCAGATAAACTTTTAAATACATTTTTGCTTAAAACAAAGACTGTCGATTTTATCCCCATCACTTACACTGTAAACACATGTGGAGAGGATGTTCTAATGGTCAGTATAAACAGGAGGAATGATTACAGCGAGCAAAACATGTTTTAGTGTTCATATGAGAACCTGACTGTTGTATTTAGACAGATTTGAAAAAAAAACAAAACGGTGGGTTTTAGAAACTCCTCCTCCAGCATCAAGTAAAGAATTTATTAACTATTAATAAAGCCACAAATTTATGCTATAAACCCTTTATAAAGGTTGACTCATCAGAAAGTGGTTTCGAAAGTTTTTAACTACTTTATAAAAAAAAAAGCAAAGCAAACTTGACTGTTTTTAAAGCTGTAAGTACCACAAATGAAAATCCAGTTATCCACACTGCATTGGCTTTGAGGCAGAAATATTAGAGATGTACAGTACAGGCCAAAAGTTTGGACACACCTTCTCATTCAATGTGTTTTCTTTATTTTCATGTTATTTACATTGTAGATTCTCACTGAAGGCATCAAAACTATGAATGAACACATGTGGAGTTATGTACTTAACAAAAAAAAGGTGAAATAACTGAAAACATGTTTTATATTCTAGTTTCTTCAAAATAGCCACCCTTTGCTCTGATTACTGCTTTGCACACTCTTGGCATTCTCTCGATGAGCTTCAAGAGGTAGTCACCTGAAATGGTTTTCCAACAGTCTTGAAGGAGTTCCCAGAGGTGTTTAGCACTTGTTGGCCCCTTTGCCTTCACTCTGCGGTCCAGCTCACCCCAAACCATCTCGATTGGGTTCAGGTCCGGTGACTGTGGAGGTCAGGTCATCTGCCACAGCACTCCATCACTCTCCTTCTTGGTCAAATAGCCCTTACACAGCCTGGAGGTGTGTTTGGGGTCATTGTCCTGTTGAAAAATAAATGATCGTCCAACTAAACGCAAACCGGATGGGATGGCATGTCGCTGCAGGATGCTGTGGTAGCCATGCTGGTTCAGTGTGCCTTCAATTTTGAATAAATCCCCAACAGTGTCACCAGCAAAACACCCCCACACCATCACACCTCCTCCTCCATGCTTCACAGTGGGAACCAGGCATGTGGAATCCATCCGTTCACCTTTTCTGCGTCTCACAAAGACACAGCGGTTGGAACCAAAGATCTCAAATTTGGACTCATCAGACCAAAGCACAGATTTCCACTGGTCTAATGTCCATTCCTTGTGTTTCTTGGCCCAAACAAATCTCTTCTGCTTGTTGCCTCTCCTTAGCAGTGGTTTCCTAGCAGCTATTTGACCATGAAGGCCTGATTCGCGCAGTCTCCCCTTAACAGTTGTTAAATGGGTCTGCTGCTAGAACTCTGTGTGGCATTCATCTGGTCTCTGATCTGAGCTGCTGTTAACTTGCGATTTCTGAGGCTGGTGACTCGGATGAACTTGTCCTCAGAAGCAGAGGTGACTCTTGGTCTTCCTTTCCTGGGTCGGTCCTCATGTGTGCCAGTTTCGTTGTAGCGCTTGATGGTTTTTGCGACTCCACTTGGGGACACATTTAAAGTTTTTGCAATTTTCCGGACTGACTGACCTTCATTTCTTAAAGTAATGATGGCCACTCGTTTTTCTTTAGTTAGCTGATTGGTTCTTGCCATAATATGAATTTTAACAGTTGTCCAATAGGGCTGTCGGCTGTGTAGTAACCTGACTTCTGCACAACACAACTGATGGTCCCAACCCCATTGATAAAGCAAGAAATTCCACTAATTAACCCTGATAAGGCACACCTATGAAGTGAAAACCATTTCAGGTGACTACCTCTTGAAGCTCATCGAGAGAATGCCAAGAGTGTGCAAAGCAGTAATCAGAGCAAAGGGTGGCTATTTTGAAGAAACTAGAATATAAAACATGTTTTCAGTTATTTCACCTTTTTTTGTTAAGTACATAACTCCACATGTGTTCATTCATAGTTTTGATGCCTTCAGTGAGAATCTACAATGTAAATAGTCATGAAAATAAAGAAACACACATTGAATGAGAAGGTGTGTCCAAACTTTTGGCCTGTACTGTATATATATTAAAAACATTGGCAAATAAAACCAAACCTATCTGGATGGCTAGATACATATATGACACAATGTGTTTTTTGTCATTTGGGTGATTTGACATATGAGAATCAACATATTGGTTTACTTTAGGTAGTATACAAATCATTATATTCAATGTTTTAAATGCACATTTAGTATATTCTTGATGTATTTATGATGTAACATGCTGTAGACTTGTATGACATGATGTATCTTATCTCCAATTCTCTTTAATTTGTAAATGGAAAGGATGATCGAAGAAGCGCTACAAGAGAAGAGAGGGATACAGATAAATGGGGAGAGCTTGACAAACATCAGGTATGCTGAAAATATAGTTCTTCTGGCAGAAGATGAGCAGGAACTCAAAGAAATGTTGGAAGCTGTAAATCAGGCTTGCAAGAGATACAGAATGGTATTGAACAGCAAAAAGACCAAATCGGTGATTATGGGAAAAGGTGAAATTGAGAAGATCAAAATTAAACTGGAAGAATCAGAATTAGAGCAAGTGCACAAATACAAATGCCTGGGAAGCTGGATCTACGAAGATGGAAGATGTCTGGAGGACATTAAATGCATAATTTCAGAAGCAAAAATGGGTTTCTTGGAGAATAAAGAACTTCTGAGGAGCAACATCAACATCACAGTAAAGAAAAAGATCATTGAAAGGGTTTTGGAAGGGATGATTGATGGGAAACGAGGAGTGGCAAGACAACGCATAATGTGGCTTGATGACATAAAGATATGGAGCGGAGAAAGAAGATATGAACAAATCAAGAGTAAGGCTGAGAACTAAACGAACACTGTTTACAGAGTCAGAGCCTTTGAGAGACATCCAGAAAGAAAAGCAATATGTCAGTAAGGTCTCTTGTTGCTTTCTTACTCAAATCCCATCCGGAGCTGAAAGGTGTCAATACCTCTCTGTCTGTGCTGCCTGTTCACTGACTTATTGAGCAGCGGCTCAATGCTCTGGATCTCCGAGTATGATGTATGGCGATATGTGTGTGAGGTCCATGGGGACCTGAGAGATGCCGCTGACATTGGGGACACACAGCATGCCTGGTGTGCTGGGCGCTGCAGTCTACAGGCACCACATGTCAGGACATCAAGATGGATGGCAGAGATTTACTCTGTGTCCAGAGGACAGAGCGTAATTCATCCCAGATGCTGAGTAACCCTTGTACTACTGACTGGTTAGCTGACTGTGAGTTGCAGACAGTTTATGATTTAACTTCTGACCACAAATTCTTCACACACCAGGAGTGGGTGACAGAACTCAGACAGTTTGCAATTTTCAGACAAATAAATTTACAGTTTTTGTTAACAAGCCCACTTTTCTAAATTCAAGGCTTCCACTGCCAGAACACTGTAAATAAACATTGATTGGTGAGCTATCTTGCAAGCAGGAGCTATTTTTTCATTTCCAGTATTTTTGGACTGTAGGAACCAGCCCTATAAATATGAATGTCTGTCCCTGACTAACTCTCCAGCCCCTTTTAAACAGAGATCCCCCAATATTGCCACAAAGAAGACCCCTCATTATGCCGGCTTTGCTTTTTTACACTGAACCAAACAAAGCCGGCATAATGCCGCCCCCCATGTGTGATTTTAGATAGCATGCCAACGTTCTGCAATCAGAGGCGTGACATGTTACACAGCAGCATCAGTGTCTAGTGTTGACTGTCCCGCCATGCCGGCTCTCTTTTACACAAACGTCGATTCAGCAATGTGACTATCTCGGCTGCCAGCTTAGTGGAGGATCAACAACACTCCCCCTCATTCCGTGTTTGTACGTTTTATACAGAATGGTGAGGCAGAATAATGGCGCAACATTCCTGCCTTGTACAGGCTGTATAAAAGGGGCGAGTACTGACTGAGTGATGAAGCTATTGGTAACTTCACCACCAATGTTAATGTCATCACTTGCCTCGGCCAGGTGTCGCCACATGTCACCACTTCCTATACCCGTCCTATTTTAAATTTTTACTAAAATCTACGTACTTGACTAGAAGGCTGGTGGATTCTTTTTCACTACAGCTCACAACTTTAAGAACAAAATACTGGTTCAAAATGTCACAAAGAGAGGTGTGGACAATTTAGACAAGCTGCTACAACTTCCAAACAAAAACAACCTTACAATGGATACTTCAGGTCTTTTACAACATGCTGGATGTTTTGGTATGCAGTACTTTTGAGACCTGAAACTGGGCTGGCACTATGGGAAGCTCCAGAAGAAATGGCTCTTTGCAGAGGAGACAAGGTACTCATATACAGAGGATATGACATGGTCACTAATCGCTCATTAATGGTTATCTATGTCCCAGAAATGTATGTTTTCTATTGTGTTTGCTGCTGTTATAAAGAAAAAGTATGTAAGTATTTACATGTAAGATTTCATTTCTGTATTGATTTAAAATGCCAGTTATGCACTCGGTCAATGTGACCCAGCAACACCATTAATGGATCCAAAAAGTGAATACCGCAAAACATAGTCCTGTTAAAAATGTGAATGCACAGTTCTTCTTCTTCTTGTTTAGTGTTCTGCACAAGTACCAATTAAGCAGATAATTTTTTTTATTAATTCATGTTTAGTCTGTAAAATGTCAGAAATTGGTAAAAACACGTTTATCACTGTTTCTCCATGGCGATGTCTTCAAACGCTTTGTTTTGTCTGACCAACAGTCCAAAACCCAAATATATTCAGTTTACACTGATATTAAACTGAGAAAAACAGCAAATCCTCACATTGGAAGATCTGAAACCAGAAAATGTTTTTGCTTGATAAATGACTGAATCAATTATTTGACTTTGATCGAAACAGTTGGCGATTAATGAAGTCATCATTTCTGCTCTGATATTGATCTTGCTTCTTTCAAATGTAACCACTTTGCACCAGTAATTTCATCATTGTGTAAGACGTGCATGGAGATCTAGACACACCCTAACATTAACAAAGAGCAGAATATAATTGCTTTTGTGCAAAATTACATCACCCATCTTTGACTGAAAGCAAGTTCAAGCCTGATTTCTAGCTAATTCTAGGAAATGTAGGTTGGAATAAAAGTAGGAGGCATTTTAAGAGAAACTGAACACACCAAAATGTGAACTACAATAAATCCTGAGACACAATTAATGTCTGATGGAGAATTCTTTCTTTAGGCACTTTGGATGTTGCTCCTGTTGTGGGAGAGGTGTGTATTTCACAACCACACTTCATTTAGTGCATTCATTGAGGTTTAACCAGGCCACATTCTGTATAACACCCGGAGATGAAGGTTAAACTGTCTTCCTATCAGGCAGCATACCACAAACATGCCACGATGCTGGTGTGGTGAAGCTGTCAGTGTGTAGCAGCCCCTATGAGAAGAGGCATTTCCGTTGTTTCCGTTGCTAAATGTTTACGGTTAAATCAAACTCTTTATCTAGATCTAGAGAATAGTGCTTCACTGTCCCATAACACAACTATTATCTACTGTACTGTATGTGCACGTCCTAGTGTTTTGTGTGTGTTTTGGCACGGCAAGCAGGTCTAATATCCCCTAATAACCATGATGTCATACACCTGTTTTTTGGCTCGGGGGTGGCGATGACTGATGGGACAATTTTCAATAATCATCTTATCTGATCTGGAGCTCACAAGCTGAAACCTGGAGAAATTACAAACCCTAAATGTGAAAAGCCGTCTATTCCAAAATACTCTGGGGATTTATCCACTTTGGGACAAACTGCACAATACAGGTTTTTTTAGTCAGTTTCTTTAAAAGAATGTTTATCGAGTCTAAAAAAAGTGTTTGTTTTGTCTAGCAAAACATTTTCTTTCATAAAACACACTAATTTGGTTTCATTTACCCTTTCAATCATTTTGTGGTTGGGGATTTCTCCTTTTGAAACTGCTGTTCATATTTAATGGAAGATTCACCTGTACAGCCCAAAAAGGAAAGGCGGGGTAGCTATAGCCTCTGAATAACCTTTTCCTTTTTAGCTTTTTCATGCCTATAAAGACTTTTCTCCCACTGAATCAAACATTAACCCTGTCTTTAAAATGTCTCTGGGCAGCTGGGTTTATGCATTGTGGACTTTCAGCACAATGAGCCCACATGACCCTACAACAAACTGTCTGCCCTTTTAGGAGATTTACCATGAATCTGATGTTTAAATGGAATGGTAAATGCACTGCATTTATATAGCGCCTTTCTAGTCTTCCGATCACTCAAAGCGCCTTTACACCACATGCCACATTCACCCATTCACACACACATTCATACATTGATGGCAGAGGCTGCCATGCAAGGTGCCAACCTGCTAATCACGAGGAGTTCTAATCATTCACACACACACTCACGCACCGATAGCACAGCCATTGGGAGCAATTTGGGGTTCGGTATCTTGCCCAAGCACACTTTGACATGCGGACTGGAGGAGCTGGGGATTGAACCGCCGATTAGTGGATGACCTGCTCTACCTCCTGAGCCACAGCTGCCCCTGTTTAGTGGTGAAAATAGTGTGCTGAGTTCACATCGCGTCAAAAAAGAACTTCTTTTCAGTAGACAGTTTAATTTAATCAGTGTTAAACCCAAAATGCTGTGTGGGTCTGATGATGAATATGAGTCATAAAGTGGGTAACATCAGAGATGAGAAGATAAATTATTGCTGATGCATCTGTCTAGTAGTTGTTGCCAAGAGGAAGCATTTTATGAACCGCATCACTGTTCAAACCAGTTTGGTATGTTAACGTAGTAGTGGTCCAGACACATACCACTTTGTTATTGCCAAAACACTCCCTTTGAAGTCTAGTTTCCTGGGAAATAGAATTGTAAAGCACTGATGGGAAGGATATTTTATATGTATGTCAGCTTTAAAGAAAAAAAAATCCCCTTAAAACATTTCAGCAGTTGTGTATTTTCTTTTACCTGAGGATAAATGGCTAAACTTAGGTGACATATTAAAAATATAGTCAGGTGTCTATCAGGCAGAAAGAAAGAAAAAAAATGAAAGAAAACCTTCAGAAGGAAGGTTCCGTCTCTGAAAATCCAAGGTACAAAAACAGGTTTTAACCATGCTAGGGGTGTGGACAAGTAGAAAAAGAAGAGATATGGGAGGAAAATAACAGAAAGAAGATGAGTTTTTGGTGAGTTTTGAGATTAGTCAGAGGCTAAACTACATTGCTAGCTAGCGTACAGCTGTGCAGTCGGTACATTAGCTGTTTTGGGGTGAATAAACAAAGACTACTCAAACTTTACAGCTGTCAAAATTGCGCCAATAAAGTGAAAATTTGCTTCACTTTCTGTTAACACACCATAATAACTTTTGTGAGCACTTCTCATCTTGCGCAATTACCATGTCAAAATATTAATTTGTGCATTGCTTATGACCAAATACCAGTTAGCACAAGCAAATGTTAGCACGCTAACATGCTAAACTAAGATGGTGACCACTACATTTGCATGTTAGCATTGGTAACACTTTATTTTATAAAGGTCCCTTAGTTTTATACAAAGGGTTATGTATTTGGTAGTATATGGGAAATGTGCAACAACCTAATATGCTAATATATAGTTTGACACACAAAACTACACTGGAAACTGAGTAATTTTATGTCAGTTGAGGTTCACTTAAGTTTTTTTCTTATAATTTGTACCTAATTGCACTACCTTTTTGGTAAAAACCTTCCAGGAAATTAGTATGAAATTAAAGGACCCGTAAAATAAAGCGTTACCTTAGCATTCTGACGAAGCACCACTCTGCTGAGTACAAAGCTGCTAGCTTGGCTGTAGACTCTTGTTTGTTTTTTTCGTAAGGACACCTCTCTTACACAGGTGAAAAAAAGGAAGAAAGAAAGAAAATGTCCTGGGGAAAGCATTTGTGGGTAGTTCATGAAGTAGATATAAATAACAGGTTGAGGTTGAGGTGAGTACATCAAAAAAGTAAATTACAGCTGGAATGCACCAAACATCACAGACTGATGGAATAAAACAGCGTAAGAAGATCCAAGGGTCGTTTTTTTCTTTAATTACAGGCTTCACCTCAATTATCTGATGTAGCAATCACACTCTCATCTCCCTTTATTTGCTTTGTGCTTATCAAAGATGGCTCCTGTAGAGTTTGATGGGCAGAGTGCAACACAACCAGCGCCAAGGTTGTGGGTTTGATTGCTAGCGGGACCACCTATGCTAAAAATGCATGCACTCACAGCACTGAAAGGCAGTTAGGGTAAGAAACATCCACCAAATGGACTACCCTTAAAGGATAAAGTGCTGAGTGTTTGCCTGCCAAGACAACACGAGGGGAAATTTACTCAGCCATAACAACCTCAATGCAAGGTCAGGCTTCTCAGCCACACTGAGGCTGAAATTCATCTGAATACCTCTGGCAGCATGTAGAAATGAAGTTGGATGTAAGTGGAGGGGTGCTCGAGAATATTCAAACTGTTGATGCTGAGAGTTCATCGACATCTACGAATGTTATGATGACCTCTCGTAATTGCACGCTACAAGAAGTGATGTTTTGAAAGAAAATACGCTTCAAACTTTACTTGTTTGTGGTGAGACCATTAAAGTGGAGTGTGTCTTTCCGTGTGTGTTTTGGCGTGTGTGTATTTGTGAACACTGTATGTGAAGGAAGAGTGGGAGACACCAATGCATACGATAACATAGGTTGAAATGCTTGAGTGTGGCGGCGCATGTGCGTGACCTATTGCAATGTGTTGACTGGCACACGCATTTTTCTGTGCTTGTCTCTGTGTGTATGTGTGTACTTCCTTTGTAATGATAGCCCTGAGTCTCTCACCATGCGGCCAGGCTACTCCTCTAAACCTCATGGTCTTTGCCAACCCCTGGAGCCCAGAGTATGTGGCCTGCAGCTAGGCCACAGAGAGAGCCTGGTCCCCTGTTAGCTACTCAAACAACCAAAATTCACAAAATTAATGGAAGAAAACAAACAGTCTGTGCTCATACCAAGCAAGCGTCTACACGACAGCAAGTAGTACACCCCATTCAAGGACAGAATATCACATATTTTTTTTTACATCAGACTATACTAAAGGATCCTATGCTGCTGTAGAAGTTGTGAGTGTGATCTAGCAGGGTGATAACTCCATCTAGAGGTCAATCTAGGAAACATCGGTTCCTTTGCCTGTCTGAAAATGCATAAATAAAGCACAAGAAAAAAAAATCTATCAAACTATATTTTTATTGTTAGTCCCTTCATATGAGCATTAATAAAATGTAACAAAGGAGGATAAATTTAGGAAATGCCAATGCACACAATGTTATGTCATATGTCATAAAATAATTACATTTGCACAGGTGAAAAACCTCAATAAATAAAACTAATCTGCTCAAGTAAACCAGCTTACAGTACATGACATATAAGAAGAAAAATGTAGCTGATTCATACAGCTGCTTAACAGTTTCTTTGCTATTGCATAATCTGAAAATAAACAGAAAACACACACTAAATGTGCAGACTTACTAGAAATGTGGACTTGATCAGTGCATAGATAATATGGTTACAGTCTGACACAACTAGTTTCAATACTGTGGAGTAAATGATTCAGTAATTATAATGTAAATTTACACAGATAGTGAATAAGATGTCAGAAATGACTGGTGAGTAGTTGCTTAACAAAAACATTGAACTATCGGTGAATCTTTCTATAACTTAAAAAATTAATTTCTAGCTAAAATGAAATGCATCTGCAAATATATTTTATTAAGACTTGGACTTAATAAGTACTTAAATATGAGGTATTTACGGAATGTGACATTTCTGCACATGTATGGCCCTGTCCCTGTGTCACAGGCTGGTCAAAGATACTTCAGTGGACAGGATGTCCCTCTCAGGACTTTCCCCTGTCCACGTCACCAACTGACCCCGACCTGTTCACTGGTCCTGGACTGAGCAGAAGATACAGCAGCCGGAGTGAAAAGTCCTACCTCGCTCTTTATTGCTTATCCTTGCCCGAGAGACGGAGACAAAGCAGAGAAATTCACCATGAGTTAATTCACTATTACAAAACCTTAATGTCTGTCAAATTGTACAAAAACATCTGAATTAATGGTTAGAAGAAAAACTGTAAGTTGAGCACATTTTTTTCATTTACTCCAGTCATACTTAGCTATGTAGATACTGTAATTTTGGATTTATTTACAAAAGTTTAAAGCCTCCCACTACTCTGTTGTTGCAACCTCAGTGCGAAGGAGGCGAATGGAATTTCATTTGTGCACAAAGAATCATAAAAAAACAAAAACACCCACAAAACCAACATCTCTTTCCAAAAACAATGGCTTGGTTAAGCAGGACAATCTACAGACCTTGCTGCAGACAGTTCTCACTATTTTCTACTTTCGGCAGAAAATAGTTCCTGATTAAAACTGCTGACAGTGAGTCTGTGGATTATCCTGACTAACCCAGGGCACTGTTTCTGGAAAGTTTTATGATTTGGTTGATCTGACCCTTTAGGCCTGCATGCTTGGAATTTTAAAATTAAATTGTTATGAAACAAGAGTTAATCCAAATTTCCTCACTCCTGTCTGTGTTTATCTTACCTTTGCTGGGGACAAACTTGAGCGAGTGACTGAATATTCAAAATCGTGACACTCCCTCCTCTGGGCCGTCATTTACAAACTCGTGGCCCAGCCCGTTGCCGCACTTGCCACAAAGAACCTGTGTACATAATGATAAGATGACAATATTGGTTCCTGTGTCTAAAACAAAGAGGGTTCAGTACTTTCAAGCCAGTGATAAAAAAAAAAGTATTATTCCTGTTGTATGACAAGTAGTTATTGTGACTCTGACCTTGAAGGCGGTGAGAGTCTCCATCATCTTGGTGACGCTGTCCTCGCTGATGGTGTCGGTGAAAGCGGGCCAGGGAGACGAGTGGGCGAACTTGGAGCGACTGGAGAACAGTGGATGGTTACACTTGGAGCACACATACATACCTGCAGGGAACAGTTAAGGTAAAGATAGTTGCTTTGTTTCATTACGCGAGAGATACTGGGACTGGACCCCCAATGGGCCCCAAGGTAAATCTAAGGGGTCACAAGATGATTAAAGGGATTTTAAATAATAATAATAATTTTTTTTTCTGACTTTACTATAGTTTTGTTCTTTGAAATATACTTTTACTTCTTTAGTGTTCCTAAAACTCCTTGAACACAAAATGTCTCTTACTTCACTGTAAAGTCCATTCTCAGTGTGTGTGCTGGAGGCTTCAAGGTTCAAAGGTTTTATTTGTCACATACAGGGTTGTACAGTTATACGGTTTTGCAGTGAAATGACATTCAAGTTTCCACATCACAGGACTACGATTGGCTCCAAACTAGTTGTGATGTCACAAACCCTGCTGTTACACACACTGCTTTAAACTCAGATTTAAGGCTAGTGCTAAAAAGTTGATTTCAATATGAAATAAAAAAGATATTACTGCTTTGTTTTCTTTACAAGCATTCATAGCAGAATTATTTGCATTATAAGCTTCACTTAATCTGACAAATATGAGCTGAATTCAATTTTTTCATGAGATTTAAATAAAAAGGTGGGCCTAAACTGTTCTTTTTCAATTGCATATCCCAAAATTTTGTCACACATGCCCCCCTCTGTACACGTCACGGTGATATTACACAAATGTTGAATAATTATTTTCAATTAAAAACTGGTTATGTTTTTTTTTTTTTTTAACAAACCTAATAATAAATTTAGAAACACGCCTAAAAAAAGCGAAATGGCAATTTTATCCTCCGTAATCCAGACTGAAGGGAGGTTACATCACATCACTGCTTACTGAATAACAGTCACCGCCGGCTCACCTGGTTTGAAATGATCCTTGTAGATCTCACCGCCAAAAAACTGACAGAAAGACATGCTGTGATGTCTGCACTGACAAGCCGCAATTAATCTTAATCTGGTTCAATCTTTCCTCAAACGGCTGTAGCAGATGACCGAACAGAGCTTTCAAGAGCAGCCTCCTGTCTCTCCTTCTCTGGTGTGAGGTGATCCCTCCCGGCCGGAGATTTAACAGGAGCTCCGCCCACTGCGGTTACCCTGAATGAACACTGGGTGTCGCTGTCTGACAGCAGGCGCACAGGTGGAAGTACTCCCATGTTTTGTTCTGGGACGCTGATGGGAAAATTCAACTTGAAGATTTACACTGTGCTACAGTGATTTTTGACACTTTGTGACACTTTGACTTTTGAAGTCAGACACATATAGATTTAAATTTTCTAGCCAAATGGCTTTTAATTGAATTTAAGATTTAATATTGAATCAGAACCAGCAAATCCATATCTCAGTAGTACCATCACGGCTCTTTTTACAGTGTCTCAGTAGTTTCACTATTCAGATCACCACCACAGTCTGTCTCATTGTAAGCTAAAAGGAGACTTGTTCAAATTGAAAAAATAATCAAAATAATGATAAAAGATCTCAGACATATAAGATATGGTAAGATACCAGTTCTTATCACTTTCTGACAGTCTCACACACTATTTTGTAAAAACTTAAACTCAGAACACAATAGATTTACAAATTCAACTGTCCTTAAAAACAATGTGAATTTGGTTTCTGTCATGTTCAGCAGGTTGAATTTTATCTGATGATTTGCCAACTTCTGTGGAAATATATCAGTGTTACCACAGCAGATCCCTCTCCCTGTGAATTATTTACTCGTTCAACGATCCAAATTGTTTAAAATCACAAGACATAAACAAGACACAGCTTACTTTTTAGGGTTGATAATACTTAACCCGTCATTTAAAGGCCCTGCACACCCACACTAAACCATACTGTCTACCCACACAGGTGATTTTAATGACGGTATTATGTCTGATTAGACGCCTTCTCAGAACCTTGTGGTCATGTACGGCCTGTGCTTGACTGACATCTACCTGACTCTTCCTCCTCTTAGCTTTGTTGCACCTGTTAGGGCGGGGCAAGAATTAATGAAGTCTCGTGACATCAAGTAATTCCTGTCTTCAACTTGAGCAGACGTGTAATCAGCCGGAATAAGTGAAAACACCTGCGTAACACTACTTAAGTGAAGAGAACTCTGACAACATAATGGTGAATCATACCAAAGTTATTCTTAACCTGCAATGTGAGGAGAAGGTAGATACAGAATCACACAGGCAGACACCTAACAAATGCTGTGAATTTATTTTAGTTAGCAGTTGTCATTTAAATGAATAAATGATGTCAGCTTTATCAGTGCATGGCAGATATCAAGATGTGAACACTTTCAATCAAACATAGGGTTCCTTCATGAAAATAAATATCCTTGCCTTGGCAGGAAAGTTCAGTGATGATGTTTCTGTCCATTGCAGGTCTTTATTCTTCACTCATACTTGCAGTAGTGCTTGAGTGCCTCCGGCAGCTCGAGCCAATCAATGGCCATCCTGTGGACGATGTGTTTCTGGATGACCTTTCTGCACAACGTCTGCAACGAGGAGACTGAAGCAACAGAGAAAGAGGAAAGACAAAAAGACCGTGGATTAGCAGAATAAAGCCAGTGGAGAGAAATCATGAGGAAATAATGCATAAAAAGTGTCTTGTATAGCTGCACGCACTGTGACACTCACATCCATACTCCACCTGGACAATTCTGACGCACTTAGTCGCAGCAAACACGTCCACCACAGCATACAGAGGCTGGATGGTGGGGATCCCCTTTGCAGAAGCTCCCATGTCCTCACCATTTATAACAATGTGCATGTCGGCCAGGTCTCGCCCTTTAGGCACATACAGTACTCCTATGCGGCTGCGTCTGGCTGTGGGAGGTAGTGCGTTTGTCTTATACAAGTCATCCAGAATGTGGCTGTAGCGTCCGGGCCGACTGCGGCCCACCAGCTTGTCTCTGGGGATCCGAACATTCTCAATATGCAAGTGAGAGTCAGTGAAGAAAGTCTTTGGTTTGGTGTTGTTGCCTCCTCCTCCATCTTCATCTTCCACCTCCCCCCGACCGAGCCTCCGACCCCCAGCAAGTGCTCCTTCTCCGAGCTCTTGGCCACCTGCTTCTGCGTCCACCTCCTCTATAATTTTGTTGTGGTTGCGAGTGATGGCGAAGATCCAGCTGTCGCCCAGGTCTGTCAGGTCCGGGATGGAATACTCAGGCACCACCTCTAAGCTCCTGGGGTCCCTGGCGGTCAGGCCGACCCGGAGGTGGCCACACCAGCCCAGCTCCTTGTCCTCGATCTCTATGAGAAAAATCTCCCCCGGCTTCAGGGAGTGTTTGCTGAAACACACCCCATTAGCAAAGCTCTCCACCCGAGTCGCCTGGGTTCCTGAGTGGTCCAGCTGCACGTTTCTTCCATGGATGGGGTGGAACTCCATGAATTGGTCAGAGGTCAAAGACTCCATTTGCAGTTACGTTTCCACCAGCTGAATCAGTCACTCTAGTGCAGAGAAAAAGACTTTCAACAAGAAATTCCCAATCAAAAAACACAAGAAAACAAGACGGACTTACTGAAACTTTCCAATCAGACGGTCTCGCAGTGGTTTCTGACTGTTGCCGGCCAAAATGCGGTCATTGTAGAGACACAACAACTTGCACAGACCCACAACAGGAGCCTTGCTCTTCCTATCTGTTGGCCACTCACGGAAGCTTCTGGTAGAGGTCTATTTTTGAACAGCTGCATATGTCAACAGATGGCAAGGTATGTGTGTGTGTGTGTGTGTGTGTGCGCTGAGGGGGGTTGGCCAACATGCACATGCCCTCAGTCGCTCACGTTCACACACACCAGAAATGCAGGGAGATTGCAGTGGGGTTAGTGGGAGCAATCAAGCCCCCTGGGCCACAGCACTCATTTAATTTTGCAAACCCGTGTACTGAAGTAATAGCTGCGTAATTATCATAATACCATATGCCAGGGAGATATGTTAAACAGCAGGCCTTTCATAGCTGCACTCTAAATATAGTCCATGCAAATACTGTGTAGATTCCATTCTTATGTAAAGCAGCAATTATACTAATATGGCAAGATGGAGAAGTCTGTGGAGATTTATTATGATAACGGAATTATATCGTGAAGTGTAATTATATTTATAAAGGTAAAAAAAACCCACTCTCATTAGATACTTTTTATATTCATTATATATATATATATATATATATATATATATATATATATATATATATATATATATATATATATATATATATTCACTTGCTGCTGATTTAGTTCATGTCATTTTGGTCTGAATGGCCTTCATCAGATATTTTTTTTTCATCAAGTCATATTAATTATATATAAATTAGGAGTTAATCCACACCTGGCATAGCTGTCATTTGTTACATAACAGGTCTAATATGAAGTTATTTGTCATAAGAAATGATTTCCTCTCCAGTCCGGATGTGGCACAGAGATCCCTGATCATGATCAAGGCTTACCATACCAGTGCATTATTAATAATACATCTTTTTATATTATATGAAGTAAAAGAACGGCTTCTCACACATGTAGTCATTACGTAATACTTCCAGAGCAACAGTTTTTTTGTGGTTCTCAACCTGGGAATATCTATAGGATCAGTTGGAGTGCATTTTAAAAAAGCTGTACATCATGTACGGTCTGTTAAAGTGTTCAGTATATATTTCAGTATATATGTCAATTATTTATTTTTTGAGTTTTGAGTTTTTTGTGTAGACATAAAGGTCTGAAAATCTTTGGTAGTATTGTTTGAAAATGTATACATAGCATTTTGGATCTAGACATGGCTTGTATGACTTAGTGTCTTGTAAACCCATGGGGGCTGGCCATGGCTGTATGCGTGACACAATAATAAAAACTACATATAGCACTTTTTAATGGAGAAACACAAGGTTTCCAGAAGAATAAAGAGCAATAAATCATAGAATTAACAGCACGAAAGCTGCAAAAATAATGCTTTAATATTAAAAAATTATAGATATGAAGATAAATCTAGTAAATACTATGATACAAAGGCAACAGATAATAAAATGAGATATAGAGAGGGTGCCAGAGGAAAAGGGAAATTGAACTGTGCATCCCTGTAATGGAGTCTTGAGTGAGTATTGTCAGTCAGTCACGCAGCCAGCCGTGCTGTTTAAGAACGCTTCCTCCAGTCACTGATGGATGGGGGTTATTGTCTCTCACCCCAGCTGCAGCCTGCACACCGCTCTGCCCCGTTCCTCATATTGTCATTTCTAGGGCTTCCAGTGTGTTTTATGTAGGTCAATATGGAGGGAGGAGAAGGGAGAAGAGGGGAATATCATTTTCTTCTTTCTTTCTTTGTTGTCATGAGAATATTTCAAGATTCTTCTCCTTGCCACTGGACACATTAATGAAGACAATTTGGAAAAAAGTGACATATTTGCACCAGTTTTATCTGATCACCAGTACCATAGTGGTTTCAAAATGATCCTGCACTTGAAGTGAGTATTAATGTTCAGCAGAATAGAAAACAATACTATTTACCCTCCAGGCTGAACTTTAGCCGTCACCATGTTTTGTACAATTAGAAAGCATTTACGCGTATTTGTGTGGTGTGCGTCTGTTGGGGCTGCAAGACTCTTAATCTGGATTATCATGCAGTGCGGCCATGCTTTTCATAATCAGTTTGGTGAGCTGTGATTCTCGGCAGCGCATGACACATCTGGATGCAGGCAGTTGGGTTAAGAGGAGGTGTGTGTGTGTGTGTGTGTCTGCGTGACAGAGAGAGAGAGCGTTCAGACTCCTCCTCACTCCGCGGTCCTTGCGCGCACAAATGGAGAGGGATCAGAAGACAACACCGAGCAGCAGGTTTAGTCACATTTCCATGCGCAGCATCATTTTACGGGTAAGTGAACAACACTCATCTCCATTTATGTGCCTGTGCTGGTTTCTCATCATCAGCACTGCAGACATTTGCAATCTTATCTGAAAGTGGTCTGCAACATTTTCAACAGCATTCACTTCAACTTCCACTCCTGCTGCCATGTCTGCATGTCACACTTGTCTTGTGGGTGTGAGTGGAGGTGTTATTCCAAATTTTGTGACCTGAATTTTAGGTACATACTGTAAATAGCCACTGTTTAAGTTGGGGGCTACGTGCTGTATCCAAAAACAAACTCAATTGTTTTTGGATAGTTGTGACAGCAGAAACTGGTTGTCATTAGATTTGTCAGTAGGACATTAACACCTGTTCAACCCATCAGACCTTTACGTTTGTTTACCCATCACAGGTTTTGGTTTAACTAAGGCTACAACTAACATTTATTTTCATTATTCATTCACCTGTCAGTTATTTCTGATTAATAAGTTAATAATTTGTCTATAAAATGTCAGAAAGTAGTGAAAACTTCCCATCAGAATGTTCCAGAGCCCAAAGGTGACATATTCAGGTTACTTGTTTTATTCAACCAACTGTCCAAAACTCAAATATACTCAGTTTACCATCATAAATGACAAAGAAAAGCAGCAGATTATCAAATTTTTGGCATGTTTTGCTTGAAACAAATTTTTTGTGTGATTCTTCAGTGTTGCAGCTGATCTGAGGTCAGTTTTCACATGAAATTGAATCGACTGCTTCAAAAAATTTGTACTTTTAGTAAGCTTTTTATTTTAATGTATTCTGACAATCCTAATCAGTGTATGTTTTGGTTTTAAGTGATTATATACAGATGGCAGTCTGGATCTGGAGTACTGAGTTTCAGAATGGAAATCCATCATCATTTCATATTGTGAAAATCACACTTATGGTTTTAGATTTTCCTTGTTTACCTCCCTTACAGTTTACAGGATAATTGCAGGAAAAAACAACATCAAGTGTCTTTGTAAGGCTTTGTGCCGCCACAAGCCTCCTTACAAACTTCAATACACCTTGGCATAGACTCTCCAAGTCTAAAAGTACTGGAGGGGTGAACACAATTCTTCCAAAAGATAATCCATCCCTTTGGTGATTTGATGATGAATGTGGAGGGTGCACATCGCTCCACAATCTCACATAAGTGTTCAGTTGGGTTGAAATCTATTTTTAGACTCATCAAACCATTCAGTGACCTCTTGTGCCCTGTATGAAAGCATCTGCACTCCTTATGGTTCCGCACTCATTTATTTAGGTTTTGTCTTTAATTCGTCACCCATCTGTGTCTGACATAAGAACAAGATCACTCGTAGCAAAGGGGCTCTGAGGGATTGCAATGTTACTAACTTCAATCAACACTGGGTCATGGAGATGCGCAAACACACCCCACCAAATGTTGGTTTAGCCCATAATCCTGCTGTGTGATTTGTCAGATTTCACAGTTAAACCCTGCATTAATGTTAATCTGAGATTGTTAATGTTCGTGTCTGATCAGAGGGTGGCACACAAACACACACACACACACACACACACACACACACACACACACACACACACACTGAGTCACAGACGTGCTGTTAGGTTGATACTTCTACTGATTGAGAACATGAAGGACTGATCGAACACCACACTGAGAGCAGATGTGTGTCGTGCTACAGTCGTCACATGATCTAAGTATTTCACACTCAGCCTTATGGAACAGTTAACAGCTTTCTTATATATTATCGTTTAGCATTACATGCTGCTCGTGAGGGACCCAAATTAGGAGATCAAAAAGGTGACT
The DNA here is from genome assembly GCA_038419695.1 of Scomberomorus guttatus. Lineage (NCBI taxonomy): Eukaryota > Metazoa > Chordata > Actinopteri > Scombriformes > Scombridae > Scomberomorus > Scomberomorus guttatus. The sequence goes on along the minus strand of CM076465.1, from coordinate 16,792,980 downwards.
GATGGTCCTTAAATCAATGAATCAATGCAGATATTAATAAATATACAATATATATACAGTACTTGCATGTATTTATTGACCAAAGGCACCCAACACGCCCTTCTATTCTTGCCTTCATTTGCTTGTCCTTGTTAAAAACCACATAGTTTTACTCAGCTTACTGTGGCCTCTGGGGTTGTCATAGCTGAATATGTCCAACTACACAGTTAAACCAAAAAAATTTGACCTGCTGATGGCACAGATGTCAGAGGATCACCAAATTGATTGATTCGATCCTATGGGGAACATGAAAGTGAGTGCCAAATTTCATGGCAATTCATCCAATAGTTGCTGTGACATTTCACTCAAAACACAAATGTCAACCTGATGGTGTTGCCAGAGAAAAACTCAGGGGATCATCAAAGTCAATAAGATTCATCCTCTTGGCACCATGGATATCTGTACCAAATTAAATGCCAATCCATCCAGTAGTTGTTGCGACATTTCACTCAAAACCAAAAATGCCAGTGTCATTGTGCTGCTAGAGGAAAGGTCAGGGGATCATCAAAGTCTATAGGATTCATCCTCTCGGGACCATGAATGCCTGTACAAAATCTCTCAGCAGTGCATCCCATAGTTGCTGAGATATTTCAGTCTGGACCAAAGTGGTTGACTGACAGACCAACATTACCATCTATAGAGGTACGACACTAATTTACACAAACCATACAAAAACTCCTATGAATGAAGTGGGGCTAAATTACTTGTTTATAACTTAAAGACTTAAATGGGATACTATTTTTTGATACTGTAAACCAACATGTTTTAGTTTCAAGCCATGTCCACAGTAGATATTGTACTACTGAAAACCAAAAAAATGAACATGCTGATGTGGTCCTTTCACTGTGTGAAAAGACTTTTTTTCATATCCAGTTGCAATGAGCTGTGCAAAAAGGCTAACTTGTAGCTGCAGTGGCATACAGTAAAAACATCTGGATTTAGTGCAAAAAAATACAGCAGCATCTGGAGTCCATACACAGCAGTTTCCACCTAACATCACAATGACGCAACACCAGGCTTTCCTGTTAGTGCTCTACAATTAGCTTGGACAAAACATTGTTAGCCCAACAGTAGTTTAGCCAATCTAACGTGCGTGTGAGTGCATGCTCGTGTGTGTATTTTCTGGCACCCTCCAGCTTCTGGTCCCTCTTCAAACCCCGTGAAAAGGAAGGTTTAATGCCGCCTGCCTGCATGTGTGACTGTGAGGTTTATCTCCCCACCGTCCATTTTGGGTTAGAGCAGATTAGTCAGAATCCACCAGCTGCTGTGGAATTGGTTGAAATTGTGCCACACAACGCTGTACTGTAATGCAGTTACATAAATCGGACCAGTCAGAGGTAGGGTTTAACTTGCATAAAGAGCAGGGCACTTGACCCAGAGAGACAGCGAATAAAAGGGTCCCTACTAGGCCTTTGTGCTGCTTCCCAGCTTGTGTCCTCTGATGCAGAACTGTCCACAGAATGACAGCTTGATAACACATCGTGTTGGGTTCTGTTAGTATTGTTTTGTCAAGTCAGAGTAAGTGGTGGTCTGTTTTCTGTTATGTGAAAACATGCTGCTGACACACAAATGGGGGAATGACAGACAGCATCTTTGAACCCACCTCACTATTCATCCCAGGGTTACATAAGGAACTCTTTAAGCAACTTGTGAAGACATCAGAGGGAGGGTTGTGACTCCAAGTTTTTGCAGCTGACAGTGTTGGCTCTTAAGGGGATTAGACAGATAGTTGATTCCTTGGGGAGATGACATGCTGAATATTACAGAGAGTGAGAGTGGTAATGCCGATTCTTTTGAAAAAGCCCAAAATATCTCCTTGTTTCATACTGAAAAGCTGCACATTTACTTCACTTGTAACTAGTCCCTCCATATAAATTGAGTGAATTATATATACATATCCAATCGGCCCTTAAAAAAACATTAGATCCAAGCCTGAGCTGCCCTAGTTTGTGCAACATTTGGGCTAGAAAGACTGTCTTATCTATTTTTGCATGCCTCTAAAACTCATTCAGTATGTGGAGCGACAGCTATGGGAGAGGTGCTTACTTGGCTCTGACTCAGATTTGCTAGTCTCCAGTATACAGATTAATGTAAATTTCCACTGCTCTTCAAAGCTTAACATGTCATGCACACATTAATGCGTAATTGGCACCATGTACATAAGAAGTTTTTGTGACAATGAGGCACAAGCATAGAAAAGATGCCCCTCCTCTCTCTCCATGGCTCATTCCCTGACTGCTTTTATTTGTTCTGCCTCTGAGGCTTAATAATGTAGCTGACCATGTTCTTTATTTATTCTCTTCCAGTGACTCTTAAGTGCCTTGGCTGTGCCATGTAAAGTCAAGAAATGGCAGAGAGTGGAAAAAATAGGGGAAGAGGAAGCGAGGATAAAGGAAGAGGAGCTGGCAGACCTCTCCAGGGGACCCACAGCCCAGCTCGTGACCTCTCCCCAGTAGGTGCCACCTCGCTCGGGACAATGAGGCATCTCCCACGAGGGATAGTGATCCAGCTGACCGGGACAGAGGGAGAGTGGGACAGCCTGGATGAAAGTGAGCTCATCTTCTCCCTTGATCATGATGAGGACTACCCCTCTATCTCTCTTTCCAAGGAGAGGCAGCTCTCTGTTGAGGATGACAGAGGGTCCCAAGCTTTCCACGTCCCTTTTTCTCCCTCGTCCCCTGACTCTCTGGGGAACTGCTCTGCCATGGGCCCTAGCTTCCTCTCCCCAGGACCTTCCTCACCCACCCACCGGCCCCTGGCCAGCCTGGTCAAGTCCCTGTCCACAGAGCTGGAGCTGAAAGAAGGCTCCACCCTCAGACCTAAGCCGCTTCTCAGCCTCGTCAAGTCCATCTCCACGGAGATCTCCCGTTCAGAGCCGGAGGTGTCGCAGTCAAAATCTGACTCTCGCCTCAACCTCCACCTGTGGAAGCAGCTGACACAGTCTAAACCCCGCAGCAATGGGGACTCTCGTACTGCGCCACCCTCTCCTAGCGCACTCTCCCCTAGTGCAGAGGGTCTGAAAGGGGGCTTCTTCAAAATGGAACTAGAGGACACCAAGAGGAAGCTCTCTGAGGCCATGCATGAGCCACTGAGCAGCATGCTCAATAAGATCATGAGAGAGGACAGCGTAGGCAGCCCCAAACACCAGTCTAAGACCCAGGGGGCTCCTCAGGTCAGCTCCAGAGGTTTGGGGCGAGAAAGTAGCACAGATACAGGGGTTTCAGAGTCTCCTGTGTGGAGCACTAGGCGAACAGACAATGATATTTTGCCTGTTTTTGACTGGCCTTCGGTGAGGCATCCAGGGGGAAGCCACCATAGTACCTGTCCTGTGCATCACAGCAAACATCACAGGGATGAGGAGCTGGAAATATGCACAGATGGTGACACGATGCAAGTATTTGCCATCGAGACTCATAGGCAGACGAGGAAAGTCCCTGCAGCACCCCTTGTTAGGACCTCTCATCTTCCCCAACCCCCTCATCCCCTGCCACGCATGAGTTTATTCTGTGTGGCAGTGCTGTCCTATGGATACTTCATCCTACCTCTCAGTCCATACTTCTCCGGCCTGGCTCTGGGTTTGGCATTGGGCTTCTTGCTAGGACTCTTGCTCATTAGGATGGGTTCCTCCAGGTCTCACTGTTCAGCTCCTCCATACAGACCAGCACAGACTCTTTTGGGAGAGGGGATTCTGATAGGCGGCATTGTCAGCACTGAGCCTGACACCCTCAAGGTGAACAGATGAGTCATTAAGGAGATAACTCACGTCGTTGTTCTCACCATATTTTCAGCCACCTCATTCTCACTGCAATTCTCACACATTTCTTAACATGCAAATATCTTTCTTGAAGAACACTGAAAGAACTCTTGGTGTTGTAAAGAGTCATCAGACTTTGAATTTCATTTCTTTGTTCCACCCAGCCCTTTATCTCTTAAAGGAATAGTTTGACATTTCGGGAAATGTGCTTATTTGCATTCTGGTGGAGTGTTACTATAGATGAGAAGATTGACACCACTCTCATGTCTTTCCTTTAAATATAAGGCTACAGCCAGCAGTTGGTCAGTTCAGTTTATTTACGCACTTCAATGGTTTTTACAAAATGGTCAGGTTAGGATCCAACCAGACAATATTTCTCCAATTCAGTGATGCTCTTGAGAGTGGTACAAGGGAACTTATTCAGAAATTGTCTTTTGAGTGAAAAAAGGTTCAAAACATACTGAAATTTTATATTTTTGTGGCTGTGCCACAATAACATAACTTCAGGCTACTCTGAGTAGCAGCCTTTCCAAAAAAACACAAGTGCAAAAACTCATTAGAAAACCTACTTAGTGAAACTAACAAAGATGTTTAAAAGCTCCTCAGTAAAAGAGTCCTTGTAATTAGTTTTCATCTGTTCATTTGTTCTAAAACAGCATCAAGTCAACGAGTCCCTTCAGCACCTTTGCTGACTTGTTCCTTCACAGATTAAAGCCTCTGAAAGTGGCATGCGACCGCATAAGGTTCCAAGAATGCAATTAGAATCTTCAATAATAAAAACTGCTGGAGCTGCAGTGATAATTACTGTTCTTCTCCTAGCTGACACAGGGCAACTGGATAGGACAGCTACCACCCAGACAATTCCAGTCAGTTCCAGAGGCAATTAGTGGCAGATACGGGTAGGAGGAAGCTGTAATTTGTCAGAGAACGAGGCAGGTGGGGGTTGGAGAGTGGTGATGGATGGAAGAGGGGGTTTACTGTCTCTGTGTTGAGATAATTCCCATGTTTGGTCATTAGCAGTTTGGTGTCAGCCTGAAGCCTGAGGTGTTTTTAGAGGTCGTCTGGGGATGAGACGACAGAATGAAAACAGTTATGGGGTTTGATTGTGGGCACATTTCTAAGATGAGGGCAGAGGCTGTCACCTCTATTAATAAAATTCAAATCTAATTTCTATGTATAACACATTGTTTACTTGTTAGTTGGAGCATTACGAAGGACAATCAAGCTTTTAACAGGGATCATATGACAGCATTCAAATCACACACACAGGCATCCTGTATTTCAGACAGTTTCATCCTCAAACTTCATGTTTCTACATCATTTTAAAGCCAGAAAATCACACTTTTATGCTTTCATGCTTTTTTTCTTTCAAAATTACTGAGTAGTGTTAAAGCATCTGAATTTTGGGGTTACATAGACCTTATGTAAGGAATAGTTGGGAAATTCGCTTTCTTGTGAGAAAGCAAGAGTTAGATGAGAATATTGACACTACTCTCATGTTTGTACTCTAAGCATTCAGCTGGAGTTTAGAAATGATTAGCTTAGCTTGGCATAAAGACTGAAAACAGAGAGAAAGCTAGCCTGTCTCTGTCCAAAGGTAATGAAATCCACCTACCAGTACATCTAAAGCTCACTAATTAACACGTTAAATGAATTACATGATGAAACTATTTCCCAAAATGATGTAATATTCCAATTCAATTTCTTGGTCAATACAGTAAAGTTGAGTGTATAGTGTAAATGAGGCTGAGGGGTTGATTTGCTCCAAGTTCAGTTTACATGGATTGATTTACCCTAACCTCAACCCTGTGTCTAACCTTTACCTTAACCATCTGTAAGCTAAAGCCTGATTGGTACAGTGTCCAGTGTGTCAGGGCACACAAAGTAATAGATTTTTAAAAAAGACAAGTTAATAATTATTCTCCAGGACTAGCACATGTTACTACTTCCTCTGAACCCTCCACTTGCTGACATGTATTTGTTTTACTCCTAAACAGTCCAAAAATCAGTTATCCACAGAGATGAATTTAATATGTTTGATAGTTTGGACCAATGTCCCTGGAGCTACCAGCTCTGTTACTGAAAAAGAAACATTTAAAATCCACTTCTAGGCTGATTGCAAACGCGAGAGCATGATTTTCAAGATTGGAACATTTCCAGATCAAGAGTTTATTACTCACTTGAAAAAACACTGACATAGTGTTGATTTAAATTAACACTTACGTACTACCTTTCCAGGGCTGGATGAATGAGATACATGATTATGACCCAGAAACCTGCCATCCAGCACTGACTCACTCCGTGTTTGCCTCCCTGGAGGGCTCCTGTCTCCGCCTGGACTACCCACGTACAAACATCAGCCGCAGGGCCACGTACGATGAGAGAGTTCACAAGACCACCTTCATCAAGTCACGTTCCTTTCAGCTTGCAGGGAGCAAAGTATGATTGCAGCCTAAATGTATGTAGGGGATTTTTGTACTGTATCTGAGACTGTTGGATTTTTAATGCGATGTACAAAGCTAAGTAAACACCTGATATCATATCAGCATGCTAACATTTACTAATTAGCACAAAGTACAGCTGAGGCTGATTGGAATGTCATTCATTTGTCTGGCATTTGGTCATAAACCAAAGTATTGGACAAAGTATTGTACAGTACCTCATGATGGCGCTAGATGAAAAGTCAGTGGATCACCAAAGTTTTTATAGTTCATCCCGAGGGGCACATGAATATAATAATCCATCCAATAGTTGTTGAGACATTTCCCTCAGGGGATCATCAATGTCAGTAGGATATATCTGGGGACCATGACCATAACAGTCCATCCAATAGATGTTGAGATATTTCAGTCTGGATCAAAATGATTGACCGACCTGACATTGCTATCCCTAGAGCTGTGCCGCTAGCATGGATGTACATCTGAATGCATAAGATTAATGCATTGACGCTAGAGAGACATTTACATTTAGTACAGTGTCTGAAATAGCTTGTAATGTCTGGGAGAAAGTAAATAACTGTGTAGAAAAGCCTATTTGAAATAAAAGTCAGTTTGCAAGAAAAAAGTAAAATCAACTTCCAAAGTAGGTTACACACTTCAGAATTAATTAATAGTTCATAAATGAGTCTGACTGTATTGCCCAGTTGTCTCTCTGTGAATGTTCCCAAAGGTTCTCCTGCTGCCATCTGTGTTGGCTCGGAAGAGACTGTGGAACCCAAAGTATCCCATCTGCATCCAACTGGCTGGGGGAACAAATTCCCAGGCGGAGGATGGAGGAAGGTCGGAGGATAGTCGGGAAGAGGAACCAGGGGCAGAACCAGCAAATCCAAGACGAAGTTCTTCTAAACCTGACAATGACCCTCCCACCACTCTTTACCTCTTCGGACGCACAGGGAGAGAGAAGGAGGAGTGGTTTCGCCACTTCCTGTTTGCATCCACGGACACAGAGAGAGAAAAGGAGACAGACAAACAGAGACCTGGCAGATGTGTGTCCAGATCGGGTATGAGAAACATAAATAATGCATTAGTAAAGAGAAGGCCTTCAGATAAGGCATCTATACAAATGCTGTATATGTGTGGATTATGGATTACATGCTCCAATTCTTTTCATTTCAATGCCAATCCCTTTCAAGGGAACACACACATCTCACAGTTGTTTGGTGACCAGACAGGGCAAAGGCATCAGGAAAAAAATCTATTAAAAGCACCAGCTTTGTGCTTACTGTATTTTAGAGAAAATTACTGGGTTGGAAGAGCAAATATATTACTCATTAGCTTTTTATTTTCTAATACAAGTCTGTCATTGGATCTGTCATATTTCTTACTTCTTTTTCCATACCACACTCTTGCTTAATGCATTAGTTTGGGGCACTACAGGAAATATGCTTTATAGCTTTTTCAAGAATTAATGAAAATATAGTAATAAAGTTTGGAGCTGGAGCTAGCAGCCAGTTAGCTTAGCTTCACATAAAGACAAGAAACAGGGGGAACCAGCTAGCCTGGCTCTGTCCAAAGGTAACACAATCTTATGTGTCTTTCCTGGCTGGGCACGTAAAACCCCGTAAACCCCTGTTTTTGTACAGAATGAACAAACAGATACAGTATGTTAATTAACTGGTTGCTTGTTGTTCATTGAAATATTTATTTGCTTCGTATTTACTGTACAGACATGAGAGTGGTATCAATCTTCTCATCAAACTCTCAGCAAGAAAGTGAATAAGCACATTTCCCAAAATGTCAAACAATGTCTTAAAGTGATTGTAATTACATTTCTATTCAATTTTTTTTTCATTGCATCCTCAAGAATTGGTTTGCCTCCTCTCTTGCTTTTAAAACCCATGGTAGTTACTTTTTCTGTGAATGATCATTGTAACCAAAAGGCATTGATGTCTAAAACCCTCCTGCCATGAACATTATCTTACCCAAGTAGGTAAAGGTTGCCTGTTTTCCCCTAGGTGACCCAGCACTGGCACAGAGCTTTAGTGCCCAAGGTAATGTCCCAAGCAGCAGAGGCTCCAGCAGAGTGGGCAGCAGTGATGATGACACCCTCTCCACACCTCCGATCCCCCCCATCCCTGCAGCGCATGTCAATGAGACTTCCAGTAGCACCAGGGGCCTTTCACTGCTAGACTACCCCGGCTACATGGCTCGTCTCCTGGCCACCGAGGAGCTGACCCCACTCTCCAGCCCTGGAGCCAGCAGCACAGAGACAAGCCCCACCATCAAAGGAAATGTAAGTCATGCTCGCCGATAAAATTAAGTGAAGAAAATCAAGTGAAGCTGAAGGAACATTCCAGAGCTGGACAGTAACATAGCATGTATTGTACAGTGAAATAGCAATAACCAGTAGGTATAAAATGGAATTAGTTACAAACAGTTTTATCAAAATGGGGCAAAAAAGCCTCCTAGAATTAACCAAAATATACTAGAGAATATACTAGAGAGGATACTGAATAAAACATCAAACTGACAACTGACAAGTTGTTAATGTGAAATTATTCTACTCTTCTTCTATCTGTAGCTCTAAAGTGTTCCAAACCTGCTGTTTTCCTGTCCTTGCTCAGCCCTGACTTGGGTGTCTTTTCTACAGTGTACCTGTGATGTAGCAGAGCCCCCTGGGAAGAGCCAGACTGTGTGGGCTAACGCTCTAATTGGTCGAATCTTCTGGGACTTCCTCCGAGAGAGGCACTGGGCCGACGCTGTTTCCCACAAGATCCAGAAGAAGCTCAGCAAAATCAGAGTGCGAGCAGTTTCAGTGAAAGTTACCTTTGCATTTTAAATTCACAGAAAAGGTTTTAATATGTGTTACAGTTTATATCATTTTAAAACTAACTCTGATATGGTATACCCTTTACAGCTGCCTTACTTTATGAATGAGCTGACTCTGACGGAGTTGGATATGGGCAGCTCTATGCCGCAAATCACTGCTACCTCCAGACCAGAGGTTAACCACAGAGGTGAGCACAGACACTGCTAAAAACATGGACACACCAATATGCACACACATCCACAGGTACTGACACACACACAGTATCAAGAGATGAGTGAGAGGATGACCTGTCACTCGTGTGATTACAGCTGAGTACTGCAGAGCATCAGATCAGACGTTGTTATCCTGTTGTAATCTTGCAGAGCTGGGGACCCATTATGCCACGGCCTTCAACATTTAGAGCATATTGCCTTGTGTGTGCGTGTGTGTTAAAATCAGGCAATCTGGCAGCCAGTACTCCTAATGACGAGGGGAATATAAGTGTGTCAGCCAAGCGGCAACAACCACAGCTTAAAATTGAAGCCAATGCGGATGTCCCTTAAATTGCAATACCACTGACGGTCGCTAGTTGCTGGCTCCAAAAAATCCTTGGCTCCAATAGACTCCATTCAAAAAGTGAAGTGCCATGAAATAACAAATCAATAAATTTTTTCAACGAGTCATTGTGGTCTCAATCTCTAAATTCGGGCCCTACAATAAGTCGTTATTTTGGAAATTATTGCTCTGTTAATGAGATATAAAGAAAAGCTTTGATGCCTGCCATGTGGGTGTTGATTGAAGTGATTGACAGTTCGCCCCCTGGCTCCCGGACTCGCACTGAGTCGGACAATTCTCGCAATATTTTGGTAAGTTATGTTATCTTATGTTAGCATAAGTCTGCACCGCTCGGTGTTCCCGGTAAGTTAGCGTTAGCTTCGGCCCAAGGTAGCACGGCGTCTTTCCAGTGCATGAAAGGCAACACCCCGCACTCCTTATTTGGAAGGTCCTGGCTCCAAACAGAAAAGAAGGCGCTGACTGCAGCAGCAATTCTGGGCTTCAAACAGGCTCCAATGCAAATGTGACAGGTGACGTCACGCATTGTTAGGTCCATATACAGTCTATGGTGTCAGCGTGTGTGACCTCATGATTTTCTCTCCACCCACTTTACTGTTACACTGCCCGTCAACAAATTATCCTGTTTTTAGCTTGTCCTGTTTTTTCCTGCTCAGTCCACGTGTCAGCCCCTAAGGGAGATTTATAATCTATTGTAATTTATTATGAATTATCAAGGCTTGATAATCACAGTGAAAGCTGTTTAATCTGCCTACTGAGCAGTGTGTGTCCAGATTAGGATGTGTGTTCGACCTATGTCTTAATTTGAATGGTCTGGTGCTGACCTCTTTGTGCTCCTCCCTGCAGGTCTGTGGTTGGGGCTGCAGCTGGTCTACACTGGTGCCCTGCAGATGACCCTGCAGACCAAGTTCAACCTGTCCAAGCTGGGCAAAGAAGGCAGCCAGGACATGGACTGTACGACTGACACTGGTAGCTCACGGTTAGTAACAATTAAAACAACCCACTTTTATATTTTGATCTCTTTTCTAAATCAATTTTAAGGCAAAGAAATTAAATTGCCTTTTTTTATCTACTACAGCATAGGCTACATACATATCTGCTCTGTAAATGACTTGTCCTGTGTTCTCCTTTGAGAAAAAAATCTGAAACGAAAAGGGAGAAATTTATATTTTAAATTCTGTGATTTCATGATGGTGCCCCCTAGTTTTGCATTATTTCGATAAAATATCATTCCATCATCCGCTTACATAGCTGGAGTCCTTATTTCAAAACAGCAAATCAAATCTTGCATAAAGCGATAATGTGTCGTTCTATCATAGGCAGAGCATACGGTCACACTGAGCCTGATAGCAACCTGCTACACAACACAAGAGCCACAGACTCTGAACAACAACCCACAATAGCTTTCCTGCTAAAGTCTCATTCTTATTTAATTTACAAACATGAACACACATCTTGTCCTGCACCTTAGCTTGTTGAGCGAGCCACCAATTAAACAGTCACCGCTAACATCAGTTAGCAGGCTACATAGCTAATTAGCTGCTCAGTCGCAGCACATTAAACAGCATGTTAACAGACCCGAAAATGTCACTTCAGACTTGTTACACGCTGGTTTGGTCATTTCTCTTCAAAATCCCTGTTAGCAACACACTGTCTGTCCATGAGACATAAAGGAGCATTTCTGATATTTTTTCAAAGGCCTTATTTCTTCATTCCAATAATCCAAAAAACATTTTAAAGCCATGTTGACATTATTTTTGACTGCAAAGAGGGATGACTAAATGTGACTTCAGTTGGACTTTAGTAAATAATTAACACTAATCACCAGATTTATCATCTGTTGTCCAAAAACTATTAAAAACACATCAGTTAGTCACACACATTGCACTGGTGACATGTTCCTTCATTACCATGAGCACAGCATTAGGTACACAGGTAGCATTAGGCCAGTATCTGTTTCAGGAGCAGGAGTGATAGCAGAAATAGTATTATCCTTTTTATCATTTTTATAGTCTTGCACATAAATTCACACCTACACATTTCACTGTCTCTCTTAATCCCTACAGTCTCTGATCTACAGAACAGAGCCTCACATCACATTGATTAGCGCAGACCCGCCTGCCTGTCACAGACCCACACTGGTAGGGATTAAAGTCCAGGCAAAGCGTTACATTAGCTGTCTTTGTGGTACACCAAAAGCTGTACAACCATGCAGAAAATTGTGTTTGTAAACCTTTTCCTGCCACTGAGACACAGATTTTCTCATATGTGATCTATCTATCAGTCCATGGAGGTGTCAATTAGGGCTCAAATCTGCATTGTTAAATTGAACCTTTCTAATGCCAAAAATGCATCCAACCATGCAGGCCCATCCTCAGAGTGTTGGCAGACAGTGATGAGGAGTCCTCCAGTGCTGGTTCATCTGATGAGGAAGAGCTGCTCCTCTCTGAGCCTCAGGGGCAGGCGGGGGAGAAGGGATCCACACCAGCTACTGAAGGGTAAATGCTGATACTGCATGAAGTGAATATTATATGATGCCAAAGTAAGATTTTGAATGATCAAAATACCTTTAAATAAAAAACAGCTGCTTCGAAAAAACAGCAGTAAGTGTGACTTCTATTAATTAACACCATTAAGTGTTACTTCTACCCTTCTGCCTTGTGAATGCTAATTTTTTTGGAGCAGAACAAAATAAACTATGCTGACATTACACTCCAGATGGCTGCCACTTTCATTTCAGACTCTCATCTCTACTCAGATTTTGAGCATGAATGCTAAATCTACTCACAAATGCAGGATCAAACAAACACTGTCTTCTCCTCTCCTCTAATCTTCTCTTACAGCACAGGGGGTGGGAAGACTGGAAGGAAGATTTTGAGATTTGTGGACAAAATCGCTAAATCCAAGTATTTCCAGAAGGCGACGGAGAACGAGTTCATTAAGAAGAAGTTTGAGGAGATGTCAAACACGCCCCTGCTGCTCACTGTAGAGGTTCAAGAGCTGTCAGGGACGCTGGTTGTCAACATCCCACCACCCCCAACAGACAGGATATGGTAGGAAAAAAAGGCAGAGGCTTCACAACGATATGCTGTAGTGACTGAAACTGTATCCACCAAAGTAGGGTGAGGCAGGGTCGGTCCTTCAGTATTGAGATGGATGATATATTTCCAAACTACACATGCACAAAAACAGAAAACCTTTAAAAAATGTAAAATTGGCTTTGTAATAAAATTAGTTGCTAGGATACCAAGAATAAAAATGCTGGATTTAGAGTCAAATTAATACCCCCAAAATAAAAGATAATAAAGATTTTTAACACCAAAAATGTAATTTAATTCAACTTTAGTCTCTTTTTAAAAAAACATTTGTCCTCCTACTCTGTAAATTATGAAAATAATAAATAATATAAAATATAATACTTTTGTGCTTTTTGTAAGTCTGATTTTGAATGTTTCCTCCTTCATTTCAACTACAACAATATTCATATTTACACTGTCTTTGTTAAATGCAATGAACAGTATTCTCCCACTGCTCTTTGTGTTTCTGAAGATAGTGTCTCAACTGTAAAACAGAACATGACTGAAATTCTTTGGAAAGGATTTCAAAACCCAAATCAACATTAGAAGTTGCAAATTCCAGATTTGTTGCTATTTTAGTGGCTTTGGGTGTAAAAATAGATATTTTTGGCTTCTTCCTTATTTCAGACTAATTTAAAAAATCTATTTCACTCTGATATACCTCATGCCATGAATGTGCTGCAACTTGAAAAACAACGCAAACTCAAAAGCATAAATAAGCAGCATGTTGTGTTTGTGATTTTCTGTGGTGTGACTCACTTTTCACACCTCACCCCCTGCCAAAAAACATTTATTTATTCTGCCAGTTATTTTTTGTTGAGTGCTGAGAGTGTTTCAAGCACTGAGACAAAATGAGACTGAAATGTGGCTGATGAGGTCTGAATATTGGTGTCATACTTTTGGTTTAAATGTTAGTATTTCCTCTGTAGGTACAGTTTCTGTGTGCCACCCAAGCTGGATCTGCACGTGCGTCCCAAACTAGGAGAGAGGGAGGTGACTTTGTGTCATGTGACCGAATGGATTGAAAAGAAACTGCAGGATGAGTTCCAGGTAAAAAAAAAAACAAATTACACCCACTATTTCCTGCCTCCTCTCAGCAACACAAAAAAATCTCACAATCCTGTTTTCTTTCTCCAGAAAGTGTTTGTGCTGCCAAACATGGATGACATCTACTTACCCCTGATGCACTCTGGGGTGGACAGCCATCAAGCATCCCATCATCTGTCCTCTCAGTCCCAACGGTCCCAAAGCTCCTCCACAGAGTCCATAGAGAGGATCCCACCTGAGATCTCCGAGGCAGAGTCTGACTAGTGCCTCGCTTTTGAAGATCAGTGGAAAGATAAACCAAAATGCAAAATGGATTAATCACACTATACAGCTTATTCACAGTGTTTGTGTCTCCAGAGCAGTGCTGTCTATAGGAAATGTTTGTAACTAAAACTTTAACCTGCAGCTGGGATTCAAGAAAAAGGCAAAAAGAAAATGAGAGTCACCAAACAGGATATAAAGTTACATTTGCCTACATGGACTCCAGTAGCTCTTAGGCAGACTTACTAACTCTTGTGTTTATGTCTGAACTAGGAGTTTCTGACATATTGTGCTGTAGGTGTTCGCGTAGCCGGTGGGGACGTCTGATGTTTGTTTTTACCATCTAAAAGGATGAACTTAATTATGTGGTGTAGTCAGAGTGACATGCTGTCTGCTACCTTCTACAAGTGATACCTTCTTACAAACGTTTACATGTGAATGATCCCTATGAGATTATACTGTATGTATATACAGTATATATTTATTTGCTGCTTTGATGTTTACAGCTCTATGTCACTTTGGATATCAGATGATGGAGATTATTAAATAAAAGCTGGAAAACACTTCACATCAGTTTTATTCTCCCAAATGTCCGTGCACATAGTAATTGTAAAACCACCTTTTGTGAATCTCTCTTTCATTTTCTTTCATCTAGAGACTGATTGGCTTGAGGCAGAAATATCATTAGTCAAGTATGGTAACATCAGAATTGTGAATGTAGAGTTCAACTGGAAGTGTATAACAATATTTATTTATGTTAGCAACAGAAAGAAATGAAAAAGTACAACATTACCCTCTATTTCCCCCAGGAAAGTTGGGAAGTGCACATAGGCTATCATATATGAAGCACTACAACTACACAGTACTTAAGATGGAGTGCAAAAGTACAGTGCTTGAGTAGACTTGCACCTCAATTGTATTTGCCTTCCTTATCCGAGGGATCACTGAATCTCAGTTCATAATTTGTTACAATTTCTTATAAATAAATCTGTCTCACTGCTGTATATTGCAGATGAAACATCAGCTTTAACCTTGGTGGTGTTGTTGTTTTCAGTTTTTGATATCATAGTACTGTAATTCTGCTACTCTTAAAAGAAGAGGGGAGAAAAGAATGATGTATTCAGCAGAAGAAAAAAAACAAGACAAAGGAGGGGAAATGAGCATGAAGCTGACAAAGTTTTAGGCAGAGATCAAATGACTGTCACCATCGCAGATGCAGCTTCTTTTAACAGAGATGTGAGTCAGGAGAAATGTGTTTCTTTGTGCCTGAAAAAGCAATCAGATACTTCAGAAAAAAACATAAAACAAAATTCATTTACCTCAGGATTTATCCAAATCTGTTTTTAAAATGTAAGAACTGAGGATCAATTTAGTGATTGCTTGAGCTGGCCTTGAAGCTGAAAAAGCTCACAAAAGTCAATATTTAACTTTTTTATTTGCCGTGATAAGACACAGGAGTGAACTGATGCAAATACAGTGATACAGTAGAATTGTAACAAATGCTCATCAATTAAAGAACAGACAAACGAATCAAACAAAGATTTGAATACATTTTTCAACAAAATGACAACAGAACACAGTAGAAGCACAGCTTGTACAAAAAAATGTGAAACAAATGAGATAAATAAAAAGTCCTGATGCATAAAATGAAATCACATGGGAAAGAAGTGTGACAATGTGTGGGAGGGTGTGTGTGTGTGTGTGTGTGTGTGTGTGTGTGTGTGTCACTCTGTGGGAGTGTATTCATGATGATTTACAATACGGTTCATTAGACAGGCCTTAGATCTGTGTTTGAAAGACAATGAGATGCTAATTCATTGCCACAGTGAATGTGAGTTGAGACCATCTACATTATGAGATCATTTATAAAACAAGGACCATATTTACACTGAAACCAAAAAGTCAGTGTGTCTGATTACATGAAGAAGAAAATTCTTTGCACTTCTCATCATCAGCTTTTGTTCCCGCAACATAACTTTCCGGTGATTTCTTGTCAATCAAACGGTCACATCTTCATCTCTGGATTTTCTGTTGATGAAGTTTGAGTGTCCCTGTTTTTAAAGTTTACAGTCCACATAAAGTGGACATCCAAAACACATGACAAAGATTAAAAAAAAAAAAAAAAAAAAATGAAAACGCATGTTCACAGGATCCCATTATCATACAAACAGGTCGAGTCTACAGGCGAGCATTAGAGGGCAGCACCTGTTCATCATTTAGCAGGGAGTAACAGAGCACTCATTCCACCTGCCAACAGCTTCACTACCCCAACATCTCTCTCATCATCATCATTCTTCTTCTCCTCATCATCTTCTCTATTAAATCAAGTATCATACATACTACAGTATTTGTGATACCTAAATCTTTGCACTTGATCAGTCTGTCTACGATGTTCCGTATGCATGCGTGTGCATTATAAATGTGTACATGTAGTTGTAGGTAGGAGCGTGGTGTTAACAGGATATCAAGTCAGTGTTGAGCACATTCATTCCAATCTACTACAGTAGTCATTAATGCCTCCACATATTTCTTTCATAATTTTCGGATAGATTTAGTCAGTAATACCAGTGCGCAACCTTATAATAAGGACTGTACTCATTTAATTCAGTCCCTCACAGGTAGCTGTGAACTGAGGTTTGGGGAACATTTTTTTATTCCAGGAGACAGAAAAAACCAGCTTCAACAGATTTGTATGTATATAAAAATATTGAATTATGTTACTATTCTAACTCACTGTAGCCCGAAAATAACTTACAAAAGGCCCCCAAAGCACTTAAAAAATTTGAAATACTTCTTCTTCAGAGGAAAACATTGTACCACTACATTTACCTGACAGATAAATGTTACTGGTTACGTTGCAGATTCAGATTTTACTCACAAAATATAACAAATAAAATACAATGCATTATTATTGATTCAACTACTCAGCATTATATAAGAATTAAAAGCTCCACTTTGAACAGACGTTAAGTAAATTATTATATAATACCTCTCTTTCACTCTTTACTTTTAAGTAAAAATTAGAATGCAGGACTTTTACTGAGTGGTATTAATAGTCTTACTTAACAGTTTTGACTTACTTCTTCTACCATTGCCAATACCAACATTCCAAGTTAGAGAAAGGGTGCAAATTAAGCAAGAGTTTGCCTGGGGCCCCGAAATTATTAAATCTGCCCTTGTATGTAAGTCTGTTATTTGTGGAATTTAAGGCATCTTGTCAGTCTTGTCTTGTCACGTCCTATAATGAAGTTCAGATATTTCTTCAAAATGAATTGTAAATTAGCTTTTTAGTCGTTTAGTAGTTTTTAATTATTTAATCCTTGATTTTTTTTAAATAAATAAGCTTTTGTTTTTAAAAAAAATGTCTTTGTTTCTTTCTCTAATACTGTATGTTGACACAAGGTGCAGTGCAATGATGCAGACAGTTTTCCTTGTGGTGGCTCTATAACAACCACATAAATTTCAAACCTTTCTTTTTTTTTTTCTTTAAAAAAAAAACATTCATGTGAAACTGAATAATTTCAGCCTGAACCCTGAACAATACAGACTAATCAAAACTAAAATTGCATAAGCTTTTCTTATCTAATCAAGAATCAAGAAGTTCCTGTTTTTCCTGTTGAAAAAAAGAATGGGATTCCTTTAAGGAAGTTGGCTCTAACCTGTTTTTCAGCACAAAAATGGTTGACTGTGTTGCAGAGATCTTATAGGTTCTCACCTCTTTAATACCTATTTTTACATAATAAACTTATTGGTATATTTAATACCCTGCAACATGAATAGCATACATACTGTATACCCAATTATATATAAAATGATTCCTGTCATAAGACAGTTACACATAATAGTGATGGCATTGTAGTGCAGTGTAATCTGATGTCTCATTGACTCTTTACTGGTAGTTTCCTTGAACATGACACTATGACTAACTACAAACCCAACACGTGCCACTTCCTGGAGATTCACAATTACTGTAAATATAACACACACACGTACGCACACACACACACGTACGCACACACACACAAATATTCACCATGTATGTTTTATAACCATAAACTGGTCTGGCGTTGTGAGTGTCTTTACCCATCAACAGCAGGTTTCTCATTAATCATTCACCTCAGATTTCCTTGCATTCTTTCTCTGCAAACACAATAAATCATTTGTGACTATAACGGTCCCTCTTTAAGTAAACAGAGGAGTTCATATTATTCTTAGCGAGAAGAAATGCCCCAGGTCTATTTCCTGTTGTGTGTAGTAAATGAATGATGATAAAAGCATCCCTTTTGTCAGATTTATTTGAGCAAACCAAATAACACCAAGATGAAATTGCATAAACTAGTCTAACTAAAACTGTGATAACAGAATTCTGCACAATTCAGTTTTAGCTCACAGAGTTTGGAGAATTGGGCAATATACCATATAACTTCTAGAGACATTTTTGATGTGGGTTTTGTTATGTTTAGAATCACTCAAACAATCACAATCTATTTTGTCTGTGGATTTGCTCAACAGGTGCTTATCACTGATGCAAGCTGGGAAAGCCCAAAACACTGTGCCCAACCTGAGGCTGAATCACATGTTGGAATATTTTATCTCTGTCAATCGTGGCCCGGGTTTCAAAGGACAATGTAATCTCTGTATTTCTTTGATTGTTCTCTTGTGGCTCAGTGTTCCAATGTTGCACAAGTTAAACATTTTAATAAGGGTACAGCTCACATTTCAGCTGAGACTTTTTGTTTGACTTTTGAAATCTCCATAATCTCTATCGTTACTATTTTTTTCATCCAACTACTTCAAGTGATTTTGCATTTGAGGAATGTGTTTGCAAACCTGCATGGAAATTGTTCTGAAATGTTTAAATGTTAAAGAAACTCTTAAATACTGTATAAGCTACATGTATGTTATGTTCTTCAAGGTTGGAAAAGTGTGAATATCAACAAATACAAGATACCAGGTGATGGGCATACATTGTTTTGAATATGTGATGGCACTGCATATTCTGTTTCCACTTAATTTTCATCTTCTTGTTCTTGGTTATTTGGCTGATAACTGATAACATCACAAAATTCTAGACTAAGAGTCGACAGCCACGCTAGCGGTAGTGAGCCTTCGACACGGTGGTGCTTTAAGCTAAATGCTAATGTCAGCATGCTAACATGCTCTTAATGACAATGCTAACATGCTGATGTTTAGCAGGTATGTAACATTTACCATATCCTTTATTTAGCATGTTAGCAAAATTTAGAAATTAGCACTAAACACAAAGTACAGTGTAGGCTGATGGGAATGTCATAGTTTTGCTGGTATTTTGTCACAAACCAAAGTAAAATTGGACCTGATGGTGAAAAGTCAGGGGATGACTAAGATTATTACAATTCATCCTGTTCAGAACATGAATGTAGGTACCAAATTTCACGCCAATCACAACACAAATATCATGATAATCTTTCAAATATTGAGATATGTTGGTCCTCAACCATGGGGTCAGACAAAGGCAGGCCTACATGTAAAACCTGAAGCCTGACCACGAGGCTTCCTTTGTCCTTTGTCCCCTGAAACAAAGGGAGCAGCACCAACATGCTGCTCGCAGAGCCCTCCTCCCACAATGCTTTGCCAGTTCGCACCTAAGTGAGAAATCACAGCGGGAGCTCAAACCCGGGTCGCGGATTGGCAGAAATCCACAACCACCACCGGGAGTCACGGCAACACAGCCGTGACGTCACCGCCCCCTTAAGAAGCGGCTGCACGGAGTTGCCGTCGCCTTTCCACAGTAACCGCGCCAGATTTACTAACGGAGGTAACCTTACACGTGTACCTATTCCCCATTTTTTTGGAGTTTCTCCCCTCGCTGGACGAGACGAAACCACTACCCGTGTTCATCCCGAACACAATCACTGGATCCACGAGAGAGCGCTGTGTGAAACCCAGCCCTCTCACCCTACCTGCAGAAGGAAGAAAGGATTTTCTTCACGGAGAAGCGGATAACTTCTATGCCCCGCTATCTACCGACCACGTCGACCACCCTGAAGGAAGAGGGATTATCTTCACGGAGAAGCGGATAACTTCTATGCCCCGCTATCTACCGACCACGTCGACCACCCTGAGTTTCCTCGCTGCCCCACCGAGAAACCACCCCGAGGAATTGAAACGGCACCGCCAGTACCACGCACTGGAGGCCCCCCGTGGTGTACACTGACGGACATCAGTTCGCTATAAAGAGCGACACAAGTCAGAGGTTGTCTGGGCAGAGACTATAATATTTCTCTCTCTTCTCCTACTAACCCGCACACACACACACCTACATAACCGCACATCTCTTTTACACATCTGGCGGTAAGATAGCGTGGGACATAGCATTGCTCTGTCCCTCATTATCCGCCATCAGACACGTGTGCTTGTGAACATAAATTGGGTGAGTGCAGAACCGCCGATTGCTAGGTGGCGCCATTTTGCCATTGTACTGTTTGAATACCGCGGCACTTCCGCCGGTTCATTGTCGCGTGACGTGACTTCCTCACGAGGCCACGCCCGCCATCTCAATTTCGTACAACGTCATCTCCCCAGGTCACGCCCGCTACCGTAAGGTGCGCGACGTCAGCTGGTCAGATCACGCCCACCATTCCTAGTCCTGCACGACCACTCACTCACACATCCACTCACTCACATACACGCGCACACACATACACATACACACACACACACACACATACACTTTGCTTACACATGTAGAACTTGTTTATGCTGTTATCTGTGTATTTGTTGTAGTATTAGCTGGTAGTGCAGTGTGAATTAATCGAAACATTCGTTAACTTTGTTGATTTTGTGGAGATTAATAAATACTGTTATAGCTTTAAAGAGAAGCCTTTCTGTCATTATTGTGTATTTGTATCGTGATAAGTGGCTGATTGAGAGAGTCAGAGCTCGAATTCAAACCTTCTTTGTTCACCTTAAATGTGGATGTCACTCAGACTCTCACATACAAGGTGAACGCTTTTATGAGACTACCTTTCTACCTGGTTATTGGTCCCGGTTTCCGGGTGGTGCCCCGTAATCAAAATTAATAATTTTATTTGTTTTATAATTAATAATTATCTCTGATAATCATTAATTATTACTGATAACCAGCCGTGCTCCTTGAGAACCAACAGATATTTCCATCTAGACCAAAGTGGTGGCCCGACTGACACCTTGCCATCCTTAGCGGCATGCAGGTAGGGGAAAAAAAACAAGGCCAAAAACTGGACTCATAAACATAACATAAAAGTCAATATTTGGTGGGAACTCATGAAACAGGCCAGAGGCATCCTGGCTGACTGGCTGAAATTGGAAATTTGCCTTGTACAACTTACAATACACTGACTGCTTTTATTCAGTAACACAGTGAAGCCCTGCAGATATATTATCATCATCTCAGTTACACAAACCCTCGCTTACTGCCTCTTCATCATGGCTGAAGACGAGACCTTTCCCTTCAGTTGTCACATGCCACAAGGATGCCCACAATCCTAAAAAATGTTTTTGACAGTAATGTGCAATGATGCAGCAATGTTCTGAATGCATGAAATACCCCTATTTTCACCCATCAGCACTAATTGGACGAATGTTTTGTGAAAGTAGCGCACTAACACAAAACTACAGACTTCCAGCCACAGAGAGCAGAACAGATTTAGAGAAGTAAAGCTGTGACAAGTAAATGTAGTTTTGTTTTGAGTTAACTGGAAGTTTTTCAGTGTATGCAATCATTAGCAAGTATTTCAGGGTAAGAAGGAGAGTCATTGTGTTTTGTTAGTGTTTTGGGTCGTGATGGGAATTCCACCTCATAAGTCAGGATTGCAGTGAATGAGGCTGGGACGTATTTAGTTGGCCTGTGTCACATGACTGTGGAAACCTATGTGACGTGAGAACCGAGCACGCAGTGCGCGCACTTTGGCATCAAACTTGTGAGAGACTGGCAGAAAAGAAACGTAGCATGGTGTGGTGCTACTTTTCACCTGTAGATAAAAATACAGCAAGATGCACTATTTGTGACAAGCAGTAACACAAGTAACCTCATCAAACATTTAAAAACAACACACCCTGAAAGTTACACTCCTAAAACAAACACTGCTATTAGGAAGTGTTACATTTTCTTTACAAAGTGTCATTTTGTAAAAAGATAACTTGCTTTTTCACGTAGGCATTGTATTGTCAGGTGGTGTACATCTTTTTTGTTATAACTTATATGAATAAAGTGAACATTATGTATAAAGAAGAGAGCTTTTTTGAACTGAAAAGCTTTATCACATGTAGCTGTTATGTGTCAGTGTAAGCATGCTCTATAGTGTATTTTCACTCAAAACAAGAATACTAAATCCAAATATACAGTATATACAGTATATTCACATCATATTTTGAAAGCTGCATTAAGTGATATAAGTTGATATTATAAAGTTGTTATAGCATAACCGTTACGTACACACATCCAGTAGAGTAACATTAACATTCATTTGGAGTCATATTTCTGCTCTGTTTTTGTCTCCACCAACTTTTACAGGAAATAACAGGCTTTTTAGCTGCTAAATGCTCCACTATGTTAACCAGCTGGTTCCTAGCTAACCTAACTGACCTTTGGTGCTGGGCAGGTATCTGGGTTTTGGTTTTTGTTGCTGAAAACAGCTGCGACTGGAAACAAGCTTGATGAGATCGGAGTGGCTAGCTTGGAAAACCAAAACAATTATCCAAAATAGCAAAAGGCTCATAGAGCTGAGGGGAAATATAGTGGATGACAATTATGTGTTTGTCGCTACAAGCAACCCCTTTAATATTAGACATAATTATTTGATCCAATGTCAATATAAAAATATTGATTAGTGCTACTTCTGTAGCTCTCTCTAGCCCTCATAATGTAAATGGAAATACATGAAAAATTATGGATACCCAAATGTAAACCCACTTGTCTCTCATCTACTCGTTAAACACTCATAAATGAAGGACGTCTTAACTTCTTGTGCAAATTTGATTTTATTGACCTGTTTATTAAACTTACACATTGTGATACTGCATTGTGTAAAGTTTATAATGTAGTAAAGGAAGGTACAACAACATATTCCTACAATAGTACATAATCATTAACTAAGAACGTGTTCTGGCACAACACTCTGAAGTCATCTCTGTTTGCTGACAGCTTGTTTACCACACACACATCGTATTTCAGTAACATGATTTGGCAGTTGATCTTAAGGCCTTTACATTGGTATTCAGCCTATTCAGTAATGCATTCTTTGCTACTGTGATTAATCCTGTGGCTATTTACAAAAGACTCATAACACTCATTTACATTGAGAATTCATTAACATATAGTAAAGGTGCACTTTAAAAAAAAAAGTAGTTACATTACATAAAATGACAAAGCAAAGAAAATATATAATTCAATTATATATTATCTTTTTAATTTTTCATCAACCTGCAGTCATGCGTTGATTTCTGCATCGGAACAAAGTAATACTGTTACGGCTGTATGTGTTGCCTGTTTTTCCTCCCCTGTCTATTGCTCCGCCCAGGTGATCTCCACAATGAGGTGCACCTGGCCTGGGGAGGAACAGGTAAATTCTCTTGACCTGAGAGGCATCTTGTTTGTGGAATGCTGTTCTTGCTGCCTCTCAGCCTGGGATTTTATGTTATTTAGTTTTTTCTGTGGTATTTTCATTATTTATAGCATTTATTAAGTGTCTTGGTTGTGTTACTTTGTTAAAGAGTTTTAATTTGGAGTAAATGGTGGACTGTTGTTCGCCCCATAGGGCGTAAAAAAAAAAAAAAAACACCCTTAAAATAAAGTTCAGTGAGAATATTTAATATCTCGAACTCCAATAATCCACTTAAACTTCCCCTTAAGTGGTTTCAAAGTTGAAAAAAAACATTTTTTCTACACCTATGTGACAATGTCACGTACAATTTTCCTGTACCTGCTCCTTCAAAAACTTAAAGAAAAATGCTGCACAAAACATATTTGATTGATAGACGGATGTAAAGATCTGTGGAGTTAAAGAGGTAAAATATTTACATGAATTAACAAAAAAAGATTTCAATAAACAAAAGAGTATCATTAAGAATATAACTTGGTCCAGTATTCGTAATGTAAAGTTTCAGCCTCTAACTCTCTAGCGGCTGTGGATGGTCTCCGGCTGGATCTGTAGCCGGGTCTTGGTGGTGCAGCGGGTCAGGATCTCCTCGGTCTTGGGTCTGGGTGGCACCCTGGGAGCGACTGAGGCAGATCCAGTGCTGTCAGAACTAGTGTTGGAGCCACGGCGGTCAGAGAGGCTGAGATCAGGGCTGCTGCCCCCACTGTTGCTCACATTACACTGGTATGAGGCTGCAGGTTGGCCGGTGCGCTTCTGGAGCTGCGCTTCCTCTTTTAAACTTGAGGATGATTCACTGCCTGAGGAGAAGCTGGAGAAGCTGGACTCTGTGCTTGTGTTGCTCATGTTGCGAGGGCGGCTGTTTGAGGTTGCGGCATCCCGCTTGGCCTGGGCCGGCAGAGCAGTCTGGGACCAGGTCTCAGAGAGAACGTCGAGGGATCGGGCTTTTTGGAGACGCCCGGGCACATTCGTCTCATCTCTGGACTGACCTGCAGAGTCTTGTGGTGGGCCGTTTTCTTCGTTGATGCTGGGTGGATAAGAAGCCCGAGGTTCCCTGTTGGTAGCCAGGTTCAGGGTGGAGCCATGCAGCTTTCTCTGTAAGCCGTAGAGGCCTGCACGAGGGTTGTTGTATGGTTGCAGGTACATGGAGGGTATGTAACCTGCCTTGCCACTGAATCTGAAGAGAGGATAACAAATAAGAGTTAAAGGTTATTTCAACCCATAAAACATCATTCAACAGTATGTAGACTAAAGTAACACCCTAGATTAAGTTTAGAAATGAAATTGCAGTGCAGACAGACAAGATTGGGATACCTGATGAGCCACCAGCCGTCGTCAGATTTCCTCAGCACCTCGACCACAGAGCCAATGGGCACAGACACCTCGTCATCCTCCTTAGTAAAGTAACTCCTCACAGCACAGTACAGGACACCTGCAGGCCGCAACACATGCTCAAACGACAAACTTCTGTACAGCAACTTTTTTGGGATGTGGTTTAAAAAAAAAAGAAAAAAAAAAAGACAAATACACAAATTGTCTTTATAAAATGAGATTGCACAGAGTTTTTGTAGAGGGGAATAAATACATGAAACTTCCAATGGTTAGAGAGCACTCCCTAGTGTTTGCTGTAACAACCTGCCTTCACAGTAATACATTAACTACTGTATGTATGTCTGGCATGCAGTGGCACAATTATTGCCAAATGATGCTAAATCTCACACCAACGTTGGGCACACAAAAGTACAGTTCATTTAATCAAGCTATCCTGTATTTGCATGTGCATTCTTGCACTTTAAAAAACAACAAGTAGATATCACACCTCCCTGCTGGAACCCGGTGTCATCATCTTCCTCTCCTTCCCATAACTCCAGGTAAGGAGCAGGAAACCAAGCCAGACGCTTATCCTCGTTCTCCACCAGCCACCAACCTGAAAAGGAAAAATGAAACATACTTTCAGCATAACCGAGGAGAGTGTGACATTGGCTGAGAGTTCAGAGAATAAGGTTTGTAAGTGTTTTTTTCCCCTCATTTATCCTTTTAAATTTCAGAAGAAGCTGCTTTAAAGCTATAGAACTGACCTGCAGGATCCTTGATCAAGACATCCAGTTTCTCATCCCGGGCGACTTTAAATGGGCGATTCTTGGTGTCCTTTGTCTCATAAGGGGCCATGCAGCGGTAAGTCTGGGTGACTAACGGGTGAGTGACGCCGCCTCTATGCCGGTGGGTCCCCCCACCTCCACCTGACCCTTCAGGCAGATCATCCATCAGCAGGATCATGATGCTGTGTGAGAGAAATTAAGTGTTGAAAACAGTCATTATCCGATCATCAAGAACTTCTATTAACCCCAAATAACCCCCTGACACGAGCTCCGCCACAGCCTGCTGTACCTGTTCTTGGTGTAATCTGGTTGCAGGTCATGGTCTTTGGGCATAAAGAACTGTGTGACATCTGAGCTCTGGGTCACGGTTTGGTCGCACTTCAGCAGCTGGTCGCAGTAGCTCTCCAGGAACTTCATCCGTTGGACAGATCGCTTGGATCCTTTCTGCTTGAGGCCGCTCATCCTGGCCTTCCCTGGAAAGAGGAGAGGAGAAGATTAATACTACATGGGCTGTGAAGCAGAAAAGCACACTGTAAAAATTATAATTGTACAGCCTTTTTCTAGAATCGGATATGGGACTTTAAGATAAAATACTTGCACACATGCACAGCACTAATTCAGACTGAGAGGATGTATGAGTTTACCTCACAGGATAAGCAAGCTAAAAAAAAAAAATCATAGAAAGTATGTAGAAATATTAAAGCTTTTTAAAAAAATTTTAAATACTGTAGTCTTCAGGTTACTAGAGTCTTAGTATAAACAATACAGTTTTAGATATCTCATAGGAAACTATTCAAATCAATCAATCAGATGTCACACAGTTGAAATAATCTTACCACTAAATTTAGGGATCACTCTGTCTTTTTTCCTAAACGGGTTCATGTGAGGGAACCTCTTTTTCAGCTGCCTCTGTTTGAAAAGAAAAGTATATACAGTATATGACGTTATATTTCCCAATAAGCTCAAGACATCAAATACTAAGCCAGGTTAATCCGTCCATCTATTTTTTTAAATTTATTTTGACTTACATGAAATTTTTTGAAATCCTGGAAGGACCTGTAGACAATCACTTCAGTCTCATCAGACCATAACACAGATATCATGAACATCTGTGGGGGTGAGAAAAAAATACAGGATGAGAGACAGCCCAAATTGCAACGCATCTTTAAATATAAAAAAGAAAATGAACGACTGAAGTCACTCACCTTGAGTTTTGATGTGTCCCTATGGACGGCTCCAATAATACGGGCACTGATTGCAAAGCGCTGATTACCGGTCATCATGCGCTCTTTTGTGTGTCAACTCGTGGGATTAGTAGCGGTTTTACCAACTTTCAGCCGCCTGCTGAACTGCCAGTTCAGGGTCGCTACGGCGATTAATATAGGTTTCACCTGAGGAGGGCGGAGTCAGGGCTTGAGAAAAGGATGCAAACATCCAAAGGCGTGGGCGGAGGCAGCGCTCACAGGCATACAGTGAGGCTGAGAATGGGGAAGGCTAATTTATAACTATGTCGAGCAGCGCGAGTTTCCAGATTATTCCTCTACTGTGTTATTTATTGATGTATGACTGTTTTCTTTAATGATTTACTTAAAAAATTAGAGAGGCTGCTTTTTGGAAATTGTAAACATTTCAATGCGTGCAATGATGTCACTGCATCAGCATAACTAGAAACTGTAGTTATAAACTCTCCAGGGGAAACACAATTAAACTTTTAGCTTCTGAATACATTTGTTTTGGCAGCTCTGATGAAGCTCAGGATCAGGAGGACGGCTGCTTTACTCCAAACAGTTTTTTAATCTGTATGAACCTGGAATGTATGTATGTAGAAAAACACAGAACATTAATTACCGGAGCTGTAAATAATCAATGAAGTTACGCGGCTGTGCCTCGTGCGTAAATGCGCACAGTGTCTCTCTTAATGAGGAGATGCACATATTGTTTCTGTGGACTGGTTAAGCAGGGATTTCTCGCTGCGCTCTCGATGGTCGGTCTTTAGCCTTGAAGAGCACTCCCTTTCAACTTGATAGGGCACGTGCCAGCTCAAATATTTGAGATTGAATGGCTTTAGAAATTGTTCCATTCTAATACTACTGTTTTAATTAGCCTCAATAGTATAGTATACAGGCTAAACAAAAGCCACTTTTCAGTTTTTATTCGTATTTACCTCTGCCTGCTATACACACATTGTAAATTACTTTAGCATCAGTGGTTTTATCTATAACCCACAAGTAATTAAAGTTAGTGTTAGCTTGTTGTTCTTTACTATTATTAGTAGCTAAATTTGCTTTGAGTTTTTTTTTTTGAGTCAGAACAGTAAGTAAAAAAAAAGTTTTCTTCTGTCAATTGAGTGGTATTTTTTGCAATAATTTCTCTTCATTTTGTGTTAGCCTATATGTTATTTTGTGTTGCATTGCAGATGTTATTACATTTTTATGAAATAGTTTGAAATACTTTTTCCAAGTATCTTTAGTTAACCAAACTATATTTCTCTTGACGGTAGCTTTTCTGTAGTTCAACTTCTTCCAGTGTGAGGTAATTAGTAGCTTGTAAAAATTCCCACCCAATTTTCCAGATGATTTAAGAGTATGTTGCGGTCAAAGGTGTCGAACACAGAGCAGAGCAGACTCCAGAGTCAGCAGAAAGTAGAAGGTCATTTAAGATCTTTTAAGATCCTGCAAGAATTAGTATTTTGTTAACATTAGGTAGAGCAGTTGATGTCAGGTATCTGTTCAATTAGATGTCCAATGGCAGTATTTGGAGCCAAGCTATTTTGAACTCCAAGCTTTGCTTCAAACAACAAATCTCATCAAATCAAAGATAGTTCAATCCTGTTTCCTACAGCTCAGGAACATTAATAAAATTAAAACTTTCCTTCTCAAGCAGACCTTTTAAAATGTTATCCATGCTTTCATTTTCTCCTACCTAGATTATTTATTGGAATTTTATTGTAATTCCCTCTACTCAGGGCTCAGTCCTAAATCTGTCGTTCATCTCCAACTCCAACAGACCATATCACTCCTATCATTGGCTCTTTACATTGGCTACCAGTCAAATTCAGAATTGATTTTAAAATTTTAGTAACTGTCTTTAAAGACCAACATGGTCTCACGCCAGACTATATTAGGGATTTACAGGTACCATATGAGCCAAAGTGCGGTTTTAGAAATTGTTTCATTGTACTGTATTTTCAATCCCACTTTTTTTTACATTGTAATTAACAGACAATAAACTCGATATACACACGTGGACAAAATTGTTGGTACCCCTCAGTTAATGAAAGAAAAACCCACAATTCTCACTGAAATCATTTGAAATGTACAAAAGTAACCATGAATAAAAATTTATTGAAAATTAAACAATCAAAATCAGCCATTACTTTTGAATTGTTGATTAACATAATTATTTAAAAAAATGAAACTAATGAAACAGGCCTGGACAAAAATGATGGTACCCATAATTTAATATTTTGTTGCACCACCTTTTGAGGCAATCACTGCAATTAAACGATTTCTATATTTGTCAATGAGCCTTCTAGATCT
Source organism: Scomberomorus guttatus (assembly GCA_038419695.1). NCBI lineage: Eukaryota > Metazoa > Chordata > Actinopteri > Scombriformes > Scombridae > Scomberomorus > Scomberomorus guttatus. Next base: position 16,763,730 of record CM076465.1, on the reverse strand, counting down.
ATCAACAGGTATTTTGGCCCACTCCTCGTGAGCAAACTGCTCCAGTTGTGTCAAGTTTGATGGGTGTCTTCTCCAGATGGCATGTTTCAGCTCCTTCCACAGATGTTCAATGGGATTCAGATCTGGGCTCATAGAAGGCCACTTCAGAATAGTCCAACGCTTTTCTCTTAGCCATTCTTGGGTGTTTTTGGCTGTGTGTTTTGGATCGTTGTCCTGTTGGAAGACCCATGACCTGCGACTGAGACCTAGCTTTCTGACACTAGGCAGCACATTTCTCTCCAGAATGCCTTGATAGTCTTGAGATTTCATTGTACCTCGCACAGATTCAAGACATCCTGTGCCAGATGCAGCAAAGCAGCCCCAAAACATAACTGAGCCTCCTCCATGTTTCACCGTAGGGACAGTGTTCTTTTCTTCATACGCTTGATTTTTGAGTCTATGAACATAGAGTTGATGTGCTTTACCAAAAAGCTCCAGTTTTGTCTCATCTGTCCAAAGGACATTCTCCCAGAAGCTTTGTGGCTTGTCAACATGCATTTTTGCAAATTCCAGTCTCGCTTTTTTATGATTTGCTTTCAACAGTGGTGTCCTCCTTGGTCGTCTCCCATGAAGTCCACTTTGGCTCAAACAACGACGAATGGTGCGATCTGACACTGATGTACCTTGGCCTTGGAGTTCACCTTTAATATCTTTGGAGGTTGTTCTGGGCTCTTTGGTTACAATTCGAACTATCCGTCTCTTCAACTTCTCATCAATTTTCTTCTTGCGGCCACGTCCAGGGAGGTTGGCTACTGTCCCGTGGATCTTAAACTTCTGAATAATATGTGCCACTGTTGTCACAGGAACTTCAAGCTGCTTAGAGATGGTCTTATAGCCTTTACCTTTAAGATGTTTGTCTATAATTTTGTTTCGAATGTCCTGGGACAATTCTCTCCTTTGCTTTCTGTTGTCCATGTTCAGTGTGGTACACACCTTGTCACCAAACAGCACAGTGACTATTTGTCACCCTTTAAATAGGCAGACTGACTGATTATGAGCTTGAAGACACCTGTGATGTCAATTAAAGGACACACCTGAGTTAAACATGTCCCTCTGGTCAAATTATTTTCAATCTTTTATAGGGGTACCATCATTTTTGTCCAGGCCTGTTTCATTAGTTTGTTTTTTTAAATAATTATGTTAATCAACAATTCAAAAGTGATGGCTGGTTTTGATTGTTTAATTTTCAACACATTTTTATTTATTATTACTTTTGTAAGTTTCAAGTGATTTCAGTGAGAATTGTGGGTTTTTTCTTTCATTAACTGAGGGGTACCAACAATTTTGTCCACGTGTGTATATATCAGCTGCTCGACTCCTGTCTTCGTCAATCACTTCCTGCATCTCCTGGATACCCAACTCCCATAATGAAAACTTTTTTGCACGTGGATCACTTCACATGTGTCATCTGGCAGCAATATCCCTTATCAGCAACTAGTGTGGAGAGCTTGGTGTGTGCGCATGTGTGTTTGTTGAGACTGACTAAATCTGGGAAGAGGATGCATGTGTGCGGGAGGGGAGCAGGTGTTTCTTCAAAGTGAGGATTGCATGAGAAGTTGAGAGTCAGAGGGGGTTATCCCAACCACTCATCAGATGGACGTGGGTGTAGAGTCCTTGTCTGAAGTGATGCCAGGATTTTATCAGTCTCATACACACACACACACACTCTGTCACTAACACAGTATTATGGTGTAAAAGGTCAGGACTGTCCAGCTTTGTGTATGACCTGTGAAGATGTCAACACCTGAGTGTAAAGCCACATGGGGTTTCCCACACTGAGCAAGAGGACTGTGAATGTTTTGGGCATCAGCTGATGACACAAGCGCAGGTACAGAGAGAAATACATGAAATGTAAAGTATGTGGGTACAAAACACCTTTAAACACAGAAAAACATACACATAGTCAATCACTTGAAGTTGATGCTTTCTGAATGGGAGTCAGTTGGAGCAAGGGATTTTGTGACCAGATTGTCATTGGGAATTGAAATTTTTATGAATTAAGTGCTGTGATTGTTGGATGTGTTCAGCGTGTCTGTTGCTGATGTTCAAACCAGCAGTCATCTGTGAATAAAGTACAGTAAACCTCCAAAACACACAAGGCGAGGTACCAAACAGCCACCAAAGGTGTCTTCCTTCCACATTTAGTGCACTAGTGAGTATTTATAACAGCAAGACAATGAATAAGCTACAGTGTTCATGGTAATTAAGTAACATGTCAGCCAGAACAATGAACAATAGTTGATGTTGAAACAGTTGTTATTTCTCCTGTGGCATCATAGGACACCTGAAAAAGGTCTACCCATATTACTGAAACAAAAGTGTCCTATGATAGCTGTGAAAATGTATATAAAAAGGTGCAGGAACATTTATCGACCTGTTTGAAATGAATTTTCCTTTTACATGTGCTGTTCAGAAGTCTTCTGGCGTCTGTGAAAAACATCCCCTGTTATTTGCACACATGCATTCCTCCGGCCTTCAGCAAAGAGGACTCATGAATTTGTATGCTCCCAGATAAAAACAGTTTTGTGAGTCTTTGTGAGGATAAGTTCAGAATTTAGTTATGCAAAGGATCTCTGTTTGCCAATATTTTTATAACTAAGATTAATGACTCCATCAATCAAAAAGATGTTTTTCACCAGGATTTCCTACATTGCACAACACACAGCATCATTTTGTTTGATTTAGACTGGCCCGACAATTGCCTCTTTGTTTGGGCAACCTAGAAATGACAATAGACAATGGAAATGTCAGTGAAATTGTCCAGGTGCATGTTTCATTTTCCTCTATCAGCTTTCATTTTCCTCTATCTCTACTCAACATAGTCACAGGAATATGGGTGCTACCATCTTGAAAAATTCATTGGCTGAGTATGAAACTGGCGCATATCACACTTGACAGGTTACTTTGGGTGTTTTGAGTGTAAATCAAATTATAAGTCAATCAAAACTCACATATTAGGTATCCTGATCTTGTCCATTTTAATTTAAAAGTGAACAAGGAGAACGAAGCAAAAATCTTTTCCTTGTCACCTTTATTGGAATGGGAAAGGAAGAAGTTACAGTATGTGTTTCATCATTTACTGACATGTGTCACATGCACTTTTTGGATTCCACTGCAGTTCTGTCATGAGAGCAGGAAGAACTAACCACAGACATCACAGGTGAAGTACAGTTTGTGGCTTTTAGCTATATATATACATATGTGTGTGTGTGTGTGTATAAAAAACCAAAGAAATGGGGAGAACAACAAAGAAGGTAAAAACTAGGGATGGATGCATACATTTATTTATTTTAGCACACATATTTAAAAAAAAACAGACAAACCATTGAATCATGCCAAGTAAGATGACTTTTCTTGCACCATGTTAAGTGTTTACCTTAATTTGAAGGACACCCCCATATCTTTATACTCTTAATTTGTTACAGTTGATTAAAATCGTACTGGGAGCCTGTCGAGGGAAAGAGAGAAGAAGAAGAGGAGAAGCCAAACGAAGGCTGAAGAAGACAGACGTGTCATCAAGGTAACTAATTTCATCCAGGGTGAAGTTTAAGATAAGGGGTAGGAAAGGGGAAAGGTTAAAGTCGGAGGTAAATGAGGGGAGAGGAAGTATGTGAGGGTTAGGGTTGGGGAGGTGAGGTGGGGGTGGGAGGTAAGGTAAATATCTAGGCTAGGGAGAAGATTAAGATCAGAGAAGGCAGGTAAGGGAGGAGGATGGGGGTGGGTGGGTAAACATCCAGGGGAGGGAGAAGGTTAAGATAAGGGGTAGGAAAGCGTAGAGGTTAAGGTTAGAGGTAAATGAGGGGAGAGGATGTACGTAAACACTTCATCAATAGAGATGCATAGACACTCATGCATAAGAAATTGTGTATTAAAAACTATTTTATAAAATAGACACTTCTAATAAGTGCTTGAGGAAAAGTGCTATCTTTGTAATCAAAACACATAATAAAAAATATTAAATTATGTTTTAAATTAAATGGGAGTTAACAGGAAACAAAAAGTGGTCTCCTGCAGCAAAATTCCACTAAGTCCACTTTTTTGCAATTTAAGATCTAAACCTGCCACCTCCACTCCACTTCTCCAGGTCATAGTTACTACAGCCACTAGATGGCATCTGTCACTGAAACATAACTATAGGTGGTTTTTGGAGACTGACATTACGACCTACAGTGTCGTTTTTCTTGGGAGGATGGACTCATAATAAACACTACAAGGAAGCTGCAGGTGTGAATTTGACAGTAAACCTGCAACATAATGGAAAAGCTGATGCCATTTTACTTATTTATATATTATAGCATTTTTATTTATTTAGTAAAGATTAATACTTTAATATTGAGACTTCTTAAGGACATTGCTCAAGGTTGGTCATGCACAGAGGAGGTGGAGTCAGTAGATAAGGGTCTATAGCTGAGAAGGTTCTAAGCTATTGATACCACGATAAGACGGAAGTTGTGCAGTTGTAAACAAACCAGTGAGTGTAATTATAGAGCTACTGCTGGGAAACTAGTGCTTTGTTATAGACACGTGCGCAACAACACCCAAGTTCAAATTTATTTGCAGTTGCTATTGTACCTGACACACCCTCTAAAGGAACATTTGTCACACAAAATATAACAGGCAATGCCCAACCTACTCATTTGAGTCCCAGTTCACGTAGGTTTTATCAATATTTTGTTTACTTTTTTAGTTCATTTCACTATTTGCACACTATTCACATCTTTTTATTTAAGAGTCTCAAGATTCTTAGTTAAACATCCGTACAGACTCGTCTGTCAGGATTTTTGAGTTTCACCCATGTTCTTTCCTTTAGGACAGAACAAACCTCTCTAATTATAAACTCCTCTGTAATAACTACTTCTAACCCATCCATTACTGATTCCACCTGAATTGGGTTTAGCAGCCCACAGACTAACCAGAAGTATGTAACAGTCTAAGAAGTTTGTTCTGGCAAACTTCCTATCTCTGCACGTGTCAGTTTCCCTTTATATTTTTTCTCTTTTTAGACATTCAGGTAGCATATGCTCTAATTTTCTGTGTCTTCCTTGTGACATTGTGTATAAGTCACATTTCTCTGGAATATACAAACTGACACACATGCTTACGCATTTTCCTGTAATTGATTATGTTATTAAACATTAACTCCAACATAATTTGATTGAATTGAGTCACAGTTGGCTAATAATTAGAAATAATGTAACACAAGACTCTAAATAAATATAGAAGTGTATTACTTTATCTAAATACACTGTACATACTCTGAGAAGTAATATAAATAACTGCTTCTGGAAAAATGTCTGAAGTAAAACCAGACTAGAATCTACTAGAATGTCTGAATTAAACACAAGGTACAGCTGAGGCTGCTGGGAATGTCATTTGTTTAGGTACTTGGTCATTAAACAAAGTATTGGACAAATTTTGATCTGATGGTGTCGTTAGAGGAAAGGTTAAGGGGTCACCAGAGTTATAATACTTAATCCTGAGGGGGAATATGGATATCTGTACCAAATTTCATAGCAATCCATCCAATAGTAATCCAAAATATCCACTCTAACTTTGTGGCACTAGAGGAAAAGTCAGGGGATCACCAAAGTCAGATTCATCCACTGGAGACCATGCTGTACAAAATTTAATGGCAATCTATCCAATAGTGAAAAATTAAATGACCAAAGTGGTAGACTAGACACTATGTTGCTAGCATGGTTAAAACTCACAAGACACTTTCAGAAGCATTAAAGTTCAATATATTTATCAAATGTGTCAAATTTGTTTGTGTTTGAAATCTATTTCTTGATCTTTGTGACCTAGAAACACCAACTACCAGACTTATGTTGGTACTTGGCAGTGGCTTTGGAAATTTTAGATAATAACAGACAGCCATTGACAGCATTTAATTGACAGTAAGAGACGTCCACACACAGAAACACATACAGTACACCCACACAGTGTCACTTATGTAGAATGTTACTCATATATACTAATTATCAGTTCCCAATTTTACCGACACTGGAATATTGTCTCAAACCATTTCTCTTGACATATTAAATAATTGTGCAGGTTTTAGCTTTTGCACCTGCTGTTTGACTTGACCTGTTTCTGCTGTTAGACACTCTTATCTCAGGTGACTTAAAATGAGCACTACTGGCTGCTGACACTGTTGTCGGGATGCTACCAAGTCAGCTTTAACAGCTTACGGTGGCAGCCCATGTTTTGCACCGCAGTGTCTGACCAGTCAAGACACTGCGGTGACACAAGACACAAGCCAAGTCAATCATAGTTGAGACAAATTGAGTCCGACTGTCCTGGTCACCGCACAGAGGACCTTTTGTTTATGTAACAGCATGGCTTTTTCTCTGCTGCCATCTTCAGGCCAGACTGCAGTTTTGCCCCAGTAACGATAAGTATCTGAGAATAGTTTGTTTTTTTTAATTTCTCACCCATCAAAAACTTGTGTCTTGTTTATTTAAAGGTTTGTTTGACAGCATCCGTGTCACTGGAACATCCACATTCTTGAATGTAGCCAAAGGCACAGTTATTATAGTAACTGTAAATGAACCACATTCCATTCTGGTTCATGTTGCCAGTAACACACATGAACACTGACAACAATACTGTTGTGTAGCAGATATATTCACACACATGAACTGCAGTTCACTTTCTGTTTTTCATTTTTGTTTGTCTTTTCTTATTCTTCCCTTAGGGGAAGTGGGAATAGTGGGACCTCCCACTATTTTTTGTCTTTATTTCCTTTTACTACAACTATTTTTTTTTTAGTTCCATCTTTAGTTCTTTCTTGTTTGCACATCAATTTGGTAAAATAGAATATAATCCAAAAATAAATAAAAACAGATTATAGTCACAGATTACTTCTACACTGCATGTCTGTGATGCACAGTAAGATTGAAAACAGTTTCATACTCCGCAGCCTGGTGGAAATGATGGTGTCTATCACTTTTGATTGTGAACCTCAGACAAAAAAGGAGGAAAAAAAAAATCAGGGGAAATGAGCCTGTGGAAAACTTAAAAAGCAGAGTGTTAGCTGTAGCTGTCTTTTTTTACTTACTGGTATATGCAGGAACAATGCATCATTGTCAATATACAGTAAGATTTATGATTGGTTCACATGGCATCAAATTTCTGTCACTTAATGTTCAACACTTCTATATTGCCTCATGCTTTAGCTAAGATTTTGTCATTTGTATGCCAACACAAGGTCGAAGAATTTAAAGAATTCTAGCATTTGTCTAGCAAACGTGTGTGCATCTTACAACCTTGATGCTTCTTGTGCATGTACCCTGTTTGCAACAGCTATTATATGCCTTTTACTGTCAACTCTAGTAACAGCAGAAGATTATAGACACCAGAGGGCAGTGCAGGGTAAAAAGTGACAGCCAGTGTCATTAACAGTCAAATAATCAGCCAGGAGCAGCGTGGAGCCTCCCATATTTCAGGAAAGCACAGCATCCTAATTGAGGAACTCATTTTTCTATCATTGTTAACAATTTGACAAATATTTTCATTGGATTGCATTGTGCAATGCAGAGTTTGTTTCAGTCTTAAAATGAGCAGATTATATAATAAATGATGCAATGTGGGATATAAACATGTGAGAATATTCCTGAAAAACATATTGGTCAGACAAGCAAGACACAGCAAAGGATGTTTTGATATGATTTTCTTTTTTCAAATCCATAATCCATTCTTTACAGTCACACTGTCAATCAAATCCAGGCTTATTCTCAAACAAACACACTTCTGATCTGTTATAATACAACTCTGATAAGATTTAAAAAGATGGCACCATCACATGGGAAGGGAACATGATTAGGGAGGTGAGTGTTTTTTTTTTTCCATAGGCAATTTAACAAAAATATTTCCTTTAATGAAGATAGACTCTTTTTTTTCCATATACTATAAGGATAGAATAAAATTTTGTCTCTGAAAACTGAAGGTTTATGTTTGGAGAGTGCTATGTTGAAAGTGTTGCATAGTCGAGGAGACATAGATGTAGGGGGTCTTAATTTAAAATGACACATAAGGAGTAAAAAGGTCTTTGTTTATTTCAGAGTGCAGATCTGGGTAAAAAATACTTTCTCTTTTTTGAATACTTTTTCTGTGATTGTTTTGGCTCTAAACCCTCCACACAGTCAAACCCCTCCAAACTAGTTAAAAAGCTTTTTTTTTCTTTTTTTTTTTAAGATACAGCTTGACCTTAGCCACCTTGAAGCTCGTGTCCTGGGGGCATGTGAGTGTAAAATCCTGACTGCAAGCATTAGTAATATAGCCCGTCTTTGTGCAAATGTAACTCAATAGAACAAGATCCACAGCAATCACATGTGATAATAATCTCCCAAGCAGTTTTATGAACACGGAGGAAAAGCTTGTTTTGGGTGTCACTCACATCGCAGCCTTAAAAGTGCCACTCTGTCCATCATTTTAGAGTGAAATAACAAAATATCCTCTTGGCAGGCAAACAAAGAACCAGCTTAGCTTTAAAAAAATACTGTCTTTCTAGCTTATGGGCTGATTAAAGCTCCAATCCTAAAACCTGAAGAGCCCTAATCATGAACCCAAGCTTGCTTTTACTCCACAAAGACTTGGTTATCTTTAGAGATAGTGTTTATAGAAGCAGACTCCTCACAGGAATCCTTGTCCAACGGTAGTCAAATGCTGTTCATTCCACATTGGCTGGATGAAAGCTAGAAACATTTCTGGTTGCAAAACAAGAAGGGGAATTCCCAACTTAGCTTATAAAGTGTCTCGAGATACTGTGCCAAGCATTTTTTTTTTTTTTTTTTTTTTTTAAAACCAGACATTAAAACAAATGAAGAAAGGGGTACACTATAGGAACCACACCCAGTCTCTCTGCTGCTGGTTCTAACTTTACAAGCTCCAGCCAGGGAGCAGAACTGCACTTTCTTTCCCCTCATCCATACATACATTCATTTGTCCCGTCCTGTCCTGTCTCATCAATCAGCTGTCCATCCACGTATTGAGAACATGTAAGAGTTTGCTCTTCTCCAAAGCTCAAATTCTCATTCCTAAGTCGTTCTCCTTTTCCACCTCAGTAGCATCTGCAGTCCTCTGCTTTGCCCCAAGTCTTTGTCCATTTCAAAAAAAATAACATCCGCGATGCCGGCCGGGGTCACCGGAACTCATAGATGGCTGCGCTGTGCTCGGGAACATGGGTGAGGTTTAGAGACTGGTACCTGTGGTGCAACAACATGGAACAATAGAATATGTGTTAGAAGTACACTGAATATGTTAGAATTATATAAAAAAAAAAAAAAAACACAAGCATGTACATTATGTATAGGCATGTTAGCTTATTCCTCAAGGCTTATAAACAGCAGAAAAACCTTTACATCAGCAGCACACTGGTTTCATGAACACCATTTCCCTTTTATTTTTCCAGAAAAAAAAAAAATCATCTGGGGCAAATCACACTCTTTACGGCAATATTTCTCATTATTTGGAGTCTGTCCATCTTTTGCACTGATTACATTAATAAATTATTTACTCATGAAGCTTTTATTGCACTTACAGTAACGTAACAAGTGTAGTTGTCATCAACTCGAGTACTTCACCTGGTTCACTGTCTCTCCTCTGCTCCGCTGTGTGTAGCACTCACACCACGATGCGAAAGAGCAGAGCAGAGAATAGGGGAGAAGCAGCGAGACGGCAAGCATAAATGACAGGAAAACGCAGTAGAGACAATGTTTATTTATGGTTTTTTTTACCTAATTTATGTGCACGCGTTTCATTTCAGCTCTGTGTGAGAGTCTCTATTGCGTTTTGCTGTCATTTATGGTCGTGCTACTCTCCTCTGCTATCTACGGTTCACTGCGGGCAGGGCTGAGCCCTCTGTGTGTGTGTGCTGGACACACAACTACACTTGTTACGTTACTATAAGTGTAATAAAAGCTTTGCGAGTAAAAAGCCAATAAGAGTAATTTAATCAGCGAAAAGGATTTAGTGGACCAAAAACTATTTATTCATTGAATTTACAGAAAATATGCTATATTGGAATATGTATCCTTATCGGGATATGAAATGACCTTTATCAGGATATGAGATTTTGGTCATATCGCACAGAACTACCAGGCACTAAATTATAGCTTCAAAATGTGATCTCTAGAAGGCTGTTTTCACATTAATCTGCTGAAGGGGGAAAGTTTCTCTGTGCTCACCTTAAATCTGAGTCTAAAATGTGTATCTACAGTATGAGTGTGATTTGTGACATCACAGCTGCTTTGGAAGCCAATTGTGGTCCAGTACGCAACTTACGCACGTTTTGTGGAAACTTGAAGCCTCTAGTGAACACCTGAGAATGGACTTTTAGAAAATGTTTGAGAAGTAGGAGATGTCTTTAGTCCAGCAGTTAAACTTTTGAAATGAAAAGTATTTTCATATTCATAGATTCTGGATTTTTAATGAGGTAACTGGAGAAAAACATATTATACAAGTATTTTTAAATGTCTTAAAACATGTCTGGAGGAGATCTTTAAAAACAACCCCAAAATGAAAGGATTTACGAGCATAAAAAGATGGATGTTGACAAAAAAAAAAAAAAGCCAACCGTTAATTATGTGTGAGGAACAAAATGAATTGAGGGCAAACCACAGCCTGGACTGAGCTCATTTTCAGTCATGTTTTCCTGTGTTGTTTGCAGGGTTCACAGCAGAGATGCTAAATGGTAGCCACACTCAAACTACTCATGTAACCACACCAAATTTAAAGTTTTCACAATGCTGAATGTCTTGAACTCAAGCACAGATTTCTGTACTGTGTGCCAAAAGTGCACTGGACATTCAATGCTGCCAATGTATGACATAAGCGCTTGCTGGCTGTTAATCATTTTCCACTTTTTGAAAAATGGCATGAAGTAGAGGTATTATGTGGTCAGTGAGGGAAATAAAACTGATTCCAAGTATTTGGTCAGAGGAAGGAATAAAAAAAAAAAAAAAAACGTTTTGGGAACAATAGCTGAACGATTATGTGCAGAGGGAGCTGAAAGAAATGCCAAAGAATGTCAAATAAAAATGAATACACTAAAGCAGGCACTGGTTTACTAATAATCAGGCAGTATGACCACATAAATCAAACATCACACCCAGTCCTACCCAAAGCCATTCAGGAAAGTCACATTCATCTTTGTATCAGCTGAGCTTTAGCTTCCTAGGAGCATATTCCAAATTACAGGCACCTTGACAGAAGCTGCAGAAAGCTTTTTCCAGCTGGTTTGGGATTTAATCCAACAACATTTCAGCCTGCAAACGAACGAAAAAAAAAAAAAAAAAAAAAAATCACATTCTCAGTAACTTGTATGGCGGTGCATTACCATTCAGAGCTCCTGTGGTAGTAGTAGCCCTCGATTGTTGCTGTGGATTTCTGGAAGCAAATATAGTAGAATCCAGCAAAGGAAGCTCCGCTGATGTCTTTGATTGTGTGGTCAGGGACCAGGAACTGCTCCTGAGGGGACAGACAGGATGAGCTGCAGTTCAGAGGTGACAGGTCTCACTACAGTACAACATTATGACAAATATTTCAAGCACTTGGGTAGCACCTTACCTTCCACCTCATGAAAATATAGTCAGAGTTCTTCAGATCCTCATAGTCAAAATCATCTGAGTTGAATGTCTTTGCATACTGGTAGAAGGCCTGGAACTTGCCCTTGACGCAAAACATAAAAAGGATCATTTCACAGTAAAGCAGCCACCCGTAGAGCCTGTGCAGGTGCACTTGTGCAGGTAATGAAGCAACAAGTGTTTCCCTTACCCAGTGTTTACGATCCACATCCTCGTCTGCATCCCATTTCCGGGTGAGAAATGGTCGCTTTCTGCTGATGATCTCTCCGGCAAAGAACGTGGTTAGAGTTGGGTATTCCTATGAGAGTCACCACAACAGAGAAACAAACAGTGAGGTGTTATTTTGTTTGCTCTGGTGTGGCCAACGTGATACATGCCATTTTGTCTGGTCTTCTCTTTGAATGTGAAAGAATGTCACACCCCAGTGGTAAAACGGTCAGTTCAATGTTCAGTGTGTGCAGAACAGGTGGACTGTTTGCAACAGCACATGGCAAAAAGGGACTTTTGAAGTTCTGAAAGTAGGGTAATACATTAGTACAGATGCTTGCTGTTTTTTTGTCCATCACTGATCATATTGTGGGATTAGCTTTTATTTTGCTGTAAGAATACATATAAATAACACAATCAATATTTTTCACAGAATTACTGATGTCAAGGAGAGCAGGGCTGCATGTAAAGATTATTTCCATAATAGATTAATGCGCCAATTGTTTCCTTTTTTTCTGAGCAGTGAAAATTATCCATTACAATTTCCCACAGCCCAAAGCGACATCATCAAATGTCTTGTTTCGTCCAACCAACAGTCCAAAACCCAAATTTACTTTCTTGCATGACAAAGAAAAGCATCAAATCCTCACACTTGAGAAGCTGGAAGCAGCACATATTTGTTACTTTTTTCACAATTATTTGATTATCATAACTAGTCTATCAACTAATGGATTCAGTCTAACTTGAGAATTCCAATTGAATTACAGTTCATCTTCCCTGCAGTACCATGTGATGGATTTTATCTAGACAGTGGCATGTGACTCTCCATACCATATTATGGTCATTCTGGTCTTACTAACCGCACATTTAAAAGTTGACATGTTATTGAGGCACACAGCCAAATGCATGCTAAATATACCAGTGCATGCCTGTGATTTAGAAAAGGTTTTCTGCCATGTTCTGCGAGTTTTGTGTTGCATGTCAGTGTGTGTGGTAGGTTAGGTAGAGTTTAACATGGCATACACTACAATACTAACAGTAAAACTGAATTGGAAAGGCTGAAGCTAGACTGTACAAGACTAACAGGACACACATACAATGTGCAGTGGCCAGACACTGAGCTTAAAGCATTAATGTTTGTGGTTTAATACAGGGGATTGCTCATCTCACCTCTGTCAGTCCTTTTATTTTCAGGTAGCCACACAAGTAGGAATCTTCCATGGTGACATGCTTAAAAGGAAAACAAACAAACAGAGAAGGTTGACATTAAGGTCTGTATTGGCAGTTCAATTGTGTCATATGATTTTATGAAGGGAAGTGTCAATTTCCAATATCCTCTCAAACAAAACAGCCATAAACATGCACGTTTGTAAGGGAATTCATACAAATACAGAAGCCAAAAGAGCTCATTTAGATAATAACACTGGATAAAAACGCCTGCTTGTGGTTTAAAGGGGTTGTTGGTATAACGTTACAATCGCAGCCTCTGCTACATCCACAGCTAGCCAAGCTAGTTACTCAACGACAGGCCAGGGCTCATTGATTTTGCAGCTGTCAATCATCACACCGCCCGTTTGACAGATCACCAAATGCCCCTGACAGTGAAATATCCGCTTCAAAGCCCTACCTGCAAAACAACTTCCACGTCATAAGAGTTCCCTTTGCTCTTCTGGTGGCCCCTGAACTTGGACCCGCTGTACAGCAGCGACGTGACAACACCGGGCTGCTGAGTGTTTATCGGCGGCGGCGGGATAAGCGAGGCCGAGGATGCGAAGGCCGCGCCGCGGGAGTCGCTGAGGTATCCAGCGGGGACAGGCATGGCTCCCGCTTCGCTGGCTGGGCACCGACCGCAGTCAATGGCCGTGTGAGCGATGGACACTGTCGGCGTCTACGAAGAGGCAGCGGAGAGCTAAAGAAGTCCTCCAACATCCAAATCCCTCCTGATTCCACTACAGTTTAGTTTACCAGGCGCCGAGCTCCCAGAAAAGTAGAGTGGACTTCGACGCGGCGCTGTAGGCAGCAGCATCCTCCCCTCTCATTGGCCAACCGAGTTCACCTGGCTACGATCTGCAACGCTCATTGGTTCGACTGGCGGAAGGCTTTATGGGATTTTTGGGTGTAGTTTTTTTTCCTGTTGTATAAGGGTGTGTGCAATCACTTCTAAAACTACAATTCCCAACGTTTAAGTACTTACGACGCTACCTGTCAGGCACAGAAGGTCACACGCGTGCTTTTAAACGTAGGAGCTGTTGTGTGAAAGCTGAGGAGGAAATGTGCGGCATTAAGTAGAAATATAGCGACTTTAACCAGTGCAGGACAAGAAAGTTGATGCTAATACGAAGAGCATCCACTCGTATAAAAATGCTGCATCTAACTGACTAAGAAAATACAGTTAGAAACAATAGCCTAGCCTGTCGACTCTTCTCAGCTAGCTTTTCTTCAAAACATCACCTTTCCATAACTGCAGCTATGTTTAGGAGCCTACTTAGGCTTCAGAGTCGGTTTGGAAATACCCTTTCACTTTGCAAAGTGTACCCAAGAAGTCAGTTTTCTTTGAGATACTCCACAGCAACAGCAGGTAAGATAACTCTCCTGTGTCGAACCATTTCTGCTGCAGCAGTATTTTGTGTGACTAACTGTGCAACTGTTGACTGATGTGATGTTTTGTGCTGTTTCCAGAAAGAAAGAAATTTTATCAAGATGTCAGTATATCTCAAGGTGAAGGTAAGTATCAATAGTAATGGGTCGAGTAAAAGCAGTTCTGTGATTGAGAATACTGGGTTAATTTGTGGTGTCACGTGCACATTTGATGTTTCTGGTGTAGCAAAAATGGATTAATTGGTTGTTCATTGTCTATACTTGTTATTCTTCCACCTAATAATTTTTTCCCTATTTTTAAATGTTTTTATTTAGGTGGTTTATATGAGATAAACCTAGACCGAAGGAAACTGAAAACCCCTGGAGGGAAGCTGTTCACAGTGCCAAATGAAGCCCTGGCCATCGCTGTGGCAACCGAGTGGGATGCTCAAAGAGACACACTCAAGTTTTACACTATGCACCTGGTACGGTTATAGCGGAGTTTCTCTTCCAAGGTTTACTGCCAAGTTTTTTAAGTGGAGGTGCCTGCCTTGCCTGAAAAAAAAACTGCCTCCGCTAACATCAGAAGAAATGATGATTTATGAAATTTAATATTAGACTTATTAAGCTTCAGGGTGAACAAGCAGAGGTGCTCCACACACAGCAAAAGCCTTGTATTTAATGAGACAGGCGATTCTTTAAACAGTCATTGATTAACTACACTGATAACAAGAGGGTGTCAAGATCTTACCACAGTATCTAAACAAATTTTCTGGGGGAAACTTGTAATCAGACCCCATTTAAGGTTTCTTGATATGTAGATGAAGTCTTGAGAGATTTCTGAAGCAGTATAATCATATTTATAATTGTATTTTACATTACACAAGTAATGTTTAAAATATATTCACATGTATATGAAATATTTATACTCACAAATGTACAATAGTATGCCATGTGCCAGTTGACATGAGGATTGTGGGACCTAAAAACTGGGCAAGGGGGTCCAAGAAGTATACGAATCTCTGATTTATTGCATGTGTGTGAGATAGAAAGAAATATTTGTTGTGCTAAGTAACTTTTGTCTTGACGCTCTGGTCACAATTTCCTCTAGCTTCATGCTAATATTAAAGGATTTTGAACTAAAAATTGATAGAGTAATGTTGGTACACTCTTCCTGCAGACCACCCTGTGCAACACAGCTCTGGACAATCCCACTCAACGCAACAAGGACCAAATGATCAGTGCTGCTCTGAAGTTCCTGGAGACTGACACTGTCTGGTATGTTACTTATGTATCTTTATTCAATATTGTTTTATATTAATGACCTTTATCCATATCAATTCTTTTGAAAACGGGGCTTTACTGCTTTTATTCAACAATAACAACAATAATATATTGAATGCTCTGTACATGCCTGTATAGCCAGAGCTAATTTCCAACCAAACACCCATAATAGGGATTAAAAGTGAATGTAACCATTGTTAACACATAATTGCCATTAATGACAGCTAAAGACTCAACACAATATCCAACAAAAAAGGATGAAATGAACTCATTACATGGGTCATAATTTTTTCCTTTTCTGCCTTCGAATAAACATGATGACTTCACATGTTGTTAGTTGCAGATATATTCTGTTTTTTTTTTTCTTACATTGTTTAAAGTCACGCACTTGCAGTTGTTGCTAGAAATGTTAATGGCGTTGATGTTTGGTGCAGTTACAGGGTAGATGAGCCCCTCGGTTTGGTTGAGCTACAGAAGAATGAGTGGGACCCTGTGCTGCACTGGATTGAAAACAGGTAACAGCTGCATTAGCTTTTGTTATAGGCTGACATTAAAGCCCCCCCAAATGGCGATGCAGCACTTGTAAATTAAGCTACTGTACTAAGCTCTTTCCTAATTCTCCTTATTTCCCACAACTCAATTGCAGATATAATGTTACTATTGGCTCCTCGTCCAGTATTTTGGGTCCTGAGATCCCAGAGGCAACCAAAGACACGTTCCGGCAACACCTGAAGTCATACAACTTCTGGTCCATGACAGGTAAAACAATTGTGAACTCATCCCAAATGAGCACTTTTAACAATTGAAACAGGCCATATTTTTAGATATGGTATACATGTATCAATTTGGCAAAATATTGATGATAGGATTATATGCATAGAGATTTTTTTGTTAAGTTTGTGTGGTAACTGGACAGACAGGAGAGTAGTAAGTGTAATAGCTGTGCTGTTTAATCCTATAGCTTGGGTAAATAGTATTGTATTCGGCTGTAATAGTAGAAGATATACAGTTATATGGTTTCTCCTGTGCAGGGCTCGAGTATGTGATCACCCAGCTGAAGTCTGTTGTGCTGTCGTTTGGGATGATTGACAGACATCTGAGTGTGGAGCAGGCTGTGCTGCTCTCCAGACTGGAGGAGGAATACCAGGTAGGAGAGTGGCAGAGTGGTTTTGCCATCAACTTTTTATATATTTGTCCAATTTTAAAAAAAAAAAATTGAGACCTTGGTCAAGATTATTGGTAGCCTCTCTCTCGGGTGTGTGACACTGTTATTGTTACTGCTTGTTTGTTTTGTTTTTTTTGTTTTTTTTGGGGGGGGGGTTTGATTGTTTTTTATAACCACATTTCCCATAAATCCCAGTATGTCTCATGCAAAAGGATTCTTTATTTGCTTTATTTGCTCTGGAGAAACAGCACCCTCTTCTGTTCTCATAGTATTTCCCATGAAATCTAACCTGGCAGCACACAATGTACAATGCAGTGTGGAGGCTGATTGCTCTTTTGAACCCTGGCCTTGCTTTTTTATTGTCTGCTTATTCCTCTAATATGTTTTTTCTCCTTCACAGATTCAGCGCTGGGGAAACGTGGAGTGGGCTCATGACTACGACATGTATGAGCTGAGGGCACGAACTGCTGCTGGAGCTCTTTTCATACAACTCTCATCTGAGAGTTCAACTGTTAAACGCAAACTTATGCAGGACTGAGAAGGATATGATCAAACTCTTTAAAAGGCATACAACAAATCTGGCCACAAACTGAGAACACCCCAAACACCTCAGTTTATTCATGTTTCTACATCCATGCAGACAAACACAGCACATCCTGTTTGTTCTATTTAGCAATGACAGCTGCTCTGTCTGTGATCTCTTATAGAGTCATTTCACTCCTGTAAAAAACATTGGCTGTCTTTTTTGCAGTGTTTATATGTGGCAGCTGCCAAGTGTGACACCCCTCACTGGGTTTCCAGTCGGTTCTCAGTCATCCGTGACATTTTGGACACTGTGCATGGTTTCAGGAGAATGGTGACTAATGTTGTTTTCGGTTTGGTGGTGGAATGTTAATGCCATGCCTGCTTTTTCTGTCTGCGACATTTGAATATTGCAAAGTGAATATGTTATCTTAACAGCACACTGTCCATACCAACTGTGCTGTATGTGTGGTGTTTGGAAAATGGTACACTGCATGTGGAAAAAACAAATCACTTGCATTAGGTGAAACAATATACTGTAATTAAGATTGTCATCATTCATGTTCTGTGTATTTTGGCATTTTTGTGTGGTAATGAGGTGAATGATTAAATGCTGCACAGAGAAAGTCTATTCAGCTGTATTCTCCCAGTGGTCATTTTAAGTTGCAGAGCTCACTGTTTTGTTGCTTTTTACAGTTGAAGATCAAAGAAATGTACAGAATTACATTATCTGACTCCTGTTTGTCCCTTTCCTTCCCACAAGCTGAAAGCAAAATATGTCAGCAAAGTTTATTGAGAATTAAAACACAAACATTCAAAACATCTTACAAATGTCTATTGTTATTAATTACTATATGGACATATTCTACTGAGCGACACAGTCATTAAACATTAATGTGAGTTTTATTGATGCAACCTTTGGAGCCTTTTATTTACAATCGCCCAACTCTCATGACGGGTGTTGTAGTTGTCCAATCACGCTAAAGGTCAGGATTCTTTAGCCAATCACATTGCTCTGTGGGCGGGACTTGTCGGACGTTTCCTCATGTATCATCATCATCCCAATTCCATGGACTGACTTGTTTGTTGTCGAGCAAGATGGAGTTCCTTTTGGGAAATCCTTACAGTACCCCAGTGGGGCATTGCATTGGTACGTAACTAGACATTTCAGAAACGACATTGCGCGCAGATAATGTGTATATGTGTCCTGTAAATGTATCTAATCCGTGAGGTAAGTCATTTACGGGCTAACGTCACTGAACCGTTAGCCGCCTAGCTAAGCAGGAGTTACGGTAACATCTGCTGTCATTGTGCTGGCATTACTGTTAACAAACCAAAAGGGTTGTTTTCCTGTCATTTTCAATGCTCGGATAAACGGAAAAGGCATTAATGAATACATTTACATGTAGCTTAAAGGCTGACTAACGTTAGCTAAGTTAGCTAACCACCAGTCATCGTCTTCTTGTTAACTCCAGTCGGCTGTGTTTTATTAAGACGTCTTCTTATTATATATTATATATTTTCTTAGCTGTCTTACATGTGTGTCTTCCAGAGAGAGCCACTGATGGCTCCCTGCAAAGCGAAGACTGGACCCTCAACATGGAAATATGTGACATCATCAATGAAACAGAGGATGGGTGAATATCCATATAATGTTACCGATTACCTCTCTCATATGCACTGGTTTAATTCTGCCTTCCTTGCTCCTGTGCTGTTTACATAAAGCATTGCTGCAGCGTGATATACTGATAGTCATTCCTTTCCCTCCTCCTTCTTTATCTGTGTCATACTGAGACAAGAAGCCCAGCTCTGGCTGTGTGAGGTGGATTTATGCAAGGCCTCCTCGTTTATCTCATTGCTCCAGTAACCTTGTCCTGTATGTTTAAGCTGGTGTGTGAAGTTCAGGTCTTGTTTGATTAGTGGGTTGTAAACTGGTGTAGGTGGGTCAAGTCTAGCGCACTGTACTGTCTGTCTATGAGCTGTCTATAAAAAGACTCTACTCTTTTTTTTTTTTTTTTTTTTTTGTTTGTCTCAGGGGGATGTAAGAGGTGTCATACACCCATACTGTGAGGCCGATTTGATCTGTCAGAAGTAGTCAAAGAACTCAAAAGTTAATTATTACTACCTTACAGTAGAACTGTGTCAATGCAGAGATTGTGAAAAGTCAGAGAATCATTGACAAACGGCTGCGTCTGGTATTCAGCTTTATGTCCAACGTCCTGTCAGTGCCACCCAAAATGCTCCTTAAAGCTCTCAGTCATTAAGTTCTTGTGTTTGTTCTTCTTGGAAGGTCTTATCAGTCCATTTAAAACCTGTAGGCATGCTGTGCTGTGTGTAATGTGTGCCTTTACTTGTGTGTGCGTGTAGGCCAAAGGATGCCATTAGAGCAGTGAAGAAGAGGCTGAATGGCAACAGGAACTATAGGGAAGTGATGCTGGCTTTAACGGTGAGTTAAAGTGGGCAAGGAGGGCAAACATATTTACATGTTACTGTCATAAAAATGTGGTTTATGTAGCCTATCACAATCAGAGGAGTGACTCACATTTGTCCTAAAATACTATGTTTTTTTTCTCTTGCTGTAGAGCGAATCACTCATGAACGTATGATTCTGATCCTATCGCATAATTTGTCTGCGCACATTTATAGAAAATTTGCAATTCAAATACCACAACTCAATTGCAAAAGTCTTAATAATGTGTCTGTACCAGGATTTCAGGCTTTTTCCAGGCATTTGCATAACCTGACATTACTTTCCTCTTTGCATCTATCAGGTCTTAGAGACTTGTGTGAAGAACTGTGGCCATCGGTTTCATGCTCTGGTCACCAGCAGGGACTTTGTTGATGGCGTACTTGTTAAAATCATCTCCCCTAAAAATAACCCGCCTACCATTGTCCAAGATAAAGTCCTTGCCCTGATTCAGGTAAGAATACAGTTGCATGCACCTAAAGTATCTTGTTAGAGCAGTCGGTGCATGTTATAAATCTTGTTAGCTTATTCCCATGAATGTAACTTAGTCTATAGATATTCTTTCAGTATGCTATACAACAATGCTTTTGCCCCTGTAAGAGAAAAGTGGTGTTTTTGATTGAGTCAGCTAGTGAGAGGCGAAGTGAGGTTTGCAGCGTAGGTGTTTATTACAGCATTTGTGGCTGTGCAGCAATCCAGGAGGTGACCTATCATCCCCAGGCAGAGCCTCAGGTAAAGTACAGTGTCTCCAGGGCTTCAGCCAGGAGCAGCTCTCGTTACCTGCCACAGCTCAGGTAACCCTGCAAGGCTCATGTGGGCTGCTCTTATTTCCACCAGGGAAACCATGTGACCACAGCTACAGCATGGATCCAGGAGAGGGGCATAGCTGTGAGGGAGAATCTAATAGTTTCTTGTTTGTCTAGTCATTAGACAAACAGGTTTGTGACAGTGAGGTCAGCTGGGAAAACTGTGCGGGGAAAATTTATCGAACAACACTTCCTTCGCACAACAGCTAGAGTAGGATGCTTAATACCCAGTTGGGCAACAGACTGCGGTTGTGTTGTGTAGCTTCCTAACCACCGGTTTCATGAATCAGGTTTTTCTGAATAAAACCCAGAACCTCTTCACATTTGTAATGTTGACTCAAGATCTTATTCAGCTGAAGAAGTAATGCTGCTTTGTCAGACAAGTCCCAGGTGTTAATGTGTGTACCTAGATAAATACTATGTATTCTAACCAAACTCTTACCAGCCTTGGCTCAAGCATTGGCTTGACGTTGTTTTCAGGCACACTTCAACCAAAATAATGCAGTTGTTGTGGCTGAGGAGGACACTCTTGGATCAAGAGTGCAAGTTAACCTCGAAGTCCCTTTGCACTTGTTTTTCAGAAGTGTGTCATGTGTTTTTTAGTTGCTGTAATGGCTCAGTCTAGCTTTAGCCTTCCCACTGCTGAGAGAGACAAGCCAAGAGCTTTGTGGTTTGCTGATTGAATGTGTTCAATGCAGACAAACAGAAATGATCAGAGAACAGCGCCCTTTTACTATTCTGACATCATTTGCTTTGTTTGCTGTGTCAGCCCTCCCTGTAGCCATTTTTTATTTGGTTTTTTTTTTCAGTCTCTCTCTCTCTCTTTCTCTCTTTTCTCTTAACCCTTTTCTTGCCCTGCCTTCTCCAGGCGTGGGCTGATGCATTCAGGAGCAGTCCGGACCTCACAGGTGTGGTCCAAATCTACGAGGAGCTAAAGAGGAAAGGCATCGAGTTCCCCATGTCAGAACTGGAGACCCTGTCGCCTATCCACACACCTCAGCGGGTAGGGGGCATCACACTACGCAGCTGTGTTGTGTACAGAAGTTTCTGTGTAAAGACCTACTACCGGACTACCTTGCGGGCTAATTTATCACTTTCTGGTCTGTTTAATGTCACTGTCTCTGCTGCTTCTAGTCGGCATCTGCTCCAGAGGGAGACTCCGCCCTACATAAATACACCACAGCTTCCCAGCCCGCACCACAGGCTGTTCTGCCAGCCTACCCCACTCCTCAGGTCCCCAACATTCATGCCTCTGGATCCATCAATCCTACGCCTGAACAGGTACAACGTTACTCCCATTAAGACACTAAAACTGAACAGTTGGATTCAAATGTACATGCAACCTGCAGTTCCTTTAGAAAACATCGATTTCAATATTTTCAGGTTTGTTCTCTGGTGCCATGCAAGTCCATCTGTACAAACAAACCAAAGAAAATGATTAAACACTGTAGAGTTTGAATATACTGCTGCACGTATGTTCTTGCAGTTCCTAACCTTTTTTGTCTAATGTACCTTATCAGTTTAGCCCTTCATTTCACCCTTCATCAACACAACCTATCATGTTCCAGATATGTTCATGTAAAGTGATTATAAACTGGATGTTTTTAAAACACTCTTAATTATATAAAAGTGGTTATCGATACAATATTTTTAATACAATTGAATTGCCAGTGTTTAGGTTGCTTTGGTCAAGTTTGTATTTGTACTACTACCATTTGGACTGGCAGAAGCTGGACATTTCAATTACTAATTACTTTTAGCTAACTACTTTAACTGTTTATTCATTACTTTTAGCTAACTATTTCAACGATTTATCCACTACTGAATTTGCTTTTTTATGCCTCTGTGCGTTGTGTTTTCGGGTTGTCCGTCCGTCTGTCCCATTCTCGTGAACGCAATATCTGAGGAACACCTTAAGGGAATTTCTTCAAACTTGGCACAAACGTCCACTCGGACTCAAACATCAACTGATTGGAATTTGGTGGTAAAAGGTCAAGGTCACTGTGACCTCACAAAACCCATTTTTGGCCATAACTCAAGAATTCATACACTAATTATGACAAAGTTTCACAGTCTCTAAGTGAAGACAGCATATTTCTCACTGGATATTATTCACTGGAATCATACACGTCAATATAGTGAGAACTACCATTTACCAAAAAATACACTTAATACCTTTTTACTAAATTACTTCAAAGTCTTCACTACAAATATATGTGTCTGGACAGACAGATTGACTGGTTGGTGGAGGTATACAACCACAAGGGCGTATTTCTAGTTTGTGTTTTTTTTCGTACCTCTGCTCGCATGCTAACTAGTCACTGACTCAGATTCAATGGCAGCTTACTGTATTGTAATTTTTTTCCTCCTTAATACACATATGTGGATATATTTATATATAGTTTTTTATCAGGCATTGGTTAGGTTTAGTTGAGTCAGTTACTCAAGGTTTCCATGTACCCCCTTGCAAATGCAATTATCCCTGGTTGTGAATCCCTGTCCTGAGCAAAACTGTTCGCTGCAAATTAGATTATTTTCTACACCAGCTGCCCTTATAATAGACTAACTGTTGATTAATCACCCTGTTGTCCAGATTTGCCGGCTGCGCAGTGAATTAGACATTGTGCGTGGAAACACTAAGGTGATGTCAGAGATGTTGACTGAGATGGTCCCAGGACAGGAGGACGCTTCAGACTACGAGTTACTACAGGCAAGGAACCACTCTTGTTTGAGTGTGTGTGTGTCTGCCTGTCTTTCTGTCTGCGTGTGTGAATGAACAAATGTAAGACAAAAGTAGCCTGAGAGCGCTGTGCATACATGTTTGTATGAACTGTGTGCATGTGTGTGTGTGTGTTTAGGAGCTGAACAGGACTTGCAGAGCCATGCAGCAGAGGATAGTGGAGCTCATCTCCTGCGTTTCCAATGAGGCAGTGACCGAGGAGCTGCTGCATGTCAACGACGACCTCAATAACATTTTCTTACGCTACGAAAGGTTAAAACACACTGACAAATAAACATTCAGGAGCAAATCCATCTTTAGGGGGAAAAACGTACACACACATCCAAACTCTTCTTTACCCAAGACATCATTGCATGTTTGCACAGATTTGGTTAGATAAACTAAAGAGTTTTTGTTCTTTCATGTCGTCCTCTCTTTGCCTCAGGTATGAGAGGTTTAGGTCTGGAAGGTCTTCAGCTCAGAGTGTCAACAATGGGGTGAGTCAGCAGTTAGTACCTCAGGTGGTGAAACACCCAATGTTTGCATCACACTTAAAATCTCTGGAACATCAGTCTGAATCTTCTGAGCTTCTTCTTCAGTGCTACTATCACACCTTCCATGGCATGATGTTTATTTTCTGCTCCTGTTTTCTCATTCTTTGATGTCCGACCCTTTGAGTGTCAGTGTTGTGGACTTGCATGTTACATCACTAGTCAGTCTTTCAAGAGTTGTGATCTGTTAATTTATCTATCAGTGATTTACCTGATTTTTATGCTTAATTAAATGGAAATCCAACAAAGATAGCCATCATAAAATGCAAAGCAAATACTATTTATTTTCTTTTTTGGTATTCATTTTGAATATTTTTTTTTTTCCCCCACGGTGACATGAATTTGTCCTTCTACAATATGATCAGAGCAGGCTTGTTGCATTGAAATCCTGTCCAGTAGGGGGAAATATTGCCTGTGACAAACACAGAAGTCAGTGCAAAGCAAAGTCTTTTTGGAAGTACTGGAACTGAGCTGATTGTATTCATAGATGGACTTGTGTTGTGTATGCCAGAATGAAATACAATCAACAGTCCAGTCACAGCGCACCACATGGCCCGCTCCAAAAGGGTGCTCTAGTAATCATCAGCTAAAAGACCTGAAAGCATTGCTGGAAGCCTAGCTTTTGCATCACGGTCTTTGCAGTGCATATTTACTACTACATCATCTAACAGATGTGCCCTCGCTGTTTCTGATTGGTTTCCATTTGTCATTCTTTGTTTCCCTGCCTTGCCATGATTCAAATTGATCTGTCAACAAAAAAAGAGCTAAAAATGTCCAAATATAAACTGAGAACAACTTTTATCAGCAGCTACACACTAGTTCTTGGTTTCATATACGTCACATGCTTGCAGCTGCTTAAGACAGAAAGCGCTCTTAGCTTCAAACCTTTTGTCAGTTTTCTGTTGTTTCCACTAATTAATTCTGTAAAATATGTATTCACATTTTTTCAAATATACCCCAAAAATGTAAATAAAAAAAACTCCATTAGAAATCAGATGAAAAGCATGAATCTGTTGGAACATTTTTACTTCTTTGTTGGGTTTCATATTAATTGAGCATGGTATATCTCCCATAGTTACCATGCCATTACATTGAGTCCCTGCACAGGCATGTTAATGGTATTCACTGTCTCTTCCTTTCTGTTCTTTTCTGTTTCTGTGGCTAGCTGAGACAGGCAAGTATGAAAATATTATCAGCCTCTGTAAATGACCAGTGTCACCTGGTGATGTATTTTGACCCCACAGCAACTGTTAAAACATGACTAAATAATATGGGCTGTGCCTCCTCCAGTATCTTTCATCCCATATGGCATGTTTTGACTATGCAGCCCCCCCCCCCCCCCCCCCCCCCCCCCCCCCGCCCCCCCAACAGCCAACGACACGATGAATCTGGAGGTAGATTGACAGTGATACAAGTTTAAGATGGCACTAAAGTGAACGTGTCCCCAGAATCACAGTCATGTTGTGTTTGCATCATCTCAAACAGTCAGGGTTTGGGATTTGCAAACTAATCTCAATGGAGGAACTCCTCCAGAGCCAAAAGATTCAATCTTCCCTCCTCCTTCCCTGCTGTATTTCTACCTTCTTAAGGGGATTTTTTAAAAAATCTGTATGAATAGCCAGCCCCGAGGGCACATCTGTGGTAACAACACTGCCAAGAAGTTTCTCCATTTCCTCTAAAAGTGAATACCTTTCCAACTTAAATATGTCTCTAATGTAGAACCTTTGGACCCCCTTAAGAAACAGTTTTTCAGAAAGTTGCATTATTTCCTGCTATCCACAATCACAGACATTTTCATGCTCTCCTGAAGCTAACCAACAAGTTTCTCACACTTACCACGCAACATGCCTTTATTTTTTTTTATTTCAACCACACATTTTGTGTTGTTTTTTTGTTTGTTATTTTGTATTTTTTCAAAAATACAGTCAAGGAACTACATACTGTATAACCCTGCCTCTCCTTAGCCGTCCCACAAAAGGATTAGCTTTGCTGCTCATGAACCACAAACCCTATATCCCTCTGTTAGCTCCTACGTGACAGGAGAGCTGTAATTGTGTATCATCACACCTTCTTCACCAGGTCCTGAGTGAGGCTACAGAGGACAACCTCATAGACCTCGGCCCGGGCTCCCCTGCGGTGGTCAGCAACATGCAGAACGCAGCTCCAGCCAACTTGCACTCAAACGTCACAGCCCCCGCAGGGAGGCCCTCCTCCCCGGCCACCTTGGCCTCCCGCCTGGCCGGACTTGGTATGCATCTCCTACTTCAGATATTAGCCAAGTGTTCACAAAAATGGCATTCTTCTTTTGGGACATCATGTTGTAACTGACTACAGAGGACCATATTGCAGAGTCTCTATAGGATTATGAAATGCCCCTCAATTTAATGCCGCACGGCAACCTGACAATCAAGTGTGTTTTATTTCCTCCAGACATGGGTGCAGACAGTGTGAGTAGTACCTTGAGCTCTCTGTCCAGCTGTAAGCCTCCACCTGCGCAGGACGACTTCGATGTGTTCGCCCAAACCAGGACCGGAGCTCTGTCTGAGCCACAGAAGACGTAAGGACGCATAAGGCTTGAATTAAAAAAAAAAAAAAAAACCAACAACTTTGTTTTCAATGATATTCTAACATCTCATTTTTACATCCTGTCTCAGCACTACAGCAGAGGACAGCCATGCCGCCGGAAGCCTTCCTCCCACTCTGGATGTCCTACAGCCAACTGCAGGAGTGGTAAGTCTCGGCTTTTATGTCCAGTGTGGGCTATAATGTTGAGTCTGTGTTTTCATAACCAGTCAGAGAACATTTGTTGTGTGTGTGTGTGTGTGTGTGTGTGTGTGTGTGCGCACTGCGCAGCAGGCTGAACCATGAAGCAGACATTTACTCACATGCTTTGACTTGTGCTGCTGGATGCTACTAACCTTGAATAGATAAAACAAGCTGAAAATCTGGCTATTTTTGCTTATAAGTGAGCCTGCAGACTGTATTTCCAGCACAGTTATTGCTTTTGCTTGATGTTTCAAGTGTTTTTAGCTGCTTAACCATTATTGGCTTTTGTTCATGCATTATTAACAAGACTGTCATAGATTTTTGTCTCGTCAAGTTGTAGCGAGAGCGGCTTTGTCATAACCATAATTTCACAGTTTACTCCACTGAGCCGTCATGCAGGTAGGGAATCGAACGCCAGCAAGCTGCCAGTCAAATGCTGCTTATCAGTTTGTTTTCCATCCACTTAACGATTTAAAACTCCACCCCCAACATGCTTGGAGTCAGTGGGCTGTGCAACTTTTCTCTCTGATATCCTCTAACATAGTTATTTGTTGGGGATTGTTTTCAATTCTTAAAATCTTTTTGCCTGCGTGAAACGGTCAAATTAATTAAGCTTAACTCTGAACTAGTTTCTGCCTGTCGTCGCTGGATGAAGCAATTTCCTTGCTTCTGCTGTCAGATATGACGCTTGCTAATCTTCAGCAGCATCACACAGCATTCCCATCAGCATGGCGTGATGTGCTAAATGTGTTTTGTGTGACTGCGGGTTTCTCGTCTCCGTCGTACGTGTGATGTGCAAACACCATTCCAACACATGGAGTTCCCTTCTTATTTCAGTTATTTATTTGCTTTCTTAATTTGTATTTGAGTTAACACTGAAGTTCATCAAAGTCATATTTTCTGTTGTGTTTGGGGCTTTTTTTTTTTTTTCCCCCCCGTTGTGGCTTTGCTGCCGGCTTGCCCCCTAGGGTGTCGGAGGCCAGTCCTCTGTCATGGATGACATAGAGGAGTGGCTGTGTACTGATGTGGTGAGCCCATCATGATTTTTATTTCTGCCTGCAGTTCTCCCTTTCTCCTTCCCTTTTCACTCTGTTTTATCCCTTATCTCTTATTAAAATGGTTTTTGAAACCAGAAAGTAACATTTTTCTCTCACGTTATGTTTCTTCACTCTTTGATCACACAACTTATTATCCTAGTTTAATTTTAAGTTACTAACAGTGTGCTGTGGGGACAAACTGACATATTACGACAACATTTTGTAAACATGAGCATGAGGTTTTGAATGCGGATATGTGTTTGGATTATAGACACAGTATTAAGTGTCATGTCCATAATCAGCTTGTACTCTGGTACTGAAACATCAGAGTGGACATGACTGTATCCAGCTGCCTTCAGCTCTGGCAAACAAGTCTGTCTTTTATATACTGGAATATCTTTGCATGATTTACAGTTTAAAAACTCCTTATTTATCTTATACTGGCTCTTTAAGCAGCCCCTCAGTTCAGCCTCTGTCTGAAACAGGCTGTTTTAGCTCCTGTCTCTTTAAGGCCCACCATCTTTTTCAAGTTGTTTACTCACAATGTCAACTTCTCAAATACATCTGTACATGTTCAAGCGAAATCCAATCCAAAATATGCGAGTGGACAACATGAACAACCTTAGCAACTTTAACTTTCAGGGCACATTTATACGTACGTTCACCTCAAGTTGTAGAACTTTTACCATATTTAACATAGACATATGACAATATACAGTATATAAATGACGGAATATCAAAAAAAGCACGTTATGTCCCCTTTAACATAGTATCCAGTACCCTAATCTTAATTAAAGTTGAAATCTATTTTGTATACACTGCATTAAAGAGCATTACAACAGTTCGTGCTCATTTTACACAAATAAGTGTGAGACTGTGTTGGATTATTGAGTGGTGATGTGTATCTGTTTTGGTTGGGAAATACCTGGTGGATTCCTGGGTGTATTATTAACTGCACAGTTTTGGGTGAGTGGTATTAACAGGCGAGTGGCTCCTTGTTATATATATAATATATAATAGTACACGGTGCTGTTGTGAGTGGAATTAACTTGGTTTGCGGTGGTTTGCAGTGTATTACATTTTGCAGAGTCGACTCCCAGATGTGAAATGTTGTCTCTCTTCTTCAACAGAAAGGAGATGAAGGCGAGGAAGGCGTGACAAGTGAAGGTAAGACGACTTAAAGGTACCCTGTGGAGTTTCTGGCCACTAGTAGCGCTATAGAGCAGTGTGTTTACCCAAGTAACCCACTTGGGTAAACACACTGCTCTATAGCTGTTTGTGTGTCTTTACAGATGTTTTTATGAGGGAGGAAGTGCATTCCTGATTTTTCCACAGTGTGTTTTGATGAATAACACTGAATGTAAACATATATTTTGTTTGTTTACAAGTGCACACTACAGGATAATTCCCCTTTCCATCCTTTTTTTTTCCATAAGTCGATTTCTTGCTACATTTTTACCACCTGTCCTCTCAAATTCACTCTCCCTCCCCCCCCTTTTTTCTTTTTTTCTCATCTCATCCGATTCTTGCAGAGTTCGACAAGTTCCTCGAGGAGAGAGCCAAAGCTGCAGAGATGGTCCCCAGCCTACCGTCGCCACCCAGTGGCGACCCGGGTGCGGCGCAGGAAACCCCAAACCGCAAGAAGCCAGACAGGCCTGAGGACGCTTTGTTCGCCATGTAGACCTTTCACCTTTGACCTCCGATCCCCAGCTGAAGACCCGACCAGCTGAGCAGCATCACCCGAGGACAGACTGACCTGACACTAAAACACATCCACCTCCGTTCTGATCGCTCCATCACAACACTATTCAGTCACACTACAGAGATTTGTACATGCTGTCCTTTGTAAAAAAAAAAAGAAAAAAAAAAGGGAATCATTCATGTTCTCCGTTAACTTCTCGCTAGACAAAAGGGAAAACCTGACAAATGGTCTATTTTGATACGCCACCGGACGATGGACCCCCCCCCCCTACCCCCTCCCACATGATGACCAGTGTCAGAGACAATGAGGCCGCCTGCTTGTTCCCTCTTCTTTATGTGTGAAGAAATCTCCCTCAGCCTGTTGTGGACTGCAGAGCTTCATGTTGCAGCTAATCCTGATAATACGATGTAGAGTTTTATAAAAGAGGCGCCCCTCTGGCCTTGTCAGAAGTAGGATATACATTTCTAATCCAAGCCCTCAAAGCATGCATTAACACCACCAACTTTGATTATTTAAGTTTTTACTATTAAAGAAACCCTAACTGACACATTATGGTCGCTATTGCAGAATTGCTAATTATAGGCAGACTGAGCATACCTACAAGGATATTTGTTTTGGTGTTTTGCATTGTTCCCTTTGCAAGTCAGTCTAAGTTGAACTGTAAATCTGTAAATGACAAATGTCAAGCTGTGTGTATATTTAAGCTACGTATGTATGAAAGAGATGTTGATTTAATGTAGATTTTCTTTTTGAAAAGGGTTTTTTGGAACGGGCTCATGTTCCCAGCTGCTTTGACAATAGGGATGTACCTCACTGCGATCTGCTTATTCACATGAAAAGGGAATAGTATGCATCTGATCATTTACAGAAAACAAAAACACATTTTTAAAAGAAAGAAAAGGGAATTTAGTTTTTATGATTGGCATAATTGCACACACTAATAACCTTACACTAAATCTGCATTTTCATGCTGTAGATTCCTCTTTCACAAACTCAGCTGCAGCTGTTTGATGATAAGTTGGTCACAATGAATTTTCCTGAGATTATTTTGATGAGATTTTATTCGCCTAAAGCTGCTGTAGTCTGTCTTAATTCCATCTGCTGAACTATACTGTCTAATTATTCTTGTTTGTGTGATCATCTTTATGCTGAAGATAGATACAAATATATTTTTGTGTCACTGAATGAGTTCGCAGGGAGTCCGAAGTAGCTGTAGAGACACATGCTGTCATCAGTCAGTGACTTTAGGTTTTAACTCATGTTTGAGTAGCTCGTGCTGTATGTTTTGAGTTTTGCGGACCAAATTTGTTCAGATGTGGGGAAAAAAAAAAAGCTCAGAATATGAATAGACTGGATAAGTGAATTGTTCGTAACGTAATCCGGCCCTAACTCTAACACATCTTTCTATCCAGGGTTCATAACGAGAATTCAGTATCACAGTATGAAAGCTGTTTGCACGTTTTTTTTTTTTTTTTTGCGCAGCTCTCCTTTATTTCTTTACGCTGACACCTTAAAAGGCCTGACCTTTCAGCATGACATTTTGTTTTCAGAAAATGAGCTCGCCGCAGACACAGCGCTAGAAATGAGACATTTTACTCTTTGACAGTAATAAAATGCAACATGTTACACAATCACGACAAGCTCAAAACAAGCATGCACTTTGACAGTCGCATTACCTTTCAACTTGTACTGTAAATCAGCTAGAGGACGAACACTTAACCAGCTGTAATTAATGAGAAATGTTTGGAAATATTTGAGCAGAAGTGTAGAAATAATTTATTCAGCGCTATTTTTTTTTCTCTCTCTCTCTTCAGATCAGTATTTTAAATTGTTTTATTGTACAAAAGGAAAATGGGGAAAAACAGAATGAGAAGTTGTCATAAAGGTGTTTTAAGTGTGTTTATGGAGTTTCTGTTTTATACATTGCTGCTGGCTAATGTATCTGTTTATGTTTATTGGTTATGTGGGTATATAAGAGCAGATCATCACACATTGTGAGCAACAGATGATTTGTAGCTGTAAGAGAATCACACCAGTTCTCATGAAGGATACATATTTTTTAATAGATCACTCATAAGTTTATGGACTGACTAGCACATGACGAAATAGACATAATTAACTTACTTTTGACACTTTTGACAAAGCATCAGCATTGCACATTTGAATGGGAAACATCCTTCCTCCTGTTTCCTTGTTTTTAGTGTCCGACGTGTGTGTGTGTGTGCGTGTGTGTTTCAGCTGTTGCGTAACAATCGTTTTTATCTCCGTCAACTGAAAAAGAAGCCTCCAAATGTGTGTTTAAAGAATCCACGTTGTCACTACCCTGTTTGATACCGCCCAGGATCAGCCTGGTTTGTGTCAGTGTGAGCTCTCGTCAGCGGTTTTGTAACTGAATCTGAGTCATCTCAGACCTGTTTTGCAGAGGAACAGTGCGTTTCTTTGTATGTCACTGGATAATATGAAAAGAGATGCCGATAAGGGAGGCTGTGCTGTGTGATCCCTACTTTCCTGAGTTGCCTCATTTCATTTCTCTTTGTGTTGTTTGACTTCTGCATGAACTCTTAATAAAACATTGGCAGTGTGTGATCCGCATTCTGTGTTTTTGTCTTTTTTTTTGCCGTCCCACTTTGATAATGTGCACACATTTTGGGAATCAAACCTTTTCTCTCCTTGCCGTACCATCCGTTCGCCCGGATCCTTATTCAGATGGTAATAAGCTGAAGCTGACCTGCAGTGAACCCTCTCCATTTACCTTGTCCACCACCCTTCACCCCTCCCTCCGCCTCTCTCTGGAGGCCCGTGGGCCCCACACCAGGGGCTTCCCCATTGGTCGTCTGGAATCGCCTCATCCCACAACATGGCCCCTCACATTCTGCCTCAGTGACTGGAGCGTTTTCCCGGTCAAAAAAGAAAGAGGGGTGTGTCGGATAGCAGACTGGAACACACTAGCACACAGGATCCCCGTTTGACTCAACATGTGTCGTTTTGACATGAGTGCTTCATTTAAAATCTACAGTATATTGCACAACAGAGCTGCTGGTGGATTGTTTCTTTTGAAAGGTAAATGGATGCTTTTGTGGTTTTTAGAAATCTGATCAGTGAAGTGAAATTGGTGACTTTTAAGAAATTTGCTTATGTTAAATTTCTGGAGGGAAAATACATTTAAAATATGGGGATGAATAAGAAGACAAATCATAATTTGACAGTAGCTGAAGCACCATGTGCTGCTTGTTGGTGTGAGATTGTATAATGTTACTCTTTTTAAGACAATGTGCCACAATGACGAGCTACATGTGTCGATAGTGACTGCTGATGATGCAGTTACACAGTCATCTGGACAAAATCTAAATTTAACACAGCCTATTTGTGACTGTTATCCCCTCCGAAGACACATTATAGTCGACAAGAAGCACATTAACCCTAAATATCATGACATCTGTTGCAGAGGCCTGAGTGAATGGCGCTGCCGGGTTGTTAGAGGATTGATGGAGGCTCTCTGAGAAACAGAAATATGGAGGATCCACGTTTTCTCAGGCCTCACTCCCCCACACTGATTTCCCCACCCTGGTGTTTGTGATTCCCCTCTCCACATGCAAGTGAGTTAGCGCACCCTGGTGGTTGGACGGTGCTGCCAGAGGTCAAGTCGGAGTGGAGAAAAACAAAAACCACCACCCGACAACTTGACCCGACTTGTCTGAGTACACAGATGTAACCTCTTTAAGGGAGCAGCCTTCTGTTTTGGCTCAACAGAAAAAAATATAACCACTGTCAAAGAAAGCACACAAATCCTATCTATCTACCGCCAAGTGTTTCAAGTGTGAATGACATTTCTGGCCAGAGCTGTGGTGCATTGTAGTTGCATTGCATGTTATGTTGACACAGTGCAATGTTCCTGCTTTGCAACACAGAACATGGTCATAACACAACTCAACCGCAAGCATCAACAAGTATGATCGAAGCATAATCCATTATTTTGTACAGCTGGTGTTAGTCATCCTCTGTGAGGGATTTTTGTGAAAATTGCAGCTGTTCGTCAGCCGCTGTGATGCTGTAAACCTCCAGGATGTTCCACTAATGGATGTTCAGAAGTGCATAGTGTTCTGCTGGCAGGAATGGGCAGGGTGCTTTAACAGTTTGTTCTGATACAGTTTCTAGTTTTCATTAAATTTGTAAATAGTAAGGTGATTCAAGGGAATTCATACATTTAAGCATGTGACTACTTTTAGGTTTCCACGGGAAAACAGTGGAAACAAGCTTCCCAAGCAGGTCAGTGAAAATACACAGAAAAAAAAAAAAGGAAGGGATCCATCAAACGCAAAACAGTGAGAGAATTGAATATGCTCAGTATGTGCACGAATACAGGCACTGAATGGCATCAAGTACGCAGAAAACACCATATTTGAGGACTTATTGAGCATATATTTTTTGCATTTGAAGGCTCCCTTTCTTTTTTCTGAGTTACTTTTAGGTTATATTTGGGGTGTGTATAGAAATGCATTTCATTATAATTTCTGCATATAATTCATAGACATGTAGAACATCTGATACTGTTTCATTTTAATTTTTTGCAAATATTTCAAGAGGAGATGTTTCTTTTTTTGTAATCGGCATACAAAACACGCACATTTTTCATATTCAGGTGTCGATTCCAAACACTGTAATTGTAATTTCTGCCTGTCAAGGACTCATAACACTATTCCAAATGTCCATTATATCACATAACAAAAAATACGAGCCAAATTGGCTTTTCATCAGGCACAGAATGTATCAGTTTTGTTCACAAGTACCTGTAACCAGAATGTTTTAGTGACATGTTTTTTGTATTTGACACTATTATATTTTGTTATTTCCTCACCCTGTCTGCTATATATTTACAGCAGGTGGACAAAATGACAGAAACACCTGCAATAAATAAATAGTACACTTTTTAAGCCTAAAACTTTGACTTTGTCAGAGGGAGGGTAATCCAATATGGCAATATCTGAGGCCTACTTTACTAGATTACATTATACAAGTTGCAAGATGTTCTTGTTATAGGTTTTTTCTTCTTCTGTATGAAACCATGAGAACTGACAAATTTAAACAGATTTCTGGCAGATTTCTGAGTTATATTTTCATTTGAATGTCAAGCCCTTTAAATATTAAACTGCCTATTTTCCATTTTCTTTCTAAAAACCCTTCTGGTCACCTCCAGTCAACCACTTCTGTTGTATTCCTAGCAGGGACATCCCTCCAACAGCCACTGCAGGATCCCAACTCTAAATAAATGTAAACATGTCTCCCAACTGCCATTGATTGACATGCTGTGTTGATTTTCTCATTACTGACACACACACACACACACACACACACACACACTTGAAGCCATTTAAAAATAATAGCATATTCCCGGCTGATACTGGCTGCACCTGCAGCAGCTACGCACACGTACACAGCCACCAAAATGGCAAAGAGCAGAGGTGTGTGTGTGTGTATGTCAAAGACCTCAGGCTATTTCACTGATCTTCATTAGCTAGTAGCTCATAATGATATCAATGTGTAGCCTTTTAGTTCATTCATACTCTTTTCCTCCTCCCCCCCAGCACAATATCTCCTCCTCTAACCACAGCTAAAGGAAACCGTTCAGTAAATTACATCCGTGCACTAAACAGATCCGCTCTAATCAGAACTAAACAATACACCAATATTTATCTTCATCCCCACAATCCTCGCCGAAGCCTCAGTGAAATCCAATCGCTACACAAAGCACTCGAGACTAAATGACCTATTTGTGTTTATGATTTACTTTTTATTAACGTCGCAGATCAATGCTTTCCCAATTCCCTCCACCTGCAATCCCACTGCTTCTCGCCCCGAGCGTACACATAATGAAGTTATCAGTCTCAAACCAAATAACTGTCCACACTTCTGTAAATGAGAAACATTACTGTGTAAGCAATTATAAACAAGTGGCTCGAGATAGTAGAGGGATTAACTGGAAACACAACAAATGCATTTAGTCGTTTAATAGAGGCCATTCTCTGGGACACTGTGCCAGTAGCTACAGTTTCACATATTCACTGGCAACATAATATGTGCACTGACTTTTCGGGCCTGACTGGTGCCTTGCTTTCTCTTTAGTTGCCTCAAAAGACCCCTGTAGCCTCGGAGCACTTTATGCTAAGTTAATTTACCCAAATATATCCACGGCGTCATGGCAGCAGCTGCAGCCCCCGCTATTCAACATCAACAACTTTGTTAATGGAAACTTGCTGATCCATAAACGCTTGTGCCGCTGCAGACGTTTGCTGGGGGGCAGTTCACGTATGAATGTTAAAAACCCACAGATCGATGAGGGGCATTTGCAAAGGAGGCATAAGGTGTGTTTAATTATAATTGCGTCAGGGGTTTATGTGTGCGCGTGTGTGTGTGTGTGTAGGAGGGGGGGAGGTGTTGCTGTTAAGGCTCAGGCAGGGGCCCCCCTGTATTTAAATAGGGTCACATCTCGGCCTCACCTTGCAAGTGTTATGCTATATTAAATGCCACTCATGTTAAGTGTGTTGAAACCCTTCTCCGATGTAGTCAAGACATAATATAAAGGTTAAATTGAAAAATGTCCCTTCAACAGCACAAGAACGCACCATGATTGATCTCCTTGGTACAGGAAATAAATGTTATCCAGACCTCTGTTTTTTGCGTCTTTTAAGTGTAGGAATATAACGCGTTCTAATAAGGAGCGACTGGATTAGAATTTAAGTGTCAGTCAATCAGGATTTCAAAAGGTCAATGACAAAATTAGTTCATTGTTGGCAGTCTGAACGAGATGAGCGCAGCCGTAACCGACTGTTGCACAGCAGACGTTTTGACTTGTCATATAGGAGGAGAAGCACAGGTGTTGCTGATAGCATTAACGTTGCCTCTGTGCTATTCTAGTGTCCTACATACTAACTCTAAGCAGGTTTTCAGGTGTGTTCATGCTTTCAAAGTGACAAAATGAAGTGTACTCCAACCAGACATCATGCAAATATGGTTGATTTTTGAGTGTGCTGTCACTATTGGACACTATTCTCCTATAATGCAATGCTCAAAGAAAATTGAGGAGTTACTCACAGCTGAAAAAATCTTTGAAGAAATTGGGAATTGTTCTTCGAAAAAAAAAAAGAAATATGTTCTTTTTGTTACAATTAATTGGCAGTGACACTCCAAAGCTGCAGATTGGAGTGTCATTTACTTTCTAGTATGAAATGATGAATAAGGATTTATTATTGAGAAGTAAAATATTGTATAGATTTAATATGTAGTATGGTTTGGGATATGTTGACAGTGAGCCACCTGTGCTTTTTCTATTGTCATATGTTAAAATGTCCTCCATGTTGTGTGTTTTTAATTTGATGCTGATGAAGTTCCTTCTAAATAACAGAAAAGTTCAAATTTTCAGCCGATGGTTTCTAACGACGAACCCTTTGTCAGCGACGTTTGTCCTGACACACTCACTAAAATAAGACGAGGTAAATAATGAGTTAATCTGCCGTCAAGCAGAAGTGACTGAAAAGATACAGTAAATAAGGTTCATCAGGTTGTGTAGTCTGGCTAAAAGAATGAAAGACGACAAGGTAAAAAGCCATACGATTCTCATTCATTCATTCTTCTTTTATGAAGAAAATCGTCTCAGCTTCTGATCTGAAGATTACCCAATAACACAAAAAGTTTACTTTTTTTTTTTTACCCAATCAGATTTTTAAAGCCTCGCATGTGTCAGTGGACATCTACACATCACAGCTCCTATGTATATACATATAGAGAATACTGTAAATCTAGTCTATGTCAGCACTAGACACTGTACATACAGTATAATGACAATATGAATGTGGTATTGTTCACATTTTTTCTTTTGGATGAATTCTTAGATAGCATGTTGCTTTCTTTAAGTGACTTTTTTTCCCATCTATAATCCATCACACAATACTGTACCTCTTTATTTTGTTCCTCAGTTATATTTTCAGTCAGTAAAATTCCTCTTGGGGAATTTCTATCCTCACAGTACTTCCCAGTTTCGGACACAGACGCTACTAAAGGAATAAGTTCAGTCTTTGCTTTCCTCTCCTCCTCCTCCTCTCTCTCTCACAGAGTCCAGAAGTGCAGGTTCAGGTGTTGGGGCTCCAGAACGTGTATGGGTGGCCCCGTGGGCCCTATGTGCACAGGGCCGTGTGAGGATCTGAACCCCGGCAGGGGTGGATCCGGAGTAGACAGGATGTAGTCAATGCTAAACTTGATCTCGGACTCTGGTTTCCCCTGGCTGGGGTTTGGGATGAGGTGGTTTGGCTGGGGGCCCGTCCTCGGCCTCTCAGGGTTCAGAGGGCAGAGGGTGGAGTCAGGTTCAGGGTGCCGGGCTGCGGGTACGTGATGATTGCTGTGGCTCTCTAAAGGATGGAAAGGGGTTTCTCCTGAATCACGGAGGCCAATTTTCATGTTCCTCCTGCGCCGGCGACGCCGAAAGTTGCCGTTTTCAAACAGGTCAAGCATGGATTCACAGCCAGTGGCAAAAGTCCAGTAGTTTCCTTTTCCCTTCTCATTCCCCTCTGTTCGAGGAACCTGTGGGACAATGAAAAAATACTTACTTATGTACCTATAATAACAGAACTTATTGAAAATATTCCTACTTCCAATAATAAGAGGACTAAAAATACTAGTACTTCTGTAATATTTAAAGAATAAAGAGATAAATTATGGAAAGAAAAGGAAATAAAATAAAAACCAACAATAAGTGAAATACTAAATAAAAGGGCAGTTTCTTTGCTTTGAAAGAAGCACACAACTATTTTTACATCATGTTAAAACTGTGCACAGCGCTGTGTGTCGGTGTACCTTGATGAAGCAGCTGTTGAGGGAGAGGTTGTGTCTGATGGAGTTCTGCCAGGCTCTCTGGTTGGAGCGGTAGTATGGGAATCTCTTCATGATGAACTCGTAGATGCCCGACAGAGTGACCCGCTGCTCGGGGCTCTGCTGGATGGCCATGGCTATCAGAGCGATGTAGCTGACACAAAGAGACACATTTTAATCAGGTGACACAAGAAAAATGACGATGTGTAAATCTACGACATGATGAAGGCTTTTAACCCTCGTGTTTCGCTGATATTCTGCTTGCTGCTTGAAATAGTAATAATTGCAGAATCAACCAATTCTTTTTCTTAAATACTTATTCTTTTATTCTGACCTTATAAGAAACCCAATATGTGGAAAAGTATTGAAGTGGCAACAGTTCCCTTTACCACATACTGGGCTTGACATTTTTATAAAGGTGACAAAATCTAAAAAAGCTTTGTTACTACACCAAATAAGGAAATATTTCATGTTTTGTATGTTATATGGGCTTTGCATGAACAAATATATATTCCTTTTGTTTGACAGAAAGTCATTCACAGAAAAAGAAATGGCAGTTATTTCTGTTTTGGGTCAATTAGAACAAACTGTTATAAAACTCCAATTACAGAAATCCTAATGGACTTATTTTGGATTTGGGTAGTGCTGCATACAAAGTACAGTAAACTCCTGGAATAGGTATATAGAATATGTAAATGTATCCATGTTTCATAGCTGGGGTTTCTAGAAGAACTAATATGTGATTTTTCTCTGAAACTATGAAACATGTCATCAGTTCAAAATCCTGTCTATGACGAATTCTCATAAAATTTGGAAAAGTTATAAAGTATCAAGCTGATAAAACAATGTTACGTCTGTTTTTTGAGCTGTTGAAGAAACAGAACATTAGGGTTAATTTAGTGATGATGGAATTTAATTTATTTTTTTTTATATTTCTAACTTCACTCAGAGTTGAAACAGATGCATTTAGTCACAACAAACTAAGCTTCCATATAAAAGTTGTCAAAAATCAGTGAAATAAAGTTGAAATAATATCTTAAAAAATGGCAAAATGAACAGAAAATGATCTACAGTTCACCTCTGATGGTAAATGTTGCCCAAAATCAAAGAGTCAACTACGCTACATATAAAAAGTCTATATATTTTAAAAGCGATTATCCTGAATGTGCATCATGTTTGCGCTGTAGGGAGAGAAAAAAGTGCCACTGATAAAAGTGAACTAGGTTTGCCACATAATATTTTTAGGTTTTGTTTTGTCCAAACTGACAATTTTTGATGTATTTAATGTAAAAATCATATGAAAAAATCTCATTTTACAATTTTAGAAATTGAATAGAATAGAAATTAAAGGCCAAATATGAAACAGGTCAAATTCCTTTATAACCACTTTTGTTTTAAAGCTTATTATTTAACAGACTAGTAAATAAACTGATGTGACACCTTGGCCAAAGTTACACACATATATATTTTTTAAATGAATTTGAAATCTTTCATACCTGTATGCGGGTCTGCACATTTTCTTCTCTTCATCTGTACTAGAGGAAGGGTATCCGTCTCCATCGTAGTTAAAACAGTTGAACGGGTAGTGGGAGTTATCGAACATATCTACACTTTGAGGGGTCAGCTGTGTGCTCCGAACAGTTTGGCTCCTCTGACTCTCCTGGCCAAAGCCCAGCAGCAACACCCTGTCCTGCTGCTCTGCTCTGCTCTGCCACCATGCTCTGCTCAGCCAGCTGACACTCACTCTGAGCTCTGCTGATGACGGCTGCCTCCAGCCCCCCTCTCCCCTCCTCGTCCCAGCTGCTCTCCAGGAGCTACCGGAGGTCTCAAGACTCAAGACCACCTTTCTGAGGTCTTTGAACTCTGCTCTTGTGGTCTTGTGCATCACTTTTTGAATTTCAAATTTTCAAATATAGATTTTTTTTTTTTTGTTTATCCACCTTGTCCATATTTATTTTAGCACAGTATTTTCTGCACACTGTTTCCACAGCAGAGTCAGGACCAGTTTGCTTACTGCATCTCATCTTTCAAATCAAACTACACTGTTGATAAAAGTTAACAAAGTGCTGAGTTAAACTTTTACTTCAATTAAATAATTAAATAGCCTTCAAAAAGGAAAGTAATCATTCTTAAAAAATGCTGTAGCTGCTATAATTCCCTGCATTGCTTCATTTTTATTATCTTAATAGCCTATATTTTTGCAGTTAAACCTTAATTCTGTAATGCTACAATTAGTCCCTCGGTTATTAGATAAACTTAGTGCAGTTTGCCTCGGAAGTGCAGAGTAAAAATATAAAGTCTCACAAATTGGAAGCCAGCAGGCTTCAACACCACAAAATTGCTTTAGGCTACATACTGTAGCTGTTACAGGCCATGGAGGCACAGCAGGCTGAGCAGGATACTTTGTTCCTCTTCATATTTGTGTTTTCAACTGCCCACAACAACCCCGGGGTCTGTTGGGCATTGCTGAGCAATGAGTGAAGACTATCTCTGCTCAGTTTCCGCATCAAGCCAGACAAATTCTTGTCATGAAATCTTTTTTTTTTTTTTTTTTTTTTTTTTTTTTTAATCTTTAATTTTACACTTTGACATGAAGTTGATCCTACACTGCCTGTGTTAATCATCCCTGGTCTGGAACTAGTCCTCACTTGAATGCTACATTGGGCCCAGTCTTGGACTTAAAGGTGCACTCCAGAGATTTAATACTGTACTTCCATAAAGTTCCATAAAGACTGATTTTTTTTTAATGACAAAATTGGCACAGAAGAGACCTGAGAGTCCTGATTGTTAGCACCAAAAAAAAAATGATCCTACACTTCCCATAATGCTATTTGATAGCATCTTTCATTAGACCTTCTTTGCCTGATCATCAACACATCT
Source organism: Scomberomorus guttatus (assembly GCA_038419695.1). Lineage (NCBI taxonomy): Eukaryota > Metazoa > Chordata > Actinopteri > Scombriformes > Scombridae > Scomberomorus > Scomberomorus guttatus. The sequence continues at coordinate 16,722,564 of CM076465.1, read as the reverse complement.
TGTCAAACTCTTTCTCCACAGCTACAGATGACATTATATAGTTTTCACAGTACTCTGGGACTAAATAGACTTTGACATGTAAAAGCAGTGGATTTCTTATTTAAAGTATGGAGGATTTAGTGGCATTGAGCGGTGAGGTTGCAGATTGCAACCAACTGAATTCCCCCTCCCCTTAAGGCCTCCCTTCCAAGCGTGTAGGAGAACCTACGGTAGCTGCGAAACTCGCAAAAAAATGCAAAAGGCCCTCTCTAGAGCCAGTGTTTGGTTTGTCCGTTCTGGGCTACTGTAGAAACATGGCGGTGCAACATGGCGGGCTCCGTAGAAGAGGACCCACACCTTATGTAGATGTAAAGGGCTCATTCTAAGGTAACAAAAATTCTTATTTACAGGTGATTATACAGTAATTCAAACATACTTATGAATATTATATATTCCATTTCTGCCAATAGAGCCTATTAAATCTTACACACTAGTCCTTTAACTTGGACTCGACTAAGCTAAGCTGGTCCCAGGCGGTCTCACAGTAGCAGTCTGGGTCGTCTGAACCCGGGGAGAGAATGTTGGAAAAACTGCTCGTCTACCCCAATTCCAGCAGGATTCTGGGTGGTCCGCTGGTCTTGTAGACTGCCTTCATGTTTTATTTTGGTTCTTTTTATAGTCTAATCTCTGTAGCTGTACTTAAAACATCTAACCCCAAACCAACAAACAAGATCCTTTGCATCTTTGTTTTCTTTTTCTCTCCGTTAACTCTTTGGGGTGTGTGTGTGTCCACTCTGGCAGACGTTTAGTCAACAACGGGAAGTTTTGTAGATGCTATCTATAATGTTCTATAATGGCCATAAATTGTTTCCGTGTCTATAAAACAGTGGGATGTGTATTTTGAAGGGCTCTTAACGGGGCAATTGGAGGTCTCCCATGAGGCGACAGAGGCCGGGAAAACAGCCTGAGGTCTGCCAGGACTCTGTGTGTGGCCCGGCTGGTGCAGGAGTAGCCTGTAGGCGCTACATTGGTGCAACCCAGAGACATTAAAGCAATTCTCTGATTATTTCTGATAGGCTAATGAAGCAACTGAAAGGTCAACACCGTACTCAATATTAGCCCAGATTTTCTATGTGGCTTCATGAAAAGCTGCAGAGCACCTAGAAGCACAAAAAGGAAACGGATATCACTTTCTTGCTACCATGGAGGATACTGAGGTCATGTTTTCCTTATTTTTTTTCTGGGAATTTAGGGGTTTTAAGAATCGGAGGAGGAGTTTACATACAAATAAACACGAACACTATATTTTATTGGCTGATTACAGTATTGATGATGTCATCAGGGTTATCTCAGCATGGGCACAGAGATTATAATTTTTTAACAGAAAAAAACTATGGGTTTGAAGACGTGCACACTTAGAGGGAGCGTCTGATTAAAGCTAACAATGAAGTTGCAATATGGGAAATGTAGGATTGTGTTTTTCAAGCTGAACCCACACTAGAGACTTAAAAAGTCAGGATATCTTTAGATTTAGATTTTTTTCTGTTTTCCATAATCTGTCTCTTGTAAATCCCCAAAATTTGGGAAAGTACACTAGTAAATTGCTGAAGTACCCCTTTAACACTTAATAAAATGCTTTTTTTTAAAAACAGCATAATAAAATAATAATAATAATAATAATAATAATAAAAAAGTTTAACCACAAAGCAACATAACTGACTTCATTACACAAATAGCTACCACAGGGCTGGAATGATTCAAGCTCATTTAGGTGAATTGTGAGCAGTCGTCTGCTTCACTCCAGACAAGAAAAACAGATTCATACAAAGCTAAATAGACCAAATAGGACCAACAGTGAGAAGCAGTGTGGAGGAGAAGAGGGGGTCATGGAATCAGGTTGGTTTGAAGTGAGATCTGATAAGCACCTCATGGTTCGCTCCCATGACGAGGCTTCCTCTGCCGTCCTGTCTGCGGCCGGCCGCAGTGATTACAGCCCTTAGTTCTCCTCTGGTCACTCTCTGTCCCTCTGATGGTTGTCTTAAACTCCGCTTCCTCCATTCATAGCTTTGTCTGCCTGCATGTGTGTGTGTGTGTGTGTGTGTGAACGTGCATTTATGTAAACCAACCAAGTAGCTTTTCCGGGGGCTGTTCTGTGAGGAAAGGTTATCAAAACACAACCGTGCACTGGGAACTGTAAACATGCTTATGCACAGAGCGGAGGCTGAGGGCCATTTTCCTTTGCACTGTACTGTGCAGCCATCCTCTGTCAAATTACACTGGGTTATGTAGAGACCTCCAGAGCGGGCCTGTGTTCATTTGAGTATTCAGTCTCTACAAAATAGATGAAGCAAAACTCGAGCAATTCTGACTTTTTACGGGGTCTGTTGTGTTTATCTTGATTGGAGTTGAAGTCACGTTGCGGTTGTGCAGCATTTTTCACCACAGAGGGTTATTAAGCTGATTCATCACTGGCACAAAATTCATGTACGAAAATAACTTTTTAGAATTAAAAACTTTGTTCAGACTTTTTTTTTTTTGGGGGGGTGACATCTTCAGTGTGATACTAAAAGGACGCCCCATACTGAGGGGGTCACACAGCTGCTGATTAAATCCCTGATCTTCCACTGTTTTTAGTTGACACAAAGCTTTATTTCCATGAGCTGCAGGCCTGTCTGTCCAAACAATTGAAGGCATGATGCAGTTGATACTGTAAATTTCATCAGTTTTTCTTTGGCAAGCAATTCAATAATCATTAAGTTTTTAGATGGGATTCTGATTCTTTCAAATTGAACATATTAGCTACTGCTCGACATAAAAACATCTGCAATCTGTGTGTTTTGTTAAATAATATTAGCAGCATATTTAGCATTATTTTCTGTATTGCTTTAGTCCTGGAAGTGTGCACTGTATCAAAAGAGCCATTCATGATCATTGGAAGCTTGGAATACCATTGGACAGTGGTTAAATGATGAGCTTTTAAATTCTCTCTGGTCACCAGTAGAAGTCAAATAAGGTCAAAGCTTACTTATTTTGGTTGTTTAAAGGGGTACTCCATCAATTTTACATGTCAAAGTCTTGTAAGCTTACAGTAGTGGAAAGCCATAAACTTTCTAGGAAGTTTTTCTGAAAGTTTCCTGGAAAGGAAATGTTTATTCTTCTCATTTTTCCTGCTCTTTCCAAAGCAAGATTTAAGTGCAGCTTCCACCTTAAACAACATTTAAGTAGTTATTATTATTTAAGTATTTCCTCAAACAGCTTATCTGTGTTTACACATTCATGAAATGGTGTTTTATGTGTTTTATAATCATGAATTATCATCTAGGCTTCACAGGCTGGATGACAAGACTGTCGCTGAGCTACATGGATGTTTGTCTATGAATAATCTCCTAAATAATATTAAAACATGCATATTAAAACAAACGCGCTCACATATTAGTACTCCTAAAAAATTCATTGAAGCACTATAATATTCTGCGTATTTTGTTTTATTGCACTTTTACCATGATGCAAAGAAATGAAAAAAAAAAAATCCACAGAAACAATGAGTCGAATAAAAAATAAGCATTTTCACTTTAAGAACACATCATCTAACGTTCTCCATGGATCCACCCATACGTCCATACACACTGTACTGACACAGGACCTATGGGAACTTAAGATTTATAAAACCCTTATGGAACAGATGGAGTCAGCACACACATATATGTAGACCTCCGCGTCTTATCTATAGCTCGTACCTGGGAGGAGTTTAAACCTTTCCGCTATGAAACCAGACATTCAAGTATTTCTATCATTGCACAGGCACTAGATTTTCCTACTGTATATATTAACTTTCAGCCAGTGACTGAATCGTTGACACCGACAGCTAAACTATCAGCTGTTGGTGATGAATGAAATATACATCCTGAAAAATAATCTCTCCACAACAGCAACATCTGGACATCAAATATATTACAAAGAAACAATAATATAAAACTATTAGAGTCACATTTGGCTTTTGGTACCATACTGTAAATCTAACCTCATATCTGTTGCACTGAAAAGAAAAAAAAACAAAACAGAAACAGTAGTTGGAAAAGGATTAAATGTTGTAAACACAGGTGTAGACTTGTTCATTTGAATCTAACCAATACTTGGTGGTAGCTGTAAACCAATTTTAATTCAGGCTTGATATTAGAAATGGGGTGAAATATGGAGAGTTGTGATAATACTGAGGCACAGACCTGGCAGCTGCTTATGCACATGCTCGTTTTGCCCTCTTTTGGACAAATGAGGAAGTACACCTCTGTAATTTAAATTAAATAGTTCTTTTTAACAGAACAAATGATGCTGTGTTACTGATTATGTATTATTACTCATTTCAAACAATAAATATGACTTTTAATAAATACTCTCTCAAGGACAAGTAACATTTATGGGCAAAAATTAATGGATAAATCCAGGAGTTAACCTGCACTCCAATCAAATATTTCCATCTTGAATACCGATGATAGAAGCTGAAGCAGCTCAGCAGAATTAAAATAAAAAAGACACTATGCAATAAATCATTTCTGCGGCAAACCAATACAACAGTTTTTGATAATTAAGACAACAGGAAGTCAACCTCCTCCTCCTCCGCTGTGAACCGGAACACTTGCAATACCAACGATACGTAGAAACACATAATTCAGCTTGTGAAGAGCGGAGGGAGGGTCGGGAGATTCTTTACAAGTCCCTCAGAATTCACTGAATTCAAAAAAGGGTCCTGAACAAGACAAAGAGAAGGCGTCTCTTGCAAGACTTTCATGGTTTGGTAGTGCTGCGGTGGGTCGGTGTTTGGGTCAGCTGTGGTGATACTATCCTACACTAGAGTCAGGGTTGGATATTTTAAGGAGTCTAGGTGATGAGGGGTGGATCAGTTCCAGTTTATGATCCAGCCCCAGATCCATCCAGAAGCCTTCGACATCGCCCGCGTCTCCAGCGTCAGCGCAGGTAAAGCCGTTGCACTGTTTGTCAAAGTCCAGTCCTATCCAGCAGGCTTCCACTTCCAGACAGCTTATATTCACCTCCGGCAGACGGGCTTCCCTGTAAGTTCAGCAAATCAAGCCCTCGGAGAAACTCAACACAGATGGAGCTCATCTGTGTCGCAGGACGCCAGTTCAGTTTAAAAAAACGACTGGACCTGCTCAGTCCAGTCCTCCGTCTTCAGGGATTCCGTCCTACCCAGCTTCCACTCCCCCCCCACCCTCCCCCCCCAGCCAGCTACCTCCGTCGCGGGGCGGTGTGGGCGTGGTCTGTCCCTTGGTCCCTCTGGAGGTCGTCCTCTACAACATAACTGTAGCCCTCTTTTTCAACGCATTCTGCCAGCACATTCAGCACCTAGTGAAAAGGAAAATCATTTAGACGGGAATTTAAACTGCTGAATGATAGAGGAAGCTGAGGTCAAATAAGGTCAACGGACTTAATGGCCTTAAAAGGAAATTAGTTTGGGTAAGCACTGACCTGGCGTAGTCGTCGGTCCATGGCATCCAGGTGTGGCTGGATGAGGATGGGACTGAGACGGTCCCTCACCAGGGATTCTGCCATGAGCATGGACAGCTTGTATTCTTCCTTAGCCAGCAGCTGCAGACGCAAGTGGGTCGACTTCCTTACCCTGCAGAAAGACAGCAGTGTGGTGAGATGCTTTGTTCCTGTATATCCACATATTTTGCCTATAAAACAGATGATGCGAATATCCAACCACTTCATACATTTTTCATTGTGAGGTGTGTGTAACTAGCAGAAAATGGTTTGGGCAATTAGAAACTTAAGTAGCCTCATAAAGATTTCTATCTTTACGTTTTTGTCTGACCCTTTTGGGATCAATAAAGCCCCTCACACTCTTCTTTTTATCAAGCTACATAAAACCAGCACAAAGAAGGCTTTACCTGCAGCACTGGGTCAGTGGCACCAGAATGGACTTCTCATCATGGGAGTGCTTTCCAAAGCTGGAGTGAAAAACAGAAGCATAGATGGTGTAAAATGTGATGACTGGTATTTGCATTTCTTTCCAAGACTGTTGTGCAATTTTCTGTTTTATTAGTGTGATTGCTGCATTTTCATTTTCAAAAAAAAGTGCATACTTTTGTGAATTTGATGAGCTATTCCTGAAAAACATGATTTTTTATCTACTACTTTGTAAACTTTTATCATTTAAAGTGAGTTTTCATATCATTATAAGAATACCAATCAGCATAATCACACACATTTTCTTTGGGAAATGTTTCTTTAGTTTTACATCAATTCAAGCTTTTGAATTATTCTTTTTTTATTTTTATGCGGTAAGACAATTTTATAAACTATTCCAGGTTTATGGACACGATGCTCATGACACCTGCACATTATGTATTTGTTTTTGTAATTCTCTTATTTCTTTATTATTTATGAAGCGGCAGAGTTCTGAATAACAAATAGTGTGACAATGTCTGCATTTCAATATCATGAATAACTGCAGTGGCTTACCCCCTGCCATTATCCAGGTGGATGATGAAGGTCTCATTTCCAAACTTTTCGAACGTCTCATAATGATGGCGGTCCATGTTTCCTGTGTTGGAAATCATGTAAACAATTTAGGAAAGAGATACAGTAAAAACAGTATGTGTCGATGTATTTTATGTTACTACATACTACATGTGTGTATGCAGACAGTACAGTAAGTGTTATACCCTTTGTTTGACCACCATAGGACACTAGAAACAGTGGTCCAGGTGAAATATTGGACCTACTGAGTGTTACAGAAAATTCCTTATTTGAATTCATCTCTTGTCAAACAGAGTCAGACTCACCCATGAGGAAGTCAAAGATGGTCATGTCCATTATGTCCAGCAGTCTCGTCCCACTGTCATAAGGTGGAGTCTGTTTGACCTCCTCGCAGTAGTCCGGATCCACCTCCCATCTGAAAGTATCACACAAACAACATTTCACATTTTTAATCTACTAGAATTTATGCATCTGCTGAGCAAAATGATAACCAAAATCCAATTAGTTTCCCCTTTTAACGTGTTTTTTTCCAATTTATTCTTGTGCTGAGATGAACTTGGGAAAATAATCTGTCAATGTTTCTTTTAGCATAACAAGATTGTAATTTCTTGCATGGAAAGATCTGTACAGTTTGTTTTATCCTATTTGGGTGTCAGTCAGCTTTGACACATGGTGCGCAGAATATCTTACACACTGTTGTCTTTTGCTCATCTCTCATGAGTTATTGCCACTGGTAACTAATAAATATCCTCTGATAGTCGGCCTACAGGACCCTCCCTCAGTGGCTGCTACTATTGAGTGTCAGCAAATCGATATCTTACTCTGCCTTCTTGCGTTTGTGGTAGGAGCGTCTCCACGGGTTCCTCCAGGTCTTGCGTTTAGCAAGGGCCAGGTCTGGGAGGAAGGCAGCCAGGGATCCTTCAATCTGGTCTGGTTTACCGCACAGAGCATGCTCAGTGGAGCAGTAGTATGAACACTCCCCGTAGAAACACACATTGTTGGCTGAGAAGTGAAGAAAGAGCGTTTGTTAATGACAACAAAAAGTAACATTTATTTGTATTCTTTCATTATTATTATTCAATTATACCTCTCAGTGTTAAATACTTTGAACTACACCCTCTTTTTGCCCTTTTTGGAATGCACAGCACATATATTGAAAGCCCATTTTGCACAAGATTAAAATTACCTGAGGACATTCAGTGACTTGTATTAATTGCTGAGATCGTCAGTAATTTTAATCCTGAGAGAATTTTCCATGTGTATAATATGTAAAGTGAAAGTTGCATCGCTAATTAACTGTCGTGCTTTGGCACAAGCGAAAGTCCCCTGATAATATTAATCTCATGCAAATGAATATTGCAGTAATTCAGGACACAGGAGTAGCTTTGCTCTACATTATGAGCATGGAAAACTGTTCTTTTTTGCTTGGCTTCAACTTTTGCATGAAGAAATTCTTCACTGATAGCATTTTTTTTTTCTGAGATCACCACAAAAAGTTGATTGATGATTGTAAAGCAGTGTGTCCCACTGTTTTGTGGTACATGTAGCTAAAAAGCGTAGAACTAATCTACATTTCTGCAGTATTTATGGGTGTAGCAACATCAATCTGAGAGCATCTGCGTTAAAGTTTTCCCCTCTAGATGTGCCTCTGAAAACTTTTTTTTTTTTTTGTGGTGTGTACCTGGTGATATGAAGAACGTCCTCCAGAGCTTTTTGTCTCGGGTGACGTCTCGGATCTCCTTCGTCATGTTGACCAACCTCCCGGCCACAGGAGGGACGCGACGAAAGTCCAGAATCCTACAGGACGGAGACACATACTGAGGGTTACCTTCTGCTTTAAGCATAGAGGAATGCACCAGGATGCACAAGTTGCTTTGTTTTGCAGGTTTGTAAAATGTTCAAGAATTTTAAAAGTCCACCTGAAGAGCTGTGTATCTAATAAACGACTGTCTGTGGAGTGAAAATGAGAACAAGTTTTTTAAAAAAGGAAACATCACCCCAGATGGGACTCGAACCCACAATCCCTGGCTTAGGAGGCCAGTGCCTTATCCATTAGGCCACTGGGGCAGACAGCCACATTTTTATGTAAAAACTGTACTCATGTAATTGAACTTCACTGCCAAAAGGGGGCACTGTGGTATAACTGATGACCTGATTGCTACACCACATGGTGGTAAACCACCCAGTGGTTATTATGTGGCTATGATTCTACATCACACACATTTTTTATTCCACACAGCTTCCTGATATAAACTCCTTTGAGATATAAGTTCCCACTGCATTCTGGGAACTATCTATATTCCATCTTATGAGGCTGTTGTGATTTTGCAACCTTGTATCATTTAACTGGAAAGTACTGTAGAATTGTGGCTATGTGTGTGTGTGCTTGAAACGGAGAAATAAAGGTATAAAAAAGAGGTCTTTAATGATCTCTCTCACTGAGAACTGATAGCGTGGCTGTCTCTTTGTGTGCGTGCAACATGCCTATTTTATGCGTGTGTGGCCCCTGTCGTCAATACCACCCCGGTATAACATCAGCGTGGGCTCTTTAAAAATTGATACCCCCTGACAACACCTAATGGCCTGGGCCTGAGGCAGAGACACGCAGGAAGAGAGGCTGAGATTAAAGATGGAGGCGGTGGAATGAGAGGAGGGAGACAGAAAGAGAGAGACAGGTGGAGAAAGAGAGGAAAAAGAGAAAACCAGAGCCAGTCGTACAAATGATGCCATCAAGTGTTGTGGTGGCGGGCAGAGTGACACAGACGCACACAGTCTTGTCTCTTTCCTCCTTGCTGTCAAACAGACAGGCGGACGCAGCGCCGCTTGGCCTGCTGGGTCTGGGCCTGCTGCCATCCTAAAGGGAACAGCCAGAGCTGGCTTCAGTTTACCTCCTCCAACATTCACGCTCTTTCTTCCACCTTTGTCCCCTTGAAACACCTCATTCCCACGGTGGTCTTTTTAAACTTTTGTGGGATGGGAATCATCACTTTATATATTACCAGCTGAAAAATATAGAAGACAGCGGAGGGTCTCATGAATGTGGCGCGACGGTATGATTTTAAGGTCATATTGGGCTTTGTATGTCTTTATATCTACTGACTGCTTACTCTCTTTTTCCCACCTAATGCAGCGATACCAAATGCACTCCCCATTTAAATCCAATCACATAATTAATGATGCCTAAAGCCTTGTAGCCTATATAAGAAAAAGACAGCGGCTCTGTGTGTGTATGTGTGCACATGCCTGTGTGAATGCTGCTTTAAAAAGAATCTATGTGTGGCTGTAGGCCCCCTGGGAGGCAGTGTAGCCTAAGCCTGCACCAGCAGCAGCAGCAGCAGCAGCGGCAGCAGCAGCAGCAGCAGCAGCAGCAGCTCCTCTGTAGCCAGGCTCTAATTTAGAACAGACAAAATAAGGAAAAAAATAAAGCACTGCTTTTGGCAAACCCTGCCTGGCTTATATTTAGAACGGGCAGAGGGCCTTTTCATGCCTTTGGTTTCCTCCTCTTCCCCTTAACCCACACATATGCCGGGAGTGTGTGAGCGTATTTTCGTGTGTGTGTGTGTGTGTGTGTGTGTGTGTGTGTAGAGGAGGACCAGATGTGTAGCAGACTGGTGAAGAAAGCTGCTGTTAATGCAATTGCTGCTGAACTGTGTCACTGTGCCTGAAGGAAGAGCAGATTAAACATCACTACCCCATGGCCGCATGGTGTGTGCGCGTATATGTGAATGGAAGCGTGTGTGTGTGTGTGACCTCGAAATCATCTCGTGTCAGTAGAGAGAAACACCAGGTTTCACACTACAACACAATCCCTCTGCTCATAATAACACGCAGCCACAGTGACATCAGCTGGACTTTAATAGCAACGCCGCCACTAAAACCCGTTGCTTTCCCTCATCGATCAGAGAGCCTCGTGAGGTTTTCTCTTTTCATTAAAGTCTCTCCAGAAGGCGGGCAGGCAGGCCCGGCCGTAAAGTGTTAGCTTTGTAAAGGCAGTGAAGTCAGAGAGCGTGGTGGTTAGCTAAGCAAGGAGGCTGCAGTCATTGTTCGGTCAGATGCTAGCAGCGGGAGGGCGGCATTCATTCTCTATGACTCATGGCCTCTTGGAGCTCACAGCCTTACTGTACAGGCCCGGCTCATACAACTCACTGTTGAAAAAGATTATGTTTCTGAGGGACAGAAACAGTGAAAGGGAGAAGCAAATGTCGAAATAAGCGCACAGTAAAACTGGAGTACATGGAAGGTGTTCGTGCACAGAAGAGAAATGAGTGTGCCTGCAGTCGTGCCTGCAAACAGACACACTCAGGGTATTTTTTTTCTCTTCATGTTAACCTTAAAGAAGCGAGGACTAGCAAAATGTCCTCCCACTGGAGGATTTTGATCTCTTTATCCTTTGACATTTTATTAAACGTAACCAGATTATGCTAACTAGGCAATTACGCAACACAATTCGCACATTAATTAGCAAATGTTTCTACACCAATATGCTGGTCTTCATATAAAATATGAGTGATACTAAAACAGACTCATATCTTTAGGCATTACAGGAAAAGTGGTACCCAGTTCTCCCTCCAGGTCTGATGCAGGGTTTTGTTCATCCCAGGTGGTTAATGAGCTGACACGAGGAGTGGCAAATTAGCAATCAGGGAGGAACAAAAACCTGCAGGACACTGGCCCTCCTGGATCTAAAAGAGGTACTTAGGCATGAAGGAGTTAGAGTAGATTCAAGAACACTTTTTCCTTATTGAGATGAAAATATTTGTAGGAGCAGGGCGGTTTCTGGACATCCACTGCAGCCCCTGAGGGGGCTAATCTTTTCACAGCCAATAATTAAATGATATTTTAGTTTAACTCGACCTTATTCAGTTTCTGGTTTGTGTCAAGTCATTATCAACACACAGTATGTATATTAGTACCTTAACATGCATAGTGTAGTGTTGCTGTTATGACCTGTTATTCATATCCTTGTATTATTTAGTTTTTAAGTTAAGAGTAATTCTTATCACTTTCAGACTTTCACTTATGGTTGTTTTATGGTCAAACACTTATTTCAATTCATTTAATTCTTATGATTATTTATTATTTCCTTATAAAACTTTGATTTCTTTCCTTATTCAACTTACAGTGCACATTAGTGGAGTAAGACTTGACTTACCTGCCTCATGGCTTTACTTTGATGATTTCCTATACTATTTTGTGTAATATTTTGTTGATACCTGGGTATCAGCTTAGATCTTAGATAGTTTTGGCAGTAAGGTCCAGATAGGATTTATACAAACTGTCTTAAAGGTGTCTTAGAGGTGCAAAATGTTGCTGAAATAGAAGCGAAACGACCATTTTTGAAACATAAAGTAGCCATCGCTCACTGCAGCTTCCTGTCATATCAATAACTAAAACTGCTAACTGCTGTTTCTATGTGTTGTGGCTCAGCATTTTCATTCGATCACATTTTTAGAAGTGTTATTGGATATTATTACCTTTAACAGCCCTGTGTAGCAAGATTCTGAAAATTCTACTGTAGTCCGATTATCTGCTTCACAAGGGACAACACATGCTTCCAAATGGCCAAGAAGACAGATGACAGATGACCGTGTGACAACATGATGTCCCAAATACAGTGTACCATACACACAAAACCACTGAGTACCATGACAGGCTAGTTTTCACTAACCTGTCTAGATGAAAGGCAGCAATCTCAGCGTTGTGTCTCTCAAAGTCAGAGAAATAGAAGAAGTCTGGAGGGGTCTCCTGCTCCCGAGTCTGCCTGCAGGGACACAAGGGAAAAGGTACAGAGATAAGGTGTCATGCAAAGCCAAGGTTTCCACGATCAGCAATATGCAACATATTTTAAACAGCGTCGTAAGAGAAGAGTTCACTTCATACAGGAATTCAATATTACAGTACTTGCAACACATCGATATTGGTGCATGTGTTATTCTGACATCTTCCGCAGAATTTCACATTTCTAAAGACGTGTTACTTCACAGCAGGCCAGTCTGTGATAAAACACGCTGGTTTTACACCCTTGTACCTAATACTGCGAACAGCATTTGTGAGCAATAACCAAGACACAATAAAAGTGTCCTTGCCTCACAAAAAAAGCCCCTCGCGGAAGTGATTGTGGGTGTTTTGTGGGGTAACAAGGAGCGGCGACAATTCAAGGTCAAACACTTCCTCTTAAAGCGCCCACTCCTGCTCTCGATCTGTACCTATTTCTGTCCGGCTCTGATCCTTCCCCCAAAAATTGCTTTCCACACACATTCTGCCTTAAAGCTCTTACTGGAGGAAAAAGAAGCTCTAAAGGCTTAAATCTCAGAGCTGATGGAACATGGGCCAGGACAGGGCAGGACAGACCAGGCCGGGGTAAAAAACCAAAGTCAAAGGAGGTGTAGGTGAAAAGACTCCCTGAGATTTTAGTTATTTTTCCTTTTATGAACACTGCCGTCTCTTAGCTTTTTTATTTATTGACAACAGTAAATACTTTCCAGGAAGGCAGTTGAGTGTAATGATTTGGACTGCAGTCTCTGCCATTTTTTGCTTCAGCTAGTTGAGGGAGGATGAGAAGAATGGAAACTATCTTGGCAACTTCTTTCTCTCTCTCTATTCCCTCTGGATGCCTCTCTCTGTTTATTTCGCTCAAATCCTCTACAGTGTCTCACCTCCTCTGCTTCTCGCCTTCCCTCGCGCAGAACTGTTCTCTCCACTTTTCTGTGCATCCACGGCTTAATACTTCATATCTGTCTGCCTCTCTCTTTCTCCTTTCCTTCCATTCGTCGCTCCCTTCCTCAGCTGGCTGGCTGATTGTAACTCCACAGCTGCGTGGCTGACATATGCACCAGTCATTAACTCATCCAACATGGAGCCCAGAAACACAGTCGTCCACTAAAAATTCCCCAATTTCCTCTGCTCTTTATTGCTCTTGTTCTGTCTTTCTCTAATCTTTCTCCATCCTCTATCTCCCTGCAAGCGTTTGACAGACAGCCACATGCAGATGGCTGCTCATCCCTCGCTCCTGCGCGGCTGTTGAGGCTCTGTCAGTAAAGGCCGAGCGCTGTCTGTTGATTGTATCGCTCTCCTCTTCACAGATAGCCTTGCTTCAGGGACACAGCTCTCGCTCTACATCAAGGAAAAATGATGCAGACTTTGAATGCGGAGAGCAGTCTAGTCTATTTACACCAGTGCTGCTCAGCCCTGCTATAGGACAGTATCATTCAGTCCAGTACACAGAGTCAAACAGTGACAACTGTTTTGTAGATGGGGACAGTTGTGAAAAGTCAGGTGCTGAATTTATTTCCCGCCAAATGTCTTGGGCAGATAAGTCAGTGATGTCTTTTGGGGACGATAATGTATACAAGTTTGGGTTAAACTTGTGTTTTTTTTTTTTTGTAAAGTGAGTATGAGAAGATTAAATGTGAAATCCAATGAAATCCTTTGGTAGAATTACCAAACAGCATGTTTATGAAGCTCTCGATTCTCTATTGAGAAATGTTGACCTGTTTTTGTGTGTGTCTGGTTTGCAATTGTTCATTAATGGCAACTTTAATAAACATTTTGGGAAATACACTTATTCACTCTCTTGCCAAGCTTTAGACAAGTAGATCAATATTACACTCATGTTGGTGTACTAAATATGAAGCAATAGCCAGAAGCCAGTTAGCTTAGCTTAGCATAGAGATTGTCTGAAGGTTAAAAAAAACTTTCTCTCTAACCTCAAACACGCACACACTACAAGATATTATTAAGATTATTGTACCAGAGGGAACAATGCACCGATGTTTCTTACTTCAGGTTTTGTACATCTGAGATATGAGGTGTTAATTTATGAGTGAGCCAGGCTACCTGTTTCCAGTCTTTATGCTAAGCTAAGATATCCGGCTGAGTCACTGTAGCTTCATATTTAGACATGAGAATGGTATCAATCTTCTCATCTAACTCTCGGCAAGGAAGCAAAGAAGCATATTTCCCCAAATCAGCACATTGTGTCTGATTCTATGATTTCGAAACCCACAGGATGATATAACAGATAAACTGCCATCAAAAATGGGGTTAGTACATTTTTCATATGAAAACCATCCCTTAGCATCTGAGCAGGAAAGTTGACTGCACCACAGGATCATGTACAGTCAAAGAAAGATCATCTAGACACTACAGACAAATTGTCTGATAGTGGAGTTCTAACTTGCCAGTGTTTCAAGACTGTGCTGTCCGTGCAGGAGCGTAGCCATGGAGATCTCTTGGAGGATAAGCATGAGCAAACATACTGGTGAAATGATTCATGGTCATTCAGCCTTAAAGAAATCCACAAGCATACTTCACATATTCCTGCTACGCTGCTGTCTCCATAGGGGAAGATACCACAATATGCTGCTTTATTCATGCTTCTATTCTTGAACTCCGATGACATGTGTGAGGTGCACATGTTTTGTGTCAGTGCTTTTCCACAAGAATGTGAATAATAATATGAGTGAGCAGGATGTGAATACAAGCCTGAGACAAATCTCTCTGCCTGCGCCTTGGCTTGAGATGTGCACTGATGTGAATGCGAGCCAGGAAGCAGGAAGGCTGGATAATTACCGTGATCCACATCAAATTCAAATGTCAATAAAGTTATTTAGAGCATGGCATGACGCCCCCCCCCCCACTGACCCGGAGAGAGGACAACTGAAAAGAGGGAAGAATAAAAGAGAGAAGAAAAGGTAAAATGTGACAAAGGCGCTGGAGTCAAACAGAGAGAATAACCACAGACAAACTACAGCACAGTAGATGTCTGTGAGTGTTCTTTGAACTAACAAACATGCAGTTACGTAACATTACGTTTGAATCCTCTTACAGCAGCACCTGTGTTCAGGCACCTGTGTTCTGAGCGTGCTCTGATCAAGCAAACCATTAGGGGCGTGTTGTTACGAGGACGCTGTGCCGTCAACGTAAGGCAGAGGAAACACAAAAAAATGCGACCACGTGATAAAGTCTTGGCGTGGGCTCTATAAATGTTTGAGTACACAGTGCACACTGAGCTCGGAGAAAACAGAGCGGAGGGCAGAGATGTTGGTTGCTCAAGAGCTACTCGTCCCTTTCACTTTGGACTGCCTGCTTGGGCTTAACCTTTAAAATATTTACCAGTCCACAGGGGATTCACGCCGAATGATAAGTAGATATTTTGCACTAAGCTGCCAGGAAAAGCATACATTTCTTTTCCTCTTCAGTGAGGAATAGTCAAACTGCCAAATGATGTTCTGTAAAGACAAATAAAATGTATATTCTTTATGTAGGATTACATCTACACCGACATCAGATCTTTTATCATCGGCAGCAGGTGAGACATACTGAGCCGAGCATGCCCAGTGTGACCCCGGCACGGCTGTAAACACATAGTTTACACTGGGTGGCCAGACAGTTTCTTGGCTGAGCTTCCAGCTCCGATGGGGCCCCAGCAGCCAGTGGGGCAGCGGAGGTCTAGCAGCAAACACACAGCAGTGCGAGAGCATAAAGGTGAACGAGAGCGCTGCATCTGGAAAATCTACCTGTGCATACTGTAGCTTACCTCTGAGACACCAGGAGGAGAGAGAGAGAGGAAGAAGGAGGGAAAATAAGGAAGAGGCATTTCCTTTTGTACTGTTATCGACATTAAGTAAAGGCAAAATAAAAATACGCTACATTTGTTTGTCGAAGTTCCTGCTGTCAGTGATCAGTTGGAAGTGAAATGTGCACTCCTACACAGCAGTCCTTCTCTGTCAGTACAGAGAAAAATCAACATTAGATATCTTGTCCCTTTGGTATAAAACATTGCAGACTGACCAGGATGATCTGTAGCATGAGTCTGCCGTGTGCAAGAACTTTCACAAATTTTAAAAAATGTCCTCCTCCTCTGCCTCATCTGGACATTTCAGTTGAACATTTTTGGGTGCTCACACACCAAAAATCAATGTTTTCCTTTCTGTAAGACACCAGCATTTCACTCCAGCTGCTACAAGTCATTCATTATGAAGAATCCAAAAGCTGTGACAGCTCAACATTGTGCACAAAGCGTTTCAGTGTGAATCCCTTCCACACAACTGCAAACTTCATTTTCTTTCATGTTTCTTGTGGTCCAACCTGCTCACTTTGGAATAATCCTCGCTCGTGCCCCAGTATTCTGTTTCATCTAATCTTATCCAAGGTTAGGTATAATTTTAGTTGGTGTCACCACATTAGCACACAGCATTAGGGCATAATGTAGCATGGAGAGGGTGTTTTATCTAGTTTCAAAGTCAAACTGCCAATCGATCAGCATATAAGCTTATAGCTACAGTATGGTGGCAGGCCACAGTGCAGAGGGGAAGCAGAGCGCAGCAGTAAAAAGATATGCTGTAAAATATAAAAGGACAAGGGCATCTTCCAGCCCCAGCGGGTTCCCACCAAAGGGCTGACTCCACACACTTGTCACACATCATCCGTCAAACCCACGGGCATGGCATAGTGCGCGCACGCTCACACAAATCTTACACACTTGCACACACAAACATAGAGCCATACTGTACTGTACACACACACACACACACAGAAGAGGGGACCGTTTATTCCAAAACCTCAAGAGGGGGGTGTTGAGCTGCGAGGAGACAGGTGAGCTTTAAATGCATGAGAGGGTAAGATAGCAAATCCTGTCTATGGGTCACAAAAAAAAAAAAAAAAAAAAAAAAATCACCACCATAGGGAGAGTGGAGATGAGAGGAGGCGGTACATTGTTTTATCTCAAGCATAACGCCTGTGAAGGCTGACCTTTTGAGCAATGACATTTGATAAAGTGAGGACAAAAAGCCGTTTGCCGGCATATGAGACAGGCGTACCTGTGCCTTTGCATCTGACGATACATGTTACTATTTACTGGTGTTGCTGCTGTATCCCTCCACTGTAATTTAATGTCTGCGGGGAGGATTTGGTGGCTATTAAGAATGAGTAAGTGCTTGGTTAGTGGTGGAGATGACATTTTGTGTATGTGAGTGAACGGATGTACAGAGAAAGAAAGAGTGACAGAGAGAGAGAAAGAAGAAACAAAAGAAAGAAGGAAGGAAGAAAAGAAAGAAGGGAACAGGAAATGAAAGAAGGAAAGAAGGAATGAAAGAAAGAAAGAAGGAAAGAAGGAAGGAAGGAAAGAAGAAAAGAAGGAAAGAAAGAAGGAAAGAAGAAAGGGAAGTAGGAAGGAAGGAAAAAAAGGAGGAAGGAAAGAAGAAAAAAGGAAGGAAGAGGGAAGAATACAAGGAAGGAAGGGAACAAGGAAGGAAGGAAAGAAAGAAGAGAGGAAAGAAAGAAAGAAAGATGGAAACAAAAAGGAGGAAGGAAGGAAACATGGAAAGAAAGAATGAATGAAGGAAGAAGGAAACAAGAAAAGAAAGAAGGAAACCAGGAAGGAAGGAAGGAAATATGAAAGGAAAGAAGGAAACAAGGAAGGGCGGAAGGAAGGACAAAAAGAAATATGTAGTATCCTTACATATGATATGTTGTGTTTTTTTCTGTAAGGAAGGAGTGAGAGAATGAAGGAAAGAAAGAAAGAAAGAAAAGAGAGAGAGAAGGAAACAAAAACAGAAGGAATTAAGGAAGGAAGGAAAGAAGGAAGGATGTAGTAACTTTTCTTATCATACCAACAAGTTGCTTCTTTAAGGAAGTAGAGGAGGAAGAAAGGAAAATGGAAAGAAGGAAAGAAAGAAAAAAGTGAAGAAAGGTGTCATATCATATCAATTAGACTGTTCTTTAAAGTTGGATATCAGCGTCATTTTATCTGCTGCTAATATAATGGAAGCTCCTCTCTGACCACTGCAACATTAAACCACTACGTTAAAACCTGCCTTAGAGTTTTTTTTTATTTACTCATTTAAAAGCTTATGACAAAGTAATTCTCCATTAAAAGGTTTAATATGTCCTCTACTATTGAAGTCAATAGAGTTGTTTCAGAGGCTTTTCCACACTGACAATTAAAATAATCTAAAGGAAACAATACTTAAATATATATTAAATATATGTTCTACCATAAAAATAGTCAAATGATTACAATCTAAATGTATCGGCCTTCAAAATGTCATAAAGTCAAACCGAAGTATAATGAGTTGCGTAGTAAAAATTTCACTCAAGGATTTTTAGCTAGCACACCACAAACACCCAAGGGCTCTTTAATAACCTTCACACCGTGATCCAGGTGTCTGTGTGTGTGTGTGTGTGTGTCTTGTCTTTGCGTGTGATTTGGGTTATGTGTGTGTCGCAGTTTCGAAGTGTGATGGCTGTCATAGTTCCCCAGGCGCTGCAGTGCTCTTCCTCCTTCTCCTCCTCCTTTACTCCCTTACTCCTTCAGATCCCGGGCCTGACATACAGAGAGACAGCTGTTTCCTTCCAGCAAAGCTCTCTCTCTCTCTCTCTGACACATTGACACACACACATTATATCGGTAGGTGCACACACACACACACACACACACACACGAGTTGAAAAAACAGATTAGGATAGAAGGAACAGGAGAGAGCCACAAATAAGCATATACGGGCTAAAAGAGAGACACACACTCTCACACACACTGGCAAAGGATGAAAGTATGGAGACAACTGGAGTAACACACACTCGTTGCAAAAATCACCGTTACAGCCTGACTCCTATCTAGAAAATCAGCTATTCTCCACAGCAAACAGCTACGTATTCATGCTCCTATAAATGCAATTCATAGACATACCCATGATTCACATACATCACAATGAGCATGAATAAAGATAATGTCAATAAAATGAATTATGCAATAGAGATGATTTTAAAATATCCTGTTTTAAGTTTAGCCTCTGCCTCCTCGGGGCCAACACTATGTAAATGCAGCCATGCTGAATAAATAGCCAACGCCTTCACAAGACAACAGACTCTGCTTTTTTTCTATCTGGAGCCACTTCAAAGAGGCCTGCGCTTCAGCAAAGAATAGTCCTAAATGAAAATCACTGAGCAAAACACAGCTATTAGAGGTTTAGTGCGTGGCAAGACACCATGAAGAGTGTTAGCTGTGAGAGGAGGAGGAGGAGGAGGAGGAGGAGGAGGAGGAGAAGGAGGAGGAGGAGGAGGAGGGAGACGCTGGAAGAAGGATGTGCAACTAGATTGTTATTGAGAGGCTTTTTAGATGACGGCAGGAGACAAGGGACAAAGGGGTGAAATGTGTGTGCCATTAGTTTAAGTCTACATGGATGTGCATTGTCATTCTGAGCATTAATCCTTCAAAGAGAGACATGCATACATGCATATAAACACACACAGACAGAGGCGTCAATGAAAGTGTTTTTAATTAGCCTTAATAATATAGTATATCAACAAAAGTCCCTTTACTGTATGTATTTATTCATATTTAAAGGGGACATATTAGGCACATTTCCAGGCCTATATTTTTATTCTGGTGCTCTACTAGAAAATCTTTGCGTGATTCACAGTTCAAAAAAACTCCTTATTTATCTTATACTGACCCTTTTGCAGCCCCTCGGTTCAGCCTCTGTGTGAAACAGGTCATTATAGCTCCCCCCTCTCGATTAGCCTCCTCTGTTCTGATTAGCCAGCTCTTGGAAGCTGTCCCTCAGCAGGCGACATCAACAAACCATGAAACAAACTAAAGTAGTAGGGTTTTACCACTTTTTCTTGTTCTTTACTCGAAATGTCAACTTCTCAAATACATCCGTACATGTTTGAGCCGAAGTCTGCCCTGAAATATGAGAGTGGACAACGCAGACAACACATGGAAGAACCTTAGCAACAACCTTAAGAAGCAAGGCTATGGAGCGGACGGCCGTTTATGGGCATGTGTGACGAGCTGACGTCAGCAAGGTAGAAAAAAACGTTGCAAACGAAGCGTTCAGAGCAGGTTGAAGCACCGGCTTTTGACTAGCAGGGAGTATTTCTACATACGTTTTGGAACTTTGACCATAGTTATATAGTTTGTCAGTCAATTATAGTTCTAGTCATAAACATAGAAGGCAAAGCAGATAATTACTGGTAACAACTTGGTTTGGTGTGAACAAAAAAATTGACTGCATGACACCCCTGCACACAGACACATACAAAAACATACCTATCTTCCACACGTACACACGATAAAATCCCAGGCCTCTCCCACTCCTGCTGCCTGAGCTGTTGTCATGTCATCCTGTAAATATCCTGGGCAGATAAACAGGCCATAAAGATGAAGCCATCATCTCAACATAATCTGAGACAGATATACCGCTGCCTCTGACAGCCGGCTCGACCTCCTTATCTGTACAGGATGCCGCCTCCTCCCAACAGTACACGTCCTAATACAGCACCTCCTCTCATCTCAACACCTCTATCCTCCTTACTGTCTCTGTAAGTCTTTCTTTATTAGAAAAAAAACATCAAGCCTACTACCTCTGTCTGTCTGTGCTCTCTCTCTCCATCTGGTTCACCCACTCAGAAAAAATATTCCGAGCCTCTTGATCTTTTACTTTCTTTGTTTCAGTTCAAGCAACGTAAGAAATATATTTTTCGTGGTTTGACTGGGCGAATACGCAGGCGGCATGGGAGAAGACAACCAGCAAGTTGTCCTTCCAGTGCTGGAATATTCTTAGGAAATCATCCAATCATTTCTTATTTCGTTTCAAATGCATCAAAGCCAGCAGGAAATCAGGAAGGGCTCCAAGTTAATTAAATTGCCTTTGATTAAAAATTGAGCTTGGGAATGCAATTAAGCATTGCAAAAAGCCATCCCCTTACACCTTGAAGGTGAAGTGGAAGGGGTGGAGAGATTAAGACAGGGATGGATGGATACTTCAAAGTCAAGTGTGGAGTGGCAAAAATGCTTTGAAAGGTTTGAAAGGACAAAAATAAATACATCAATGTCATCCAAACTAATAGCTAGATAGCTAGAAAGTTAGATAGATAGATAGATAGATAGATAGATAGATAGGTAGAGTAGAAGAAATCCCATTTTCTATGCACCAAACCAAGCAATGAAACATGAAGGCATGACAAACGTGCAGAAGATTTAAACTGAATCTCTTCACAGAAATGTAAACATGCATACATTGAATTCCCAAGAGGACAACCAAACTGTTTTCTAATCTCCATTTCTAAAGCAGAGGTGGATTACACATGTGTGTGTCTTGGTGAGTGGGAAGGGGAGATGATGAATTTCCCCATACGGCATAAAAGATCATCCTTAATCTTCACCATTCATTCAGCTTTCGAAAGAATCACATCAATGAAGCGGTGCCACCGTCAGTCGGCTCACACGGTGCTGCTCGAGTGTCTAGCATGCAGGGCCACATATTGGCCAAATAATCACATTACGCTGTGCAACTGTATGGACTGCGAATGTAAAGAGAATTGAATTGTGCCTTTGAAATATGTATTGTGATACATAGGTACAACTACTTCTACAGAATCTCTTGTTCAGGGCTAAAAGATGTGTTCTGGGGAGAAAATTAGATAACACTTCTGATTTGCACAGTTTGAATAAATAAGAGGTTTTCACTCTGATTTTGTAGGTCAAGGGTTCTGCAGTGCAGCTAGCTCAAAAGACCATTTCAACCCCCAATTGCTTTTAGGAAACAGTGACTGACACAGCATACCTTTTCTAAAAATTTGGAATTTATAGAAGGTAAATAATATACTGTATCAATATTTTGATTGTTTGAACAAACATGCTGTTACACCCAGTATATAGGAAAATAGATTTAAACAAGACTGAGAGCCTTGCAAGTGGCTTTGTGAGGCTGAATTTAGCTTGCTAAATGTTAGCATTTTCACATTGACAGTGCTTACATGCTGATGTTTAGTGGGTATCATGTTTACGATGTTCACCATCTTACTTTAGCATGTTAGCTTGCTAACCTGCTAAGTAGGACTAAAAACATTCTATTTTGACCTGATGATGGCGCTAGATGAAAAGTTAAGGGATCACCAAAGGGATAACAATTCATCCTGTGGGCAACCTGAATGTGTGTGCTAAATTTCATTGCAAACTATCCAACTGTTGTTGAGATATTTCAGTCGTGACCATAGTGGTGGACCGCTAGCGTGGCTAAAAATGGCCTAGCACTTATCTAAAGTACGTAATAAAAGGAAATTGTAGATTGGACTATAGTTGAACTGCAATAGAACAAAGTTAACGTAAGTCAAAGTTTGATTACTTCTTTCTGCAATTTGTGACAATAACCGCCAACCAAAATCTCTTAAATGTTCCTAAATGAAATTATGCTATGGTTGCAGCTGTAATAATAACAATTACAGATGACTGATCATTACTGCAGTTGAAAAGGAAGTAAGTAAGGCGTTTCTATAATGCAGACCTTTGCTTAAACAAGCTTTTCTCTGAGGCAGAAACAATTTAATTGGCTCAGTTAAACCTCAATTGGGGGGAGAAAGCAGCTACTGTATTATTATAAAGCCCCACTCTCTTGATGAACGCTAGCCATTTTGATCAGGGTTATTTATTTGCCATTGAGGCCTGCCAGCTAGCAATCGGTGGTTTTGGCTCTGCCCATTTAGGTTTAACTCAAGCACTGAGATTGTATCTGCCTCCCTCTGCCTCTGAGAACTGTTCAATTAATTTAAAGTCCTAACCTGCTGCTATAACATTCATCCTCGTCATGCACACAATAAACAATCATGGTTGAAGATAGACAGTCGATGCGTCATCATCATCACATTCAATTATCCATATCTGTAATTGCTGCATATTTGACTTCATTGGAAGTGCTTCAAGTGCCCGTTTGTAAAAATAGCCTCTGTTCAGAATGAGAATCTCCACTGGATGATTAGGGGACAGGCTCGGCTAAGACTGATTGCTGTGGCCTTTTCAGAGCTATTCTGGCTCTGCTGAGTGTGTGCCTTCCACTCAACATTGATCTATCGACCCACAGTCCAGTAAAACCTCGCTCAGACCAAAAGGTGAATCTCATTTCTAAACACACACATACACACACACTGGCATACGCACAACAATCACACACAGGCACACACAAACCCATGCATACACACACACAAACACACAGACACAGACTAACAAGCATGTTGATTTTTGATGACAAGATTGATGTAGCCTCTCTGAATTCTCCTTGCGTCAACAATAGCCAGCCACTCTAGCCTCCAGTGTATGTGTGTGTGTGTGTGTGTGTGGTCGTGCGCCATTGAGCAGCCTTTGCAGGCTTTGTGACAGCGTTGCAATCACTACAGTGTAATTGGAATTGAGCAGCCCATCCATGTAACTGTGCGGCTCGGCAGGTAGGGTTAAGAAAACGATTGCTATTGTCCGCCATAATGAGATGCAGCTTGATGCCTCGGGGTTAAAGGTGAGCTATAGACACGGAATAACCAAGATGCACTGCTGTTTCCTAATGTCCCTCATCTTATAAGAACAGACAAAAAAAAAATGCTTACGATATTTTCCTCCATATCAAACTGGATTTCTAAATAATTCCTTTTCAAATACATTCATTATGACGCGCTTGAACATTTTTAAGATGAATAATTGAAGGAATCTCATTAAGAAATGCGGCTATAAAAAGAGAGGAATCAGTTTCTTAAGTCTTTCTGAAAGCCATCTTGAGTGTGCTCAACACTCGACTGCACTTTTCTCCATCGTCTGTAAACTCCCTCACGTACACCGAGCTTTCCTCGCCAGTGTGCAGCAACAAAAGCGTATGGCCCCGGCCTCAATGTAACTACATACAGAGCTGCTTCTTTACAGCTCTATCATGGCCGTCCTTTCTCTCACTTTATGTCTGCATTCCAGCCTGTATTTTTCTCTCTCTCTCCCCTCGAGGCAGTCAGCTGCTTTTATAGCTCTCTATTTACAGTGAACAACAGTGTCCAGGACCGTAAGGTCTTCACTGGACACTTTGTTGTCATATATTTATTCATATGGCCAGATGCAGTGCTCAGATGTGTCCAGTGTGTTTTCTAAGACTTCTTTGTTTGCGTTCTATGTTTATCTAACCTGCATTTAATGCAAAATGAATATTCAAATTGTCCCAATATCATGATCCTTAATGGGATGTTTGTTGTGCAAGTTCACTGCAGGCAGTTTGCCTATCAGGCTGCACTTTGCACTTTCTCACAACAGACAAGCTAGTCCTCCAACTCCAACTGTCTTGTTGGAAGTGTCATAGCAGTTTTTTGACAGAACTTGGCATTTAATATATTTCAACAACTTGCCTTACCGGACCACTGTTTTAAAATACGGCATTTTTTAATTTAATGACACAATGTGATAAAAAAAATACATTTTCCAAATTATAACCATGTGTCCCTGTGTTGATTGTGTAGTTATCTCTTCTGATATGCCAAATATATGTGTGTATGAGTATTTTTATATTACCAGTTAGCTTGTGTATTGTAGAAGCTAGCAGAGCAAAATCATGGGTTGGAGATTTTAAGAATTCTTACCAAAGAATGTGGTTGAGGTCTATTTAAGTCCTTACTCCCTCATTATCTGTCCATATCCACTAACCCCACCCACTTTGGAGGGATCCAATCAAATCAGAGGAATTAGATTTTTGGCACTATATTGTTGAATCTTACTTTTGACACTGATTGGCCTGAAGAGGACTCCCAGTTAAGATTTTACAGTTTTAGTCAGTTTCTTAAAGCCAACTGTCACACCAGGGGTGAATTTTGGTTCAAAACTTTGAAGGATCTTGTTGCTGACTGGCTCAAGGATGCTATGTTATTTATGTCCACATGTTTCATTTCGAAATCATTTACAATGAATTTACAAACCAGACACAATACTGCCCTATATACAGTACAAAAAAAACTATGCAGCACGTGACTGTTATCTCCCAGCGCACAACTCCTATCATTGCTCTCCTGCTCACAAAACGTTCACCTGCTCGCTCACGAGTGTTTGGTTTTTTTGGCAGTAAGGGGGCGGACCCAGTCACCATTCTATCCCTAAATATAATTGGTTGAGCAGGTCCGCCATCTTGGACAGCTAGGGACAAACCCCATAGACCAGTTCTACAGGAAAAGTGCCCTGAGATAACTTCTGTTGTGATTTGGCGCTTTATAAATTGACTTGGCTTTATGCAAACTCTTACACAGAGCTATGTACTTGAATGTGTTTGTCTGAGCTCTGTCTTTTGTTTCTTCCATCATTGACATTCATTTGATAAAACACTGGTCATTTGTTTTTGTTTTTTTACTTAGATCCTGTAGTTGTTTGTTTTGCTAGAATGTCAGTGTAGGCATAGATATTGAATTCATTGAGATAAAACAGAAATAGTATTTCAACAAGCATTCTGATTGTATCATATGACATTTTCACAGCATATGAGTTATTACATAAAATGTTTGGTTCATGTTCAAATGATGACATTGCCTTTATACCTGTTGTTGTGGCCTTTGCTCAACCAGTATGTTATCTCTCTCCCTGTCTGTGGCCTATGAACCAATTGATAGGTGCAAGTTTATGTATGTGTGTACTCTGTCTCACACACACACACACACACACACACACACACAGAGGACCAATTTGAGTTTTAGACCTGTGCGTTACTGTCTGTGTGAGGATCAATTAGAGTTTTAGATCTGTGTGTATGGTAAAGTAGCCATATTGAAATTAATCCCCAGGTAACAGTAATGTTATGGATTGCATGTAGGAACAGAGTAATTCACTCAGTGTGTGTGTGTGTGTGTGTGTGTGTGTGTGTGACAGAGTACGCACACATACATAAACTTGCCCCTATCAATACGTTCATAGGCCACACATAGGGAGAGATAACACAATGGTTAAGCAGAGGCCATTACAACAGGTATAAAGGCATTGTGAGTATCATTTGTAACACCACTACAAAATGTCAAAGCTACAAACAGCGAGGAAAATTACTTTAATGGCTATTCTGTATAGTTGTGGTAATGTGGGCAATAGCGTATATTTTTTTCAGAGTGAATGCTCAAGCACATACTGAAAGTTTGCATACTTTCATTTTTTTAACACTACTTTTATCTCATTTGCATGGATCTCATCTGCGCTCGCGGATTTGGGCAGAGACGTGCCGTCATAGTGCTGGGATCACATGAAATATGATATAAAATTGTTTAAAGCAAATGGGGTGAACAGGAGAAACTCTCTGTCACACACAGAGAAGCGCCTGAGATGAAACCCAAACCAATTCCCTTTTTTTCCTCCTTGAACAACAATTATTGCTAATTATCAGCTGCTCCGCTCTCCTCAGCTCCTGCCCTTAGCACTCGAAGCACGTTGCACACATCCATTCGTTCACTTCTCAGGCCATTTTTCACTGGCTTCTATCTCCCTTCCCCTCCGCACACGCAGCCTTCATCTGCCTGTAACCAAAACAGCACAGGAGGATGCTGGGGTGTCGCCGAGCCTGATGGGACAGCACGAGCTCTGGTGCTTTTCATTATTCATGCCCGCCCTGCTCCTCGCCGCCGTTTTCCCTTCTTCCTTCCCCCCAATCCCCTCATCTGCCCTTTTGCTCTCGCAGCATGAGATGGATTTATTAGAAGGTATTACCAAGAAGGCCCGCCGTTTCTGTGCTCACATCCTGATGGACGCAATGCAGGACGGAGAGGAGAGGAGGAGGAGGGGGAACAGACAAGGGAGGAAGAAAACACGGGAGGCAACACAGGTAACTCAACAGCAACATTCATGAGACAGGAATATGTTCTTTAAAATATATTTTTTATCATCTGTGTCCGCAACAAGACACGCAAAAATGTTTTAATAATTCTGTGTGGCCTTACTGAAGCTGTGTTTTGTATTAACATGAGTATCAGCCTGTGTTCTCATCTCTCTGCTCTCTGAGCTGCTCGACCTGCCCTCTCTTTCTTTCCCCTCTGACATTCAGTCCATCATCCAGTGCGTCTGTCTGTCCTTGATTCTGTCTCTTACTGTTCATATAAAGTGAACAGGCCTGCCACGAAAGCCTCACGGGAGCGGTTGCTTAATGGGCTGCGTTCGTCATCGCGTTGCATCATAGGAGTGAAGGCCCGAGCCCCAGACTATACAAACAACAGACACACTTTACAGTAACATTCTTCTGTGGATGGCCGGATACACTGGTTGACTTTTGTAAATCTAGGCAGATGACCAAGTCAGAATATCTCCATGCCAAAGACTGCTCAGTCCAGATTATGGCTCTCTGTCTGACACAGCTTAATGGCACAAACACACACTGCAGATGGGCACGGGCAATATTAATCTTCCTTTGAGAGAGTGGCCCAGTCACAACCTACACACACACACACACACACACACACACACACACACACACAGACACAAAAGCACACACACACACAAAAGCACACACATATAAAAAGCACACACAAGCACTAGCACATATTCCCTGAGGCAGCAGAGACGAGTCAGTGTGATTACGTGTGTCACAGTGTGTGCATGTGTATGCATGTTGTACGGATGTGCTAGTGCGTTTGCATATTTGTCACTAGGTTTGCTCATTTATGTGTGCGCAAGTGCCTTTTACTGACACACACACACACACACACACTCATAAGATGCTATATCGTGCCATTTGTGGCATCAGAAACAGAGCATGAAAGCCCCGACAAAGACATGGGCCCTTCCTAAGCTCATCAAGCGTCTCTCAGAGCTGATAGACTGGAGCTTACTGTAGCAGCATCAGTAGCTGCTAGAGGCTACACTACTGAGAACAAAGCCAAGGCTCTTTGAAACATCGTACAGGCCAGCGCCATCCAAACCCCAGAAGAACCTCTCCATCTCGCCACTCATTGTGCCGCGGGCTTATCAGGCGGCTCCTGAATAGGACGCGCTAATAGAATTATGAGGAGGGAATGAAAGGAGAAGAGAATGGCGGCGATGTTTCTGTTGAGATCGGATTCATTTCCAGAGGAGGCAACGGCCTCGTGGACATATGTTGTAGCCATTGTGCAGGCTCCAGTCAATAAGGCCATGCCTGACACTAAATGAACTCACAGGCACAGAGTAAGGGCACCCGGGGGAAGCACATCCACATCTGTGATTGGGGAGCAGCCAAGAGAAAGAGAAAGAGAGAGAGAGAGATGTGAACCGCAGGCAATGCTATTTCCAGTGATGCTGAGTGAGCAGGTGGGAAAGTAGAATTTCAAATCGTACACACACACACACACACACATGTTCATCTTCACGCTGTGAAGTGTACAGTGATGCATGTGAAGAGTGTCTGTGTGTCCCCAGGAGAGAGGCTGAGGCCAGAGCAGTCGGACTATCTGGAAACAGCTGGACATGGCCGCTCAACACTGGTACGCAGCGAAGGGCCTCACACGGGGTCAATCCGCTCAGCAGCGTGACACAATGTGGTTTAATGGTTTATAATGCACTAGGGTCCTGTCGCACGTTATTAACTCTGTCATAAAGTGCTCGAGGTCATTTAAAATACATTTACAGACCTTGTATGGTTTAAAAAATGTCTGTTTCTTAAATGTGTTTTGATTCAAAATATGCATAAAGAAATTCCATTATAAAAAGTCTATTTAAGAAAACACTATAAGTGCAAAAAAGATCACTTATTTGTTATTATCATACAAATTTTAGTGTAAAATGAGAATGCTCAAATACCGCTCCTCACAAAATGACAGCTGGCATGGAAATTACACTCACACTTACAAAAGAAGTCTTCACAGCAGGTTCGGACATCTTTGATGAGTCCAGCTTCCACCCTACAAAGGGCTCACTTACTGCTATTGAGAGGACAGCTTTGTGTTTTGCTCCTCAGTTTTATTTATCAGTCCTGTGAGAAGATTTCCCACAAGCATCATTAATTTGGGCAAATAAGCCAAATTACAGCGTCTCAATTAGGGGGGGGGGACAGCATGTTCCTCTCCATTATAGCCATCATTTTATTTTTACTCAAAAATTATGTCTAGTGGAATTTCAAGATATGCTATTTTTTTTTTTTACAAAAGGGATTGAGCAAAAATAATTTTACTTGTATTGACTTTTATGTATTCCTTTAAATTTTATCCTTTAACACTAGAGTCTGTCTATTGTAAAAGCAACTTGGTAGTTTGTATGTAAGCATGTCTGCATGTGCAGGAAGGGCCGGTACAGGCTGCCATGCTGCTCTTATATTACTCAGGTTGGCACACAAATGGCTCCATTGGGCTGTGTACCGGATGGAGAACAACATGTCTGCACTTTGAGCACATGATCAGGTTTTATATGACGCACCAAAGCTCTTGGGGGAACGCATATTGCAAATTGGGAATTTAGTTACAAACATTTCAAGGAGCCAGAGCCTCTATGGAAGCAGAACTAATCTCATTGGCTGAGATAAAACTCAGTGGGCAGAGCTAAAGTATTGCAGTGTTTTAGTTGCAAAATTGCACCACTAATTTGAGTGGCATTAGAGTGGTGATAATTTCATTCATTCATGACACGGTACTCATGTAGGGCTGCGATTAATCGTTTCTTCTATTTAACATCAGGAAATGGTGAAAAATGTAGTCTAAGACTCAAGTCCAATGTATGACCAAGAATAGCAGTGAATTCTCACATTTGAGAATCTGGAACCATCAAATGTTTTTGCATTTTTGCTTGAAAAATGATTTACATTTACAATTAATCAATTATCAAAATATTTGATGATTAATCAATAAATCGACTCTCCATTCATGACTTTGGAGGATCAGAAAAAATTCAAGAGAACCAAAATACATCACTAAAAGGCAGATGAGAATATTCACTCCGCTCATTGGTTAGTTGAGGCAGGGATAAGAACATAAACACAGCAAGAAGGTCCTGAAGAAGGTCCTCCAGCCAAATGCAACATACTCACATTGCACTAGTCCAGGTTGGATCTTGAGTCACTCTCCGGCTATGCTGTTGATTTCACTCATCCACATCCCAGTATGCAAATCATAGTATGCCGACGTGTGCCATTTAGCTCAAACTTGCAGAGTACGCCTTGTAGTTAGGTCGAATCGATGAGAAATGAACCGCTCCAGATTAGTTTTGGACCACTTCTTCAAATGGTCTCGGTTGTTTTGGTCCGCACCCAAGTACAATTGCTGCCGTAGTTTGGTTAACCTAGGCTAACTAGCTAGCTTATAATTCAGTATGACTAAATTGTACTGTTGGTGCTTATCAGGTAAGTGGCCACCAGCATGGCTACAAGTTGAAGCCAATGCAGTACAACTAGATACTGAGTCCAAAAATGTTCATATTCCAAGTGGATCCATTCAAAAAGTACCAACTTCTCTCTTGAAATACAAAGTTAACATTTTATTTGTATGAGGCATTAGGGCCTCAATAGATACCTCCACTATCATTCCATGTGTCTTGACTTGTAACAAAGAGGGTTAGAGTATGAATGCAGGTACAAAGACTTATAAAGACGAACATTATTTTCCCAGACTCTCAACACAATTCTCATGCATTTTACTCCACCTCTGCTTTTAATATCTTGGTAACATTACACCATGTCTTGAAACAGGTACAACTACATGTAGCTGCCACACACAATGTGAAGCTTCATGCCATGCATCTCTGCTGCTCAAACAGCCAGCCCCAACAGCAGACGATACTAAAATGTAGTAAAAAACAGCACCCTTCTGAGTCTAGAAGGCTGAAGAAGGACAAAGATGATAGCAAAGATCCTGTAACCTCCCTAACAACTAGTCACAAGCCTCTTCAATCATTACCCAGATATACTGATGTAAGACATGTGCTTGGAGGTATGTGAGAATAATGTATGTATGCCCCCCAGATCCTTTGTGTTTGCTCCAAATGGCATGGTAAGTATGGCCTGGCTACAAGTAGATGCCATCAGATTGCCTTTGATTGGGACTGAAGTCATCCCTCTCCTCTTCTTGACTTTCATGTTGGCTACATTAGTGACAGGAGAGTAATCAAAGCTGCCATTAATGCCTGGCCATTTCCTCTGCCCTTGTCAGGCAGGCCCACAGGGCAGGACTGTGCTTCCACTGGACTGGAGTACAGAGTGGAGGAAAAAAAACTGCTAAAATCACCCAGCTAATGGATTTTCCTCATTTCCTGTGGCTTTGGACTTGAAAGAAAGAAAAAAAAGTGTCAATTTAGAGACAAAAGAGGGCTATCTTTTAATCACCATAAACTGATATCAGGTAAATCTTAAACCATGGCTGACCTGTTCTTAATGTACAAAACTGAGATACAGAAAAAATCTACAGTATACTGAATTCAAATTGTCTGAGGTGTTAATTTTTTCTTTTCTGTAGTATCAAGAACAACAAAACTGCTATCAAAAAACATATAAAACATAAAAATGTGCAAATGACTACTTTGACATTTTGGGAAAAATGTATTTTCTGTCTTGCCGAGAGTTAGATGAGAGCATGGATACCACTCTCATGTGCATAGGCTAAATATGTAGCTCAGGGCTGCGAGGTTTTGACTTCAGCGTGGAGTGAGACTTATTACACATATTTTTCTTCAAAATATATGATAAGAAAGATCAGTGCTCCTCACCAAGTCATTCCCATCATCCGACACTCCCCACTTAGTCTCTCAAGGTCTGTCCAAATAGAAGTAATAACTGGAAGTAAGAACTGGAACGTGCATCGCAATGATTTGTTGTTGCACGCTTTCAGTTCAAACAGATGATGATCTGTGCGTTCACAGACAATCCGTGAAAAGTGCTGCCTTAACATTGTTACCTTGTCTCAGCCCATCTGAACTTGAAGAAGAAAAAAAAACGGTGTTCGGAGGTGTTCCTTCGCTTAAAAATCACAATTTTTACATCAGAGGAAGATGAAAAGTTAGTGTGAGAAAAGGCATGTGTGGCATGAGATTGTGTCAATTGTGTGAGCCTCACGGTCAAAGTATGAGACTTGGCAGTTCTGGTAGCTAGAGTCAGGGATGGCTAGCTTAGCTTAGCATAGAGACTGGAGGCAGGGGGAAACAGCTAGTGTGGGTTTGTCTAAAGGTAAAAACTCTGCCTTCTGTGTCAAGCTCACTAATTAATAGTTACACAATGTAACTCAAATTATTGTTTTTGCATTTCAGGTTTTTGTAGAGATTCAACAAACAAAAGATATAATTTGCTAATTAGTGTGTTTCTGTGGTTTGGGGCAGAGGCCAAGCTAGCAGTTTCCCCCTGTTTCCAGTCTTTATGCTAAGCTAAGAAAATCACTTCCTGGCTCTAGCTTCATATTTGCTGTATAGACATGAGATTAGCATCGCTTTTCTCATCCAAACATGCTGGTGCACACACACACTGTGAACAACAGAAGATTGATCTTATGTGTTAAATGTTCTGGAGTGTGTCATCGGAAAATTCCTAACGCAACACAAGCGCAAGCTGCAGGGTCACTATAGCATACAACAACAGGAGACCCCTTTTTATTTGGGTTCACTTCGGTTCAAAACAATCATGTTGACCAGTTTGACAAAGCTCTAGCTGAACTTCACCATTGATTTCACATGTTTGGTTTAACACCAGCTGCATCATTACAGATGCCATTGAGATTTTTTACAAATTCTCCTGTATTGTGCAGTGTTATCAAAATGAAGCAGCACAATTCAACCACAAAGTGTTCTCCAATGCAAATTCATGTATCTTGAAATATTAATGAAATATTCACTAACCTCATTGTGGGAGGTATAATATGTCAAGTACGTGACTATATTTAACTTGGAAAATGTCATTAGGATGGGATGAAAGGATTTCTTCCCCCTATTCACCTGTAGTGCCTCGCCTCATTCAGAATAGCTGACAATGAGGACAGAGTGGAGCTGAATTAGACATGAGAAGATAAACCATTCATACATCCGTTACAAACATCCCATTAAATCCAGTTGAAGTGGCTCACTCTGCCAGGCAGCGCTTCATCCTTTCTACCTCCCACGTTGTCTCTGTCTCTCTCTGTCTCTCTCTCTGAGTCATACGGCACACTACAAACTACCAAGGTGCTTTTTTTTAAAACTTGTGGCTGCTGTGCACAATTTCATTTAACTATGCCTCAACTTGTGAGTTTTACTTTCATCAATCCTGCCTAAAAATTACCCACCATCCATCTCTGAGCTAGTCTAAGGCATGAAACCTATGTCTCTGAACGTGGGCTGCAAACTATGTGAGTAATTAGTAATGTAACCCCACCAAATTCTTTCATGTCTGGATGGAAATTTATTGCTGAAACAATTAGTCTAATTATACTGCTTGCCGCCTGGCTGAGAAGGCGGTGGCATGCCACTGTAACAGGATCCAACTTGTGTGCTTCTGTGTGTCTCCAGTTTTGACTCGCATGTTATTGAAAAAGCAGAAACACAGAGGTCGTGTAAAAATGCGCACAGATGTGATTTGGCAACATGCCCTCGTAGGCGACTACCGTGTCTTGATTTATGACACACAAATCTCTGCGGATCACAGTTCACACCTCATAGCTAAAGTAATACATACATGACAAGAACAGAACAGAGGAGTGTTTAAGTGGTTATTCTTCTGCCGTTTCTGGAGAAAACCACAGAGGAGCAGACTCGGAGTCTCAGACCTACAAGTGCTTTGTGAAACGGCAGAGGAAAGCATGGAGGAGAGAAAGCTCAAAAAGTGGGTTAGCAGAGAGGGACGGTAAAAGAAAGAGAAATAATAAAAAAATGGGTGGTGAAAAAAACATGAATCAGCGGGCCACAAATCAAGGGATTTGGGGGGAAAAAATTGTGAAAAGAAGTGAATGAGAGGGGAGGACAGGCATCAAGGTGTGGTGAGCTGTGAGTGACTGCAGTCAAGGCCTGTGGTATCCTGAAATCCCAGGGCTGTGTCTGGCAAATTGGTGGGTGGGGTACATGGTGGCTGTTGATAAGCAGATAGAAAACAGGGCTCAGCGCCTATAAATACACTATAAATACACATAGGGAAACCCTGGAGCCATGGGACTAGCATGGCAAGGACGCAGAGGGAGGGAGGGAAGGCAAAACCGGAGCTGTGAAGTGCTGCTGCAAAAATTATCAGTTAAAAACACGAGAGAGATGGAGATGGAAGAGGGATGGGTAGAGGCAGGAATAAACTATAGGAGGAGGAGAGATGAATGGAGAGAAGGAAACAGAAAAACAGAGAACAAATCAAATGAGGAATGTACCCAACAAGAAAACATACAAGTAACAAACTTTTATCAGATCTCACTAACACCATGAGTCAGTTGTTCTGTTACATAAGAGCAGTAAACAAAGGGAAAGGGCGCATCTTACTCCTCAGAGGAACCAATCTCTTTTTTATTGCACCACCATTATAACCTCACAAATACAAGAGGAAGCCGAATGGAGGGACTTTGCTGGAAAAGTACAATACAAAACTGACCTTGTTAAGCATTTATAAGGAGTGTCTGGGAGGTTTTATGAGCAGGGAAAAACAAGTTTTGTGAGAGGAGGAACAATAAATGACAGATTCAGATTTTCCAGTGATGTGAGAGCTGAGAGAGTAAGGGACAGTCTACAGTGTTCCTGTTTCTCCCAGCTGAATCTCTCATATCATATCAGGAGAAAATGAGAGGACGAAGGTGTTGTCGGAGGGAGCCAGAACAGTGCTCTCCTCTCGCTTTCTATTCTCCCAGGACGCGAGATTGAGAGGCGTGGCTGGAGGGAAAAAACAAGTGATGATGAAAAGGAGTGACGGAGAGTGAAAAGGGACAAAGGAAAAAAAAAAAGAAATGGCCTAGGGAGGGCTACAAAAAGAGCCAGAAAGGTGAATGAGGAAATAAAGCAGTAAAAAACAAGAACAAGAATGTGGATGAGGAAGAGAAGCAAATGAAGATTAAAAGTGCTGATTAAATGGGCGCGTGACCATGGCATGCAGTTTCATGCATCTAAATTAGCAAAGAAAGTGCAAGTAAAGAGGGAGAAAAGTGTGGCAGCCAACTGGCCATCAAGACGCAAACTGCCGCTAAGTTCCTTGTGTGCTGTCATGGATTTTCCAACAAGAGAACCAAGCAGTAAATCCTCATGTAACATGCCAGTCGCTCTTCAGCCTTGAGAAAAACTGGCTAAAAAATGCAACAGTAACTAATGATGTACACACCATGACAGATGCATGCACATTTTACTTAGGAAATAAAAAATAAAGATGACCTGTGTAAATTGCATATTTAAGACACAGTCTTCTCCTAAGTCTGTTGCACTTAGCTGCACCATCACAACGCTGCAGAATAAAGGGGTGAATATTGGCTGAGAGCTCACACAAACTGCTTTTAATGTTTCCTGACACGGTATGACAGATGTGAAAGCCCATTTTCAGACTGACTAATAAATTAAGAGTTGTACATACAGGGTTTTAAATATAGGTAGTGTGTTTTGGATACTTGCTTGAGTCGTTCATGAACAGAGAATTAAAGGAGGACATGTGGAATTAAAGGTGAATGCCCTGCCCCGTGCCAGAAACTGTGCTATGATTTTACCGCATCACTACTTTGAGTGATGACACAGCCACGCCCCCTCAGAAGTCAGCTCGTGCTTGGACAAGAACTTAGGCTCCAAAGCTCATATTTGAATAAGCGCTGGACAAACATGCCATAAACGCCCCTCCGCCTCCACCCCCCCCCACCCCCACCCCAACCCACACTGAGTTTAACTGAACACACAGCACAGCATCACAGTTGGTAAGGAAGCGCTCTCTCTTGCAGCACACTAATCCGTGCCATTTTGCCAAGCAGCTTTCTCCTCGCTGGGCCTGACAATGCTGAAGTCACTTTTCTCTGTCTCTTTTTTTGCGAACAACAACAAATCATAATCCTTTGGTGAGCCAGACCATATGGTCTTTTCTTTATCCTTTCTTTACCCACACCCCACTGACATTAATAATTTGTAGGACTGGAGAGATGGTGTAGGGCCAAAACACTCCCAACATTCAAATAATCTTACTGTCATTTTTGTATTTCTTTTAGCAGCAACTGACATTATTATTGCTATAATACAATAGAATAATACAATAGTTTATTATAAGTGATGAGGAAATTATTGTTGTATGATTAAAGCTGCACTACTCAATTTTTATTTTTTTATAACAATGTGTCAAACTATGTCTAACATGAAAGGTGATGTTTATGTTGATGAGACCCCAGAAAATTATCACCCCACCCTGCAGTTTCCTTCAGCTCTATAGAGCATTTTAGCATCTTTCAGCTTATTGTTTTGGTTTTAGAGCCCACAACTGTACTGTTTTGGCTCACCCTCGTGGTGTTGTTTCTAGATGCAGAAAACAGTTGTTTTCAGTGAAAAAGTTCACTGGGTGCCTGCCTAGCACCAAACGGAACGCAGACAAGTTAATGACTTGCTGGTGAACTAGCTAGCAGCTAAAGAGCCAGATATTTCCCCCAAGAGTTGGTGGAGATCGAAACAGAGCTAAAAGGCTGGTTAAAACTGGATTTAATATTTATCAGGTGGACAGAAACACGACTTTAAATGAATGCTAACGTTGCTCTGTATCTGGATGTGTAAATAAGCAACTATTTGTTAACTTGTAAGCCATACATACTTTAAAATGATAGTACGGCAATGCTGTGTTTGCAGCGTGTTGCACTATCCCCCAGTGGCCAAAAAAATCTATTAGTAGTACTTTTATAACAGCCTGCACACCTAAAATGTATCTTGGCAATAATCTTTCTTTGAACCTGTTACAGCCTTAAACAGATAAGGCAGAAACATGCTAATTTTATGTCCTTCAGTATTTCTCATTTTTTATAGTGTTCATTTATTTTGTGTGACAATGTATAATCTGATTTTTTTTTGTTTCAGCAATGAGTTTATTAGCATTTCGTGCCAATACAGCACCTACAACTGTAATGAATGAACCTGTAATGTAATGAATCTGAATTGTTGTACACAGTTAAAATTAAAGTGTGCCAATAAAAAATAGGTAACTCAGTCTGAGTGTGTTATTATGGAATCTGAGCAGCACTTTCACAGTGAAACAAATGACATGCTGTCATCACTTTTAATTATGTTCTGTTTGAGAAGAAAGCAGACACCGACTGAGCACGTTTGGAAGAGAAAGCTGACAGTACAGTACCACTGTTTCCATCCTGTTTCATGTGAGGTGCAAGACAGCAATTCATGTTGAGACTTGGGTGTTATGTGTGGCTTTTTAATCTCCCCCATCTGAGGTTGCTTGCATCACTTGTTTTGACTATCCAACCTCCTTCTTTTTTTCTGAAGAGGACGTCAGGAGTGAAGCTTACAGGGACGTGCAGATATTGAATTGTAAGAGCGGAGCCTTCTACTTTAATCTATTATGACCTAAGGTGCCCTCTAAAAAAACATTCTAAAACCTAAGATATTGCTTGAAAACCACCTCCTAAAATCTGAGGCTAAGAGGGCTGAAAAAACAAACAAACAAACAAACAAAAAAGACATTCCATAATGCCTTCCGCCTTCCTCACGTGTATTTCGGTGAATCACGATGCATTTCATCGGTCACATGTCCTGAAAACGATAATAGCTCTAAAGGGAGAAGCACGCAAACGTCACACCCGGTCTTAAAGGGATATACACGCAATGTGTTAATCAAGCTCATACAGGATGCAGCAGTGTGGAACAGATGTTGTTTAATCTGCATCTATACCATAGCCAGAGCGCTGACAGCTGTGGTTCACACAACCTCTTTCCCACCGTAACCTTAGTCTCTGTTCTGCTGTTTGCTAATTACGTATCACAACATGGCCTCATAATGCCACGTTCCTGACCGCCTCCCTCAGAGGGTGACTCTTCAGGGGGAAAAGAAAGCCTAATTAGACCAAGTGTCCATCTGCTGAAGGGAAGAGGTGGAGGGTGCGTTGAAGAAATGAGATAAATGCAGTTAAAAAAAAAAACCCACAAAAAAAAAAAAAAAAAACGTGACGCCCAAAGACCTTGCGGTGCTATAATTAAATCTGACAATCAGGAATGTTGGAGAGCATTGGTGAACATGGTATTTTACCTCCTGCTTCATTACAGTCTAATGATCCCCCTAAGGTGTTTTCCCTGACACTAACTACAGCTTATA
The DNA here is from genome assembly GCA_038419695.1 of Scomberomorus guttatus. Taxonomy (NCBI): domain Eukaryota; kingdom Metazoa; phylum Chordata; class Actinopteri; order Scombriformes; family Scombridae; genus Scomberomorus; species Scomberomorus guttatus. Next base: position 16,684,159 of record CM076465.1, on the reverse strand, counting down.
AAAGGGATCAGTTTCTGCTGCAGGGACAGTGTGAGGAGAAGAGCAACTTTAATGGTTAGTGAAGGTGAAGACAGAAAGCAAGAGGGAAGATCACAGGAGAAACCTTGAGCTCTGCAGACCAGACTGATGCTCCCCCACCAACTCAGTCTCACGTCAAAATGTGTAGTAGCCATGTTGTCACAGCACAAAATTGATTAGTTTCGCAATAACTGCTCTAAAATTGTGAGATGCCTACATTTTTTTTTGGCCTATTCTTTTCTATTGGCCTGCCTCCACGTCACATGACTGTCAAGTTTCTGTCTGCAAAAGCAACAAAATGGCTGACGTTCCTTTTATTCACAGTGGAAAATGCAATATTTTAAGATATTTGATAACATTTCTAGCGAGAAATGTGCATTTTATTCTTATAATCTTCTTTCAGTGAATGTATATGATGTTTAATTGGTTAGTTATGAAGATTTTCTCGGGTCCCCACCATGTTTTCTATCGTTGCTACGGTGGTTGCTATGCACACTGCTATCGACTGATCGGATCTGTCGGAAAACCAAAGAAGAAATGCGTCATCCCTGGGGCGTTTTTTTATTGAAAGAACATCATCAAACAGTTACATAAAATAACACAAGTAACATAACAGCTCAGATAACTACACAATGATTCAAACAACATGCGAGCTACGTGTTTTTTTAGTGATAGCAGCGTCCAATAGAGGCCAATAGAAAAGAATAGGCCAAAAAAATGTAGGCATCTCACAATTTCAGAGCCATTATTGTGAAACTAATACGTTTTGCACTGTGGGCCAACATAGCTATTACACATTTTGATGTGAGTCTGGGTTGCCATCACGCTATAAAACACTGGATACTTCTAGAGCTGTCTCGCCCTGAGGCAGGATAACAGATACTGTGTGTTTTATATGAACCACAGTTGTTTCTTCAGGCCATGCAGCTCTCAGATCAAAAAAGTATAAGGTATATTTGCCCCATTCAGAAAGTCTCTCTTTAACTGCTAAATCAAAGCACTTTCTCCCTTTATAATTAATGACACTAACGGCACTTTCACCCCAAATCTGTTTGGAGGCGTTTCTTCAAACTTTGGGAGTGTTTACAAGTTTATTTGGCCAGAGAACAGCCAAAGTTGGACAGGTGGAAATGCTTCTTCCAAGAGAGGCGCGGTGCTATTTCTAAGAAGTGAAAATGTATCTGGGCCAACTGCAGAAAACAACCCAAAAAATGCAAAGTTTGAAGGGTACACAAGGACAGATGCTGACATCTGATAGCCGGCAGCTCCTTGTGTTTGAAAAGCCGAGCAAAACAAGCTGCAGTCAGGACAGATGCTCATACTTCTTCACATGCTCTTCATGGGTATAAACACCACAGAAATGCGGCCATCATTCTTGGCTAAGTTAAAGGGACTGGGGTCAGATTTATTTAGATTCACCCTGCTGCCAAAATCTCTAACCTCATAAGATGACAGATTTCCAAAACTCTGTCCAGTAAACGAGCAAGTTGTGAATCAGTGTCACTTTTGTTTATAAGACCTGGCTTTGCTTGAAATCAGGCAGCGTGAGACTAAATGAACCAAATAGAAAAATGACTTTAGGTGTCAAGAAACCACAATCCAAGCTTAACATAATTTTTGAGGAAGTTCATTTTTAGTCTCGTGGATATTCTGTTTGCAATCGGAGCAAGAAATTATGCTGACGTTTCCACTTAACTCCGGGACACACGACACTGTCCTACTCTCCCTTTATTCATCGACTCTGGGAAGAAATGTAAGGCTCATTTCCAGTCATGAAACAACCTCTGTGCCTTTGCTTTCAGCATCTGGTCCTCAATAAGAATAGCACAGAGGTGGGCCGGGCCCGGGCCCAGATGAATCAATGTCTGCTGCGATTGTCACATCAGCTGTTGAGGTGTACTGTGTCCAGACAGAGTAAAGCCTGCATTTGAGTGACAGCTCCTTCAAAACAAAGAGACAAGATGACAGATGGTATCAAAGCATGCATTCCCACAGAAACACAGAGCTGCATCAGGTTTCTGAAATGTTTATGGGCAAGTAATTAATTTTATTATTTCTGAGACACAATGACTGAGTTTATCAGGGATGAACTGCGATTGTGACGGGCCAGGAACAAGTTGCCTCTGAGACAACACACATTTAAAATGCATGTGTGTGTATGTGTGTGTGTGTGTGTGCTGCTCTGGCGATTGCTCAGGCACACACACACACACATACACATGTACGCGCACACAGATGGCAGAGGAATTTAGGCTTTGATATGCAGATTGGATGCTGGCTTATCATTTCTGCTGGCTGCAACACTGTGTTATCGTTCCTTCAGCACAACATTAGAGCTGATAACATTTACCTGAAGGGGGCAGTTGACTGATAATATCGTCAAGACATTTCTGCTCCTGGAAGGTCTGAGCAAGACCTGCGTAGAATTTGCCGTAACAGTATCACTGCAGAGTGGTGCTCATATGCACAGGCACGCACATGACTACAAACACACACACACACACACAGATCACAACACAAAGACAACGGACTATGACCACTTTCTGTCTCCTAGGCAACTACAGTATGAATACTGTGACAATTTGGAACGCCGAGTGTCCAAAGTCGTCAGAGGTGGCAATAAGACACTCATGCACACACTCACACACACACACACACACACACACACTGAGATCTCAACTGCAGCGACAGCGGTGCAGAGTGAGGAAGGAGAATGGAGGCTGATGTTGAGTTTTGCAGAAAGTGCAGTGCAAAATAGAAGAAAAGGAGTGGATGTTTGCATCTAACAAACATGTCAAACTTAATGATTATGCTAATCAACAACACTGATTAAAACTGGCACAGTGTGTTAGAATACATTACCGGGGAAAACATCACTGGCTTACTAATATGTAAGTTCTACATAAATCATGATGGCTGATTACTGTAGATGGCAGGATGCCAACAGTACATTAACAGATTATTACAGTGGGCTACTTGCTCATGTACAGCTTTTTCCCCCATCCCCACTAGACCATAGATTAGTTGCATAAGCTTCTGTTATTGAGTGCTCATACTGTAGCATGTTTTTCTATAGTGCAGAGGGCCATAGGCCTGCACTGCTTATTGTCCATTACCATCGCAGCCTTAGCTCCATATTAAGAGATTATTACCAGAGTGGGCCAGTTTACCCGTTTTATTTTAATTACGTCTGCTTGGTAAATAGGTTCTCAACCACTTTTACATCAGAACAGAAATTTCACTTAATGCAGGATGCCGGGAGTTATTCTTGTCCTGACAGTGGATTGACAGAGATATGTTCCTCTTCCACAGAATTTTTGTAATTTTTAGGAACATTACATATTTTGAAGGAAAATGTGCGCAATACATTTTTGGCCGTGTGGTTGAGAAAAAGCAAGGATTTATTGGAACCAGACACCGAATAACACTGTATGCATCACTGCCTTATGATGCTACCTTGTCCAGTGTTGATCATTTCTTTTGTGCTATGTTCTACCAAAAGTGAAGAGAATAATGAGTAGCAGATTTAAACATAACGTGCACATTTCCCTGTCTATATGTCTTTGCATGATTTGCAATTCAGAAAAACTCCTTATTCAACTTATACCTGTCTCTTAATGCAACCTTTCATCATGTTTAATTTTATCATCATTCAGACGGTGCTGTGCAAGTGCACATTCTGATCTCAGTGACAGATTAACCAGATATGAATACAGGTATACAGTAGCTGCTTGGTATGCAGCATTAGTAAAACTAGTGGTAGTATATTCATGAATCTCCATGACATCAGGGTGGCGTTTACCTTTTTTATTTCATCAGTTTCCCATTATCTCTCTCTCTCTATGTGCTAAGAACAGACAGGCTATCACATATAGGGGGAGAACACACACACACACACACACACTGCTCCACTCTGTATGATCCTGGTGCACCAGTGGTCTGCAGTGTGTCACAGTCTCTGCAGGGAAGACAGTAAGGGGGTCAGATTACTAAGCCCGAGGGCTCCATTTGATCGTACATATCACTCCGCTGCGTACTGAAAAATATGTTCAGCTACTGCAAATTTCATGTGATAACTGGTGTGTGTGTGTGTGTGTGTACTGTACAGTGTGTGTTTCTGCTTATGTGTGTATATGTCTTTTAAAGTGAGCATGACCTCCAACAATATTGCTATAAACATTTTAAATTCTGCTTCAGCACAAACTCCATAGCGCAGAATAATACCCTGGTGAAACAATCACTACATAGGGGAAACAGTCAAAACATTAAAGGCACCATGAAATGGAAGTTAGAGCATCTTTGGCTCCTGTACTGTGACATATTTCCCAGTGAAAGGGAATATTTGAGCTTGTCTTTATTTGTGCGCAGTTTCACAATGCATATGTTAATGTTCACACCAAACCAAGTTGTTACCAGTAATTACCTTCCCCCCTATCAGTAACTATTTTTAACTATAATTGAATGACACTTATGAACACTATATTGCATTTAATAGCAATATTGAACAAGAAAATGTCAGTGAAAGGTTTCAAACAAGCTAGCCAGTACCATTGATTATTTAACAGTAAGTAAAGAAAGCTCATAAACATGTAGCTACTGTTTTTACTTACACTATTTAGTTCTTGACTCTTTGTAAAAAAAAATCTCCCATCCATCCTATTTTGTAGGACGCATTTCAGTGCTTCAAATTTGTTTTGACAAAAACAATAATTTAGCTGCTAATAACAGCAAAGGACAACAAAGCTAACATGACAGGTGGGTTAAAACCATTGATGCTAAAGTCACTTTAAATTTACAAAGTCATTCAAGTCATACTGTTTTATGGAGTGAGCTAAGATTGGTTATTCATACTGTATCTCAGTATGAATAACCACGACGCCTCTGATTGTGCATACAGAGATGATTGTGATTGTAATTTGAAGATATACAAAAACAGCTTTTATCAGATATAACCTTTTACTTGAATTAAAAGCATGTAATGCATGCAAATACATTCACAGTGGATTTCACTGATGTGCTACCTATTGTATGCCGCAAGCACGTATAGAGCTTAATTACTATATGTACTGTATAAATCCAATTATTCTTGTGATAGTGTTTACGTAAATGCTTTAGATTCAATTCTGCTGCTTATTTACAGATGCGTGTGCCAGCAGTTTGAGGGTTAATGTGGACTCCTACCTCCCCCACCTCTGCCATTGCCACTCCACTGCTGTGAATTTCCTCTATTTCTAAACAGAGCTGCACTCATCATCTGTGCTCTGAATGACTTGTCCTGAGGCGGTTCATCCCTTTATTTCCTGACTCAAAGTCAGAGCACAGGCACAGAAGACCTTGTGAATACAATATCACACAGTAAACAAGCGCACATGCCGACAAACAAATAACCAAACCGACAAAACACACATATATTTTTGAAAAAAAGAGGGCCAAAAACCTAGAGGGAGAGCAATTTTAGTCCACAGAAAAGTTAGTTTGTTTGACATCCCTTTATTCAGGAACATACAGGAACAATCGCTGAATTGTCCTGTTTCTCATCTGTCTCTCAGCGCTGCGTTCGAGGATAAATCTGGGCAGCTTTGAGCGAGGATAATAGGGTTTTTTTTTGTTGAGATATGCCCTCTACGTCTTCAGACAAAGCTCCCTCAATCTTAGTCTTTCACTTCCCACAACTGATGCAGCTTGATGATACAACACCAACTCTTATACACAGCCAATTTCCCACTAATATTTCACATTTCCTCCAGGCTGTTATTTGTGCTGCTGTCAATATGTTCCACACAAACAAGGTGACATTATGTGGCTCCCGCCTCTTGTCTCCCAGAAGTGTCAATCAAAAATTACTCACCGGACCCGACTCAGCGCAGATATAGATCGCTGAGTGAGGGGAGGGGGGTGGTGGGCAGCGGAAAGAGCAGATATCTCTTCTAGGAATACTCGGATTGATTTGTGTGTGACTGAGCCAACAGCCGGCTGATTGACAAGCGATACAATTAAGTGGAAGCACGAAGGAACGGAAGACCATACATTATATCAATCATCAGTCCTTCCCCCGCCTTCCTCTGTCGATCATCTGCGCTCATCATCTAATTGGCTTTGTGTGCTGGGAGACTAATTGTAAATATTCATGTCTTCATATTCATATCATGTCTCTCCAGTTCATATCAGCACAAAGTCATAATGACAGAAAGACAAAGAGATGGAGGGGAAAGCAGACTTTTTTCTTTGTTTTGTCTGTATTTTCTACGCAGGCATTCAGGTTCAAAGTAGTGCAAAGTATAACTTTACAGCTGGGATTCAAACACACCTTTCAGCAAAGGTCTATTTCTGTACACACAGGTACTTGTAACAAAGCTCTCTAGTGGTCCTTCAGGTATTACATACATACCTTTTTATTGCACTAAAAGGTACATGGACATTTCTGACAGCAGAAGGCACATTATATGTATTAGTATGATTTGAACTTGAAGGTAAGCTTTTGATGGTACAAAATGTTTTGTTGCTGGAGTAATCCTCCCAAAGGGACTGTACCTTTTCAAAGTCTACTCTTTTTTTCCCCCCACAGCGCTACAGAGTGCCGCCATGAGCTACCACTCCACTCTCAAGCTGAAGTCATTCTCTCATAGCTGCTGGTCAGAATGGTCATAAGTGGTGACCCTTTTGGCTACAAGTTAGCCAATGTGCATTGACCACACTAGGCAGTAGTGTGGTCAATCAGCGAGCCAAAATAAAAAGGCAGAAGAAAAAAAACGTGAAAATATATAAAATGTGTGGAGCATATTTATGTATAACTGTCAAAAAAAATCCAGATGAGAGAGGAGAGGATGTGATAAAAAATGTTCATCTACGTGCCCTTCAGTTATCACCGAAGCTGTATCCAACTCGAAGAATAAGCCTCAGGAGCAGTGGCAAGTGCTTGTTGGACTGTTTTTGCCCTGAGTTTAACCTGTCAGGTCACATAGAGCTTGCCCTGACCCTGTGATTGGTGGAGGTTATTTGAGGCATAAGCACGCTGACAGGAAGAGTTGGAAACACTACTCACACTCCTCAGCATGTTTTGGGGAGGAAAAAATTATATTTGATTCAGGGAGAACAATGTGTAATATCATTATTTTAATGTTAAAAAACAATTTTAAAATTGAACATCTAAAAGCTAAGGCAACAAAATGCAATGTTCCTGAGACAAGAACTGAGTTTTTTAAAACTATGTTTCAGTCTTTCGTGCTTATTTTATTTTATCATATGGTTAGAGCTGTTGAAACTAAAAAATATATATAATTTACTGGTGTTAGCATATTAACAATAGAAATGTAAGCCACATCTCTATTCCTTTAGTTAGGCTTGTGTAAGTACGAAGACCAATTTCATTGTACTGTGTTATTTGCCGGGTTAATATAAATGTATGTGAATATGTAGCATTTATTTATTTATTTTTGTCAAAGAACCCCACACTTCACTGTGTCAGCCCCACTTCTGAAACCACCCTTGTAACTCGGACTCATTCATCTTTGGATGAACTATTATTTCAGCCAACCACTTGATTTAGATGCAGATTTGTAGCACATTCAACATGAAACACAATAGCCGAGCCTACAAGCTGCAGCATCAGCAACATGGGACCAAACTATTTAGAAAACTGGGACTATTTTGTTCCTGTTCTACCCAAGCATCAATGTGCATTTTCGCCATTTGAGGTAGATGCTCCAAACTTGACACCGTAAAGCATTTGTTTACTGGAACAAAAGCAGGTTTTACGGAAATACCACAATTCAGGGTTATTTCAGTCCTGGCTACAAGCACAACAGGATGGAGAGGATGATGAAGATGATGATTGAGCTTAGTCATCAAACTGAGCATCATTCAGGTTACAATGCAGTTGTTTTGTGACAAGGAGTACAACTGTGATGTTTTCCACTGTCTGCTTAAGCAACACAGGGCTGGGCATCCGCTGGAATTTTTGGCGCTATCACATAAAGCCTCTCTGATCTCACCAAGCCTGTAGTCTTAAATACTGCACAACAAGCCTTAAGTTAGATTAGATTAGTTAAGACTGGTTTATTCTGTGTCTGGAAAACTGTACCGCAGACAGCAATTCGACGAGCTGATTCATCTATGTTACATCATACTAGTGTCACCTCAATACAGTAGAAGCTTGTACAGAACAAAATCACGCTAAGGTCTGTTTCACCCCACCTGAAGAGTACCCTTTCCACCACAAAACACCGGCACTGACCAGAGTCTCTGTTCATTCTCTGCCTCTCTGAGAAGAAATTAAAACAAAGAAGAGACAATACCTAAAGGATCAATACGGCAAGCCTTTTAATGGATTTCTACATCTGTGCTGTTCAGTAAAGAGTGAGCGAGAAAGAGAGAAAAACAAACAGCAGACAGAGTTGCAGAGACGGAGGCAGAATGATGGAGAATACTAAGAATGAGAGCCAGACAGGGGGTCCGATAAACAGATAGAGCAGAGAAGAGAGAGCGCAGGTTTCCACAGATATGGATGGTTGGAGGGTCGATCGTTACCCAGACACTGCATGCATGCCTGCCTGCCTTCGCTGCCTGATTGCCTGGCACACATTTGCATTAGAGTTGAGAGGAGCTGAGCAGAAGAGCACAGCCAGAGAAGTCTTTGATCTCTCAGCCTCTGTCTCTTTGATGCACCATGTGGAAACACACCAGCAGATTTGGGAGCAGCGGACAAGGCGATGATGTTGGGCGTTAAGAGGATGTTGCGCGCGCGGAAGTTGGCGTGTGTGCATGTGTGATCTCTGCGAGGGAAGTGATGTATATAGCGGGAATGACTGTGCAAATCTGTCAAGACCTTGATTGTAGTCCAAATGAGCACACACATGCCAGCATGGGTTGCCCTATTTTGTTAAAGTCAAGTGCATTCAAGCAGGAGGGAGTGAAAAGAAGAAAAAAAAAAACCCGCTTTGCTCTTGCCGTTTCTCAGGATTATCAAACATCACAGCGGCTCTGAGAACCACAACTGTCAAGCAACAGATTTACATCCAACCCCATCACCCCATGCTTTTCTCAGAAAATGTCATTTCACATTTCCATCTGGGTTCAAATTCGAGGCAATGCAGCGAGATAATCTGTGGATTTTGACTCTGTGTGTGTATTGACAACACTCTTTGCCCGCGTCTCCTCCTCTGTCTCTCTTCCTCAAGCCCATATCTTCTCCAGTCCTTGCCCCCTCACCTCTCCTCCCTCCTCTCTTGGACTCTCCCATTCCTTCCCTCCTCTCACCTCATTTTCATCTCTCCTCTTCCCGGCCTGTCAGGATGATTTCAGGCTTGTTGCGTCTGGCCTGACTTAGTGTGGTACGATTGAAGCAGTAATTACAACAGTCTCTGAATAGCTTTTCCTCCCACAGAAAACCTCGCTACCTATCATCCACAGGCTTAACCCCGCTCTCCATGCTGACATGCAGAGGCCAGACAACAGCCTGTGTAGAAAACCATTAACCCACAATTAAATTACAATCACCATAACAAAGGACGGGTGACATTTAAATCCACCAATCGAAGAAGGATTAGGAGCTAAGAGCACTTCTCTTGGGGATGCATTATCATCTAAATATGACAGTGTGGATAAAGGAAATGTGAATTAATCAAACATTTCATACTATCTACCAGTGGGGCAGTTTTACCATTGGGTAGACTTATCTCCTCTAAAAGTTAAGCCAAGGTGTATTACAAGATGTGCAGAGGTAAGCTTAGGTACTCACCTCTTTATATGAGACATTAATGATATGCTGTGCTTCACTAGTTGGATGTTCTCATATCATAACTGGAATAAGCTTCAGAAGGAGATGAGTCAAGGAACAGAGGTTTTGCGGTTGATTCACAAAGCTCCCAGCAATCATGTCTGGCATCATTATAGAGAACTGGCTAAGGAAAAATATGTGACAGCCCAGGTGAGCAAGAATGACACCTGAAAGGCTGCTGTTTTCAGTTAGGGGCTGGGCACTATGCCAAAAAGTATTGTTAAATTATGGCATAAACTCATCTGATAACATGAGGTCAAATTGAACTTTCGGTCTTTTTCAGCTACTTATTCATTTATTTCAGGGACCAATATGAAAGAAATCTATAATAGCTAGCCATGCTGTGAGGCACAGTGGTGCTTTGAGCTAAACGCTAATGTAAGCATGCTAACATGCTCATAATGACATCCCTGACATGCTAATGTTTAGCAGGTATAATACTGTAGTTACAATGTTCACCATCTTAGTTTGGGTGCTAGTATGCTAACAAATTAGCACTAAACACAAAATATTGCTGAGACTGATGGGAATGTTATTAGTTTTGCAGGTATTTGGTCATGAACAAAAGTATTGGACAAATTAAAAGTTTAACGTAATAATGGCACCAGATAAAAAGTTAAAGCATCACATAAGTTATTACAATTCATCCTGAGGAGGGCATGAATATGTGTACCCGATTTCATGGCAATCCACCCAATAGTTGAGATATTTCAGTCTGAACCGAAGTGGTGGACCGACTGACACCAACAATGCCATCCTCAGGGCCCTTCCACAATGCAAATGTAGAGATCAACAATTAACATTAAATGAAACCTATAAGAAAATATCTGCAACAATACACGTTAAAACAAATACTCTGATAAAGTCAAGGTTCCCAAATTTGTTGGACACTGCGCTGTAGGATCAGGAGTCAGCTGCTGTTAGCAAGCACACAAATCATTTGTTGATGACAAGACAGTGACATTTAGCTGACTAGATGATTTGACATTATCAAAACACAGAAAATCGATCAGATAAATCAGTCATACAATGACACAGCCAGTGTTGCCGGAAGACTGAGGACCTCCAACATGGCCACTAAAGGATGATATGAGTCACCTGAAAGCCCTATCACGTGAAATGCCTGCGCAACATTTGGCTCTGACACAGCAGAATGATGTCGGCCTTCAATCGAATATCAAGGTTGTGCTGAAATGAAAGCAATTTGATACAGCCAGAGAGGAGAATGAGGAAATGAGATTGATGTTGTGAGGAGAATGAGTAGGTGGTGAGATGCGAAAAGGAAGTCAGTCGAGGTAGAAAGCTGCAGAGTTGGTGTTTTTTGCTGAAATGGCACTCAAGCTTTAACACGATACAGAAGAGATTGCTTTTTCATAAAGAGTGTGGACCGAACACAGTGCACCCTGCCTAGTGGAGCGGGAGAGATGAGAGGGCAGTTTGACCAGAGGAACAGTGGGGCTAGTGGGAACTTTTTCTTAACACATACGACACGTAAAATGCGTTTCTGCTAGAAAAGCAAATGAACATACTTCATGGGTTTGAACAGAGCCTGGCCGTAGTTGTGGAAGGTCATGATGAGCTTGAGCTGGGTACCTCCAGACTTCATTGCTGTTGGTGGAAAAACAGACAACACTGCTATTAACAATCAATTCATTGAAAGCAACTTCACATATTTTTGAAGAAATGAGCTGTAGTAATGTAGGCTTACAGTTTGTTGTGCTCTGGCACACAGTGACCAACTGGAGTTTAAGTTAAGTTATACAAAAATGTGGCTAATATCACTAGCTAGATATTAGCTAGCTAATGATATTCGCTAGATTGCGTAGCTGAAGTTTCCAAATTCAGACTAGCTAAACTAGGCTGCTGACCATGCAACAACATGAACCTATTCCATACCTGAATAAAATAAGTCACTGTCTTCAATGTTTTACTACCGGTGTTTAATTTTCGCCCATTAAAGTTTGCAACTTAGCTAATGTTAATTGTACTGGAGCTCTGTCCACCACTTAGCTTTTTTTTTTACCTGCATATGTAGGTCTTTTCTGAGAAAAGAAAAACTGACTAAAACCCAATCTGTAATAAATTAGGAAGATGATAAACTAATTAGGGCTGCAAGTAGGCCTAACAACTTTTAAAAAAATCTTAGAAAACAGTGAAAACATTTCTAGCCCATGGAGATGTTTTCAATTTTTCATCTAACCAGCAGTCCAAGACATAAATTTACAATGATATTAAACAGTGAAAACCTGCGAATTCTCACATTTGAAAAGGTAGAAGTAATGAATATTTGATGTTTCTGCCTAATAAAAGACATAAATGATCAATTGTTAATGTGGCTCAGTCTATTTCTTGAAAATGCCAACAGTATCCAAGCATTTACTTTATTGATGCATGCTTCAATAAAGCTCCATAGTCCACGTTCTTCATTTCAACTGTTTACTGAAAAACTTTCCTCTTCAAAACCACTAAGATGAAACATGGTAGCAAAACACAAAAAACACATTAAGCATGATAAGCAAGGTCAAAGGTCACCAACCAGAAGCGAGGGTTGACTAGGTCGATGTTAGCGCTTATTAAGTATTCTACAATTAAACTATAGAGCTACTTATCACTATCAAATTAAACAAGACCAAATATCAGATATTTTCTGTTGATCAGCTTATCAATTAAGCGACACATAACATTAGTTAGTGATTGTTCAGTGTCAGTAGAGTATAAGAAAACACGTGAAACTCAGAGATAAGAGACAAACCAAAAGTCTATAGACACATGATAAAATTGGATTATATTCTGTTTATATAATGTAATACTCACTGTCATTAAAATGATTAACATTTTAGAGATGTGTCATAGTACACCTGAAGCCTGAAACATGACTTTCCTCTGCAACATTGGTGAAGAGCACTGTTGTGTATATAAGCTTGTGTACGTGCATAGATGTGTGTTTGTGTTTATGTGTGCGCTCTGAAAAGACTGAGTGCTGATGTCACAGTGTTTTGTTTGATGGGAAGGGAGAGTGGGGGGGGGGGGGGGTGAAGGACAGCCAGTGCTCGGCCAACGCTCTCTGTTCCTCCGCTGTTTACTCTCTCTGTGTATTCTCTGGAGGGTCTATCTCTCTTTCGCTCTGTCTCTTTGTGTTTCTATTCATCCATCTATCCTTCATGTTTTCTCCCTTTTTGAACATGATAATGCATTCTAAAGGCACTCGTGGGACTGGGCTCAGCGCTGGAGTGAAGGACTACAGGGCTAAAACACTCTGAAATCCACAAAGAGAGCACAGCAGCCACTGCGCCTGTTATTTCTTCTCTGATCGATTGGAAACTGTGTTTTGGTGGCCTTTTGCCAAAGAACAACCTTCTTAATCAATGCTCTCATTTATTTTTACATATGGGAATCATGAGGACAAGCACAATGTTTACACAGAAAAGAATTACAAGTGAAAAGATCAATGTTTGTCTGACCTCATCTGCTGCTGTGTGAAGTTGTTCATGCTCATGTGGATGTTTGGAGACATTTTAAATAAAGACAAATCTAACTGTAATTGTTACAAACACACTTTATACAGAGAGTGAAAATAAACCTCCTCACAGTAAGCAAACCATATTTCATGTTAACGAATTTTACTATCATCTTTAATAACATTTTTCATATTTTCACTATGTCTCCATTAATGAACATTGCTTATAAGAGGTTATAGTGTATAATACATCCAAACACTCCTATCCTTAAGTTTAGATAATTACCAACTTCTGTTGGCTTCTATTGGTATTCTGCCCCAGGGCCTGTGTTAAGGCTCTGTAATTACTGAGCCACCATGTATTTAGCTGGCTAGAGACGCTGAGAACTGCTTCCTCTATCCACCCAGGCTGAGACACAGAAAGCAAGAGGAAGAAAATCAGAGAAAATTAGAGAACATCTTGAGTAGAAAGAAGAAAAACTAGGAAAGAAATATTTCCTCTGATGACCGAGCAGGAATGCTTGTTTTCATAAACAGTTAATCTGACTCCCAGTTAAGTATTTAATCTTTGCTATAGGCCAGTTACAGCTTTGTCATTGGCAGATAAACCTGAAATCTGCAATCCCTTTTTACAGCGAGTGCAAGATGGGCGACCTTGAGTCGACAAGCACTCTTGGAATTTGGGAGCTGGTTTGAGCCAAAAAGGAAGACAATCCCCCCCTAAATAGAAAAAAAAAAAAAAACAGAAATAGATTCCATGTAATGGCTGCAGTGTGGATTATCGCCTCTGTCAGGTATCTACTTTCACTTGCAGCCAAGGCTTTTATGGCTCTCTGCAGAAAGCTAGATTTACCGTGCGCTTCTCCATCAAATAAAAGCCACAGCATTTGATTTGAATCAAACCGCCTTGTAACTGTGTGATTTGCATCTTGAGACCAGGTGTTCTCTCGGGCTTGATATATTCAGCTGTGATGCTTTTGCGGGAATACAGGAGAGAAGACTGCGGTGTTTTATTATTCCTAAAGCCTTGTAAAGCAGGAGTATGCGGGCCGATCAGATTGAGCACTGTTGTACGATAGCCTGCAGCCGACTTCCATCTTCATGCATGCTTGCGTGTGTGTTTGAGTGTGTGTTCATTTCAGCAGCGCCTGTGGCAGCGAGGAGCACATTTGGCCATCACTAAGCAGCCCCTCCTCCCACTCTTAACCTGTAGACACAGTTACTGTACGTTAGAGGCACACATTCCTCTTTGGCTGACTGTAAAACAACTTGTTTCTCGTCTAGAAGACCCTTTAAACTGAACTTTGACCTCTCTCTGCATGGCACACTACAGAGGCACAGCCCTAAAGAACACGTCCAATATCTGTGTCCTTGATCAACACACTGGATTCCCTAGAAGCTTGTTTAATGTGGGTTGCAAACTATGACCTCCAGTTTGTGTGACAAGGCAAGCAACCACCAATACAAGCACAAACATGATTATCCTTGTACCCAAACACACCCTAAAAATATCAGATTTTAAAAGTGCAAACTCTATTCCGTGTTTGTTCAGTGTCATTTTGTATAATTTTGACCCCTCTACCTATGCAGTCGAGCCCCCCGCATGGCTGAGACTATATGACTCACCGACGCTGGTGATCCTCTGGGTGACCAGGTCCTTCAGGAGGGCATCGATGACCGGGTTGTGTCTGGAGTACAGCTCGTATCGATTAATCCCAATGTGGAAGCGGAGCCAGTTGGGGTAGGAGTCAGCAGTCAGCTCCCCAGTTGGGCTGAACTCATCCATGTTGCCTTCCCCATTCCTGGGTGAGAAGAGGGAGGAGGAGAAAGGGGGAGGGAAGAGAGGAGAAAGAGGATTGTCAGGTTTTTATGTACAGAGTGACAGGTGTTGTGCAACAGCCCATGAGCACAGATGAAGAATTAGACTAATGTGATTGCACAGAACTCAACTATAAGCCCTTCGATGTTTAGACAAATTATAAAATGTTTATTCACTGTTGCATTTGGGTTGATTGTGATTCAGACTTTATGAGCAAAACACTTTACCATTCCTGATCTGCTGCTTTGGGGTCAAATCTGATGTCCGTGTTGACGTTGAACAGCGTGTCCTCGTCTGTCAGAGGTGGCGGGGATCTTTTATATAAGGGATGGTCATAGAGAGCCGACAACCTTGAACTCCTAGCCGGCATGTTCTTGGTCACCGCGGCGTCCTGGATGAACTGTCTCTTCCTGTCACCACGCTGCCCGTAGTGATCGAGCCTCCTGAGAGCCTGTGTTTTGTCGCCTGTGACCGGGACCCTTTCCAGGGAGTGGGAGGAAACATTCGAGCTGGGCTCGTTGCTGAAGTCCTGGAGGATCCGCAGAGTGTGCTTGTTAGGCCAGCTCTGCTTCCCCCAGCTCTGGGGCTCCTCGCTCGGCGTGTGGGAGCAGGAGCAGCCGCTGTTGCTGTGCCTCTCCAGCTTTGGTAACAAGTCTATCATGATGTGCATCGAGCATGCAATGAGGAACACCATGAGAATCAAAACCCGGAATTTACGCAGGAGGATCATCTTCATGGTCTCCCTTTTAAGCAGATGTGAGTATTTACTGCAAATGATCAGCACGCAGATGAACAAGCTGACTACATCGCTGATGATGTTTATTAGACTGGACGCCAATCTAATGAAATATACATTAAACACGTAGGACCCATCTTCACTTGCCGTCTTGAGTAAAGGATTCAGTGTTCAGCCTTTGTATTTTCAACATCAGAGTCCTGCTGTTGTCTGCGTGGATGTCCAGATTTCAGAGATTTCAGAAGCGCAAAATCATCCGCAAGCATCCAGGTAAACAGGTCGAGTCGGTTCAGACCAACGGTCGATTTGCGCAAGCCACATCCTCTTCACGCTGCCGCTGTCCCCTCTCCTGTCGACCACCAAATATTTCAGAAGGATTACAGAGTCGCATACAAGTGAGTAGGATCCAAACGCAGCTGTGATACGCGGGGGAAACGATCCGTTAAACGTGCGTGTCCAAGAGGTCCGAAGGCGCGCATCGGTCTCACCGTCCAACCTCAATCCGATACGGGGAGAGCAGCCATGGATCAGCTGGGACGTCGGCCCGGAAAAAAAATGTACGGGGAGCGAAGCTCTTCACATTTAAATGTTTTCAGGGAAAGTCCCTGAAAAGTAGTCGACGTGCACTCATCCACCTCAGCGATCCAAGATGCGTAATTCTGTCACATCGAGTCCGGACTAATCACCCGAGGCGAGCCAACGGAACAATTCGCCACAGGTAACAGGAGACAGAAATCCCCCCCGGAGGGCCAAGCAACCTCTAGGAGTACAGCGGGATAGGAGAATGTACCTCTTGTAGCATGTGTGAATCTGGGTGGGTGTGTTAAATATGATGATGAAGCCAAGGCTAGATCCAGCCTTTGCGCAGCGTCACTGTGTGCAGATTGGCTGAGGGGGAGAGAGAGAGAGACAGAGAGAGAGAGAGAGACCATGTGAAGCGTATAACTGCTCGTCTGTATTCCTCTTGGAATAAATCCTCCCTGCACATCCCGACTGTGCAAGAAGAGGGCGTCTTTCCACTGGCCAATATTCAGTCTGGCTCTCACGCAGCAGTTTTTTCTTTTTTTTTTTTTTGTTGTTGTCTGAAATTCATCTGCTGGAATCCCTCTGAAATGTCTCCTCCGAGACGGCAGTCAATCCATCGATGATACATTAGACAGGCCTATTAGACCGCTCATCAGTCTGAGGATCCAGTTCCATCCTGCACTGCTGCCACTCAGCAGCAATCACATCTTCAATAATGTTTAAAGGCCGCATGAAATGAAAACGACAAAGCACCTTTCAGCACTGCGCTTTCTTAGAGGCCAGGAAAATTATGCAGTAGAGAAATAAACTGGCTCCACACTTTTCTCCTGCTTTGACCCTTCACCTCTATACCACATGAAGCACATTTACCACATAAATTGCCATGAAAGACAAATACAATGTCCAATATCCAGTAAGTGCACTAATGTTTCTTTTTTACGGCTAATTGGCGCAGCATTATGGCTGCATCCATGCTTCCTATGTGGCTGTAAATAGGCAGGAGAGGCAGGGTAATACAGTGCCTGCATTTCATAGTATGGCATATATGCATGAGTAAGTGATTGTGCTGTCTGTGATTACCTCCCCAGATTAGTTTATAATTAAAGGAGCCCAGAGAGGGAGACACGGAGGGAGATTGTTGTACGAACTTGTTGGCTGAAGGAATAGATTCATAAGAAAGAAAAGTGGAGATGGCTTAAGATAGGCTCTATGGGGGGATTTACCCAGTGGAACAAAACATTAGTTGTGAATGTTAATGAAGCTGATACAGAGGTAAAATTAAAACAGCAGCGGAGAGATCACTGCTAATCTGAAGCTTTAAATTGTGTGTGTGTGTGTGTGTGCGCGTGGTACAGTGAGCAGGCAGTGATTGCTTTATTCCAGAAAGAAGCATCAAGTGTGAAGTGACTAACAATGGATCCAGCAAACCGTCTGCTATTGTCTATTGTGTTAGACACAGAGGAAAGATTGTTGTATTTCCAATAAAGGAAGTACTCCCCATTCCCCCTAAATTGCACTGTAATGGAGGGTTTACATCCATAAGGTACACTCACCATTGACATTTTAGGGCGCTTTAACAGTGACTAATTCCTAACAAAGCAAAAGGTCCATCAGATTGCCTCCACCGGTGTTTGATGTCAGTGATAGTGCAGAGTGTGGAAGACAAAGTGATGCTTGTTGCCTGTCCAGATCTAATGCCAGCCACTGTAGCCCGTGGCCTACTAGCCTGAGGTGAAACAAGCAGAGATGAATGTGTATTGATGTCAGTCAGACATGGATCACAGCAGTCGATGGGTCAGTGGCTCCTGTCTTGTGCAATTGTTGCTGAGCCTTTCAGGAGGAATCAAGAGGGCTGCTTGATTCTCACTCACTCTCTGTTACAGCAACACGTTTAAAAAAAAAAAAAAAAAAAAAATCTCATTTCATATGCTGTCAAACGACATTACAGCTTCAAATCTGTTAATACTGTAGAAGCCGGCTGTTGTGAGATGACAATTTGCAACTCTACCAAATTAATAATCTTGCTCTATTATTGGGAAGAAATGCAATCCATCATGACAGCACCATGCAAGGAAACTGCAATGTTCACATTTTCAATGACTAAGCTCTTTTATTTTTTGAAAGAGCTCCTTCTGATCACAATCTGTGGCATAACAGACTGATTGAGAAACACCATCCTCCAATATCCCATGTGACAACAGTATTAAAAGCACCTAGACCTTGCACAGACAAGATCAGGAGGAGGAGGAGGAGAAGGAGGAGGAGGAGGGCATCCTAACAGATAGCTGACTACAGCACAGGTTGTATATACACAAGATTTATGTCCTCTACACTTCACAGTGTCTCTCAGAGAGATGGCTCAGAGGATAGCAAGATAGCACTATCCGTGTTCCTATCTGCACTATCACAGTGAAGGGTGAGGTGTGCGTTTGCTACTGTACAAAGTCAGCCAAATAGACCCGAGCTAGAGGGGATTCAAGTCGAAATGAAGAATGAATTTTCATTTTAACTGATATTACATTTCATAACATAGCTCTATTTACTAAAAAAACGAATGCCAACAGTTGTTCCCTTATATTTCTATATCAAAATACCATTATTATTACTCGTTGCTATTATTTTTACCAGCATTTTCTATTTTTAGTGTTGGCTATATGGCATACCAGAAACGTACTAACAGGTTTGGTTGCATCCTAGTGGCTTGGGTTAGTTTTTTGGGTAAACAGGTTTTAACAGAGCACAATGCAAACAAAGTCCCTTTGTTGGATTATTTTCTCACCTGCACTCCCTGTTTTAAGTAGGAGTGTATCGCATTAAAGGTTAATTTTTCAATTATTCAACTCTGTCTTAAAAACAACAGTCAGCTGCACGAACAAACACTGAAAAAGGTTTCGCTCACGTAACGTGTAGTGACGGGAAACAAAATCCACAGCCCTCATTTTGGGCATGAATGTGTTTAAAAGCTCATCTGAAGCTAATATGAGGCTTCAGCCATCTGACTTAGTCAAATAAAGTGGATATCTTCCACAGTTACGCTCTTTTTAGTAAAAAATCATAACAAAATTTGGCATTAAAAAGACTAACTTTGAAAGATATTGACTTGATTTGACTAATTTGGATGACTGAAGCCTCATATTAGCTTCAAATAAATTTTTATATACATTTTTGCACAGAAGGAGAGCTGTGGATTTCACTTACATTGAAAGTGCACTATGAAGGGATCTCTTAATGGCCAGTATGAACAGGAAGAATGATTACAGCAAGAAAAACCCGTGTCAGTGTTCATTTGAGGATATGACTTTTGTTTTAGGACCGACTTAAAAAATCTGGGCACCATAAGAAGTTGGAGGGGAAATATTTTTTTTCCCATGTCACTGCATTATAATAACAATACACAGCTCATCTGATTTATTATCGTGTGAGGTTCAGCTGTTAAAAATAGGTGGTTACAGTTATTGAAGGATTTTTTGCAGTAGTTGTAACCACGGCAGTAATGTTAAAATGAAACGTGAAAGTCACCCTGAGCTGCATGGAAATAAAATGCTGACAGTTGTTTAGTATTATAAGAGGGGGGGGAAAAAGGTAAGAACAGTTGGAAGGCGCACTCAGGCATCGACCCTCCCTGCTTCACATCCCTCCACCGTTCCTGCCATTCATGCATCCCTCTGTATCGCCAGTTCTCCATATGTATTGTCTGAGTAAATTCATTTGTCTGAATTTGCCCTTGGCGTGACCAGGGCTGAGTGGAGAACAAGACTAATTTCCATCCCTGAGCAGCGCCGCACTCACTGCATCTGATACGGCACATTTGAATGGATATTACAGATAACAATGCCCTCTGTTGGCCCCAATAAGCCTCACGCCGCTCTCACCGCTCCTCCGTCTCCTCCTCCTCCTCCTCCTCCGTCAGCCCCTCCTCACCTCCATTTACAGTTGCTCCGTTCAGAAGCTAGATGTGTAAACACAGACGTTTAAACTGTCATGATAATCACTTCTGCAAAAACACCCGCAGCCTGACATTCTGAAATCTTCTCCTCTGAATTGCTCTCACCCCCAGCGACTGTTCTTTTATTTCCACTGTGCTACTGTTCTTGATATTATTTGTACTCCTTTGTTGTCCCTTTTCATCTATCTCCTTATAACATTTGAATGAATTATGCTCCTTTTGTTTACACAATTATCACTTGTGGGTGTCAGCACAAAGCAATGTTGACATTCTGCTTGATTGCATATTAGGGTCGTGTGAGAGAGATGTGTTCTGTTTGTGATCGCCACTTTGTTCTTACTTACAGAGGGATGGAAGTTGTTGATAAAAATAATTGGCATCTCATTTAGCGAAAAATGCAATATTCATAGAGACTTCATTGTTCCTTAAGATGATGCCAGGGGGCTTAAAAAAACACACATCTTGGCAGCTCTTCTCAGATCAGTGGCTCTACAACAGTATTATTGTAGAAAATATACAATTTATGCCTTCATGAATAATTATGACAAAACAGTAAACTGTTAATGTGGGCTGTTTTGTTTTCATTAGTATAATCACAATCTGTGAGTTGACAACTACCTGTAGCCTATATTTTACGCCACTATAACGCAGATGCTCCACAATTTCACAAACAAAAAAGAAAAGTACTGTAAATAAAAATTGAAAAGTAAACTATATTGTTAAATAAAATGAAATGTGAAGAACTCAGTGCTTCTGTCACACCAAGAGCTCAACAACTCCAAGAGTTCTGGTTTTACAGCATGCCAGACCTGGGCATAACCATGCAGGTAAAGTCATTTCCTGATCTTCATCATACTGGTCTAACCACTGAAAGGAAAGGAAGGAATGAAGGAAATAAAACCAAAGGAAGTCCCGTTTACTGGAGCCACCTATACCAAAAATTTAGAAAGGTGGAAAAGAATGAAAGGATGCATATTCCCCCTCAAGACTTTTAAGTGGTGATATAGGCTCCTCAGGGTCATCTCTTAAAACATCTTAAAAGCCCAGACAGTCTGTGGCTATAATAAGATGTTATTGAGAAGAGTTCTCTGACTCTGTCTGCTTCCCTCCGCTATCAGACTATGGGGCCAAATCTTCGAGCTGCTCCACCTTGGGGGTTATTTTTAAGTCTGTTTGGGAGGCACGCGGTCAGCACTATACTTACCCAGGTATATGTCTTGTTTGGTTTGTGTGTGTCAGTGTGTTAGTTGAAACTCTGAGAAGTGTGTAACAGCGTCTTGCGGAGAAGGAGAGAAAGACGAGCACTGTGTAAATTAGTGTTTGGGGTTTGTGCAGTGGAGTGTGTGTGTTTATGTGTGTGTGTGTGCCTGTGGGTGGGTACCTGGGTCACTAGGTACAGTGATCAGTGTGTTTGGGCAAGTCGCATCCAACCAGAGGCCCTTGCTGTGTTTGTCCTGCTGGCTGCCCTGTAATCCTATAATTAGAGCTTGGGCGGACCACTTTAATGAAGGCTGGCATGGATGGATGAGTGTTCCTGTTTGGATCATTTTTGTATGAGCATGTGTTTATTGTAGAGTGCGGCTCTGTTGACCGCCAGGCCTCCCCAGCATGGCGCTCGCTGCTCAGGTCCAGATATAGCCTGCGACCCTCAGCACCCTCCCTGATCCTTGCCAAATAGCAGTCATATGTGGTAAATTTGTTTGTTAACATTTACTCTGATTGCTTCAGATGCTCTTTGACCTGCAGGTTCACCTTTGAAGTTATGCTGCATCATAAAGAGGCCAGCACATTTAGGAAGGCACAGATTTATATTGATTTTTGTCTGCAAAACATTAGTCCACCTGAAATCACATTTAATCATCCCCATTTCCAGTCTAAAATAATGTCAACATGTTTTTTTAATGTATCGTTGGTAGTTTTGTATTATCAGAATGAAGAAAAATAAATGAAATATAATAAAAGAAAAGCTTCTTTTTGTCTCAGCCAGGGGGAAGGTTTGTTTGATTGATTGGCTGCCAGGCTACCAGTGTACCACACAAAGTAAACAAACTACTGTTGCTACAAGTCATGGACAGACAGTGTGTTGCTAAAAGGGATTTTGAAGAGAAATGACCAAACCAGCATCTAACAGGTCCAAATGTGGCATTTGATGTTGATCTTAACATGTTGTTTGATGTGCTGCAGCTGAGCAGCTAATTAGCTATCTAGCCTGCTAACTAACATTAGCGGTGCACTTTTCCCTGGTGAATGTTTGTTTGGTGGCTCATTCAACAAGCTAAGTTAAATAAGAAAAAGTTTTTAGCAGGAAAGGTAATGTGGGTTGCTGTTCAGAGTCTGTGGCTCTTGTGTTGTGTAGCAGGATGCTATCAGGCTCAGTGTGACCATCTGCTCTGCCTATGGTAGAACGCTACATAGTAGACAAAAAAAGGCAGTTTAATTTCAGTTGGACTTTAAAGCTGGAGTGTGGGACGTTTGTCTCCCCCTTCTGGCAGTGAGAGTAATTACAAAAACACTGTCAACACATGCTTATGGCATCGGCTACACCATAGCCTACTTTGTCACTACTGTTGCAGCTGTAAAACAATGGATAAATTGCCACAAGCATCACACAACCCTCACAAAATGATTTGTTTCACTATCAGAACTTGATCCATTCGGTCTGATAACATTTGGAAAGTCTAGAACAGCCACACGATTCAATTATTTTATCCCCATTCAATTTAGCAGAGGGCTAGCCAGAAGTTAGCCGGCGGAAGTCTGTAGGTGCGCATTCAAATAGCCAGTGCAGGAATGTCCCTCCTGACATGAGACTTAAAAACTCTGTATACTGTGAAATACAGAGAAATTTATCTGGCAGTGATAGGCTTAATCAGCAGTGTGTGAACTTGTTTGGCAAGGGTTTGAATGTAACAGACATTCATTTATATGTAAAAGTTCCGCACTGCAGGTTTAAGCTGCCAGGAGATGGTTAGTTTAGCTTAACACAAAGGGTAGGAAAAGCTAGCTTGGCTCTGTCTTAAAAAAAAAAAATCACTTATTAGCACCTCCAAAGCTCACTAATAAAGACGTTATATCTTGTTTGTTTAATTTGTATAAAAACCGAAGTGAAAAAAATGACATGATCATAAATATTTGGGGTTTTGGACTGTTGGTTGGACAAAACAAGCAATTTGGGATTTGGCAAATGGGCAATTTTCACTAATTTTTTAGTGAAAATTCATCCATAATGAAACTAGTCAATAGTCGCAGCCCAATTTTAAGTAATTAATTTGACTGTGGAGGTGGAATTTAACTGAAGCTGCCTTAATCAAAAGTATTTTCTGCATTAAATTTCAGTAGAATGTTTGAGTTAAATTTCTCATGAGGAATTTCTACATTTTACCCAAGCAAAGTTTTGCACCAGTTCTACTCAATTTAATTTGAAATTTAATCTAAAGTTTCAGCAAGTGATCAGTATTACTGCATTTCTTCATTAGGATATGGTATAAACTGCCTTGCTCACTCTAATGTTTCTTTCATTCTGAATGTTATTTTTCCACATGCCCAAATATTCAATTTCATGCAAATATTTGAATTAATCACTGTAACCACCATTTGAGTAAAAAAAACATTCTTATCTTTTGACATGCTCCTTTTGCTAAACAGATTTTTGCTCCTTCCACACTTTTACATGACCTCTCGTACAGATACCATCTAACAAAATCAACATTTATATTAGAACATTTTATGGGTTTAGTGTAGCCCGCCTTCACAAGGAAAGGGCGT
The DNA here is from genome assembly GCA_038419695.1 of Scomberomorus guttatus. Classification (NCBI taxonomy): domain Eukaryota; kingdom Metazoa; phylum Chordata; class Actinopteri; order Scombriformes; family Scombridae; genus Scomberomorus; species Scomberomorus guttatus. The sequence goes on along the minus strand of CM076465.1, from coordinate 16,660,118 downwards.
GCTGCCAGAGCAAAGCCTCATGTTGGGACCTGAAAGAGGTATAAACATCATGATGGCTTGAAAACACTGAAATCTCACTATTAATTCAGCCGTCTGCTCAGTAGAGACATGTTTGGGTTGCTAAATGCAGTGGGAGTGAGGGAATCGCTCTACAGTAAATCTCAACAGTTATGACAGCTGAGCTAAAATAGAGCTAAATGGAGACAGGTTCCGAAGTCGTTAAGTCATAATGAGAGAGAAAGAGAGATATCTCAAAGATTTGACTCAGGGCCAACACCATTAGGAGGATGATATATGAACCTGTTCCATCCGGGATCTTTACTCATAGTGGACAATGTACACACACACACACACACACACACACACACTAGCACACTAACTAACTTGCCTATTCCAGTGGTTTTCTGCAGCTCACCTAGGCGCTCCCACACACACCTGCCGCTTGACTGCTGACTTTGCAACTTTTACCTCCCTCCTCTTAGTTTGTCTCCACCCCTGTATCTATTTCTTCTTCTCACATCAACACATTCCACTCCAGTCCTATCCTCTCCTCTCATTAATCTACTCATTATTTCGTATTTTCGTTGTCCCTCATATTGTATTTGCTTTTCTCTTCCTTTCACTCGTGGCGTGTCAACCAAGTCCCATCACTGTCAGCCAGAAACACACAAAATGCCTGCATAAACATGAGCTTTGCAAGAGGTAGCGGACTCTACTTGGCAACGCTGCCCTGGCTTCCCGGTGTGTTGCTCGTGTGTGTGCACCAACTGTATGTATGACTGTGTGGGAGGACAATCAGTCACAGTGACACAGTGAAGGAGGCACTTGTCTTTGTTTTTCTGCTAGAGGAACAAGTCTGGCTCTAGACTCAGACACACACAGTGTGGAACCACAAAGCCACAAAACTACAGCTGCAGAGAAACTGTATTTTGAGGAAATTGTTTCCTAGAGTTATTGAACCACTGGGTCACGAAGCTATACAAAAACACTTAACACAATTTTATATTGTAGCCCTTTTATGATCCGTTTTATACTTCAGTGCAACCAAATGGCTACAATATGCTCAATGATGAATAGATCAACAATGCACCATTCATTCTGTTTCTCAGTCTGTTTTACTGCCGACATTTCATCTGACCTGGCTTGTACTTGTATCACAATGAACTTTGTGTCCTGTTGTACAAAACTCCAGTTTGTGAGTAAATGGAGTTATACCTTCATTCATATTTCAATGGCAGGAACTCAGCAGTAAGAAGTGATTTAACACAAATCTGACCTCACTCCATCAATCAAGTGTCCAATTGTGCATGTGCAAGTCTTAAATGTCCGAGAGTGAGTGCTTGTAACGTACTGTATAACTGTGTGAATGTGTATTTGTATGCTTATGCAAGCTTATCTTTGTTTTTTAGCTTTCCACTGGTGTTGCTGTCTGTGCTTCTTCTGTCATCTCTGCCATACAGGTTGTGCTTAGTCACAGTGCTGCTTTGAGCTAAATGCTAACATCAGCATGTTAGCATTGTCATTGTGAGCATGTTAAATAATAAATACCTGATCTGATGAGGACACTAGAGGAAATGTCATGAGATCAAAAAAGTTGTTAAAATGCATCCTGAGGGGGACATGAATGTCTGCGCCAAATTTCACGGCAATTGATCCAACAGCTGTCGAGCCGACTTTGCTCAAAATGACAAATGTCAACCTCATTCTGGTACTAAAGGAAAAGTCATGGTAGCACTTAAGTCAGTAGGATTCATCCTGTGAGGAACATGAATGTCTGTACCAAATTTCAAGATAGCAAATCATTCAATGATTGTTGAGATATTTCAGCCTGACCAAGGAGGTGAACCAACCAACTGTCAGATTGCCACTGCGGCCTAGCACAGCTAAGAACCAAAAGAAACAACTGTTGTGGTGATTCAGATCTGGGGTTCATTTAATTTGACAATTTGAATTATCAAGATCATAACAGAGAAATTAAGACCTTGTAAGATTTTAAAATCTTACAAGGTCAAGACATTCAACTTGTATTAAATATCAAGTTTTAAATGACATCGGTGGATGTTTGCTCCCTAGATAAGTTTATTGTATATTGTGTGTTGCTCCTTTTGTTTTGTGAGGCGCTTTGTAATCCCATTTTTAAAGCTGCTATATAAATAAAAATATCCTTAAATGTTAAAATTGGGTGTGTTGAAGAAAGACACACACAGAGCAGTGACAGAGGGAAAGGCCACAGTAAATGCGAAAGACACAGGTTGCATTTCTGACATCAACAGAGTGTTAGATACCCATCTAAATTCACGACAATCAAAAGGTCAAAGCGTTGTCCTGACATTCTCTACACCTCTGGAGCTCGTATCCCCCTGCCGGGTCATGGAAATGTTATTGTAACAGAGAAGATAGCTGGACGGAACCCAGTATGGCACAGGAAGTGTGTCTCCTGAATGGAGTTTCCATGAGATTCGGAGAGGCTTGACCTTTCAGTGATCGCCTCAATGTGAGGTACTTTCCCCTCAGGGTAAAAAGAAAAGGTGCGTCTGCTGTTTTCCCTCGCCTCAGTGGGAGCTTTATTGAACGGGGAGTGAGAGAAAGAAGGGCAGCTATTTCTCCTCCACTTATCTAATGTCGGGTAAAATCGTGATGAAGTCTGACCCTCATCCATTTCTCAACCTTGGCGAGCAAACTTTTTTTTTTCTTTTACAGAAATGCTTCTCACCATGCAAATGCATTTGATAGAAAGTGCATTAAAAAAAATTGAAACCATTAAGAGTATGGGACATGTTCCAATGTACTCCTCAATGCTTGGGTGATATGAGCCATGAAACATGCATACCTTTATATCTGCGCTTTGTGCCTCCAAAATTTTATTGTCTTTGTGATTTTATACTGCAGCTTATAGGATTTTGCTTTATGATATCTGCCACAATAAAGGCAATAGAGGATATGGATCAGTTGGAGTAAAATATGACAAACCTTGAGGTATTATTGCCTCATAAAACATACGCATCAAACTCTATTACTGCTAATACTATCAAATGGACAGCGCATGCAAGACCTCTACTGTCTGTGTTTTTGCCATTCAAAGGACGTATTGATTTAGCTTTACACAAAAGCGTTCCTGTCTTATTTCCCTTAAGACCGCAGCGACTAAAGCTCCGTGTGCTCATGCTGTGGATATTGAATTGTTACCCCTTAATAGATCAACACACACAGGAACACTCCTTTGGCTTTCTTCTCTTAACACTATAACCCACAGGACCAGTCATCTGTCAGGTAAACCACATCACATATAAAAAAATGTTAATTTCTCAGTGTGATATCAGTTTTTGTCTCTCTTTGAAATGGTTTCATTCGCTGGAGGGTTTTCGAATTTTTTTAAATCCACAAAGAACCATGTAATCCTTCAGTTGAATTTAAAACATAAGAAACGGTTTCAAATGACAACAGCAAAATGTAAAAGCGCTTTGAATGAAACTCTGATGAATTAGTTATGCTTATTGTTTTTTTATGTCTCACTTAATCGCATTTAGTTAAACATAAAGGCCGCACAAACCTTCACTGGATTTGGTTTCACTACCTTTCCCTCCACCTCCCCTTCCTTCATTCCTCTTCCCCGTCCCAGTCCTTCTGAAAACAGACTCTGTGTCTTTGTGCGTAAAGACAAAAGCTCTGTTGTGTAGGTGGTGGTTTGTGGTGGCCAGGGCAGGTGGCTGGCCTTGATTGCATTAGACTGATGACGCGTTCAAAACGCCAGAGGAAAAGAAAAAGGAAGAGGGTATTTTTCCTGTCATCTGCCAGTGGTTTACCAGAAAAAAAAGGGAAAATGTGAGTATGTGAGCCACAGAGAGGTATGAGGGTGTGACACAGCGAGGGAGGGGATAGAGGTGGGTTTAAAGGTGCAGACTGAGAACAGAGCTGTGATTGAGATAAACATGATGACGGGAATGGCTGAGCTTGAGAGAACAGGAAGGAAAAAAGTGCAATCACAGAGTATCAACATTAGCATTTACGAAACCTCTATTTCTGACGCTAATTTTCCCCGGAACACAAAACTAACATTAAAGCCTCAGTTTTCTATTTTCCCCAAGATTACTCTGCATCAGTAGCCTGCTTCAGGGTATCTCAATGATTTCTATCTGATTCCCTGTTGTCTGAGCTGCCGCCTGCCTGCCTGGGCTTTTTGCCGGAGCTTTGTTGGGCTCTGAGATCAGCTTAATACCTGTGGCTGATCTTAAACTAGTAAAAGGCTTTCTGTCAGGCCACCCGCCGCATCTCATTTCCTTCCACCGATGGTTTTTCGCAGACACGATGCAACTGGAACACTAAAAGGCGGAGGGTGAATACGGGGTATTAAAAAGGCGGTTCAGATGAGTTATTGTGAGCTGTCAAGGTCTTGAAGTCTGTGTAGTACAAGGATGGTTGGATTCAGGCTCTTTTTTTTAAAATCCCAAGTGGTCCAGGAAGGCTGCAAGATCTTTCCAACTGTTTGGATGATTATGTATCCATCTGAATATCAATGGTAGCACATAATAAAGTGTGCAGAGCTCCTTGTTCTCCATCAGCACAGATATAGACGACTCTAGCAATCACCCTAAAATAGGAGTGAGGTTGAAATGGTTCTCGGCAGGGCTCATATTTGCTGCTTGTTTGTTGAACATAATAGAGCCAGAGCCCCGTTGTGTTGTATGTCCCTGACTTCCAAAGAGCCTTGAATTCAAAGGAAGTGCCTACAGTGTCCAGCGCATTTCAAAGCAATGGGTACTGTGCCAAGGTAAATATGGTGGAAAACCAGCTGATTTGTAACAGCACTCACCTAAATGGATACCACTCGCTACCACTGAAAAGCAGAGTCTGTGCACAATGATAAATTCAAACCAAGCGTAGATGTACTCTTCGGCCAGTGATCACAATCAAGCCCAAAGACACTAATACCTTCTGTCTCTATCTGTCATTTAGCCCACTTCAAATTAAGGAAAGCAAGAGAAAACAATTCAGGGCCTCTGAATAGATCTCGGTCAAATGGGGGTAAAAAAAAGTCAATTGGATTAGTAGTCTTCAATCATTCAATCCCACTATTGATCCCCAGCCAGGGGAAATATCTGGAGGGCTGCTGCAGTATCCAAAGTGGAATTGATTGGGAAAATGGGACGGACAGGAGCTGATTTAGTTGATGCATCCAATCACTTCCAGGTTCCACAAACACACAGTAGCCTCTGAACTTTGTTCACCCCTGTAAGACATATACAGGCTACCTTTAAAGCAAGACTATGAAACTTTTGAAAGTAGAAATAAGACATTCATTCATTAAAAAAATGAAAAGTTGAACTCATAAGCAATAAAATGCACCCTTTGGCATTGAATACATTGGGGGGTTTTGCTGATCCAGTCTTATTTGGTCTGGTATGACCAGTAGTTTATGGTGGCAAAATTGAGTTAATATCAGCAAATATTGGGTTGATGTTTCTGTAATATTTTCTCTACTTGTGCTACTGTTGCACAACATTTTAACATTAATCTTATTCTGTTATTGCTTGGGTCCAGGGTGGCGGCTGTTCAGGAAGTTCAGCAGGCAGCAAGTCAGATACAGTAGGCTAAACCGCGGCGTACTCAGTCATGCAAGACTTTACTGAACTGCTTTCTGTCCAGTGTCTCTGTAGCCTGCAGACTTTGGAAGGCAAATATTCTTGATGTTCCTCCAAGTTGTAATTCTGCTGACAGTGGTGTTGACCCTCACCAACACCACCACATCCTCTCAGACTTACATATCACCACTTAGCTGCCCGGTTTACCCACAGCCCTGCTGTTAGCATGTAATGCAACACTGCAGAGATAATCAATAACACAAAACACTCACATGCTGAAATATATTTCGATTTCTTTGCATCTCACACAATGTGTGAGTATGCAGTATATGTGCATTGGAGTGTGCAACAACACATATGCACACACACATTTAAAAATTACTTATATTGAATTAATTTGATGGCTAAGCCATCAAATTAATTCAATATAAGTAAGCCATCAAATTACTAAACCGTGAGTGCCGACAAAAGCAGCTCTTATAATTCAAATAAGAAAAATCCACTGAATATGGGCTTTCCTTTAATTCCAGGTTGGATGTGTTTACTGGAGTTTGGTATAAACAGGATTTTTATAAATACATTCAGTTAAAATGTACGCATTCAAATTAAACAAATTAAACTGTCTTCATGAAAAAACAGCTTTAATCATTTATAATCAGCTACAACTACAGGTGAATTATAATTTCTTTTATGGGAGGCACGTTTTAAAAAGTTTCCAAACATTGGATACACTAACAAATACCAAAAACCTAATAGTCCAGCCGTATGACTGCTGACAACTCTGTTGAAACAGACAATACATGCAAAACATATAATTAAAAATGTAAAATATAAAACTAAATAAGCATACATTTAATATAAATTATTTCCTTAAAGATTGTGTCCAGACATGTAGTAAGACATAAAAATACTCTGCTTGGGACAATAATGTATGTCTGATATGGTTTTCCACAAAAAAGTGGAGTATAATTACCACTTTAAAATCCTTAAAATTGCATCTACTCCTTCTCCCTCATTAAAAATCCAGAATCTATATATATGCAAATATATTTGATTTCAGAAATGTAATTGCTGGACACAAGATGTCTCCTGCTTCACTGAAAAGTCCATTCTCAGTGTTTGTGCACTGGAGGCTTCAAATTTCCACATCTCACTTGTGTAAGCTGCATACTGGACCACAACTGGCTCCAAACTAGTTGTGATGTCACAAATCCTGCTGACAGGCCCGCCCCTAAAACTCAGATTTTCGGTGAGCACAGAAAAACTGTCCACTTTCAGCAGATAAATGTGAAAACAGCCTTCTAGTGTCAAACTCTGCACATACATCATTCGGCACAGTGAAGCTCAAACATCAAACTGTAGGAACAAGAAGAGAAACATATTGAGTGGAGGGGGACTTTAGGTTATTGTGAGATAATGGTAGACAGCTGGAACAGTGCCTCAGAGCTGCAGGGGTTTTTCTCGATCACAAAAACTGTCAACAGGAACATTAAATCGCAACATTTAAAATAATACGGAAAAACGTCTAGATACCTTTCAGTAATGTTCCAAATAAGTGTAAAATTAATGCCAAAACTGTTCCAAAGGCTTATAATGGTGCAACATCTTATTAAGGCACATTATGGTTGTTGTTTTTTCATTTCATTAGCCACCCACAGAAAAACTAAATATATTTAGCAGTTAAAGGGGGCACTGAGTAAACTCTTCATCTATCAAACTCTATCTGGGAGCAGGAATTGCAACTAAATTGTCAGAATCTTCACAGAAGAAATAAAACAGAATGCACAATACGGGCATAATGACACTGCTCTGCCATTTGCTTTTTGGCTGGAGAAAAAGGCTTTTTAGCCTTCATGGTTGAGCAATCTTTGAGTCACTGGTATTGATCAACAACCTTTATCGACTCACATCAGGTCATTTTGTTCTATGGGGCAATAAAAGTCTTACTTGTTGGTCTTTTTAAGTAGATTTAATGATGCCAGGAAAACATCCTACACCATAACAGATCTGCCAGACTCCTGATTTCATTATGTTTGGCTCATTTTCTCAAGTGTTTCCGTTTGCTACTGTGTACAAGAAAGGTGACACTGAACGGTCGGAATTGTCGAGCTGCAATTAAGTGCGTCCACAGTCCTCCTCATCCTGGTCTTACAGTGTCCAGTGAGTCTCACACTAAGTCTTATTCATTTTAGTTGAACAGCTGCCAGGCAACACAAGTCAAACACGTACGCATATACACACACACACACACACACGGCAGACCCTGGCCTTGACAAAAGAGCAATCATAATTCCATTGGTTGACGTGGAGGTGAAATCATATCTACATTACTCACAAGGCTCACAGATTTGTTCACAACCCGGCACATTCAGAGTTTTTCAATTTTTTTCTTTTTTTCATCTCTGCCTTGCCTTTCTCTCTTTTATTTTCTCACTCACATTGTTTCTGCTCCTTCCTCTCGGCCTGCCTCACATCTTCCTGTCTCTTCTGTTTCTTCTTGTCTTCTCACTTCCTGTCCTCTTTCTCTCTCTCTCGCTGGCATTTATGACATTCCTCCTTACCATCCCTGCAATTATGAGGGCGTGATCTAGTGTTGAAAGGGGGAAGACACTCTATATAACTCATCTGACTGGACTGTCAACATGTTTCTCCAGCTGCAGGATGGCTAATGTTTATATACAATACATGCCATAAGACAGTAGAGCAATGAAATACTGTAAGTCACGTCTTGTTGAATGACTGTGACAGTATACACAAATCAGTGTTTCATATACTGTCTTCAGTATTGAATTCATTGATTTTTCTTTTCAGTGGTTTGAAATTTGAATTCAACTTTGAGGCCTTGTATTTCTCACGATCTTGTCAAGAAGCTATATAACTGCAGAAATCCATACTATAGTTTTCCTCAGGATGTGGAGTATTGATCCTCAGACTGGGAGAAGTCCAGAGAGCTGACATGCATTACTGAATTAATTTATTTATGTTTTCTCAAATCCGCAGACATTCAGGGATTTTAAAGGCCAGTGGAACCCTGCTAATGTTTAAGTTCCACCTTCAAATCAAAGGAGATATTACTTAATTTGTCTTTTAAATTTGCAACAAAAAAAAAAAAAATCTGTTTGCGAATCACAAGACCAATGGTAACCGATGTTTTCATTAAAATGGAAGGTAGACACATTAAGCCAGTGGCATCTGTTATTTGAAAGATAGACGCATGGAGATTGTGATAACATACATGAAATATCACCATCATTACTGGCCACCCAGCACATCTGACAGACGGCGCCCATCTCAAAATGGGCGTCGTTGTCTTATCTGGGCAGCGGCAGATTGAAATGTTAATGAGGCCTTTTGATCAACAGCAGCCCTGTCTGTCAAGCTAGCCTTTAAACTGATCGGTTTGTTTGTCCAGAGTATGAAAAATCAGGCCTCCGCTGACCTCTTAGTTGAATTAAGAGATACAAATAGTTTTGTCTGTTGATGCCAGTAGTTGTTTCTCACCTCCTGCTGTGTCCAGGTATTGATTTAGTCTTGAAAGAAAGGCAGAACAAGAAGATCTTTGATGAGAAGGGAGGATTTGTTCAAGAAATCCCAAATGGAGATGAGTTTCAGAGAAAAAAGAAATTGGCAACATCAGCAAGCAGAGAGCGACGGCAAAGAGATTTAAAGCCTGAAAGAGAAGCAGAACAGAGAAACAGAGAGGAACTGCCAAGAAAGAAAAGGAGGAGACTGAGAAGGAAGGAAGGAATATATTCATCTGGAGTTGAGAAGGAACAAAGAGCAGATCTTTGATGTTACTCAATCTCCAGAATGAAGAGAATGAAGAGTATAACTTCATTATGACTGACAATAGAGACAGGGATGAATGGCTCTAGCATGTCTCACTATGTGGCTATCATCATCACTGAAAGCATTCACTGTGGATGAGTGATATGAGTGCTGATTGCAAATTGGTCCCCAGAGAGTAATTTGTCAGACAGAGAGTAATTTGTCAGACAATTTCCCACATTTCCAGAAATACCGCGTTTCTATACCTTCTATACATCCAACAATTTGCATAAATATAAGGATCTACAGTATGCTGTCTAAGATGTCAACCTAAATATTTCAAATTCCCTCAAGTATTTAGTTTTCTCATTTCATTTGGGGTCTGTGTTGTATATACAGTGCATGTGCTGCTTGTGAGAGCTCCAGTGATTCACAGATGAAAAGACACATCTGCCTCCTTTAGAAAACAATCTCCCATTTCCTCCCATCTCACCAATGGCAACATTGTGGTGACAGGAATATATGAGATACACTATCTGTCCTCTGATTTATAAAAAAACATATTAAATAGGAAGGCCATGGCATAAAAAAAAGTTATCTTCCTTGACTTGAAAAACATGTCTGCTGGGAATAAATTTGTCAAACTGAAATCAGAATACATTTTTGCAAAGAAGTATATCGTTGGTGTTTGTTTTGACTTGTGTGCTTATTTTGTCAAAATTGTAATTACCAAAAAGAACTTTAGGTTTTATTTATTTTTCTTTCATGATAGTTCCCATGAATTTTTGGTGCTGACTGGTGATACTGGTGCTGGTAATTTGATTGGTCAAATGATTGAATTGTGCAATGAGCGAATGATTTGATTGGTCAGTTCCAACAGTTGTTAACCAGCATGGGGGCCGAGATTGTTAGCCATTGTCATCACTCCATAACTTACAGAGTGCTATGGTTACAGAGGGACTACTCATTGCTGTGAATTTTGACATTCTGGTCATTTGCCGTCACCACAAGCAGGCCAATGAAAGAGAGACAGCTAAATTAGCTTTTGCTTGATAACATTAGCACTTATTACCACTAAATGTTACTTTTCATTCATTTTATTTCAACACCTTCTGAGTCACTGGCAGCTCCTTGTGTTACAGAAAGGAGGTCCACTGTAACAATAGTTAGCCTAGCTTGCTAGCTTCCCCTTTCGAGTGGAATACATTAACACTGCTGGGAGGTCCTCCCAAATGTTGAATGCTGTAAGGGTCTTGAAAAAAGCGGGTAAAAAAAACAACTTGCATCAATGTTGATAGGCTGTATGATGTTCCCCATTCAGTATCGCACCACAGAAGTTAACAGCAAGACTCCCAGGAACGCTCTTAAACGTCAGTCAACTGCTGCCATGGGAAACATACTCTCAGGCTTGAAGGTTATCAGCAGCAGTTTTCAAAAGTATGTCCAAAAACTGTTTTATCTTCTTTTGAAAAAAGGAAAAATATATACAATAGCTGCAGTAAGCTTATAGTTTATATTTTGGTGCACAAAAAGTGAAGAGACTTGAATATCTACATTTGTTACACATTTTTTCCTAGAAATAAAATATACAGTACTCAATGCTACTACACAGATATTTCTGTACTCCCCTGTACTCAGAAACTGGGTTTGGTTGTTGGATGAAAGGATGAGGAGGACATGTCATGAGGTTATCAAACTGGCACTATGTTTCATTGAATTAAACCAACGACAGCCCCCAAGGGCTCAACTGTGCAATCTGCTACCCCAGAGCTGCTGCTGTCCCTGCTGATTAGTATACTCGTCCACACCTATCCTGACATACTGCACCTATACATAGTCTCACCATGTGTTCACACAGTAAGCAGTGATGATCACCTTGTCACTGAAAGTCTATTAATTTTCTCTAGAACTGTGTGAAGAGAAACTCACAAAAGGTCACCCATTCATTATTGTCAACATCAGTCCAACATAGCAGTTGAAGGCAACGTCCAACAGGAGATCCAGGAGATTTTACACTGAGGACTTCTTCACCGTCTGATACCTGCTGTACTGCTGGTTGTCAGAAATCCAAGGTAGTGTCTGAAACACAGTCGTGGGTTATCCACTTGAGAGACATGGTGACAGATCCTGAGCTGTCTGGGCTCAGGGCAGAGCTCCTAACCACTGAGAGCCTGATCAGCAAACTACGTGGCCAGGAAGCTCAACTGCACTTGTAGAAAAGTTTGGTCTCCCCTGTAGAAAGTCTCTGGGTCATCTTGGGCATCAGTGCTCAAAGGAAATAAGAGACTGTCACTCCCTTTTTTCGAACCCCCAGAGGTTGACAGTGTCCTCCCGCTGTCAAACATCTTTGTTCCACTATCTGATCGACCATATGACGACAGTTCTCCTGCCCCTGAGCCTGCTATTTGAGCACCTGGCTAGCCCTGTGAACGACACACTGTTAGCAGTCCTTACTTAATTGTTCACTTTGTGGAACTCCCCAGGGGCTCAACATACTGTTTCACTGGTACAAAAATCTTGGATATAGCCCAGTACATCCCTTCAATTATTGAGCTCCACCCATCTGCCCATGAAGTCTTCATCTACATGGGTACAAATGACGTGAGGCATAAACAAACTGTGTTCTGCCACCAGTTTCACCTTTATTGATCATTTCAATGTATTTTGGAGTAGGAGAGACTTATATAAAAGAGATAGTCTACACCCTAAGAAAGAGGGCACAAATTTGCTCACAGCAATTTTTGTTTCTTTACTAAACAATACCTGGCCATGCTGACTATCCAGCACAACCCCTCCTTGACAGTGAAATGCTGCAAGGTGGAGCTTTTGTGGAAATCGTCAAAACTCACAGTTCACCTGGAACTTCTCAGGTCTCTACTTAGGACTTTTAGGTTAAAAATTCTAGATCTGCATATTTTGCTTCTCTAATTGAAAACAATCAGTCCAACCCAAGAATGTTGTACAATATTGTGAGCTGTGTCATTGACCCTCCCCCGGACCCAATATTAGATGCCACCCCTGAGAAATGCGATAAATTTCTTCCCTTTTTTACACAGAAGATCTGTTATTAGAAGTTGCATTTCTCCCCCAAATTCTCCAATTACTGTTGAGAAGCCCTGTGCAGTTTCCCTCTGCTCAATTAATCCAATTTCTCCATCTACATTGACTGATATGGTAAAGAAAATGAAACCCTCAACCTATCCTTCAGATATTTTTTCTATAAAATTTCTAAGGGACATTTTTAACACAGTTACCCCTGCTATTCTGCAAATTTTAAAGGTCCAGTGGCAGAAATGGAATATATTTATAAGTATGTTTTAATTAGTGTATAATCACCTGAGAACAAGAATCGTTGTGTTTTCATTACCTTAGAATGAGCCCTTTATATCTACATAGGGAGCAGATCCCCTTCCACGGAGTCTGTCATGTTGCACCGCCATGTTTCTATAGGAGCCCAGAACAGACAAACCAAACAGTGGCTCTAGAGAGGGCCTTTCACGTTTTTCGCGAGTTTCGCAGCCACTGTAGGTTCTCCTACATGCTTGGAAGGGGAGGATGAGGGTAGGGGTATTCAGTTGGTTGCAATCTGCAACCTCACCGCTAGATGCCACTAAACCCTACACACTGGATCTGGTTTATAAAAAAACCATAGTACTGAAACTGCTCTTCCTAAAGGTCATAAATGACTTATTGCTGTCAGCTGATGCTGGCCATAAATCCATTCTTGTTCCTCTGGATCTAAGCACAGCCTTCCATACCATTGACCATGATATCCTTTTGGACCGTCTTGAAACCTGGGTGAGTATCAGTGGCACTGCTCTGCAATGGTTCAGGTCCTACCTAAAAGACAGGTGTTTCTGCATTGATATCGCTGACTCCAGGTCAGCTTCAACAGGTGCTCATGTTAAATCAATGGTTCAATCCGGCTTCATCATCTCAGAAACATTTTAAGGATTAGACCATTTCTTTCTACCAAAAATCTGTCATCCATGCTTTCATAACTAGTCAATTAGACTACTGTAATTTCTTCTCTGATGCTCTCTGGCATCAAATCTCTCTCCCGCTCCAGCTCATCCAAAACTCTGCTGCCAGGATTTTAACTTGGACTAGGAAACATGATCACATTTCACCAATCCTGGCTTCCCTACACTGGCTACCTGTTGCTTTTAGAATTGATTTCAAGATATTATTGATTACTTACAAAAAACAGACAGGTCTCGCCCCAAGTTATTTATCAGATCTCTTATTGCCCTATGTCCCTTCCCGCTCCCTAAGATCATCGGATGTGTTGTTCCTTGTTGTTCCAAGGTCCAGTTGAGACACAAAGGTAATAGAGCCTTTGCAGTTCGGGCTAGGAGAATTTGGAGTGACCTGCCTGAGGAGATCAGGGCTGCAAACTCTGTTTCTTCTTTTAAATCACTTTTAAAAACCCACTTTTTAAAAATTGCTTTTTGGTGAATTCATTTATTTTTTATGGCTTTTAGTTCATTTTAATCTCTTTGTGTTTAAAATGTGTTCTGTTTTTATTGTAAAGCACTTTGTAACTGTGTTTTAAAATATAAATGCTATATAAATAAAGTTTATTATTATTATTATTATTATTATTAATGTTACTGGTATTATTATAGTATTACATACAGTATTTGCATGAATATTACTAAGCATCACAGTGTATACATACAAACCCTTTTGCTGTCATTTTGGGTGATGCTCATGTTGCTGCTGGGCAAAAACCTTGAGTGGTTTTTGTACAATAGATTTTCATCTTTAAAAAAAGGATCCATTTCTCTATGATTTGAGAAATTCTCAGAAATCTTGGGCTTAACAACTCTTACAAACTTTACTGAATGAACTGAAATGTCTTACTTTCAAGGTAAATAAAGGCTGCTTTTTTACTTTCTGAAAAGGAACATTTTAGAGCAACCCAAAAATAATATTTGAACAATTTATCAATTGAAGGACTCTCCACACCCATACACCCAGGCCTTACAAGCCTTAGCTTATGAAACTCTTTAAAAATCAGATAAACTGTAAAGTTCTGTGGTCAAGCATGGCTGTTTTTATGAATTGTATATTTTTTAACCACGCTAGCGGAGAGGTCCTATGGATAGCATTGTGAGCATGCTAATGTTAGCTTTTATCACAAAGCACCAATACTGTAGGCACCAAGACTGAGTTGCCAGCATGGCTGTAGACGTATAGTCTTGATAAATTTCTCATCAAACAATCCTGAGCTGCTGACAGATGCATGAGGTGGATATTACAGTAAAAAAAAAAGAAGTTAGACGGCAACAGAGTATGAAAGTACACATCATTGTAACCTCTGAGCAGTCTCTACGACAAAGACCTAATCAGTGGCCAAAAGAAGAAATAACTCTAATTATTGCCATTCAAAAAAACATTTTTATGTAATACCCCCTCGAAGCTGTTTGGACGAGGGTGAAGAGGAACATAACTGCTCCAAGTGCCCCTCGACTGCACATTTAATGTCACTCGATCATTGTTCCAACATGAGATATACAATGTCTCATTTATCTCACTGTGCTCTCCTCATTAACCATGCTAGACTCTGAGACGGTCTCTCAAGGCCTAATAGCTGCAATTAGCAAAGGAGCTGCTCTGTAGCACAAGTATCAGGGCACACATGACACCCAGACCCTCCTCCACACACACACACACACACACAATTGGGCTGCAAACCTGTCAGAGGGAATTGTAGCCCTGGTGCGTTGAGTGAGAGTAAGATGGAGGGAGAGACAGACCCAGCAGAGGCAGAGTTTCTTGTGCATTTGCTAATAATGTTGGGCTGTGGGTGCCGAGTTTGATTTTATTGGCTGTCACGATGAGGACCACTGGGCCTGGATTAGCACTGGGAGTAGAATACTCACTATGAATTAAAGTCTGTTTTAATAGCGCTGCTTTTAATTTCACTAAAAGTACCTCCATTAGCTGTATTTAAACCACTTTATCCGTTTAAATGTAATCTCAGCCCTGGTGGATAAACAATTGACTTTGTGAAGGCCGCTGGCACAGATTTTCCATAATTTTAGTTTCATTAGTTAATCCTCATTTCACTAAGTGTTTCTAATATACAGTAAAGAAAATTGGCAGGTCTGGGTTGAATAAGGGATGTTACATAATCCAACTACAGAAGCCAAGGCCTGTGCTTTTAAGTGATCAGCATTGTTAATCATTTGTTTTTTGACAATTGATTTGTTGATCTATCATTTCATTAATTGATTTGATTTGACATTACTTAATTATTTGCTATTTTGTGCATTCATTTATTGCATACATTAGTTAATTTATGCATTTATTTTTTATTCATTTAATCCATTATTGATTTTTTGATTGATTGCCTGACTGTCAGTTGTCCATTTTAAGAATTTGTGAAAATTATTCTTTGACTGTAACTCTGCACAGACAAGCAATCTTCAAAACTGTCTTTAAGATAAACAGAGTGTCAATTAACCAGCATCTAATTAAGTATTTTTAGTTATAGCAAACATTTACTTTATTATGACACATATGTAGCATCTTAGAATTTGAAAACACTCTCTGCCATGTGAAATTTATTTGAAATAAATTCATTTCATGTGGCAGCACAAATGTACAAGAACTGCCCAAATTCATATTATATGCCACTATGAGGAGCATGGTTGTTTAAAGGAGAAGTTTGACATTTTGGGAAATATGCTTATACGTGTTAGATTTAGAGTTAGATTATAAGATTGATATTAATATCATGTCTGTGCTATTAACTATCGTGTTAGAGTTGGGAGTTTATTAGCTTAGCTTAGTTTAGCATAAAAAGTGGAAGAAGTGGAAAACAGCTGGCCTGGCTCTTTCCAAATGTGGCAAGCACCTTTAAAGTCTTGTATTAACATGTATTGTTGTTTAATCTGTACACAAACCTAAGCTAAACGTAAAACCTGTAAGTTGTGGTTTTACATGCCAGCGACATGTAAGTTATGGAGTCATGCAGCTGGAGTCAGTCACTGGATTCCAAAAAATAGTTTCAATACGCTTATTCCTGTAAAACCACAACTTTTTGTTTTAACATTTTGTGAGAGAACGAGGCTAGCTGTTTCCTCCTGCGTCCAGGCTTTATGCTAAGCTAAACTAATCAACTTCCAGCTCTATAGCTACATAGTTAATGTATAGACATGAGATTGGCATTACTATTCTCATCTAATTCTTCGCAAGATTAGTAATACCCATATTTCCTTAAATGTTACTATACATTTAAGAATTAGCTTCTATGCATGAATACAATGTCCGCTGATTTTATTAGCAAGTGAGGTAACCTTTTCTTACTGAATTCTCCTTTAGCAGATTAACACAAGAGCAAGACATTACACTCAAATAGAGTGACCATTTATCAGGTCTCCTGTGCAGTAAGTCTTTGCCAACAAATGCATCATTGTGCTGGACAGAATCTGTATTTGTCTCAGTCTGAGCTGCTGCTCTTTCTATGAGGACAGCTGTCAAGGTCAAGGCCTTACATCAGGGGTTCTCAAAGTTTTGATGACTGAGGGCCTATTTAGGGACCCAACATTGGATTGAGGGCTGCCCAAGAAAAAACAGAACAGAAAATAATTCCAAAATAAATCTTTTCTTTAATAGCCTAACCAATCATACATACCAGTGATCACACTGATACCATACAGGAGGCCTAAAAAAACTTCTTTAGAACAGTCGTTCATTTTAAGATTAATCAAACATTCAGTTGTCTTTAAAAGTGCCTTGCAAACACACACACACACACACAGGGAGGGAGGGGGAGACTTTTAAAAATACGAAATACTACAATATTCATCATCATTATTATTGTTGTTGTTGTTATTATTATTAGGCTATTATTGCCTGTCATCAATAGGCTATTCATTAAGACACATTGATTGTGAATTTGTTACTACTGTACATCGACATACCTTTTCTTACTTTGAATGGGATTTATGGTGTTGCCTTCGGTTGGCCACAATTCCTTTGATGTCTGGTTCCTTGTTCCTCTTTGTTGTTGCTATACAAAGAACAGTATGTAAATGGGCATCCATCAGCCTGGATCTCAGCTTTATTAATGGCCATGGTGAAGAAGGTTTTCTCACAAATGTATGTCAGGTCAATGAGCTCTTGGAGTTTTACTATGAGGTTGTGGTTCTTGTCTGAATGCAGGTAATGTAAAACGTCTTGCAGACGGGAAAATGGTTAGATCCCCCTCTTTGAGCTGTCCCTGCAGTAGTTTTCGCTGGAAAGCTTTGACGCTGTCAAACATTGTGGAAATGAGCTTCCCATGGCCCTGCACCTTCATATTGAGATTGCTGAGAAAAGTATTCAGGTCAACAAGGAGCGCTAAGTCACAAAGCCATTCAGTGTCACTTCACTGTGACAGATCTTGTCTTTTCAACTGCATGAACTCAGCAATTTCTTTTCTCAAATTAAAGAAATGCTTCAGTGTGGCACCTCTGCTCAGCCACCAGACAGCTGTGAAGTATATGACATAACCATATTCAGCCTCTGATTGCTCCAAAAAAGTTTTAAATTGACGGTGATTTAGACATCTGGACTTTAGGAAATTTGCTGTCTTGACAACAATGTCCATGAAATGTTTCATTTCAAGTGTATGAGCAGCAAATGTTTCTTGGTGAATTATGCAGTGATATTTGATTGCTCACCATTTTGCCATTTTTGTCACATACAATTGTCACATTTGTCACATTGTATGTATCGAGACAATCACAAATGTCAATTCCCCTGGTTATGTCTTTGATACTCTCCATGCTTAGTAGTTCCTTGCCTATTTCAAAGTCCTCCGTGACAGTTCAAATGAAAATCAGCAATTGCACAGTAACAGAAATGTCTGTACTCTCATCCAGTCCCAAACCCTCCACACATAGTCGACAAAAATTATGTCACAAACTTTGATTTTTGTTCAGGGCACACAATGTCAGCCACTTTCAAAATGCAGTCTCGCACAAATTCTCCGTCACTGAACGGCTTGCTCCACCTGGCAATTTCTTGAGTTGTGTTACAGCTTCACTGGATTTTGCCAGATTTGTGAAAACTGACTGCTGGGTAGTTAAGCCCCTTTGAAATTGTTCAAGCTTAGTGGTGTGCTCCTCACCCATGAACTTATTGTACATTTTATGATTGGTATCATAATGGTGTTTTATGTTAAACTCCTGGAGCATTACATTCACCTGCTTGCAGATTAGGCACATCACTTTATCTGACCCGTGAGGTACAACAAAGTAAGCGTTGCTTCATTTCTCGTGAAACTTCCTCTTCTCCTCTCCTTTTTTTGGTCCCGGCTCCTCCATCTTACCTTCACAACCAAAACTTTAACTAAGGTCAATCTTTCAATCTTGCAAAAATGGCAATTACTGAAATCGCTAGCTAACGTACATAGCTGCAATGATGATGTAATCTGTCTCATGAATAGGCATCTCGCAAGTCATACATGACTCGCGAGATGCCTTATTGCCATGAAACCAGTAGCCTAGCCTACTGGTTGCATGGCAACTTGACAGCTTAGCCCATGGGGCACAGTTTTACCCTTCTTAAAAGCAAAGTACTGTGTGATTGTAGGTTGATTTAAAACTGTATCGGAACCAGACCAAATATAACGCGTGCATTTTATCATGTCATCCTAACTCATCGCGGGCTGCCAGAAATGTTACTGAGGGCCATTGGCCCGCGGGCCGCACTCTGAGAATGTATGTCTTACATAAAGAAAAAGGACAGGGTGATAGGGGCGAGAGGAGAGGATGATAAGTAAGGAATGAGGAGAAGGACAAGGATGAGTGGCTGATGTCCAATTTCTCTCTTCCTGAAACCTTTGCCATTCTATACAGTAGCTGCAAAGGGGAAGTTGGGGGAGAAGATGAGGAAAAGATGGAGGGCAAGCAGAAGAAAAATAAAAATAAAGAAGGTGACGGGGACAGCGACAGAGAGGGAGTCGGTTTAATTGCTTCGACAACCTTACCAGCCGGGTTTTTAAAACAGGAGCTGGGAGATTGGGGAAGAGAAACTGAGAGGCTGATGGGAACAGAACAAGGCCCAGTAATCTTCAAGAGAAGCTCCTATTATCTGCCATGCTGTCTCAGAGCCGAGAGCTCGATCCCTGGGGTACAGCTCGTGCCTCTCTTCAGACACACACATGCACACACGCAGGTAAATCCACAACCACACACCAGATGACATCGGCTAAGAGACCGACAGGTAATCTGACAAGCAGAGAGACACACATGCAACCATGCAGACAGACAGGCAGGTAGGTAGACATGCAGACAGTCAGTTAGAGGCAGGTGGGCAGACAGGCAGGAGGGCATGCTGGCTACGCTCAGGCACCCAATGTCCCCAAGCAGCTAGAGATATTGCTGCTCCACTGAACAGCATAATGACAGTCTCTTCTACTTCACATGGGCCGGCCGATGTGAAAATCTACTCATAGTCGTTCTTTAGCTTCAATTTCATCAGGAGAATACACTGTGGTGGCCCCCTGAAAGGAGCAAATATGGGAGTAAATGACTGCAGGGCTTAAGGAGGGAACTTTTTTTTTTTTTTTTTTTGGCGGAGTAAATTTTTTGACTAAGTAAATTTCAGATTTGGCTAAGTTCATTTTCAAATTATTCCAGAGCAGGTTAGTTTGGACGGTATCTTCATGGCGGCAAATGAACAGGAATGTTGAGTTCCTTTATTTGAACAGCACAGTTCACTGCAATGGAGATAAGCAAGTTTGTGGATGAGGGTTTGTGCAGTGCATATCTATGTTCAGATGAGCTCAAGACCACGACCACAGACACATGCACACACACGCACAGAGAGAGAGAGAGAGAGAGAGAGAGAAAACATAGCCCCTCGTTGATTAAGACAGATGAACACTTGCTAGCTGTTGCTATGGCTACTTTGTCAAACCAGCTTTAAGGTTTGAATTATAGCTCTGGATTACTGCTGCATTCCATCTCACACACACACACACACATTCACGATCGCACAAACACACACGCATACACACACTCCCCCTTCAGTCAGTCACTCTCCTCCTTTCGTTATCCAGATGATTCACAAGGAAATTATATCATCTGGCGCAATGATGCAGACTCTGGAGTGTGATTGTGAGTTTTATTTGGTCTGATAGGATGGCAATTAGCCACGTAATGGATGGGCAGCCTATCATACAAGGCTAATTAAACAAGCATTCACGCTACAGTAATTGGGTTTTTAGTTCAGAGAGCCACCCAACCAGTTTCCTGGTTCAAGGTGTAGAAAGAGTTGGTTTTCTTCTTCATGTTTCATAATTTTAGCTGGATCCCCCAATAGACACTGTAACCCTGTTTTTTTGTTTTGTTTTTTTTGCTCGAGCCCCTGCTCCTCATGCAAATCTTTGTGTTTACCTGAATGTATATTTGCTTATATGGTATGTTTCTCTGGAGGAAAGTGTGTACTTGTGAAATGACTGAAGAACTGTGAAATGAATCAATTAGGCCATAACCACAGATAAGTAAATGTTATTTTATTTTATTTTTTTTGCCTGTTTTGTATAAAATAAATTCTGTGCACAATGCCAGAAGGCCTTTATTTTTAATTTTCAAGATTGCATAGTGGCTATTGTGGTTTTTAAATTACAGTAGTTGCAGGATAGTGTGTTTTTTTGTGCAGCACAGTCTCAAACTTTTAATGCACTATTCATTAATGTGCTTCTTCAGCAGATAGTGCAGTGAAGATAACCTCAGTCACTCACAGCTATGCCTCCTCCTTCTGGGAGGGAACCGAAAAAGACAAGAAAGCAATTATATCTCTACCACCATACTCATTTTCAGGTACTCTCTCTCCCCCTTTCTCTCTTTCTCTGTTCTCCCAGGCTGATGACAAATGGAGGAAGAGGAGCATAGCTGCAGGTGCTGCAGGTGCTGATGGTGTGTGTGTGTGTGTGTGTGTGTGTGTGTGTGTGGGAGGGTGTGGGTGATGGTGGTGGGTGGGGGGAGAGTGATCATGCTTCATTTCAGCTCATGTTATGGTGGGGGAGCAGCACTGACAGTTTTTAGGGCTTTTAGCTGCCATTCTTCACTCCTAAAATCAGACTTAATGGCTACATTCTAGAGTGATGCAGCGTCCACTCACACTCTGCTTCCTGAGTGAGATCTTTTTCTGGTTGAGCTATGCACCTTCTGTGCCCAGCGACAGACCCTGTAACATATATCTATATATATACAGTATACTGTATATAGTGTTTGTTTTGACTTGTACATGCACTTAATTGCATGAATTTTTGGTACCGACTGGCCTTTTCTGTACTGGTAATTTGATTGGTGGGCACTAAAAATATTTTGTTCACTTCAATGGCCTCACTGGCACTTAACAAGCTAAGGGGACCAACATTGTTAGCCTTTGAATTGCCTGGTTCCATCTGTATTACTGTATTATTCCATGACTCCGTACGTTACTCCCTGTTGTGATTTGGATCAGGGGGCAACGTATGGAGTAGAGGTCTTCACGGGTCCACTGATCATATACTGAGTCTACTCAGTCTAATCAGGTAGGGTAGGGTCTTGTTTTACTGCGGCACATCTTAGGTCTTTATGTCAGTATGTCCAATACCCAACTGGATCCAAATAGACCCGAGCATGGACTTGGTTCTATGTGGGTCGGGTCTCTCTTTTCAGGTTCAGGTAGGTTTTCCATGGGTCTGTTTCGGATCAGGTCCAAAATGTTGGACCCATGAAGACCTCTAGTATGGGGTGCTGATATTACAGGAGGTACACTGTGAAGTATGACAGCCTAGTCATTTGCCATTACCACAACTGCACCTAGTAAAGAGATACATCTATTGCTATCTAGACTTCTGTCCTTCGTATAGTGTGGGATGAACACAACACTGAGTGTGTAGGAGTTGCCAATGACTCAGCAAGTGTCGAACTAGCTTCCATTTTCTGAGGGGAATTTAAAACACTTGCGGTATATAACAAGCAATGTGGGCTTGTTGAAAAGGGGGGAAAATGCCTTGTATCATCAACTTTCATAGCATATACAGTATTACGTTATTTAGTCATTTGCAGACTCTTTTGATACATCATTGATGTATCATTATAGTTTGTTTGTTAAAGCATAAAGTGAGAATTTAAACTGAAGTTTGACTCAAAAAAAAAAACATTAATATCTTTTTCCAGAAACATTGTCTTTGTTAATCCACAGGCTTCATTGTCAATAGTTTTCAAAGGGACTATTTCTTCAATAAAAAGTGGTTTGAATGAAGACTGTTCACAGTGTGATCTGTGGATTATTCTGAGTACATTGTTTCTGGAAGGACACGTTGCTGCTGAGGTCTTGAAATGAAATTTTTCTGTTCCACTCACCACCATTGTGTCAAAGTTGAAGCATAAATTTCTGAGACAGATATCTCAAAACCTGGAAAAGTTAAACCAAAACTATCTGTGTCGCTGTAATTTGGGTGAACTTGCTTTTGAAATCAAACATTCCTGTCTAT
Organism: Scomberomorus guttatus; assembly: GCA_038419695.1. Taxonomy (NCBI): domain Eukaryota; kingdom Metazoa; phylum Chordata; class Actinopteri; order Scombriformes; family Scombridae; genus Scomberomorus; species Scomberomorus guttatus. The sequence goes on along the minus strand of CM076465.1, from coordinate 16,637,285 downwards.
ATGTGGTGCTTTGATCTCAGATACAGGGTGACAACAACAACAACAAAAAAAAACAACTATGAACATCATCAGCTCTATTTGACTGAACAATAGATCAACCACTTCCACTACAGGGAAAAGAATTGTGTTGCCAATACTAATGCCAATAGCAATAGTACTAGTGCTATATATAGTGGAGGTAATTATAACAACAGTCGTGTGATGATAGTACCTTTCAAGGTCAAGTATTCCAGATGCTCATACAGTTTTTAAGGTCTTGCAACGGTCATGGTGCTTTCACTGACCATAATGGATGGAGAGTGTGTTTATGGCTTGCCATCGCAGCTCTATGACACTTCATTGTCTGCTTCAGTTAAGGTTGCATTGCTATTGAGTGAACCTTGAGAGTGTGAGACAGACATTTAAAGTGGAGGCATCTAACTAACTGTGTGGGGCTACCATCTCTGCAGCACCAACAGACAACGTATTGTTGGACTCCTTATGAATAACATCAAGCACAAGTGTCAATAAATTACAGACATTTACATACCTGTCTTTCTTTCTTCCTGCATCCTCCACGTGTACTGTCAAAAACAGCTAAAGAGATACATATGCATGAAGATATGTTGATGTACTACATTTGATCTTTCTTATCATATAGTAAAAATACAAAATAGCATAAAACACTGTAATTTGATGACATCAATGTACCTGTAAACAAACTATCCAAGTCCAATCATTACAAATATTTCCGGAAAGCACCAGAGTGCTTGTGTGTAGAGCAATTCTGATGCATTTTAACCATGACTGTTATTTTAAGATATAATAGGAGCAGGCTTGCACTAACTTGCATTTTATCTAGCTTCTTCTTGATGTTCTTTTGACAGAAAACACTTTTCCTTGGATTCCTACTGATGTGATTTTTCTTGTGATTTTGCTTGCAGTAAATGCGAACAATGTTGTATCATCTCCAAAGCACAATTCACCACATTTTTCCTTTAGAAGAGCAGCAAACATTCTGAGAATGATAGTCAGAAGACACTTGATGGTAAACCCTGAAGTATTTTTGTTTGTTTGCTTCTTTTCAGCCAAAGCTGACGTGCTTGCCAAGTTAACACATTACACAGGATATTGAGACCGGTCATTCCAAGCAGTGAAGAACAAATGATTTGGCACTGGATCCATTCTCTCACAAAATATAACTGTGCGTTCGGTCTGTCCCTGTGAGAGTCGGGGTTTGTGCAGTAACAGTAAAAACCAAAAGTGAAAGAATTCAACAGTATGCAGATTCTTTTCACAGTTTAAAAAATACAACGCTTCAAAAGCACATTGAAATCTCAAATGGCCACAACATCGTCTTTTTTCTATTTTCTTCTTTGTTCGAAGGTCTAAGTATAGAATGTGTCATAATGAACCTGAGTTTGCGCTATATAAATACAATTGACTTGGCATGTCAGACGCTAATGGGTGCATACACTAAAACACTCAGCAAGAGACAAACTCTATTTTTAAGTTCTTTATAGTACAGATAAAAAGAACTGATGTGTTTGTGCTCAAAAGAGTGGAAGGCTGAAATTTCTCTGTGTTTTGTAGTCCCCCTCCCGCCCCCGCCCCCCTTTATAGAGGCTTTTTATTCATTCACACAGATGTAACTTGAGTTTGATCTTCATACACTTAGAAGCCAGAATTACTCATTTTACAGTATTCATTTTCAAAATTAGGTCTTCTAAATTGACCATTTGCTAAACCCCAGCCCCCGACAGCGATTGTCCAAACATGCAGTAGCTTAGCAACCGTAACAAGCACAGCAAGCCTGTCAAAGCTTTAGATTTCACTGCAGGCCGGAACAATGTGCATGGAGCTCTAATGCTCAGTGTCTTAAGAGTTTGAAGGATAGCGTCTTTTTTGTCTCCTTTCAAAAACCAAAAGTACAGGAGCACAAGTGTAAGGAACTGTGTGTTAAGGCTAGGAGCATGTCATTAACTAATTATATTAATTATGTGTGGTTACAAGTTCAGGTGCTAGCATTTCAGAGTTTAGTGTAACAATAGTGGCTCTGTCCTGATCTATATTTGATTCAGGGAAGTTTGCACTCCTTGCATTTCCAGCCACACTTGACGTTATAGTGCTACGTTTGCCAAATTAAACTGATATCTGTTATTCCTCCTCCTCTAGTTAAAAATACAAACATTAGTGTTATGTTAGCTAAGATAAGATAGTACTTTATTGATCCCGAGGGAAATTAGTGTGCAACAGTTGCAAGGTAACATAGTATGAGGTAGAGAAAACATACATGAGTATCAAATGATCAACTACAATATCAATAACAATAGCATATGTGCAATCTGTGCAGTGGTCAGGTTCATAAGTAAATAAACTGACTACACTAAAATTTAATAAATATAAAAACTATATATCAGAAAGTTCCATGGTGAAAGTAAAGTGTCTAATGATTAGTCCCAAAATGGAATATAATCCCACAGAATGGTAATCCAATCACCAAGAAAGCAAGGTCACTGCCATCAGTCTGTCAGCAGGAGGTAGATGAGTTAAAAAGATTGATGGACACTGGCAGGAAAGATTTCCTGTGGCGTTCGGTGCTGCACCGAGGTGGCATCAGTCTGTTACTGAAGGTGCTCTTGTGCATGACCACTGCATGATGGAGTGGGTGAGAGTCATCGTCCATGATGTTCTGCTGCTTACTCAGCATCCTACTCTCCGAAACCACCGCCTCAGAATCAAGTGACTTCAGTGGGTTATGTTACAAATAACTGACGTATAACATTTTATTTAAATTTTCATTATAATACTGTACTGCTAGGGCAAACTAGCTCAATACATGAACGATGCTGTCCCATGTCTTCTATGGATCATCAGCTGCTGAAGATGCTAACTTTTTTTTCAGACATACAACTTCGGCCTCAGTCTCTTAGCACGATATCATGTATGTAGCCATCATGTCCACATTTAAGACCCCTTTACAGGCTTTTGCTTTAAATGAATGAGTGGGGAAAATTTTAGCTTCAGACAGAGTTTTCGACCAGTTTTAGCATTAGTATTAGTTTATGCTAGATAGCTACAGCTGATAAACTCTGCTAGCTACAGTCGTCATTTTTGCCCACGGTCATTGACTAGAAATAGGAAGCCTGGTTATGTTACAGTCATTTGGTATCATCATTCCATAAACATGCATTATTCTCTGCATGTGGATGTACAAATGTAGCCCGCCAATGGGGCTTTCATCCACCTCAGTTCAGAGTCAACAATGTGACTTTGTTAGTGAATAATGTTTTCTGGCAGCTTTGCAAACATGAGAAGATGCTGCTTGAGCTGCTTTTGTTCCCGTCTGAATCTGAGCTGCAGCAACCACAGGAAAGAAATCAGCCTATTGGACGCTGTTGTTTGCGATGCATTTCATTTACACAGATGCTGTGAACCAATACTGTTGAATACAAAGCATTTATCCGACAGCAGCCTTGTGTTATTAAGGACATAAAGAAGATACACGATATCATACACTTGTACATGTAACAGCAGCCGATTGCTTTTCATATCAGCTCTGACAGTGCAGTGATATTCTGCTGCTCTTAGCTCAGAGAGAGACGACTGGAAGACTGCCTTTCTTCTTGAAAGGATTTAGGAAAGCTGAGACAATGACTAAATTAAAGCGATATTGTCTTTTTTTTTTTTTTTGGTCTTTGGCTCTTCCACTCACTCTTTCTCTCTCTTTCCCTCTATCATCTTTCAATCTCTGTCTCTGTTTTTCTGATTGATACACCCATTTCACAAAGATTTTACGCTTGAGGAATCCCAAATGGGTCTGCTCTCATGACAAACAGATCAATTTTTAGAGACTTGAAAGTTGCTGGTCTTGAAAATTGTTTGACTATCTTCAAGACACCGCAGAGTTTTGTGGCAGCACTCTCTCTCTCTCTCTCTCTCTCTCTCTCTCTTTCTCTCTCTCTCCGGGCTCCTTTTGAGTCATGGGCTTCATATACTGTTGTTGTGTCAGTGTTATAAACCATTTATGAAGTGGCTAATATCTGTCGCCGCCCAGATACATTTTGCGCAAACCTTTCACACTCAAATGAATTTGCAATGGTGAACTACAAAATATGTCAAAGGGGCCAAAATGCTGCATTCTGTGGAGTCTCAAGCATTGTTAAAAACGCTGACAGACAGACCTGCATGATATGCTTTATGGTCTGGAGGCTTGTAATGTAAACAGCAGGTGGCTGAGCCTCTGAGCACTGCTGCTAAAAAAGATGTTTCCATGAGATCCACCTGCCTCTTTGAGATACCATTGACAGCTTGTAGTCACTCTTTAGCCTGCTAACATATGCACATAAACACACACACACTCACTCACACTCGCACATGCTGTACTGTAAAGAAGCACACAGACAAATGCTTGAATGCAAAATATTTGTACGGATAAAAGATACATGCACAAACTCATTCACGAGCAAGCGTCTGCGAGCCTGTGCGCGCACACACACGCGCGCACAAACAATGTAATTAAAATACCCGCGTCTCCACCTGCAGTGATATTCTTCTGAGCAGATTTTCACAGTGAGCAGTGCAGTCATGTCTCTAAAAAAACGCTTTGATCACAGCAGGATCCTGCAGCGGCAAGGTGAGCAGCACATTTACATCTCATTCACAGAGTACACAGCAAGGTGAGCCTGCCTGTCTGAACGCTCCCTTCTGCATGTGTGTATGTGCATGCTTGCTTTTTAGGAGTGATTTTTTTAATGATTTAACACATGTATGCTTTGAGTATAGGCAAGTAAAGGTTCCTCTGCCAGCAGGCTGTAAATATTAGGATGCTGCTGTTCTTCTATGCCACTTTTTTTTTTTTTTTGCTATATTGGTTGGCTATTTTTTTTTTTTTGCTAGCGGAGTGGTTTGTGTGGAATTAGCACTTTCTTCTACTGCCCTTGTGCCAACATTTTCTACCCCTTCAGACTGCACACAATTATTTTCTGATAAAGAAAAAAAAAAACCTCACCCAGGAGAAAGAATCCCCAGATTATAGAGGCTCAAATGCATCACCTGATGTGAATTTCAACAGCTCAGTGAATAAAACGAAAACTCCTAATAATAATGTGGAATTCGGTCATTTTCGTGCCCCGGTCATTTCTAACCCAGTGTTTGTCTGAGAAAACATCTTAACTTGACTGCGTGCTCGTGTCCGTGTCAAAGTGCAGGTGTGTTTTTTTCGAGTGAGTGCCTGTTTGCAGAATGGGAGCAAACCACAATTTTCAGGGCTATAATTCTCCATCTGTCTGACTAACAGGAGTTTCGACAGGAGAAACGACAGAGGCCTTGAGTGTGTATGTGTGTACTATGGATGACATCATTTACCAGTCTACTAAATCCTGAGCAGGCGGCCACATAAGCAGCCAGAATGGTGGATTGTGCTCCAGAGAGCAATGACTCGTAACACTGATGGGGGGACAGTAGGTGGAAGGACAAGTTGAGCTTGATTTACCTCTCACCCAACAGTGGAGCTGCTCTGCCTGCTGATGTTGAACATCAGTTTTCAGTACAGGCTTTGCTCTTGTTTGCGTCAATAACGGTTACTCATTTTGAATTCAAGTAAAGCAATGCAGAGGAGTTTAGGAGAAAGAGCTCAAATTTAAACAATTTGAAATTTTAAAGAAGGAAGGAAGAAAGAAAGGAAAGAAAGAAGCGTGGACGAACCAATCAGCTAAATGAAGCGGCAGCAGAAAGTTATGATGCAGTTTTACCTGGCAGAAGAAGCAGGTGCAGAGCCCCGTGGTGGCCGTCTGCAGCCATCCAGCTCTAATCAGACCAGGTAATGATGCGCTGCTCGGTTTGTCCAGTCCCAGACGGGGCCGAAAACAGGTGAGTCTGATTAATCAGGAAGCATCTACACAGCTCTGGTAAACACCAAGCAGACACAACTCATATATGACTAGCTGATTGTTCTCAGCTGCACAGGATGGAGCTTATTCACCCTAATCATTTCTGAAATATGTCCCTGTTAGCATGTTACGATGGACCTCATGAAAATCTCCCTGAAGAGTTTTGCTGTTGTGGAGAGTTTTTTTTTTGTCTTTTTTTGTAATGTTCCTTTTAAAGCCTAACTTTAGTCACTGTGGATCGTTTCAGATCATATTTTCCCATCATGCAAGTTGACAAAAATCTCATCAACTGCTTCACAAGCCACAAGACATCCAATACTGTCCTCCAGAGCCAACGGCACTGAAAAAGTCACACAAATCTCATCTTTTAAGCACATTTCTTCTCATATTGTAATGAGATACATATCAAGCTACGGTTATTTTTAAATCAAGCACCAAGGGCTACAGCCCAGATGGCATATCAACAGTATTTAATTTTTTAAATATTTCTCAGGTTATCCATGAGCTGACAAGAGGTGAGGCAGTGGTTAAAGGATCAAACACGTATCTCATTACATAGCTAACATCAATATGTTTAGGAGATGTGCTTTCTGATTGATTTTGTGCTGTATTGGAGAGATGTGCACACAGGCATGCCAGGCTATAGTCAGGCAATTGACAATGTCTTGGTCAGGATCGATTGGTCTTATGGAGAAAGGTGGGAAAAGGTCGAAAATGGCTGGTATTCTGATGCAAGTGTTTGAGCTGAACACAGTAGACAGACACAAAAACAGAGATTGCTCAGCCATCACTCTATTCTACATGGAAGCACGAACCAAATCTGATTTTATTAAGGTCAAAAATAAGATAGTTAAGGATTAGACACAGGAAATCAAGCAACCTGTCACATATCTCATTTACTAGGTCCTGTGGATTCGTTCAGTCGGAAAAAGGCTGTGCATCATTTTCTTTTCAGGCACAGGTCAGATGACACATACACAGATACAAATACAATACACCACACCAGCATCACAATGGTTCATTTCTGAATTGTTTCAGATAGTAGCCTGAAAACTCTGACGAAATGTATTACGTTTTTTGCCAATGAAAAAAACTAAATGATAATGTGAAAGATGAGCAAATGGACAAATGAGTTAATTACTGTTTTAATGCAGTGTCTTATTCAGTGACCTGCAGGCATCCGTGGAATCCTCCGAAAACTGTATCCTCTGCCGACCCAAAAATATCTCTTATTCAGAAGTTGATACATCTGTTGGCTTAAGGAATATTACTCAAGCGGCAACTACCATGGCTTGAGGCTGAAGCCAATGCGGAAGTACCTTAAAGTGCAACGCCACCGACTGCTGCTAGATGCTGGCTCCAATTGACTCCCATTCAAAAAGCATCAACTTCTTTCTAGAAATATTTTTTTTCAATGAGTCATTATGATCTCAATCGTTAAATTCAGGACCTCCAATAAGTGGAGCACATCCAATTTAATAATCAGTTTCAGCATAGATAGAGCAGAAAAAGTCAGCTCACTAATTGATCTGATGTTTGTGTTTCTACACAAGACATTAGTCTGATAGCCCGGCAGGTAGAGACAAACTGAACAAAGTAGAATCTGCAAACAGTTCAGTTGAATCTCAGCGCTTCAAGTCTTGTAACCAGAGATGATACATCATCAACTAACAAGCACAGATCAGTGTGCAGAATCATGTTCGGTCTGTCCCTCTCATAGATGCGACCATTAAATTCACTACGTGATAGCCAGAGACAGCTAGCCATCGGAGTCACGACAGTCAGGTGGCAGGTGCACATGTAGTGTAACTAATCACGTCACAGTTTACGGGACTGTTGTAAAAATGTAGCCAGCTACCATGTAGGTTACTTTTTGACTAAAAAAACCTTTTTGTGCATAGTGTCCATATTGTAGTTGATGAATCAAATTCATTTGAGATATCACCCTGTCCCTGGAAGTAGGAGTTCAACATCAATAATGAACATTTTTGATGCACATTACATACAATGTACAAAAATTTGCCATATATGCTCACAATGAACTTTCCCAGTGTTCTTCATACATGGATATTGTTGTGCAGAAATGACTGATCCCCATTTTCCAACGATTTTCTGTCCAAGTTTGTGCATAACACGACTTCCATTATCTCCTGAAACCCAAGAGCCAGACCATAAACGACAATTTCACCAATCAATACGGTAATTTCATACAGGAATATACAAGGAGTTACAAATGGGGTTACAGAGGGGGTGTGCGGGGGAGCAATGTCCCATTTTATCCCCAAGACACAGGGGATAAAAGCAGACATCAGTGGATCTGTCTGGCGGCGGCGAGTATCAGTAGGAAAATGGACAATTGGACACTTTTATCTGCTGGCTTTCATGTTGGTGAAGAGACTGACGGAGGTTCAAGGACAACTGCAACGCCATCGGTGGGTAGGGACTGAGGAGGGGGTGGGCAGGTGGGAAAAAATGAAAATGTGCACGTACGTAAGAGAAAAGAGAAAGGAGGGGATGTAGAGGAAAAGGGAGATGAAAGAGAAACATAACTGGAGTGAGAAAGGAAGAGACAGGTACCCCAACAGCAACTGGTCTTTAAACATTTACCTGCGCCTGCCTATGCTGAGGGGAGAAATGGCTGTTTGATTCCATTACACTTCTATTACAGCTGTAGTTAATGGCTGTGTCACAGTCTATTAACTTCATTCATCTTTGCCTCTGATATATAACAGGACATCAGCGTTGAACAAAGACAGATGACTGTGGCTCCCTGCTACGCCATTACAACTCATACCATATTTCCATGCAAGGGATGAGGTGGAGGACACACACACTGTATCCGTACAGGGCATTCACCGCAAACACAGAGGAAACACGTATAGCCTACATTGCAATATAGTGTAGAAAACAAACACAGAGTAACACAGACATCCATCTTTCTGTCCTCTCCACGCGAACACAGCAGTGACAGCCGGCAGTCTAGTGTGATAAAGTGAAACAAAGCGAGCTGGTTTTAATCTAAACACGTCAGTATCTGCGGGATCAGAGCACATGACTGTAAGCATATATTCAGTTTTGACAGAGACAACATAAACAGCAAGAGAGATGAACAGTAGTACACATACAGCATTGCAGTGTGTATGTGTGTGTGTGTGTTAGCATACAGTATGTGTATTTGGGGCTTCATTCACAGCTCAGTTCCAGACCGCTGCTCACATCTGACTGTTTTTGAATGACTGAATGTTCATATCTACTCAATGTTACCCACTTTAAATTGCATATCAGTATAAACAGACTAATTTTTTTCTCTTTCTGTTGTCATATGTGAACACTGGTAAAGGTAAATGCCTTTCAGAAAAATTAAAATCGTTTCCGGTGAGTAAAATTTAATAACCAAGAAATTCCGAAATAATTTAAAGACTTTCTTTGGCTGTCTCTGCTCCATAATCATTTTGAGAAGGATAGAGAATCTATCCATCAGTGATAGAAAGTGTTTGAACAAATCACACATGATTTTGTATTAAGCCAAAAACGGAGGTAAAAAGATTGCCTCCTCCAATGCAAAAAGAAGAAGTCATCCCTCAGTACAGACTGAGATGTGAGAACAATAATATCATCAACATTGCTGGCTAAATTTTTCAAAAACTACTAATCTGACACCAGGAGTTTAAGCTCAGTTACAAATCCTAGTAGTATTTCTCCAAGAAATGAGCTACTGTGTGCCATTTAAAATAATATACTTTTAACTTCTTTTGGTGGTGTCGATAGAATAACTTGTGGGGAACATGAACATACTGTAGCAAGAGGAACAGATGAATCTAGAACTAATCCAGCCAGTAATACCATAAGTGTTCTCCAATATAAAATGAATCACATGGAGCAGTGAAAATTGATGTGAAATTTGGTTTATTACTATGGTAACACTGACAATTTTCAGTTTGACTTATTAAATACATTTATATGCTAACCTGTGGGCAAAATCATTCCCTATTTACTGTATAGTGCACTTTATTTTAACTGTCTGCCATTTTATTTGAGTGTCCAAATTCTGCTCTGTGCAGTGCCCTCAAAAATTCCCACAGTGAAATGAAAAAAGTTGTGTCCATGGCTTGTACTTTCTGCTAACAAACCCATAGTGCAATGTGTCACATTTAATACAAGAGAACTAATTACAGTTGTGGGACTACACTTGTCAGTGATGACGCAAAATGACGATGATCCATAAGTGTCCGAAATCTCAATTCAATTCACAATAAAGTAAAGTGTCTGCTATATAGGGAACAGTGAATGAGCACAGCCATTTTGGATCCCTCGATCATTTGTTTTTCCGACATGGAATTGAAAAACTACAACTCAATGCATCTTTTTTCTTTTCACACTGATGATAAAATATCCAATCAGCAGAAAGATGTAGAAGATATTTGTATTTGTATGAGACAACTTTTGTTTTCCCCAGTAGCTATCGGTAGCTATATCTCATAATAATTTGTTCCTATTGTCTTATTGCTATATAAATGTGGAATATTGCACATGCGAATCTGATGACACACTACTTATATCTGCTTACGCTATGTTTTAGTTGCATTGAGTATTGACTACCTGAATAAACTTGTCTTTTGATTTCAGGAGGGCTTTCTTCCTGTTAGCTACAGTAGCTAGAAATCAGTTAGCTAAGCTACCAGCGCTACAGCCATAGAATACTGGATCAGTATCCAGTCAGGCTGATCCACTTGTTCATATGAAAATTAACAGACAGAAAATATGTTATCACTGTCTCTGTTGTGCAGTTTCTTTCATTTTGTAAAACCATAAACATGCTACCAACCCAGTTCACTTTTCTCAACACATACTAAAGAATTTCTGCTTTCAGTTCTCCATTATAGACTAAATGAATGAACAAACTCACACTTTTTCTCCAAATGTCTTCTAACATTACTCCCTCCACCCCGACTCCAACCCCTGCTGTACCACTTGTTTGTGCGAAGCAATAACGTTACTCGAACTGTTACTATGCAATGCACATCAATACAATAGCTTTTGCCTGTTCCCAAATTCAATATAAGATTATAACAATTTCAGGTTACCTCTTCAATGAACATGCTTCTTTCTTCTCTCTTATTTCCAAAGTGATGTTGATCATTTCTTCATGGAGCTAGGCTCTGAGGAAAATGGAAAGCGATCCAGTTGTCTTTGTGACAGTGGCGCACAATAATACCACTTGGAAACGCTAGGGGGGGGGACTTGAAAAGTTGTCTGTTTCCACTTTAATTTCATAAGGGGATTATACATGGTCTCAGCAGCGCCTTCGAATGAGCTGCTCTGAGATGAAGCTCTCATTGCTCCTCTACTCCCTGCTGGCTCTCGCTGCCTAGCATTAACCTATTTAGGGCAGCTTTTAGGCCTCTCCATCGCCCCTATACTCTTTCACAATTTATGAGGCCTGATCAATACGGAGTGGAGCACCTACATGAAAAATGGTTCAGGGGAAACCGCAGAGGAGAGCACATCAAAGAGAGGCCCCCCTCTCCTGCAAGAGATACCACTCTCCAAATTATTATAACCTAATACACAACATCAAGAGCTGAGACCCCACTGTAAGAGGACGGCTAATACCCAGTTAAAGCAGTTTTATTTTACCCTTCCTCTTTCCTGCCTTTGTCTACACCCCCTCATAAAGCTTTATCAAAAGCTAATTATGCTCAAAAACAATGAAATAACTCATAGGATGGCAGTCTGTACAGAGCTTATTGTATGAGCCTCTTGGCAAAAGTACCCCACAAAAATTATATTGTCACTTACCTATTAATGAAGACAAGTTTGCAGGCACTCTTTGGTCCATTTTAATTTATATTAATTCTCTGTCAGCCCTCGTTATGGGCATTATTAAGCTGCACCCGGAAGCAAAACAAGGCTTTTGACCTGAGCAGGAGTTGGAATAAATCTCTCTCTATCATTTAGCGGCTGTGAGCAGGCAAAATATCTTAACAAACAACCTGGCAGAAAGAGGTATGTGAGGAGAATTTAGAGGAGCTATTAGTATTTGCAAAGTTTTGAATATCTCTGTGCTAACTATGCAGATCCAAAGAACAGAATAAAGTAGAATGTGCAAGACAACTTGTGTTGCATATTGCTGTACTATTATACTGACCTAGCATGACAAGGGGCCTTTAAAGAAAGAAAGAAAAGCACAGGTGTAAATTAATGATTACATGATAACAATTAATGATTGTTGAAAGGTAGCTGCTTCAGTTACAGGGTCCTAGTATTGTGCATGCTGGCTCACTGCCACACTGTCATGGTTTATTGAATAGATCGGAAACATTGTTAATGTTATTAGTACCACTGTTATTGTAATTTTCCTACTATGATAAGTCAAAATGTTTGCTGTTAAAAAGGCCTATCGGACTGAATTGCCATTTTGTTTCACTGAACAAGTCAATCAGGATTGAGTTGCATCTTCTCTTAAATCCACCATTGAGTTTGAGTGTATAAATCCCTTCCTAAGTTCTTAGTAACTACTAGCTAGTTTCAAATTTGTGTCTTACTAAATTAGATTGTATCATCTGAAAATCGGCCACAAATCGGCACTGCTAGCATTACAAGCTGGAGCATAACTTCCATGAATAACAGCTTTAGGCAGCCAAACGATACACAATTAACTTGACTCTCAACTTTTTGTAAATGTAGGTAATACTTCATTTATATATACACACAATGTAGTAGAGTTTGTTCGTGTTTGACAGTTTGAATCAGATTATGCTAACCAAACTGACACTAGGCATAGCATTTTGGAATTTGAGGTATATTGTGTTATTTTTTTTAAATGTAATTCAAATTCTTCCTAGTTAACATTCTTATTAAAAAGCATTTGATAAGTTTTGGTGTTTGATATGTTGACCATATTTTACATTTTTAGTCTAAATCGGACATATCGGACTAACAACGGTCAATCAGAGCTTGCTAAGGTTTTAGCTCACACAACACCTGGCAGCTACTGGGTGTATTAAATATTCAGTAAAACTAATCTCTACATAAGAACTAGTTTGTGTGGTGCAACCCTTTTTAATTAAGGAATGTGTAAACCTCGACAGTAAACACTTGCGTTATAACTGGGCAAAGTCTGAACTTAGGAACAGCTGTTGAAACCGGTTCCAGCCAGTACTAACCATAATTTTATTTAAACAAATCCATCCTGTGAGTCAGTACATTTCAGCTATCAAAGTTTTGGCATAAAACTCCTCAGAATCAAAAAGCAACAGAAACAAATCCATCACAGAGAGACAGAGATATATATCACTTTCTCCACCCACAGTAGCCTCAGTCAAACACAATGCAGTGTAACCACAGGTTATGTTATATTTTAGTAAAGAATTTGAGTGGATTGTTCTTACAATGCTGTTACAATTTCTTTCTACACCTACTGAACTTGGGTTACTGAGGCTATCAGTAATAATCATTTATTATAAGAGTGTCTGATCACTAATGTTGTTGAAGATAAGGTCATAGATAATGTCCACACCAGAAACCCAGTATCACAACACTGACTCTAATGAATTAACGGGCAGCGATTGGCTAATGAGGCAGAAATTGCACCATTCCAGTCAATTTAACTAAAAAGTCGGCCTTCTGTTTCCATTGTGGTCACATAAACTACAGAATATACCTCATAGCTATTGATGTTCACTCCCCAAAGCTCAAGGTTTTCACTTTCAAGTTTACTTAACACTCTAAATGCAATTTTAGAAATAGATCTTGTGTCCCTAACCAAGACAAACCTCACCGAGCTCAATCCTTTAGTGTTCACAGTTGTCCTTCTGGCAGCCATATTGGTCATTTCACCCCCCACCCTCCACCCATTCCAGGAAGAGGGACCTATTGTTAAATGATCCATTCCTTCTCTGTGGCTCTGTTGGCTCGTTCGGAGCTTCTGGTCAGTGGAGAGTGGCTAATCTGCCATGCTGTCTGCGTTTGTAGGGCTGTAATGGCACTGTCTGAATGTTATTGGTATTCCCTACACTGCAGCCTACCTACTGATCTAACTGCCTGTATGTCTCTCTGACTGGCATATAAGACAGTTAACAAATTAAAGGAATAACCAATACAAATGAGTGGCGAAACATAACAAATGCAGATGCTTCCACACAGGTGCACTGCATGGTACAATTAAGCGATTAACATCCAACCATGCTCTGTGGTGTGTGTAAAAATGCTGAGCAGGCCCAGTTAATTCTGATTTTGTATCAAGATGGCAAGAAGAAAAGATCTAAGTGACTTTGAAAGAGGGTTCATTGTTGGGGCACGGATGGCAGGAACTTCAGTCACAAAGACTGCTCAACTCGCGAGTGTTTCGATAGGAACAGTGACTAAAGTGACATCTGCATTTAGATCTATGGGAAAGACATCAGTAAATAGGGTTAGAAATCATGGTTGACAGCACACATTTGATGACCGTGATGCTCGTGCATGAGTGTAATATGTAAGGAAAAACAGAAGAGTAACTCCTCCTCAGGAGAATGTCAATGCAGGACGTGATCAGACTGTGTCAGCAAGAACAGTCCGTCGACAATTACATAGAGAGAGGGGTATTATAGTAGGGTGGCAGTGCATAAACCCCTCATTACAGAGATGAATGCACATTTGAGAGTTAGGCACCAGTCTACAGAGATGTGGAAAAAGTGATACGGTCAGATGAGTCATCCTTCACCATATTCTCGACAAGTGGGCGAGTGCATGTGTGGCGTACACCAAGAGAACAGTACAGGCCTGAATGCTGGCATGGTTTGCGTCCACTTGTCCCCTTAGAGGGAAGGGTCGCTGGAAATCAATACAAAGTTGTTCTGAGTAATCACTCCTGATGGGAGTGGTCTCTTCCAGGATGACAAAGCCCCCATCCATAGGGCACGAGGGCTCACTGAATGGTCACCCTTCTATATCCACACTGACTGCCTGGCTGCTGAACTGACTGACCACCTGTCTGAACACCTGACTGTGTATAACTGCCTGTTTGACTGCATCAATATCGAATTTCCTAAATGTCTTTGTGTCTGAAAACCTGACCGTTTGACAGCCTTCCTGAATTTCTGCCTGAAAGCTGAACTGTGTGACTACCTGTCTGTCTGCCTGAATCTTTGACTACCTGACTGCGCACACCTGTCTCTCTTCCTGCCTGCTTTTGTCAATAGCTGTCTGGCTGAGTGGGCCAGAGAGTGAATCACACAAAATCACATCAAGTGACAGGAAAATGGAGATGAAATTATTGACAACGGCTTTATTTTGGCAAAGGATTAACACAACCTGTTGTAACCCATCAAATGGTAAAAAAGAAACAAACCTCATATGCAATGTGATTCACTGCAAACCATTCCTTCCAAACATTTTGTCCTCGAATCCAAAGTCATTAACTATTTCAAGTTTGCTGCAACTAATACTGGACATTCAAGGTGAGAGGCTCAGTGCCACTGCGATAATCAGAGCAAGGGAACTGGCCACAGCTAGTGCTGAAATGGATCTCTTGCCGGGGGAAAAAATTGCATATGGTGCATTATTATTATTTTTTTATTAGGTCAAAAAAATGCTTTGTAAAGCATTTATTGCAGTGAGAGGGAATAGCAGATGAATTTCTCACTGGGATAATGTGCAGCAGAGCTTCTTCCCCTCCATGTTGTCTCTATAAATATTCAGACACACAGTCCATGGGTCATAGTGGGTGAAAGGAAAGCAGTAGTTATTCAAACAGAGTTTTGCTTGCATGTTGCAAAAGGTTGATATAGGTCATGTTGACTGAATGACCCTACAGCCTGCCTCATTTCTTCCGTACATAATATTTAAAAGTTGCCTCTGTCTTACTGTTTCTGTCTTCACTTTCTTAAACGCCTACATCTTGTTGCCTTCTCCTCACTTCAACTTTTCATTTTCATAACTCCTCCTCCTTACTTCCTTATCTCCACTCTTCATTGTCTCTGACCAAGTGTCAACCTCCAGGGCTGAAAAATGAAGCCCATGCAGAAGTGCCAAAAACTGCAGTTCCTCGAATGGCCACTTGAGGCTGGCTTAATTATGCATATGCATAATTAAGGACGTGGCTGCTTTGATCGATAGGTTGCTAGCCACTAGATGGCTTGTTTCAGCAACCAGGCTTCATTGAGCCCACCTCAGCTCCACCTCTTTGCCCACTTTGGATTAGCCAGAAGTTAGGCAGAGTCAGGCACTGCCAAGTTGGCAACGGCCAGAGCCGCCCACTTTGAGCTTCAAAACCGCTCTTCAGAAACCAATGGGTGACGTCACGGTGGCTATGTCAATATTTTTGACTCCGACTCTGAATTTTCGATTCCTGACTTGGTTTAAAGCCCAGACTTGCCGCTTATGGTTGGTGCCATCTTTTCTGTTTGGAGTCAGGACCTTCCAAATAAGGATTGCAGGGTGTTGCCTTTCACGCCCTGGAAACATGTCTTGCTACCTCGGACCAAAGCTAACACTAGCTAACTGGGAACACTGAGCGCTGCACACTTGGGCTAATGTTAGCTACTTTAACTACATTGCGCTAACAGGGCAGATATCGTAATCAAGTAAACTTACCGAAATGTTGCAACAATAGTCCGCCTCAGTGCGAGTCCCTGAGTCAGAGAGCACAGTAGGTGAGTCAACTGTCAATCACAGCTATCGCTCAACGCTCACACAGCAGACATCAAAACTACTATTCAACTTCAAATCTTATTAATGGAGCAATAATTTCCCAAATGACCTCCAGCACACTTATTAGAGGACCCGAATTTAGAGACTATAATGACTCATTAAATACTACGTCTAAAATATTGACTTAGTATTTCATGAGAGAAGTTGACGCTTTTGAATGGGAGTCAGTTGGAGCATCTACTGTAAGTCAAAGTCGAACCAGGAAGTTAGACTGTGATGTAGAACAATGGACAGTCAGGGTTATCATTTTACTGTCCACCTTGTTTCCTCTTTGAATACATTACTAGCTACTGCCAATATGCTGGCTAACATGGAGTTTGTTTAAGTTTTCTTTGACTATTGGACTGTTTTGTAGCTGTGTGTTCCAAGATCTCAGCAATTAAAATAGTGCAATTAGTAATGAGTACAATAGTAATATTTTTGACAAGAATGATGGCCAAAAATACAAAAAATAAAGTAAAACTCAAAAAACAAGATTATCCTTTAAAGATCCCCTCCAGAAATGTTTTAATGAAATATAAAAATAGTCTGCATTGAATAATAATTTGTGTCTGATAGTTTTTCCTCCAAAAAAAGTTCAATTACCTTGTTAAAATCTTTAATATTACATCTACTCCTCTTGAAAAATCATGAATATATAAATATGCAATTTTTTTTTATTTCAAAAGCTGCTGGATGCACGTCTTAAACTGAGATTTAAGGTGAGCACATATGAATGTGAAAACAGCTTTCTAGTGTCAAACTCTCTCTGCAGCTTTCTGCACAGTGAAGCTCAAACATCAAAGTGAAGTAACAATAAGCAAAACACATTTTTGAGTGGAGAGGGTCTTTAACTATACTGCACACAAGAAACTTGGTTGGTCACATGGTTCAATGAGGTGTGTATGCACATTATTTCCCACATCTTTCTACCTTTCTACACTTATACTTTCTGCAGTTCCTGTTGCTCAATGCTTCAATATTCCTCATCAATAAATCATTTTGCACATGTCAGAGACAAGTCTGATGTTATGACACATTTCAATAGCTTTATCATGAAGGCATTTAAGTCACAGATTCACAACATGATGCATGGTGTAGCTATGGACAATAACTGATGTCTCAGTTTTGAGTTTGCAGCTATATTTACAATTTCTCAGTATCTGCAGCTGACTTTCCTGTACAAATCTTCAATATATGTTCTTGTATCCCTTCTCCTATTCCTGTTTGTCCTTTGTCCCTCCACCTCTCAGCTTCTTTTCATCTCCTCTGTCTCCCTTTTGAAAGCTTCAGCCTGATCAATTAGCCATCTGCTAGTCTGACCAGCAGCAGCAAAGGCCGTGTGGCCAGCCAGTTTGATGGTGCGACCCCAGGGATCAGAACAGGTGAGTGGCCGCAATCAGCCGCTTTGATTACTCCCTTAACCACTGCAGAGCAACCAATTTACCACAGGGTTACCACTGAACCTATTAACCTGTTAGCCTGCACCGCCACTGCAAGGAAATTGGATACTGGAGGAAGGATGTAATGTGGTGTTTTGTAAAGGAAATCATGTAATGTGTGCCCTTCAGGTGGAGCAAAATTACATTGAGAGGTGCTATGTGTGCTTGGGGCTCTGTGATACATGATTGGGGGTATTGCATTCATCAAATTTGTAATCAGGAACATAATCCAAGAAATTACTGTTGTTTATTTAGAATCTCCTCAAAATTGAATTTTCTGCTCAGAGGCCTGGCCTTAACTGATAGTGGGTTGTTGTTTTTTTTTGCAATCTAACTCATTAGATAATGGTCCCTTTTCACCGCAACATAATGGCAAACACATTAAGTCACATGAAAATATCTCTAACATGTATCAGTGTAAGGTCAGAGAGTTCCTCAGTGTGTGTGTGTGTGTGTGTGTGAGAGAGAGAGAGAGATAACAAGGTCAGTAAGAACATGCAGCAATTAGAGAGCAGCTAGTCGTCACCACTGATTATGCTGTTAATTGTTTTTTTCCTCTGGACTGGATGTGTTTCTTTTCTTGTACATGTGTTTTCACTATTTGGGGGATTATTTGAATGTTTCCGGTTAATTATAGTTTTAAAGATAAGACCAACATCCCCTAATGGCTTTACAATGACGACACAGTTATCATTGCAGTTGAAATGCTGGTTACTCTTAGCGTAAAAATGACTAAAATAAGGTGATCAATTTTGCATGAGAATCATACAGGACAGAAGACTTAGCTTACATGGTAATAAGATCAAATGTTAAAAGCATGAAATATTGCTTAAGGAGTCAGAAGGAGCTCTGTGCAGGGATTGCACAGATTCAGAAGGACCTCAGTCAGACCTATGAAAATGACAGCATTCCATTTTCCTGCTGTAATACATGAAATAGAGGTGCTACTGTAAACAATTTCAGCTCTGCTTTGCATTTGGAGTTGTAATGACTGGTGAAATAACTGGCAAGAGGACTCGCACGACTCAGAGACAGAAATCTTGATCAAAAACAGTCTTTACTTGCAAAGGTTCGGTACATAGGGAGTCAATCAGAAGATCAGATAAACAAATCCGGCGAGGAGAAGATAAAGGTACAGGTAAAACAAAGCACAGATCAAAAACACCAGAAGAACTAGACACAAGGAAAAAGGCTGGAATGCTTGACACTGGGTACAAAGACAAACTGGCACTGCGAGAGGGGAACACACAGCCTAACTACACTAGGGAGGGAAGGATAATGAGGGACAGGTGACACTAATCGGGTCGGGGTAGACAATCACACAGACGGGAAACACACAAGGGCAGGAAGTATCTGAAACGAGATAAGGAGGTGAGTATTTCAAAATAAAACAGGAAATGATAGATGAATGACATGAAACAATGAAAACATAACCTAGGTATGAAGGAATTTTCCCTCTTTAGGCTAATAAGAGACAATGTTTCCCTGGGTCATTTTTGGGTCATCTGCAAACCTGGGAGGTCATGGCCTGTCTGTTTCAGAGCAGTTCATCTCTCGGTCTGCTGAAGGATGACTGGGCAAGGCAGCTGTCCTGATAAGGCTGGCTGTCTCCTATGGAAACGCAGGTCGTAGAAGATATGCTGTGCTCTGTTTCAGACGGTCAGACTGTCTCCTCTTAGAATGTATTCCATGTGACTGAATGTAGATAACGTGACTTCGGTTAACTTAAGTAAGCATAGTTTCTTGTTTAGGACCCAATACCCAATAGAATCCTCACACATGTATCAATGAATAAAGAATAAAATGTAGTAAATCTTGTGGGTCTAGTGACGGGTTAAATACTCCCCGCCAGGAAGTAACCTTCAGAATTGGGTGGCATTACACAGTGTCTTCACTTGTGCTGCTTATCTCTGTTCTCCTCGATCAAGCTTCAATAAATGTTTCTGCATAGACATCCAGGTCTCCTGAACCTTCTTCAGATACAAGTTAACCAGTTCTCAATATTTTCATTTACACAAGGGAGGAAGGTGGGACGTCACAGGAGTCAATTACACTAAGCTACACTTGAATGGAATAAATATAGACTGTAAAAAAAATATGGACGTAGTCATTGTGATGTCACCCATTGGTTTGTGGACTGCCATTTTGAAGCCTTGAGTTTGCCGATTTGACCGTCGCCATCTTGGATTTGACCGTTGCCTTCTTTGATTTTTGGAGCCAGAAGTGACCATATTTGGACGAGAGGGTGAAGCTGACCCTAGCGCTAGTTGCTAGCTTGGTTAGCATGGTGCATTTACAGTCTATGGTTAACTGTAATAATGCTAATGCTAATTTTCACTAGCGAAAAACAGGCTTAAAAACATTAAAACAAAATGTACTAACCAGAAAAACTAGGGTCTTTTAGTACAACCAAACGCTGAACAAGACTTTTTTAGGCGACCAAAATTTTACAATTAACTTTCATGAGCTGAAAACACACTGGGTTGTGCCATGGTTACGTTACATAATCAATGTTGTCACCATGGTAGCAACTTGTCAATCACAAGGTAGGCGCGCCCTAAAGCATACCCTGCTTTATTGTCTATTTTTCTCTAAATGGGACCAAAATAAACATCATGCTGTATTGAAGAAGACTTGAAACTAGCGATTGAGACCATAAACTCATTAGGAAAGTGTTTACTGAGGTAATAAATCAAGTGAGAAGTAGGGTCATTTTCTCATACACTTCTATACAAACAGACTTCTTTTGGCAGCCAGTGGAGTCGCCCCCTGCTGGCTATTAGAGAGAACGCAGGTTTAAGGCACTTCCACATTGGCTTCACTTTTCAGGCCCAGAACTACCCACTTGGGGATAAATGAGTCCAGAGAAGAAAAGAATGTGAGAAGAGGGACAGAAGAAAGAAGGGAAGGATCTGCTGGTTGTAGTGGCGTACAAAGATCTGGGTCCCATACATATGCAGTCTCCTTCTTCTTTTAATACACCCATTGTCACGCCTGTACAAATAACTGAATCAACAAGTAAACCCATGCATCTGTAGCACATTTACACATTTAAGCATATTTCACCCCCACCCTTTTTCAACAAACTGTAATTACTGTGTGAAGCTTTCACTATGAGCTTTTAGAAAATTATGGAACATTTTATTTGTCACATTTTGTTTCATTATCCTGGGCATGAGACAAAGGTGGGAAACCATTTCACTGTGACCCCTATACTGAGAAAGGATTACTATATTACTGCATTTCATAATAAAAGAACAAAATAAGACTTCACTGGAACCATGTTTTATTTGTACAATTAAGGTGAACCAGTGCTAGCAGTCCGTTGCAACATAGCATCATAAAACTTTAGCAACTTAAAGGACCAGTGTGTAAGATTTAGGGGGATCTATTGGCAGAAATATTGGCAGAAATGGAATATAATATTCATATGTATGTTTTCATCAGTGTATAATCACCTGAACATAAGAATCGTTGTGTTTTTGTTACCTT
The DNA here is from genome assembly GCA_038419695.1 of Scomberomorus guttatus. Classification (NCBI taxonomy): domain Eukaryota; kingdom Metazoa; phylum Chordata; class Actinopteri; order Scombriformes; family Scombridae; genus Scomberomorus; species Scomberomorus guttatus. The sequence goes on along the minus strand of CM076465.1, from coordinate 16,615,810 downwards.
AGAATGAGCCCTTTATATGTTTCTACAGTAGCCCAGAACGGACAAACCAAACACTGGCTCTAGAGAGGGCCTTTTGTGTTTTTCGCGAGTTTCGTGGCCACCATAGGTTCTCCTACTTGCGGCTAGATGCCACTAAATCCTACGCACTTGTCCTTTAAAGTCACAATCCAAATTTATACAAAAAAATAAGAATTCATTCTAAGTTATTAAACTCTTCTGATCCCACTGAAGGTTTATTTGCATGAGAAAATGTAAAACTGACCATTTTACGAGCTCACCGTGTCTGACATCCTCAGTAACAAGAGCAGACAGTCATAATGCTAACTATTATAATATTAGTTAGATAGCCATGCTACATATCTACTGTATACTAAATAATTCTGAAACACTGCTAGGCTAGCAAGGTGTGTTCTGTCACCAGCTTTCTTGCTCCTGTCTTTCTTTTCTCTTTTACTTGTCTGATTTCCCTTTATTTTTAAATGACATGATTGTTTTAAAGATCACCTGGAGTCCTCAAAATTAGCACAATTACTGCATTTGGAGACTAGCTATTTTTAGATACAAGAAATAGTCTTACTTACTTACTTTAGCCAACTGCAATACTTCCCTTATTTTTTAATTAAGCTTTGAATGTTGGTGTCCTGGGAAACCACAAAACTGTTCTAACAAGATCCAGGAGTCATGCAAGAAATATAGCTGCTGAAAGAGTTTAAAACCTTCTGGCGCACATTAAAGTCCCCCTCCATGTGTTTGGTTTATTGTTACTTCAGTTGGATGTTTGAGCTTCACTGTGCAGAATGATGTATGTGCAGAGTTTGACACTAGAAGGCTGTTTTCACATTCATCTGCTGAAAGTGGAAAGTTTCTCTGTGCTCATCGAAAATCTGAGTTGAAGGCGTGTACCTATGAGCATGATTTATGACATCACAATTAGTTTGGAGTGTGATGTGGAAACTTGAAGCCTCCAGTGCACAAACACCGAGAACAGACTTTACAGTGAAGTAGAAGACATTTTGTATCCAGGAGTTAAACGTTTGAGATGAAAAATATTTGCATATTCATAGATTTTTTTAATGAGTGAGAAAGAGTAGGTCGCATCTTAAGGATTTTAATGAGATAATTGATGTTGAAAAACCATGTTAGACTCAAATTATTATTCCAAGTAGAGTGTTTAATATACATCTTTAAACATGTCTGGGGGGGATCTTTAAGTTTTTAAAAGTGGCAAAAGGATGAACTGGAATGAACTGGAAAGTTTGCGTGAGCAGTGATAACCAGCATGACTGAAAAGAAAACAGCATAACCTACAACTCAAACTTCAAATTGTCTCAAGGGGAACTTAAACTTAAATTTAAAGCATCTACTACTAAAATCTGGATAACAAGTTGAAAAATAACCTTGTGCAATAAGGTCACACGCAGGTGAACCTCAACTCATCTTGAACACAACTAAAGTCTCTTGATTATTATCTCTGACCTCTAACCTTCTACATGCATTGATCATTCTTCTTCCTTAACATACTCTCATACATATGCTATCCCGGCAAGTCTCACTTATTAACTCGTGCGTCCTGATTTATATATCGGCATATAACTCAGCGCGACTCTCTCCACTCTATGCATGTCATGAATCCATAAGTGTCTCTAATTTGGGATGGGGAAAGGAGAGCTGGAGCAAGGTGACCCGGCTGAGTTCTTAATCATCAGCTGGTCTGGATGAGGTTAAGAATGAAAATTGGTTTGGCTCTGAAGTGAATCTATTATCATATCTCCTCACCCCTCCAACCCCTCTTTTCTTTGTTTCTCATCTCTGTTAGACACCATTTTACATCTCGCTCGCTCTCCTTGTCTATCTGTCTCCTCTTTGTCATTCACTCTTTTTCCTCGCGCTCACTTTTTCCTCTACGATGTCTTCTTCTCTGTGATGTAAAAACTGCCTCAGCATATTGATAATAGGATTTATTTAAATAACCCTCCTTAAAGCGAAGGACATTCTCTATGACATCTGCAGTTATTATATTGAATCATGTAGGTGTCTGCATTATTCCCCTGCTCCCGCCCGTCTGTATAATCCTCAAGGCACTTGCTGACCAAGAATCAGACCAATCCTCTGTATTTTTTATCAGCGTTATCTTCATAACTCATCGATCAGCGTTTGGCAACAGAAAGACTTCCCTTCTGCATCCATCCACCCAGACACAGTTCACACAGACAGTATGAGGTTTCCTTTCACTACAAACACTTGTTGGTTCATTAGGAACCTGTCGGAGTGACTGACTGACTGCGCCTTGTTAGGCTGATTAAACCATCACGTCTAATTAGGGGCTGTATCACGGCTCAGTTCACTGCTGCTGTGGCATCAGAAAGATAGAGGATACACTGTAAGCATTAGAATTGCTATATTCTCCCCGCCACCTGACTACAGAGCTCAGCAGTGGCCATCGCTTGAGTTGTGGTTGTGGTAGCAAAGTGTGTATTAATGTGCACGCACACATATTGATGATTGATAAGGGTTAAATTCACGCCCTGAGCTTATCATACCTATCAATTCATTCCACTCTGTATGTTTAGTAAACACTAAATGAATAAAATAAAATCAATAAACCAGAGCAATCAAGCAAATGTAACTAATTATAGCACGCAAGGGAAATCAGAAATTTTCTTCAGGAACTAAATAATACACATTGATTTAAGAAAAATTTTTTGTTAATTAGTTCACACTGATTATGACATGTGCACACAAAATAATTTAAACGAGGGCATGAATTAACCAAACAAAACGCGGTATCAATCAATTTCCGAGCACTCTCTTGTACACAAGACGCTATCTGATGCATTGAATATATTAAAGTTCTCCTCCACTCAAAAATATGTTTTTCTTCTTGTTCCTCCAGTTGAATGTTTGAGCTTCACTGTGCAGAATGATGTATGTGCAGAGTTTGACACTGGAAGGCTGTTTCATCTGCTGAAAGTGGAAATGTTCTCTGTGCTCACTGCAAATCAGACTTTTAGTGGGTGGGCCTTTGATCATGATTTGTGACATCACAACTGGTTTGAAAGCCAATAATGGTCTAGTATGCAACTTGTGTCAAGCAGTTACATTTTGGAATGAAACATATTTGCATATTCTGTCATTTTTAATGAAGGAGTAGATGCCATTTTACTGGTGGTAATTACTTTGTGTAAAAACATATCATACACAGATTGTGGTTCCAAGCAGAGTATTTTTATGTCTTAATACATGCCTGGAGGGGATATTTAAGTTTATTATTCTGCTGTTGATATTGTTCTTGTGTCCATGATTCATTTATGCAATATCCAACAGCACATACAATAACACTGTTTGGCTAATGCTTTGTATAGTGACTAAGAAATAGAAAACCTTGAGATTCATCACAGCCAAACAGCACTATAGTGTTTGTAGTGCAGTGGCAGTTGCATCCGTAGAAGAAAGGAACAACCCTGTCCAAACTGATGTTGTCATATTAAAACGCACATCTCAAACAGTAAAAATATTCTCCCATCTCGCTTTCTTGAGAAGTTTGTTTTCTCCACAACATCACAGGAGTGTACTCTGCAAGGACTCATTTATCGACTTGGCACCCATGTGACATTCACCTGAGAGGACGTTTTGAGAGGTCTGCTAGAGTCAGACTCAGTCTGCATCTACCCTGCATCAGCAGCACAGGTTTTTGCAAACAGCGTCTAGCAGTAGAGCAGCAGGGCAGGAAGTTGATGGTGTGCAGAGAAATCTTCATGGTGTCAAGTGGAGGCCAGATAAAATGTTAACATTAACCTTTCATTGCCTTGGGAAGCTGAGTTCTGCAAGGTGAAAGAGGTTACATTACAAACTGTAACCTAAGACTAAAAAAAACTGTGTAAATCATTCAATCAGTAGTGTGATAGCCAATTAATCAATACATGACTTGATGTTCATTGTTACAAGTCATTGATTCGGTGGATTTGGATTTTAAGTTCCTCAACTGCTGCCACCAACAGTGTCTAGTAGAAACCTCACAACAGTAAACCAGTAACACTGATTCTCAGTCTCAGTTTTCTAAGATGTTACCATATGTTCCCACTGTGAAAAATGACATTAACAAGTCACGAGAGGTCCATTTATTTATTCCAGAGCTCAGTGAACAGGGAAAGTCAGCCAGGGTTGTGGAAAAACAGCAGGCTTGTTGGCCAAAAATAGTTGGCCACAGTGAGGAGAGCCACTCAAGAAAATTAGATGATTAAAGTTGATGAAACTGAACTGATGAATGCACTGTTGAAATTGGTTTGATAAAGGCATGAATAGTTGATAAAAGACATTTGATTTGGAACAGGCAGATGCAGTACTTGATAAAATAAGAATTCATTTTGTAACCATCTTTATCTTTGATCACAGCTCTGCTCACTATCTTTAAATGTTTGCACTGGTGTGAATATTTATCATCAAACATGACGCTGTCAGTCATACGCTGACACATCATGATTTATGTTATGCACTTGTGTCGGCGTCCTATGAGGATTCTTGCAAGATCTCGCAAATCCAAGCTGCCTCGCAAGGTAAGAAGGTGATAGACGGTGATAGATGGTTCACCCAATCACCTGCCAAGTTTCAGTCAATCAGTTTCCAAGGACAACTTCTCAGATGGTTCTGTGTAACAAACCATCTGGCACATCAGGTTACTCATTCATATTTTTATAATAACAATCGGTAAAATTACTATGAATGATGTGAAAGGAGTCATGATTCACTATAACCATTGTCGTTTCCAGCGTTTCCCTCAGGAGTTGGTGGAGACCAAAACAGAGCTAAAAGGAGAGTGAAAGTTTGACTTATATTCATCAGGTGGGCCAGAAGCACCATATTAACTTGACAAGGTGATTAAAGTCAATGTCATGTTTGCAACTTGCAAAAAAAATCAATGAATGCAGGTTTAATAAATCAAGTGTGCATTATCAAGATGCATCTAGATTTAACAACATATTCGTCAGTTTCTTCATTTTAAAAAAAAGTTAAATTTTAAGGTTGAGTGTATAGATTTCATTTATTTTAATCAAGTCTGTTTTTCTAAGCTTCAGCTTCAGCTCTAAAATGTATTGTTTTGCTACTGATGATATTTCTTTTTCAAATCACAGCTCCACCTGAAAAGCCTCCAAAAACCTGTTAATGACATATAAAAATGCGACCACATTTATGTAACAGAGTGCATGTCTGTCTGAAAGGGGGCTTAAGACAACACTTGAATAGAGTGAAAATGAGGCTTCATCACTGGAGGTTGATGATAACACATTAAAAAAAAAATTATGAAAGAAAATACAAAAGCAGCAATAATACACAGTATGTTCAAAACTTCGAAGCTGCAGAACACATATATGTAATCAGAGCCTGTCAAACAGTTAGAAATTAGCGCTGTTAACCCATTTATGCCTTAACTACATTATAACTGCTTCAATATTCAAAGTGTTTTCTCTGGCTTTGAGCGATAATTTACCATTATACTAGCTTGCTAGTATGATGGCTACCACACCCAGTCAAAAAAGCCATGGTAAAAAAAAAGAAGCTTGAAGACATGCAGTCTGATAATACAAACAGATGCTACAAGAAAGGCATCACATCCCAAACATCAGTAATACACAATTTACTTGATTTCCAACCCCGTCTGCAATTGAATGAGCTCACGAATGAGTCAGTGAGAAGATTATCAATAGCAGGAAATAACATGATTCACTGCACTGTAATTAGAGATTCAGTGAGATGAAAAGAGAAGATTTGCTCTTTGAGACGGGTCACCCACAGAGAAACACAAATACTATCTAAATGTTATCAGGCACACTGTAGCTACAGAGCCTTGTGTGAGAATGTGCACAGTGAATTCATTATTTTCATATTTTCATCTATTTTCATCTCACCGCCATTATGACTCCGTCAAAGGAATGTGACTCACAGAAGAAGAAAAATTGGAAAGCAAAGTTAAAAGTCACAGCCAAGGAAAGTGTTCGATTTTTTTTTTTTTTTTTTTCCCTTCTCAAATGAGAAATGCTCTCCGGAACAAGTAGAGTCCAATATTAATTTGTTTGAGTAGATTTCTGTGATGATCAAATGGGACAATCTCTTTATTATATATGACAAACTGGTAGATTGAAAACTATCTGCTGCTTTATCTCCCCTCCTCGGACTTGGTGGCTGAAGCTATCAGAGCACAGATCAGTAATTACTGCAGGTTGTCAACAATTTATCACCGAGGTCCCATGGGCTCCTGCACCGAGGCTGGACGTGACTGAACGCATGCACAATCATGCACACACACACACACACACACACACACACACACACACACAATGCGACCATGTACGCACACAAATGCACGAGTTGGCACACAAAATTACAGCAATGCATGCAGCCTCAAAGACACACAGGTGTCACTGTGACAGTACATTACCTCTCTGTCCTTTGTGATAACACTGAGTGCCCTGAGGAAGGTTTTGTATGACTCTTTTAGAGAGACACACATACAAGAGCACACACAGCGGCAGCCATTCATTTACTGAATTGTTTGTGGAGTGGCCAGCAAATTGGTTTCTATAAATATCACGTTTTGTTTTTTTATTCTATTAGTTTTCATTTTGCAGGTAAACAAACCTCTCACTTTGGCGCTACGCAACATTAACATAAAAACCGATTAAGCAAATTATGTTTTGGCCATTATTTTTACAGACGCACATTTATTGAGTGAGTGTAACATCAAGTTTAGTTTTTTTTTTTTACACTCAGTTGTCAGCAGCTCATCAAAATTATTCTGTTACTGATGTTAAACAACCACAACCACAATCCATCATCAAGCAGCTAAGGTCACGTTGTAAGTCATTTCCTGTGTAGTTTACACCTCTCAGCGCACACACACACACAAACATGACAGTACACACTGACACATGCACACAAACCCTCCATTGCCATACTGTTAAATATGATTTATGAAAAGTGACAACAGCATCAGTGTTTTTAATTATTAATAGGAAAGACTCCATGGGAGTCATCTCTCAATCCTCCCACAAAGGTAATGGGGTTATTTGTTGTGGCGGAGGCCCTTAAACTTTGATTCATTTGACAACCGTCCCTTGTGTCAAGTGGTACAGCAATGGCAGGTAGATAAGAAGGCTATTCCCAGTGATCCGGTGACATTGACCCGCCTCACAGGAAGGTACATGCACTCACACACACGTGTGTGCACACGTACGCACACATTTAAACCCGTTTAATCTTTCAGCCAGTGTTACAAGTCCTCCTATTGAGATACTGACACTATTACAGAAGCTGAAGGTCAGGGGGTGACCCCTTCTAAATTGCACTTCAGTTGGACTGAATAAAAAAACACATTAAAAGGTGAAATGAAAAGGTCAAGTGATCCTACTCACACTGTAATATCCTTCCATAAAACCAAATGTCATCAGTATTTATTGTTTATCCAGATTTTAAAATCCAACTGTAAATGCAGTCTCACATGGTTGCACGCTGTGTTTATCATTCAAGGCATCTGTCATGCTGCACAGGGGTACGTAAGGCACGGCGCTTCAATCTGTGCTAATTACAACCCTCCTGTGAAGGCACACTGTACTCCGAAACCTTTTCACTGCTCCTCTTGCAGGACTGCAGGAGCCCAGAACAAATTAGACTAATAGCTGGAAAGTGCCTTCTAAGCAGTGGCAGAGGCTGGAACTAGCTCAGCTACCTGTAAACACACGCTGGTGTACTGGACAAGGACAAAGCATTATAAAGTAGGCTCATGTCATTGCCTTTGGATCTGATGCCTGAAAGGTGTTCCTAAATAGCAAACAAATAGAGAATCACAGGCTTATCAGCATAATATTAAAGTGAAACTAAACTGCATATGATTTTCAAGCTAAAATTAATTGAACAAGCAATGAGTTTTCTAAGACTTAGCTACTGTTGCTAATGAACTTCCTGTTCCTCACACAGCATTCGCAGTTACATATGATGAAAATTCTTAGTGCTCTTTAAAACAATGGGTCCTTGAGTTCAAAACATAAGTTGACTAAATCAGGCTTCTCATTTCTAGTTGGCCACCATATTTTGTCGGCTGAAAAACATTTGTCACCGGCAGATTTATCATATATATAATATAGCTAGCTGGCTACTTAAGCCTGTTAGCTCCATGAAGTGGTTGAAAACACTGTCTTTGGCTGACTTTTTTGTTTCCAGCCAAGTCATTTTAAAATTAGAATCCTGTAAAATATGTCTCAAATATGCACTTAATGGCTACATACATGATATTGTGTTTAAGACTGAGTCTAAAGCTGCATATGTTCCAGGCAAAGAGTGAAGCATCCTTACTACCTGATGGTCTTTCTACATGGAAAATATAAGAAACATAATTGTTGTTGTATTGTTTTTGTATTTATTTATTTATTTATTTTGTTCTAATCCTGTTTGGTATTTATTACATATTCTTCACGTTAAAAAACAAGGGCATGTTTATATTAACGCTATTTTGGCTAACGTTGCTGGTGTTTCTGTAGTGTAACGTCCCCAAATCCAGAAGAGTAGGACAGAGCCACAAACATTAGCCCAAACTCAGGATTGTCTTCCACACAGCGGGTGAATGTTACACAGTCGATGTGCTAGTCGTAAATAGGGCATTTTTGTAACCTGTAACTCCACAAACTAATATGTTCTTGTCCTTGGAAATAATGCTCATTTACTCCTGTAGATAGTAAGCTACATAGTTAATAATATAAACACACTCTTTAATCCATTAAATGAGACATTTGCTTGTGTGTTTTTGGTTTTGGAAAGGCTAAAAAAAACAGCACCCTTAAACTTTTTAAAGATGAGATAAAATGCCTTTTTAACCCTTTTAGATCACATCCCCGGCCATATTTTACAGCTATTTAACAATATACAAAAAAAAACCCATTTCTTAGTATTCTTATCCAAATCCAATCATGTTTTCTTCCTGTAAAACAAAACATGACGATAATATAATAATATCATGACATCCACCCATCAATCAATCTTCAACTTTTAGCGGTACAGAGCTTTTCAACATTCAAATTAAATTTCTCCCAACATTATGCCCCACCTGTCTATCCTGTTTCACTCGGAAATACGTCACGATACGGAAGTTAGATACTTTCGAAATGCTGTTTCATCTGGACTTTAAGTGGAGAGTATTGCGCTGACTACAATCCCATGCACACCACTTTAACATGAGGAGAAAGCTGATGCTTGACGGGCCTGCTGTGTTACAGTTTCAAAGCTATGACTGGACAGTCACTTGAACATACAGTGATTAACTTCAACACATTTATGAATATTCTCTTCACATTAGCTTCCCTTACCCATCTTGATATGTACCAGTATATGAATGTCATTTCAGCTTAAAAATCTCATTACCAGTGTGTTACTACACGCTACACCCACAAAGTCAACCGTTAAAAACGTAACCAGGAAATCCATCTCTGCCTGTCTAAGATCACGCCACTATCTATTTGTTTATCCCTCAGAATGCATCAGCAAACCAAATTAAAACTCATATCTTTGTGCTCCAGGCTCCCCAATATTATTTCCAATCAGGAAGAGAATTATTCACCATTGTGTGACTATAGCGACCTGCTATATTTGTAAATGGCTAAGGTGTATTACCAGCATGGGAGGGTACAGTAAGGACAAGATTAAATATTAATTGCTTAGGTATTTATACTGCATATTTATATTTATCACCCCTGCTGAAAAGCATGCAGGCTGTGCTGGACAAGAGCCCTCATTTCTGTTCTGCAAGCCACAAGATTATCAGCACTAAATGACTCAACCAGTACAGATAAACATATTATAAACACAAGTTTTTTACTTTGTTTATAACAATTCAAATTGTATACTGTCTTGGAGCTGCCTATGATTAGCATATGCTAATCTGCTGCTTATGGTTTTATCATTCAGACTGAATTTGAAAGGAACCAGGTGAAACTGAAACCAGATGCCTGTTGCACCTGCTGGATGTGTGTTCAGTGGTAAATGAGTGCAACAGCATTGACATGTTATTGCCATATATGTGTTAGCAAACAGTTCCACGGAACAACATCAGTATTCGTTTGAAGTTGTGTTTGTGTCCACCTGGTGAATATCGATCCAATATTCACTCTCCTTTTTAACTCTGTTTTGGTCTTCATCAACTCCTGAGAGAAATATCTGACTCCACCATGTACATGCATGTAAGAGCAGTGAGAGTGAATCAAAATAGTAAAGCTGTGAGCCGTAAAACTAAAACAATCAGCTGAAAGACACTAAAACGCTCAGTAGAGCAGAGAGGAACTGCAGAGTTGAGTGATAATTATTTGTGTATCCGTCACCACGAGGAATTCTTAATTTCATCCAATCTTATTAAAAAAACAAAGTATAACACATGAGCACTGCAACAAATTTGGCTTTGGCGTCCATGTTCAACTCCCAAAACTCAGAAAGTCTGTTTTCTATAACATGACATCATGAAAGTATCTAAAAAAATTATTTTTTAATAAGCTTAATAATCTTACACTATATGGGGCAATGTCTGTAAAAGAGTTACTATTTTTAACCTTCCTGCCTCGCAGTTCCTATCAATGAACAAGTGTCAGTGTCCCTCAAAATAAAAGACAACAGTGATCTCCAATAATTCTGACACTTTCTTATTATTTCCTTTTTTTCTTTTCACTCTCGCCTTTCAGTGCCTACAAAGTCAGGAGGTCTCTTTTCATCTGCAAATGCCAACCTGAAGCATATTGTCACCAGCTGCTGCTTTTCTCTGCACTTTTCCTATCACATCTCTTTCTCCGCCTCTCACTGCACTGTTTCGACAGGTTGCCGAGCCAGAATTATATGGCATCTCAGGACTAATGAGTGGGTTTGGAACATTTTCTCATATTTATCAAGATGAACCTGCTGATCCCCTGCCTCTCCAACCCTCTCTCTTACTCAGTTTGTTGTCTAAAGTTTTAGAGGGACTCAAACTTCAGACTTCTCAGTAATATCACAGCGATTAGAAATGGACATTTTTATTAAATAATGGGCACCCTGGAGACTAAGTTGGTCTAAGACGGGGACCTTTTCTGGCATTTCTTTGGTCTCAAATGTCTTGTACTCTAATTCTGCTCTGTTACAATCAAGTAAAAATTTTGAAAAAATACTAATGCTAAATAACAATTTGAGTTTGATCTCTGCTTTACTGGATGAAAGACATTTTCTACATTTCGCTGTTTCTAAATTTCTCTCTGCCCTACTTGGTAAAGACCTACAAACCCCCTTTTTCCCCTCAAATGAATCACACAATTGTCTTTTACCAGCAGTCATGTGGAAGAGACATTCACTGACTTTCAATTACTAAATATGGGATATAACTGGCCTAATATGGAAATCTTGTAAAATGTTTCACTGGGGCAGCAAATGGGATTTGTGGTAGTAGTGAACATTAGTTCTTGCATTTGTGAGGTAATGGAGGATATATTCTTCCACATCTCAGGCAGACAAAGGGATTTGCGTTCGCTGAAAATCTTTCCGACCTTGTTCCAAACCCATTTGGAGGTGTAAATTCACCATGCTTCCCTCTCAGAAGTCAAATTTACCCCTACTCCCTTGATAATTTCTTCTGATCCATTACCCAGCATGCTGATGTGCTGTGTTGTTTGTAGCTGCCGTGCAGCTGCGTCTGCTGCAAAACATACAATCAACCGGAGGCAGACCTAACAGACACAGAAGAATTTATTTTGTAAATAGGGTTTTATTTGATTTCCTGTTGTGCTGCAGTGTACAGTAGTGGAAAACGATATTGTGTTCATTAGTTTATGTGCATTAGCAAAGGAGTCTAATGGTTTATGCAGATGAGGCCAACAGCGGAGGGCGCTGATGATTTAGGATGATGCTCATTTTATGGAAATCAAAGCAAGAAATAAGAATAGTTCTCGTAACGCACAGATGCATCCTCTCCTCCTGGTTCTCTGTCCCGCAGTTGTCTCTGTCAAGACAATTTCTCTGCCTTCTCCCCATGTCCCCCCTCCCTCGCCTTCTTTCTCCTTTCGATCTTTCTCTTTCACCTTCCCTCCATCCCCTTCTCTTGTCGCTGTCAGAACGCATTAGGACGTTGCTAACGAGTGACTTAAATTAGGATCCCCGCAGTCCTATCCAGGTGTGGGTAATGAGGTGGGAAGACAGGAGATTGGGGCTCCTCCTTCATTCTTTCACTCACTAAACAACAGAAAATGATCTTTCAGTGTGTAAAATTCCCCTATGTACCTTCGGCGTAACAAGGTTATATGCTGGTGATATTGCAGACAAAACAGTGAGTGAGAAACATACATTTTTGGACATAAAACTATAAACAACACAAGCACTTACACTGTTGCCTTCATGACAACTGTTATTTGTTATGTATTGCTGTGGGTTTATGGAGGCTAGCACTGAAATACAGTAACGCAGACAAGCTTAATGATATGGAAATTGAAGTCGTAAGTTCGTGAAATGCAGTCATGAGTTCTCTTCTCAAGGCCATCAGTTAGATCTGAGCTCCCTGCAGCTGATGGGCTGTGATCTGTTATCTTCCCTGTGGCCTGGCCTCTCACAGACAGGCTAAATAGGTGGTCTCCCTCCACTGGAGGTGGAAATGAATCTGGCCTCAGATCCCCACTCCTTTCTGCTCCCTCTAACACCCTGCTTGTCTCCCCGTCAACCTATCTAGGCCATCTCACTTCGTTTGACGTGACGGGTGCAAGCAGCGGATATGTGTGTGTGTGTGTGTGTGTGTGTGTGTGCACATGTGTGAGCCAAAGCCTCAACTTTCCAAAAATATAGAATGATCAACCGCAGCATGATTTTATTGAATGCAATTGACTTCGATTCTTTCTCAGGCTGATCCAATCCTCTAAAGCAGCAGAGTCAGCTAAACACTCAGGGACTCACATTTTTCCTGCTCTTCATCACTGTCCATCAAGCCGCCGTGACTTATCAGGAACAACAGAGGCCTTGACAGAGTGACATAGTCACAAATGATGGCCATCTACCTTGCATGAGAGTTTTGGGAAAACTGATCTGATTACCATCTCTCCTCACTGCCTCAGCAGGTTTCTGGTCTAGGAGCTTTTACTGTTTGAGTTACAGTGGAGAAGCAGAGGCACAGATTTGGAGTTTCCATATATACATGTAATAAGGTTCACCGGTTGTCTTGTCTGTCTACTGGGTTGTTAAGATGTCGTTCCAGACATAGTATATACACAGCGTCTGCTCTCAGCCTATGCACTCTTTTATTAAACCCTTTTCAGGAGGATTGCTGTGTGAGGATAATAATGTTAAGTCAACTTGGTGGGTATCACTCACAATAATGCAGATGTCTGGCAGCTGTAAATAAATCCTGGATCTGAACTCTGGTCATTGATATATGGCCAAAATCAAACTACCATCCAAACACAAACACAAATAAAACACAAATTAATTATGAAATGATCTGTGAAGTTCATTGAAGGAGTTATTTTGTGTGTGTGTGTGTGTGTGTGTGTGTGTGGAGAGGTGGGGTGGGGTGGAGGGTTCACCCCATTCTTTCAAACTTTCTCTAAAAGTGTATTTTTTCATTTAGTGACTTTCAGTAGTTCCCTGGATGAGTTTCAACATTCCCCAGAGAATAAACAAGAACTTTCTGTCAGTCAAATGTGCATTTACATAAAGCTAGTTAGCATACCTGGATCCCTCCGTTCATGATGAATGTTGAACCTCAGGAATGTTGGTGCAAAATGAGTTTGGGAAGATGACTGAAGCAAAAACCTGATTTATTATAATTTTAGTGCTACTGAATTCCACTGTTAAAGTGTTAGGGCAAGTGTTAGGGCAACATCACATAATCTATGTTTGGCTAGTTACTGGTTAGCATCAGCGCTCTGCACAATTGTAGCAAATTCATATCAATAAATCCTCTGTATGACCGTGCTAGTGTTGTGATTTATTAAACTGGTATTGAGAAGTGGATGTAATGCATTTTACAGTGCTCAGTTGGTCATAACAAGAAACAACAAATGAGCTAGCTGTGGTGCTTAAATAGCTTGTGGATCTTTTATAGTGTGTGGTGTCTGAGCTGACCGTGGCGAGCCAACTGTATGACTGACAAGTTCATATACTGTGGTCCTAAGTTGTGGTTTTACAGGGAGTTACATGCTGTAACTGTTTCATGGCGAGCAGCGGCTGGGCGGCAGTGACTTCCTGGAATCTTGCCGTCACTGTGAGGATGCCAGGCAAGCAGTAGGGACTCCAGCCTTGAAGATAAACAACCGAAATACAACATGTTACATACAACATACAACTAGTGAGATTTTGAGGTGCTGGTAGGCATATTTTTAGCCTTGTAAAAATGGCTCAAGTGGCTCTAAGCAAGGCATTGTTGGTTTTCTAGTCAGTCCACCACTGAAGTATCAGGAATAGGAATAGAAATCAGAAATTTCTGGTTCCTAGAGATGAATTCTACCGAGCTCAGTGTGTATGACACGGGTCTACGCACGGGTCTCAATGCACATTTTTATTGTAGTTATTGTATTTATGTCCTTAAAACACTCATAATGGCCTTTCCTTACTCACAGGAAATGAGGCGATGCTTTGAGGAAATGCTTTTAGGTTACTCCAAAGAACAACTGTTGGCAAACTGGGAGAATAGAGAACTTTTGGACATAAAAATAAGAAGCTGTCCTCTGTAATATCTGTGATCAAACACAGAGTTTGAAGCTCTGAGTGGACAAAATAAATTTGACAAATTACAACGAGATCCATCACACACTACAGGATGAGCTGTCTTGCCAGAGTCCCCTTGGAAGCTGATTGGACAGATTGGAAGAGCTCCAGCATGTTGTTGTGGAGCAGACTGGTTCCCAGCAGCACCTGGTGCTTTGTCTCCACTTTAAACAGCTTCTGTCGTCATAGCTGGCTCCCTTCCTGACACAAAACTCCCCGGTGGAAAAAAGAGAAGTGAATTGGTGTCTGCCTTCCTCTCAGGTACATCCTTGATTCCCCACTTCTTCTCCTCTGCTCCCTTCTCTTCCTCTCTCTACTGCAATCCGCTGCCCACTCAAGCAGCTGTCAAGGTGAGGCGGTTTTACATGGTGAGGCTCCAATGCCCTTGTCCAATTTCACTTTGGAGTGAAGCTGGGCTGAACATGCCAATCCTGATATTACCAAACAAATTAAATCACGCGGTTGGGCGCAGAGGAGAGGGAGAGTGCTGACGATGCCGGGATGGATGGGTGGAGGACAGGGGGGGGGGGGGGTGGGGAGCAGTTGTCAACCAGGCTTAGCAGCTCTCTGCTTGGTCTGATCAGGACATCCTAGGAGGAGAATCATTAATTGGCTTGCGATGGAGGGGAGCACTGGTGGGAGACGGCTCAGTTGCTGCTGGCCATGTCCATGACGGAGCCATGATGGCTGGCAATTAAAGGCCTGATCAGAGATGAAGTGGAGTAAGAACTGCTTACAGCTCATGTTAATATAAAAAAATCTACCTGATTTAGCATTTCCAGGCATGTTTCGCTGTGTTGGTGGTCTATTTGTCCTCTTCTCATGGATTAAGTCACAGATGATGTGATATCATTTTGTGGAGGTTCAGCAGAAAGACTAGCCACGCTAGCAGCACTGTGAGGTTGTACTTAGGCACAGCATTGCTTTGAGCTAAATGCTAACATCATCATGCTAAAATGTGTACAATAACAAGGCTAACGCTGATTCTTAGCAGTTGTAACTTAATGTATACCATACCCACCATCATCTGTAACATGTCTACATTTGCCAATTAGCTATAAATACAGCACAACTGAGGCTGATGGGAATGTTTTCAGGTATTTATATCATAAACAATTGGAAATTTCGATTTGATGATGGTGTGAGATGAAAACTGAAGGAATCACCAAAGTTATTAAACATTCATCCTGTGTGGGACATGGATGTCGGCACCTAACTTCATGGCAATCCATCCCATAGTTGTCAAGACATGTCACTTAAATGTCAACAAGAAATGTGAACCTTATTGTGGTGCAGGATGAAAAGTCAGGGGATCAAAGTCAGTAGGATTTATCTTCTAGGGAACATGAATGTCTGTACAAAATTTCATTGCAATCCATCCAGGAGTTGCTGAGATATTTCAGTGTGGAACAAAGTGGTGGTCTGACCGACAGACATGAGCTGCTATATCAAATGTATTAAGGCAACTTTTGGCATCGCAGCCTCATAATCCTACAACAAAACTTCTGGCCAATGTTCGACAATCATAGAGGAAGAAATCCATTACACAAGAAACAGAATTGCCAACTTTCCCACCAAGAGTATCCTCAATCAACTGAGCAGAGCTTTCTGACGCCACTCCTGCTGCTTTTCATTTGACACGGCTAATAAGGAATGATTTACACCAGAGACACCAGGTGAATGCTGTCGGAGGACTGCAGTTGGGAAACAGCATGACTCAGTGTTAGCCACTGCATTTTGAATAAAAAGTACAACTTCTTCACTGAAAACAAAATGCTCTTTTGCTCTTATGACCGAACACCATCAGTACTGCTTTGCCATCTCTAGCTCCACATTTAAACCATAGCTCAGTGCCACAAGTTTAGGCCTGGTGGGGTTGTTGTTGAAAGTGATCCTGTGAAAGGTGGGAAATCTCTAACTTTAGTAGAACAGATAAGGTAGGTTGAGGGAAAATGTGCACCAAAAGGTATATTACGACACTTCATCACAAACTAACTACTGGAATCGATTGATCATAACAGTATGAGTATCAGGGGGTGAAGTCAAGTAAAACTGGTTCACTGACTTATTCCTGCTGGCATGTGTAATATATTCTCTGAATTACTTTTTCATTTATCTCAAATAGCTTTGAAATCTGTCTCATCACCTGGGAAAGATACCAGACATTTTTTTTTTTTTTACGTTGATGCTGGAGAATCTGTGAAGTGCCCACTGAGTGAAGTTTAAATTTTATTAGAACATTGCTCATTGAAGCTAAAGGAGAAAAATATGAGTGCAATATGAGCTCGTAACCTGGAAACACGTCTCTCGATTTAAAGTGAAACATTTCATAATATAGTTCATGAATGGAGGTTCTCAATGTAGAACCATGATTTATTGCATTTACCAAATGAGCAGGAAATTAACTGTCAACCACCTCAGTGAGACTTTTTACTTAAAAGAATGGTTTGACATTTTGGGAAATACTCTTATTCAATTTCTTGCTGAGTGAAATGAGAAAAATTGATACCACTGTCATGTCTTTAAGTATGCAGCTACCACCAGCAGCCAGTTAGCATAGCTTAGCATAAAGACTGGAGACAGGAAACAGCTAGCCTGGCTCTGTCCGAAGGTAACAAAATGTGCTTAATAGTCTCGCTAAAGCTCACAAATCTACACATATCTTTATCTATTTAAAAAGTGTAGGTTCTGGCAGATAGATTTTGTTACCTCCGGACAAAGCCAGACCAGCTGTTTTCCCTTTTCCATTTGTGCTAACTAAGCTAACGGGCGGCTGGCTGGTTTAGCTCTATATTTACCATACAGACATGAGAGTAGTATTGATCCTCTTATCCAACTCTTGAATTGAATAATTTGTTTTCCAAAATGTCAAACTATTTTATACCATTAACTGTGCTACATTATCAGTTCCTTCAGGATTTCAGTTTTTTGTGATTATTGTGGCCAAAAATGCTTAATTTTGCAGCAGCTTTTCTCAAAAATTTACAATACAATTTTGTAATGTTTTATGTGCTCTTTTTGTGGTAAAATTGCAGGAATTGGGAAAAATGGCAAGCAAAGGAAAATAATACAATTTTTAAAACTACTACCAATGAAGAGTCATATGTAATCACTTCCTTCAATAAAAAGCATACTGCATATCACAGAAACAACTATATTTCAGTGCTTATTTTATTTATTTTCTGAACATCAACCATGGGCTCAAATTATAAAAAAGAAAATGATGTACTTGAGTTCCATTTATAAGCCTTTATTAAATAAACGTTCACCTCAACATTAGCACCAAATAAAATCAGTCAATAATGCCATTAAAATAAATCCATTAACACCTGAATCCTTGCTGAATATGCGCTGCGAAGGTGTTAGTCAACACAAAAGAAAATGCAACAATTGGTCCAAATCACAAGCGGTCTGTTGATTTGGCCATTTCATGTGGAAAAGTTGCAGTAATTTAGCAAAATTGCAAGCTCTCACCATTATTACGGAGATTTCTTGAATTTGCGTTAAGTATTGCGATTGCAAAATTGCAATTTCCCGTAGGGACAGCATTATGTAGTCAAAAGGAAGTCTGATGAATTCAGGAGATAGTGTTACTGCTTTTCTCATCTCTGTTCCTTGGAAGCCATTTTTGTCTTACAAATACAATCGCAACAGTCACCATTTCCCCTGGAATTAAACTGCAGCAATAGTTTAGAAACGTTCTCCTGTCCCTCTGCACCATCTTAATTGTTTATGAATGCAGAGGACTTGTCATTACATGTGGTGTTTGAAGCCACACCACCTCATACTGCTCCCAGGAGTCATTTTAGGCTAAAACACCATTAGGTACCCTCTTGACAGCACCCCTTTATTCAAATCCAAAATCCATCACTGGGAACTGACTTCCTTGTTCTCTTCATGCAGTAACATTGACAACAGCCAGCACATTCCCAGATACGTAGCATTGAATCAATGTGTGCAGCAGGAGCAGAAAGGTTCACACCAAGCCCTACCGCACAGAATTGATCTCTGAAGCACTGTGATGTGCTAAATACTGTTCAATATCAGGAATCATGTGAACACTATTCAGCCAGCCACTTGTGTGATTAGAACAAAGCTTGATTTAGGAAGGCGTAATGCTTTCTGATCATGGAAATTAAAGGGACCACAGTTAAGAGAAACCGAACAACAGAAAGGGACCAGCAGATGATGTAACATAAAGTACATTTGGAGGAAAAAGTTAGCAACACTCATTTTTAGTACTGCTGCAAGCTGGACAATACTAAAACAGAATTCAGGTCATTCATATTTCATGTATTTCTGTCCTAGTCAGTACTGATAGCTCACTTTAATGTTGCTCTGTTCCACAGTTGGACTCTTACCTGCTCTCTGTCCACCTGCAACCTACTTAATCATACTGCAAGAGTACACAGAGAGCCAAAGCAGAGCATCAGCCACAATGTTGATATTAACTAATTAAATTAGTACAGTAGATTGTGTAGAAATTAGTTTTGAGGCTTATACAGTTATGTACATGCACACTTTTGTTATTTTGAGGGGGAAAAGGCTGGTTACAAAATGATGTACTTACACTGAGTATATGTGAAGTACAGTACCTTTAACCGATACTTCATGCACACTTGCACTAATACCACTTCAGCAAGCCAAGTTTACTCCATAATTAATCACGCTCTACTGCTCCACACTCCGCTACAGCTGACGTTGCCAACTTGGCAACAATAAAGAGGAGGAAGCTGATGTCATCACTGTCTTCAGTTCAGTTTAAGCTTTGAAATCATGACGTAACGCCATCAACCCAGCAGCCAGATGCATAAATGATGTGCACACACAAAAGCCACGGATACGCCATTCCCTGCACATAAACTGGTTTTATAAACACAGAATGTGCCCACCTCACACATCCTTTACACCAGGCGTACACATGTTTTTCTAAAGCAATCTGAGGGTGAAGTGATGAGTTGGAGATGAAATATAAGGCGAGTGATGGAATCTTTGAGTAAAACAGTGTTTCTTTTGGTTGATAACCAGCTGCACTGATTGTGTAATTTTTTTTGTGTTTACACAGAGATTTGTAAAATGCTAATCAATGGCACATTTCCAAACGGGCCTTTAAATTGGTGTGTTGATTAATCATTTTTGTGTGATTCATTTAATGATTCTTTTCATTTACAACACTGTATTTTGCTGTTATTCTTTTTATTTTATCCTTAATTGTGAAATACAGCTTGTAAAGTTGGTTTAGATACGAGAGCTACAAACTGATTGCAATCTGAGATATCACTGCTGACGATGGTTTACAGGTCCATGTGATGAATAAATGACATGGACGCTATAAAGAGCCGCACAGCCACACGTAATGACTATTCTGGCTGCACTTCTTCTTTCCCGTTGGTTTCATTAACAGCTGTACAGACTGGTGGAGCAGGCAGCAAATTGATATGATAACAGCTGGTTAAGGGCATATCTTCATCCATTTATGGATAACTGTGGGAGTGGAAATGAAGCTTGTGCACGTGCGCCCAGCTTCACAATGACTGAGATTTTTGGATTTGTCTGTACACACAGTTTTAATCATGAATCTACACAGAGTTTTATGCATCTGGCCCCTGGTTGTACCAATTGGGCCTCAACATTCCCTGCACAAATGCCCCCAGAGCATGTAGTTGGTTGCTGTTGGAGCTCTGCAATTGTGATCTTGAGACTTGGTGACAGACAGAACGGCTACGTTGGTGGAGGTGGAGAGAAAAGATGGCCGTCATAGAGAGGGGGACGTGATATCGTTAAAATACAGGGTTCATTTTTTTTGGAGAGTCTCTCCTGGAAGACATTCATAGTGTTGCACTCAGTTGTTCACATTAAAAGTGACTGAAATATTGTGGAACAAATGAAAAAAGCTAGAGAGAGAAGTTCAAACCTTAACTTATTTCTCACCTCCGCACAGCTGGCTAATCACGGCATGAAGTAAGCGTGAATGTTGGATTTCGGAAAGTTACAGAAACGGCCCTCTGTAATCTGACTTTGGAAAGGTGTGTGTGTGGGGGGGGAGGGGGCACTTCGAAGTATACTAGCCCCTTTAGGTTCACCAACATGATACTTGGAATTGAGTTGCCTGCAGTGCAACTGTTGCAAATCAGGAAGGTCACATCTAAGAGATTACTTGTAACATAAAACATGAATATGATTAATCACGAGCTCTGTTTAAGGAATAAATATTACTCTGGTCTCATTCTGTATGTCAGAATGGAAACTGGATGGTTGCTTATATAATCAAGTAAAAAGACATTTTCCACAGCAGACATTTTGACTTGTCATAGTAGGAAAAGCAGAGGTGTTACTAATAACATTAACAATGGCTCCATTCTATTTTAGTGTCCCCGTAAACCATGACAGTGTGACACTGAGCTCAGTTAAAAGTAACAATGAAAAGTAATAAAGGGTTTCTGACTGAAGAAGATCCAGTCATTAGAAGTTATGTTTCCACATTGCTATAAAATTATTAAACTGTCACTTGAAGCCCTTTCCCTTCTAAACCCTCGTGTCCCTCTAAACAAAGTGTATCAGTACATATTTAAACCAGCGTGAGTTGTTGATGTGCCACTGTATCACTGTCACCAAGAAGGGGGGAAAAAAAGGGACTTTGATTGCCTCCTGTACTGCTGCGTGCAGTTCGGGCAATTAAAATCATAATGGCAGATTTTAGACACAAAACTAATGAGCTCAACTCCTCTGAGTGAAAACGCCATTAGAAGTCCTAATGGGGCTCCTTCACTGAGTAACAAAACAAATTCTCAGCTGCCAGATATGAGATGCGCTGCTTCCCAGACTAGAGATCACAACACGCAATCGTTATTTGATTAACACTGTTTGTTTACATGAAGATACAAAAAAGATTCGTCCCCCTACTGTGCAACAAGGCCTGATACAATGATGTGATGATGTGCCGGCTGTGAAAACAGAAAACGAGTTGGTGGCATCCCGGTCTGGAATGATGAATTGTGAAGAGAGGAAAGAGCAGATTAGAGTATTTCCCACCTCTGTTCTCCTTAACACTCACAGCACCTTCATCCACGTCTCTGTGGTTCAGCAGACTCAGGGTTACAGCCACCGATCTGTGGACAGATGTGTCGAACAATGTGTGGTAATGTGAAATGACACTTTGCATCAGCAGGAATCGGGAAGATGGAGCCTTTGCGTCACGCAACTCACATTTCTACTGTAAGTTTTCATTGCTGTGTATCCAAATATGCATCTAGACAAATGTTGTGACAGCTTAGTTGCCAGATAAAGCAAATAGACAGCTTCTGAAAAATTCTCCCTCCTCCACTCCTCCCCTTAAGCTCTTCCTCCTATTTCTCCTTCCCCCCTCACCCATCCTCCGCCGGGATCATTTGAGGGAGGGGGGGGGGGGGAGATTTCATCATCTGGTCCTGCCAGGATCTATTCCTGCTTTGGTGTGTCCTCTGAGATCTCTGCTCTGTGCCAGCGCTGACGATGATCCAGGCTCTACACCTCCACTCCCCCCCCCCCCCCCCCCCGGAGCACATCAATTACCTCCACTCCTCTCACACTACAGGAGAGGGAGGGAGGTGTGGGTGTGGGGGTTTGCTGGAGCCTTTGCTTCCACTTTACTCATATCAGGCAGAGAGAAAAAAGGAAAGAAAAGGAGGAGGTGGAGGTGGCTGCAGCCGTCACCTCTGCTCCTGTGATATCTGTCTGCAGTCGCAGGGCGGGACTGATGAAAAGAAAAGAAGGGGCAAAGGGGCATGCGTGTGTGTGTGTGTGTGTGTGTGCGTTCTGCTGTTGTGGGTTTCATATTTCTCCTGATCTCCCTCAAATTGTAACAGACACCTGAGGCGTGAAATGGATGCCTGTCCGAACAGAAGGTACCCACAACTTCAGGCCGGACTTGTGTCTGTTTCCGTCTCCTCTCATTGAGAAACTAATTCTCTCCATCATGTTACGGCCCCAGACACGACGTGAATATCATTTCTGGTTTCTGAAGAGGCTCTGGTTGCAGGTCACAGTGTCAGTGTGGCCGCTGCTGCTGCTGCTGCTGCTGAAACCCACTGTGACTGTGCTGAGAAAGTGATGCATCCAGGAGTGTCCAGCCTGAGTCAGTAGGATGACATGATTACAGTATTTTAAAATGTACTCCTAATTTTGGCCTCAAAATCTTACATAGCATACATTTTACTCTAAGAGTAATTTCATGTTATGTGAGGTTTGGAAGTGAGTTTTAACTGTTTTTAAAATAGTATATAAGCATGTGCAAGATTAACTGAAAATACGCAGAGCTTGACGTTGTAGTAAGAAAACGAGTCATGAATTTTGGAAGATGTGGTCATTGAATGCATCTTGTATCAAAGCAATGAGAAGTGAAAAACAGTTTAGTCGACATTTTTGTTCTGATTGAAACTAAAATGCTAATTATTATATAGTGTTTTAAAACTGGAACTAATTCTCATTTTGCAACAGTCATTTTCTTAAAGCTTACACACACAGCAATGAGGAAAAAAATGAAATTTATAGAGAACTCAGTATTTCAAATGATGTAGAGTTTGTTTTATTTACTAAATATGCTTTATTACTGTGAATATAGATAATGAAGTCTGGATTTAATCTACAGTAAATCTGACATTCACACCAGGAGAAATGATCACTGTGATCGTATTTTACTGCATTAGTTTCCATCTTCTGTTCTTTATTGGTTATTAAAAGGAAAAAAAAAATCTTTTGTTTTGTTACCCACCAGGGTAATGTGACTGAAGTAATTGTGGTCACATGTTGCATCGATTCAGTGATCTGTACGCCTGGGGAACAGAAGGATTGAAACTGATATGAGGTGGCTGTATTCAGAGGACTGTTTAGCATTTTGCACGTTACTGTAGGAGAACATTTTGTAGAATTCTGTGAGTCACACTGAGACTGTTGTGAGACATAAAACACTGTCACTCTGATGCTCAGCTGCTTCCTTATGTTGGAAGATATTAAAAATGAGGACGTTTTGTTCAGGTGCACCACAACACTATCAATTCAGAGCCAGATGATCGGAAGAAATTTGTTTTGAAAACATGATTTGCAGATGCAGAAAGCCTCTCATGTCCTCTTATTTAGGCCAAGTGCAGTATAACAGAGTAAATGAAGGAAAAATGGAGAACTCGAAAAAAAAGCTTTCAACCCTATTTATTTTGAAGTATTTCTGTATATATTTGTGTGATATCTATACCCTTTGTGCAACTTTTTTTGATGTTTGATGATGTATCTGGAAGGTCATATTGTGAGTGTTGCTGTATATATATTTTTTGATCACTTGTCAACAGGATGCTCTCATTTTTATTCGTCATTTGCTTGATAAAAATTGTGCTTTTTTTCCCCAGCCTAATAAAGTTTTAGGAGCTTTAATTCAAGTGAGTCAGATGTTGTAAAATGACGACTCACCTTGTCAGGCAACTTGAAAAAACACCTAATAAAAAATATACTGCAGCCTCCTGAAAAAAAAACTAGAAAATGTAGATGCTGTTGGAAACCAGGAGCTGCTGAGACTTACAGACAAAACAGCGTTTCCTTTCCTGTGTGGATCAGAGAGGAAGAGAAATGTTAGAGACAGTGTGTAAACATGTTGAGGCAGAGGCTGCGTATGTGGATTCTATAGAGGCGAACAGAGATATAACCTTTGTTTATGAGCGCAGGCGGGCCGGCTGACAGCGTGTATAAGTCAACGAGGCCAGCCCACTCGGAGATCTACTGGCGCGCATTAATCACGCACCAGGGGAGGAGAGAAACGCCTCAACGCACCTCCGCAGGACTTTCTAAACAGAGGGAGGGAATGACCACAAGGTTATTGTACCTCCAAGAGACAGAGCAACACTGCTGCGCCGCAACGCCTCTCCATAAACGTCTACTAGCTGTGAACCGCAAGGATGACGGCAATAGACTTTTTAACGTCACAGAACGGTTTGTCTGGAGTCATTTCACAGCATGAGTTATTACCGCAATAATATCCAAGAGTGCGTCCTTCGGGGTGATTATGGCTGTGACAGTGATGCACTAGATGTGAGGCGCAGATGGGGATTAGTGGTTATTATTTCTGTTTTACAACTGGTTAAAAAAAAAAAAAAAAAAAACAGCTCGGGAAGAAAAGTAATTGTTTTGCTTTATGGTAATTGTGAGCACAGTTGAAATTCATTTTTGAGATTCATTGGTGGAAAATGTCCTAATGTAAAGTGTAAAGACAGACGCTGTGGGAGGTTACCGCAAAAGAGCCAACGCAGCTTCTGTATTAAAAAAAGAGCATTTTATTAAAACAAAATGCTTATTTACAAGGCAAGAGATAATACTTCTGTTGGAAAAAAGGCTTTGTACCTTTACAAAAAGAGGAAGAATATGCATACACGACCAGCTTGGGAATGACATATCGGCATTACAGCTGTTATAGCTTATTACAGTGTCTATTTCACCCTGAAGTTTGTTACATTTTTCTTAAAACAGGACTGATGGAAAGAAAACATGTAAAGTAAAATGGCTTTTGGAAGAGTAGTTCAGGCAGTGGGTAAAAAAAACAAAAAACAAATAATAAAAAAAAAAAATAAAAACAACCAAAGAGCATAATATATTATTCACAGGAGCACAATATTTTTCATTCCGCAGGGATAGAAAACAAGCTACACATTTTTCTGTTTAAATAAAAATACAAATTTCAGAAGACAAATGGCTATTTTGAGAAAAAAAAAAAAAAACCAGAGTAGAAAAATTGTAAGCTCTTGATGCAGGCGAAATACGACACAGACACAGCTAAAGAAAAAAAGATTTTCCCCGTCTCTTAAATTATAAAAAAAAAAGTCCTGTTAGCTTTACTGAGTGGCTCATTATAACACCAACACATATTGGTACTGCCTCCTTGTCATATTTAAGACATGACGAGTGGCATCACAGATAGATTCCTTGTCATTTAGCTATAAAAATAAATAGAAGTTGAAGGTGGAATTGTATTTTCATAGAAAGATCCGCATACTGGCAAGCCCTGTTCAAACTAACAATGTGACAGTCGAGCCTTTGTTTCAACTTGAGTCCACTTTGTGAAGTATCTGCGTGTACTTGTATCAAGTGAAAAATAGTCCCACATGCCCATCAGGCTTCTGTTACAGCGAAGAGCCAACACACATTTAACAACCCTCGTCTGTGTTTGTCAGATATGTCATAAAAGTAAACAAAAACACTTCTTCTTGCCCTCATCTTCCTCGTTCTCCTCTCCTTTGTGTCATTTTGTTCCTCTCTGGTTTCTCAGAGCCAGGGGTGCCAGGCGGGGTCCATGCGGCACAGGTTGTCCAGGCTGTTCGCTGCAGCCACCAGCGTGTTGACTTTACTCTCTCCTCCCTCGAACTGAGCCAGGTTATGGAGGCGGGTCATGATGGCCGTGACGGCCTTCTGGACCAGTGAGACCAGCTGCTGGGAGTCCATGTTCTCTGGCTGGCCGGCCGGGGACAGAGGCATGGACGTGTCCTCCTGGGTCTTCTTGTGCCAGGCAATGATCTCATCGCGAAGGACTGCCTTTAGGATGCCGTCCACCTGTCAGAGACAGAAGAAACAAAGGTGAAAATTTTATTTATTTATTTTTTGTCTGTAGCTGGATCATTGGACAATCAATGTTCATATTTAGAGACGAAAAGTAGCTCTGTGGGCATGAAATAATCTTACCTGCTTACCTTTCTGACTACAAACCAAAAAGTGATTGTTTTGTGCATCTCATCAAAAATGTATATAGTATATCACATTTTTCACACATGGAAATTAAGAAAATAATTGAGGAAGACTGCAAGATGTAGCTGAAAGCCCCAGACCTTAAGTTAGTATTGTTTATTTTATGTTGTGTTGCGACGAATTATGCAAAAACTCAAGCTTTTCATAGCCCTGTATAGCTGCTCATGAGATTATGAGCTAATTGGAAAACCATTAAAGTTTAAATGAAGTTGTCAATTATGCGTCTTAAGAATGCTGGAACGCTTTTTGGCCGTCATGGGAATGAAAGCAACGAAACGTGATAAAACCTCAATTTATATAAACGTCATTGCCGATCTCAAACATACACATAAAACAAAGCTGTTACCTCCGATCTAGGATGTGTCAATCTTCCTCAGGGAAATCTCTCTGCTGTTAGCAGCTCATTATGGCGACAAAGAGCTGAAATACATAACCATCTAGACCACAATGGGGCCACAACACCAGCAATCATCACCTAACTAGGTACACACAGTTCCCTTCCCTTAAGTGTTTATATGGTTTCAGGCGGCACTAGATTGTTTATACAGTTTAAGGCTTCACTATATTTGAGTGGATGATTGGTACATGTTTGTTGTGTTGTTCCCCCGTTCCCTAGAAACATTTTCTTCGACCTCAACAAAGGCTGGCCTCTGGCATTCAGCTTCACATAGCGGAGCGTTTTGTTTATTTGCCTCTTAAAGTATGAGCTAACCAAAAATAGACACCACACGCCTATCATTACTGCCCTGCTGTAGATACGTTATACAACCCTCTGTCTTTTTCACTGCACTGTTTTTGTTTGGTTTGGTGAACGTTCTCTCGAGGTTTATCTACGTTTAAAACGTTCAACAATATCCGGAGAGGTCAGCAGGAGCTTAAACCTGACGACGCGACCGCTCACTGCATCCTCAGAATTAAATTTAACCTCGCTGACCCCGCCAGCTGACTGAACCTCACCTCTGAAATCTAATTCTCCTACTTGGGTCACAATATAAGGCTTTTAACAGCTGTAGTATGTTTGAAACTCATAATAATGTAATACTTTGAAGAGTTGACAGGCTCTTGCGGACAAGCTACCTTAAAGTTCGGCTGTGCGAAGCATCGTGCCACGGCAATCATGGAGGCGGTGAGCGGGCCGGAGACCCCGATAGTGGTCAGGAACTCGGAGATGTTGGGCGTCAGGCGGAACGGGACGGGCCGGTTGGCGTCCAGGTCGCCTGTGGCGTCGTTGATGTCGAAGCGGAAGTAGGAGACGTTCAGCTTGCCGGTGTCCTGGAAGCAGAGGAAGTCAAATATAAGCTACAGGTCAACAGTCTTATAAACAAGTGTGTATATATGTATTAATGCAGTGTTCTTAGATCACATAAGCTCCGTAAGAAAATGACTCTTCTTCAGAAAGGCTGGGGGGGAAGCACAAAACAAGCTCACACCAACGAAATGGCTGCCGTTATTGATCTGCGTGCCCCAGACACAGCAACACGTCAAACTATCAGCAGCACAACATCTATAATCCTCAATTCACTCCCACTCCCCCCCCCCCCCGTCGCTCTCTGCTGACTTAAATATATACAGCCAAGTTTTCATCTTTAAGCCTGCATTTATGTGTGAGAGGACTGCTGCACGAGCAGCCATTCCGGGGAAGATAAGCTCCCTTATATGAAAAGGTGAGTGGTTCTGACAGCTTTATAGCGGAGCATTTCATTCCAGCTCGTGCTCCCTCTCCTCCTCTGTCTCGCCTCTTTCCTCCTCCTCCTCCTCCTCCTCCTCTCCCCTCCCACTTCTCTCTCTCTCTCTCTCTCTCCCACTGTCATTTGCTCCTCCAGGCCCCGGTGGAGGGCCTCAAGGCAGTGGTCTGAGACACCAGCAACCCCCAGGAGGCTCTGATAAGCTCCGCAGACAGTTGGATGTGGAGGTAGCGCACAGAATGCTAAATCACCACACTAGTGGCCGGCGATGGCTTCACTTTTGGGGCTGGTGTGAATGCGGTAACGTAACATCAGAGTGTCACATGTAGCAACTCGGGGTTTGACTGTGAGAAATGATGGATACTGGGTAATTTTCAGAACTAACGTCAAAGATATCATAGGAGAGTTACACCAGGAAATTCAACAGATTCTCATGATGTGGTTATGAAGACAGGTGTCGAAAGAATCAAGCCTTTAACCAAATTAAGCCCTGATGACACAAGCTGTGTTTCATAAAGCTGTGCTTCTTTTGTGTTGCAGCATCACCAGGCTCTATAAGGGCCGACTTGAAGGAACATGAGGTCTCTATTTAGGCAGGGTGGGGCGCGATGTTGAGGCTGTGATGTCCTGTCCTTGCACTCTTTCTCCCTCTCTTCTGTTTGTGTGTGTGTGTGTGTGTGTTTGTGTGTGCGTACACTCTCCGCACCATAATCCTCCTGTGTCTAATGGGATCTGCCGAGTGGAACAGGCAGAGTGGGGGCTTAATACCAGCACTTAGCTGCCCGGAGGAACGCCTGTCAGCAAAGGCCGATTAGGATCAGAGGGGAGGGGTGGCCGACTGACACAATCATCTTTAATAATGACTTTGAGAAAGCTGTCTGCAGACCCTGAGCATCCAGACGGACGCGTGTGGACCAGGAGGCGGACGCACACACAAACACGGCTTCTTCAAATTGAAAAGTCTTTGATAGCTGGAGAGCAGAGGGACTGCGTATAATGTTCTGTCAAAACATCCTTCGCATTGACAGCAGCTGGCTGACTGATAGGCCTAGCGTGAATGTCATTGGGGAGAATGGTAATACGGCCAGATATGAAGCGGGTAATGGTGATCTCTTAATGCATCTACGAGAGCGTGTATCTATTGAATTAGCCGTCACATGGATCCCGCTCGCCCTTGATAACATGTGTCTGCTTGTGTGTGTTTGTATGTATGTGTCTCCTACCTGAGCTATCTGCAGCATCTCGGGGTTGAGCCGGTTGAGGTGGAGCATGAACTCGGCCAGACCGATGAGGGCCAGCTGGATGGTGAACATCTTCCGGAAGGTCCAGTAATCGGTGGCGTTGGGGAAGGTGTGGAGAGCCCACTCCTTCAGCATGCTGCGAGGCACCATGTTGCCCTGCACCTCCTTCAGGATGTCCCGCAGGACCTGGTTGGCGAAAAAGGAGGAACAGCGAGGAAGTAGAGGTTAGGTAGGTGGATGTGAACACACTGTCAATACCAGTGTGTAGACATGATTCACTGTCCACGTTTGTTGCTGGATTTTTCTTATTCCAGGGGGCAAAAGTGAACAACCGGAGACCAGATCATTTTCTGAAATGTTAACAGTAAATGTCAGCGTTTGGTATTTAAGAATCAGAGTGTGAAGGCTTTTTACTGGTATCAACATTTAACTTTTAATCATACAGATATATCTGCAATACATACAATTTCTCCAGAAACCAGAATGCAATGCAGCCACAAAAACACTGCCAACTGAATAAACTAGACTTTAAAAAATTATACTTGATTTTAAAAGATAATTTAGATGAAGATCTCCAGAAACAAACACTGTGATCTTACAGTTTGTAAACTGAATGACAACACAGTGAATAGTGGCATTTAGCCATTTAGCCGACTGGCACAGCAATAATTATTGTATTTCTTATGCTTGACATCTTTTGTTTATTTTATGCATTTTCGATTTTTTTCTTATTTCTGTTTTGTGTAAAGCACTTATGTAACGTTGGTTTTTAGAAGTACTATACAAATAAACTTATTATAATCACTTGCAGGAAGGATTAATGTTGACTTTTCTGTGAAAGAGAACACACCTGTTATCCATTGTTTGGTTGATATAAAAGCTTACAAAAGGCCACTTTTAAATTACAATTGCAGGGCATAAAATGTTGTCCCAGGCTGCACAGCTGGATTATGTGTTTTCTATATTATGTGTGTGTGGATGCAGATCAGTTTATATGATCGTCCTCCGTACCTGGTGGCTGGCCTGTGTGCCTCTGGCCTGCACAGTAGCCAGACGATCATAATATCGGGAAATGGGGTTGTCATGCTCGATACCCTTCTTGGCGCAGCGCTGTTTGTAGATTTCCACAAGTGACAGTGATGAAGGGTTGTCCTCTACTAGCCGCATCTGAGGCGACACTGCCACCACTCGGGGCACTGGAGAGATGGAGGGAGGGAGGGAGGGAGGGAGGAAGAAGACAGGGCGCAGGTGGGGAAGAGATGGGAGAGGGGAGAGCATAAGGTGGAAAAAAAAAAGAGAAGAGGCGAAAACAACCACATCAGTGACACATAAACTGTAAACATTTGGCTGCACTTGCCAGCGCACAGTTCCTGTTTTACCACGGTGTAAACCTCAGATCTAAACCTACAACTAAAACACTCCAGAGTTGAGAAAACAGCAACACTGAAGGTGTGCCATCGATCAACACCAAGCGGGGTCAAAGGAGGTAAAAAGACTGTGCATGGGCTGCATGGTGAAAGCAGTCTAAACATTTACATACACTGGCACCCCAAATCAAATCAATACCAGCCATTTCAGTTGGGAGAAAATGGGTTGGAAGGGACTGTTGAATTCCCCGTCCATATTTCCCCTTAAACAAACCAATCAAGTGCATAAATTGAGAGTGGGCAAACATCTGGGTGGAGGCAAACCACAAGGGGATGACAGGAGAGGAAATAGCGCTTGAAAGCGAATTGAAATTGTGTGTGTATGTATATGTGTGTGTGTGTGTGTGTTGGAGACAGAAAGAGAAGGAAAAATGAAAGGAGAAACACAGTAGAAGTAGCGGTCATCATGTGTTTGTGATCTCCAAGATGTCCAGATAAGGGTCTTGTTTTCTTGACATAATCCTGATGAATTTTTGCTGCTTATCCTAATAAATTTCCGACCCGCGAGCACCTACACCCCCATCTCTCTTATCCCTGAACCTACCGGTGAAGAAAAGGTGTCTCTTGGTGGTCTCCTTCCTCTTCTCCAGGCAGGGGTTGAGGAGGCGCAGGAGCTGCAGGACCCTCTCTTCTCTGCGTGACTCGGTCAGGCAGGCGTCGTTCATCACCAGGTAGGGGTAGATCTTGCCATTGTGGCCGCGGATATAGAGACGGCGTGCCGCGGTATTGTGTTTCTGAACTATTTCCACTCTGGGCATGAACCTGGAGAGAGGTGCAGAGAGAGAACTGTGGGTACAACTCTCCTGTGTGTGGTGTGTATTTGTTTTCTGTTTGGATTATAGATTTCCCCCCCCCCCCCCCCCAATAGGTGCGAAAGTTAAGGATAAGTTTGTTCTACTCTAAATCTACAACAAAATTCTTCTTCGTCTTAACAGGACAAGAAAAGACCTCCAGAATGTAACATGTGCCTGAAAGAGCAGAGCTGCTCAAAAAGAGTAAAAAAGTCCTTGATTTTGGCTGCCCAGGTGTGCTTTTGTACAAGAGTCTGTTACCTGGCAATCTTGATGTAGTAGTGTGTAGGTTTGGGCATGAGGAACTCCCCGGGGATCTCCACCTCGGCCGTCTGTGCCGAGAAGTTGCTGAGGAAGCGGCACTTCTCCTCGATGAGGAAGAATTTGGGCAGCTGCTTGGTCTTGGCCTCCAGGATCTTGATCCACTTCTTGAGCTTGGAGATCAGATTGTGAAGTTTCATGGAGCCTGGGACGCTGAAGTCAAAGTCTGGTAGGGAGGAGAGGAGAAATGTTATGGTTACAACAAGAATCTTCTGATGGCCTTCTCTGTCATAGTCCAATAAAGCTCACTTGTGCTTTTTAAGAGCTGCATGGAAACAAAAAAGAACAACCTGCAGCTACCTCCAATCATGATTTCAGCGTTAAAGGGGCCATATTATGAAAACACTTTTCAGTGCTTGTGCATATATATTTGAGTCTCTGATAAGACGACCCAGTCAGCTTGGTGTGGGCCAGCTTGCTCTGTACTCTTGTGATTCAACAAGCCATTCAGATGTGATGCCCCCTCTTACATCACTTGGGGCTTCATTGAAATTGCACCGCCTCCCATCCATGCCTCTATCTGAGTCTCCACCCGCTAAATTTCCTGAGGTCCACCATATTTTTCTCAGAAGTACTGGCTGGGACCCGGCTAAACTAAGCTAAGCTAAGCTACATTTTATTAAGACCCCATGGTTAACAATTGTGTTAACTTGTATAAAAAGGGTATAATATGGCCCCTTTAAAAGTCTAAAAACTATCTAAATAACAGGATCTTGGTGGGCTTTATGATTTAAGATCAATGACTAAAAGCTGAATGTGGTATATAAAAATTTAATTAGCTATTAATCAGCCATCTTCAAAATGCCTTTTGGCGAGACACTAACCCTCCCCCAACTGTTCCAGAGGAGCTGCTCTCAGCCGCCAACAGTACAAGACTGTAACAGTAGAGGGCAGCTCCCAGGTGTGTTTGTGTGTGTGTGCGCAACCTTTAACCTCCCCCGCAGCTATATGCTCCCAGACCTGTGCTAAAAATATATCAACACGTTTCTTAGTCACCTTGCCAAATAAAATACTGTGAGGGGTTAAAACAAGCAGGCAGGCAACATACACACACGGGACGGTGCTCATAGTCGAGTCAAGTAAAGCCGAGAAAATAGAACAGAAATAAATAGAATCAAAAAGAATAATGTTTGAAAGGTCGTATGTTTCAAGGCCACAAACAGTTAAGATTAATGCAAGTGAGATCTGGGTATTTACTTTACCTTTATTTACCCAGTAACATGGACTAAGAACACCTTGTTTTTCACCGTGATGGCTTGGGGCAGGTCAGTTGCTACACGAACTTACATCTGGGAAATGTCCATTATAAATATTGCGTTGCACTGTTGGCCACTCCACTCGAGCAGCGTGGTGCAATGCCTTGCTTAAGGGAAGTTCACGGTTAAGTTATTCATGGCAGGCAGGCAGTACAAGGAGAACTGTTTGCTCTATCGACTTAAAACTCCCTCGTGGAGGCTGGGAGCTGATTAAATTAGAGCTATAAAAATGAGAGTCTTAAAGTATTAAATTCCTGTTTCAAGTCACAACTCATATTGCACATAACATATTGTGATGAGCTGCAGCAATAACAACGGAAGGAAGGGAAGTGAGACAGGCAGGTTTTCCATTTTAGAGAAAAGCCCCCAGGACATCTCTACAACATGAATGCGCGCACACAAACACACACACACACACACGTCTACATCTCCTATTTCAGTACACCCTATTGTGCTGCCTGTTATAATGAATCCATGAAACTGCAAGGCCTTGCCATTTCAAACACGTTCAATCTGAGACCTCCTAATACTTTAAATAAGCCCTTTAAAACAGCCAATGTTCTTTTCGTAGTGGCCCTATTTTGCTATCCGTCTGCCTGCAATTCACCTGCCTCGACAGCAGAGGTAAAATTGAAACAGTCCTGAGAAATTGCAACCTGACAATTCAGCACCATGAAAGTGTATAATGCTTACAAATAGAAAAAGCAAGGCGTGCTCCGCTCCTCCGCAGCCATGAAGCCATGTAGTAATATAATTCCATCTTTATAGACTGATATAAAACCTTTTAGCTGTTTATATCTGGAGACAAGTGCACACAAGTCACATGTATTATGTTATCAAAACTAATAAAAAAGATCCCTGCCAGACATGTTTTAAGATGTATAAAAACTCTACTTTGAATAATAATTTGTGTCTAATGTGTTTTTCCACCAAAAAAAAGTTCAATTATCTCATTAAAATCCTTAAAATTACATCTAATCCTTCTCCCTCATTAAAATTTCCAGGATCTATGAATATGCAAATACTTTTCATTTCAAAAGTTTAACTGCTGGACACAAGATGTCTCCTTGTTCACTATAAAGTCCATTCTCAGGCCTCAAATTTCCTCATCAAACTTGTATAAGTTGAATATTGGACCAGGATTGGCCTCCAAACTGTTTGTGATGTCACAAGTCATGCTCGTAGGCCCGCCTCTTAAAACAGTCTTTTCAATGAGCACAGAGAAACTTTCCACTTTCAGCTGATGAATGTGAAAACAGCCTTCTATTGACAAACTCTGCACACAGATCAATCTGCACAGTGAAGCTCAAACATCCAACTGTAGAAACAAGAAGAAAAACATATTTTTGAGTGGAGGGGGACTTGAAATAATTTAAGAAGCCAAACCTGGTGTTAAACATGAGCAACCTTGTTTTAAGGTTCAATTATAGTTCTAACATGGGTCGTTCTACAGATTTGAATGCTTGAATGCCGTGGTGAGCTGCAACATGTCCACACCTCTTCTTCAAAATCAGGTCAGTGGTGTATGAGATATTGTGCATCACCCATTAATGTGTGAACAAATGATGTAGCACGCATTCCCCCTTTAGGCCACTTAGTTTAACTTTTAAAAAAATAAAGTGACAGCAGTCAAGAGATGCATCACTCCTCATTTTAGTAAAACCCAATTTGTAAAGCTAACAAACATTGTAGCGCCACCCTCAGGCCAGCCAGAGCAAAGCAATGAAACGGTTACATCATAATCATTATTATCATCATCAACCTTGCCACACAAATTTGTGCAGCACATTTTGATGGTGAGAACCTTAATCCTTAAACTTGACAAGACTGAAACTGCAGACAGTTGCACAGAGAAACTACAGGAATGCTCTGTAGTGAGTGCAATACAGTCAGCGAGTCCAGAAGAGAGTTATTTTCACTCCCCCTGAACTCATCTTTGACCCCTGCTCTGTCAGCTGGCAGGGAGAATAGAATGCTGAGAGAAAGAGTGCGGTGTGGAGTGCGGCGTGGAAAGTAGCCAGGCTGCTCTCTGACCTGTGTGTAGAAACCTGCGCTGGTATTTTGCTCTATCTGGCCCGACTGACAGACCACAGCAGAGGATCTGCGCTGCTGCACCAAACTATGGCTCCGGGAATCAGGAGGTAGCCCACCTCTGTATACAGGACCATTATTGCCTCATGCGCTGCTCTGCTCCGAGCTCAGTGTGGGCCCGCATGTATGCGTGTGGTGGGCTGCAGTCACTGTATTATGTCTGATCGGTGGGCTGAAGTTGTGAGCGTTTCAGAGGTCATTTCAGCAGTGTGGAAGGGGGTAGACGGGTTTCTGGCTTCAAGCAGTAAAGATTCACATTTAAAGGTTATTACTGGGGACTAACTGATGGTACACAGGTGCTCAGCCAAACTGCTATACATAATTAAACTGAGTTGCATTTAACTATGCTAAATGTCATTTTAATGAGTATTCAATAGGCACACAATTAAAAAGATAGGAAACTTATGCAATTTTTTTCAGAAAAGGCTCTCCTGACAAAAGTCTCCGGAACAGATCCACTGCTAAAACAGTAACTCATGCAAATAGCATTCGCCGTAATTGGATTTGAATGCCTCCCTGCTGCCAAATGTTATATGTGCACACATAAACCCATATTTTCCGGCCCACAAACCCTGTGAAAGCGAGTGAGCCACTAACGTGGTGCGGGGAATGGGAGCTTGGCTGCTCAGCAGCTCTGTAAACCCTGTTTGTTCCGCTCTGGAAGGCTTGTGTGGTTTCAGTCTCTGTCGGCCCTGCTCCCACGTCACCGTGGGGACAGCTGGGTAGCGATGGTCGGCGGGCACCCTGCGAGGCAGAAGCCCTGGTGATGCCTGGCTGCGTGAGCACAGCTGGCACTGCAACATCTGGTAAGATTCATCAGCACAGCGCTCGCTCTGGGTCTCGCTCACCCTTTGTTTGTGCTGTTCATTCAGTCGGTCTATGTGCCGTTTCCATGCTTTTGCTCACTAATGCCATCACACCTGTCTTCTTGGTTCCCCTCAGGCTCACATTCCTATTGTTTTCTATCTGCTAATCTCCTCTCTTCCAACTTATCTGTAATTTTCTATGCTTGTCGGTTCTGGCTCTAACCTTCTTCTCAGGTGATCCTTTTCTCTCTAGCTGCTTTTCATTCACTCTCCCTGTCCTCCTCTATCCCAGGGCCAAACACATTAGCTCTATTGGCCACTCTCAGGACCAGTGGATGGGAAAAGCACAGGAGAGACTGAGGAGCAGACAGGTGGAGGAGTTGCTGTGTGGAAATGCAATGAAAAGGAGACACTGGGCTGTTCACTGAGAGTGTAACTTAGAGAACATGTATGTGCAGTCAGCCCGTAGGAGTGAAAAGGAGTCAGCAAAGAGGTTTATTTGAACGCTGAAAGCTGGGGGAGCTGCAGACGCTCCTTGTATAAACCGGGTCCAGTGAACTGTGGTTCAACTCCCTTATGTAATGTAGGAAAACAGACACGTGGCTTCCCAAAACAGGGGGATGATTGTTTTCAGAAAAATGTCTCAGAGGGGGCCTTGGCTAAGCTAGAACTGCACCTGTCCTTTTGGATTCCACAGCTTGCATATGAATCCCAACACGCAGGCCAAAAAGACTGGAGGCTTCATCATGGTCTTACAAGCATCAACATGAATATCACAGAATTTCTGTTTTGAAATATGTTCATCCAAAACTGGGGATAGATGAGAGAACTGTCTCTCATTGCAGAGTGAAAATATGCCAGTAGGTTTCAGGATTAAAAAGGTTGTCAATTTGGGAATATAAGATACATATAATTTATAATTCATACTGTCAATGGGTCACCTCAATGATGTTAAACAGCATGGTACTCTTGTATATCATCCTACCTTGATGACTAAATTGAACCCGCACAGACAAGGATTGTTTTATGTTGGTAATTCATTGCCAATTCTACTCTCTGATGAATGATTTTCTCTGTAATGGGAACATAATAGCAACACTGGTGTTGTTTTAGACTGATATACAGCAAAGAAAGGGAATTAAGGGGTTTCATCTCTGTGCCACAGGAGCTGAAGTAGCGGTAGACTCTTGAATTCAGCTACCTGTTACAATATTTTATGAGCCGTATTTGCTTTTCATTCAGCAAGCAGCCTGTAAACAATTCATGGTTTCCTGTCAAAGAGGCACAACTTCCAGCTGCAGCAACAATAAAACACCACTTGACTGCTGGCTAGTGGTAATTTGCCTAACTGGGGTTTCACTACATTTATATTTCAATATAAAAAGGGCAAAATTTGCTCAGTGCCAGTATGGAGGAAAACATTTTACTCAGCCTCTGGTGGACTTTAAGTCTATAAAACTGCATTGAGATTCATTTCACATTGATATAAAAAGCTGCTAAGAAATAAAATTATTTAATTAGAGTGAGTTTGAGATGTAGTGGAACAAATACTTTTATACAGACTTTAAAGATTAAAGACTGGACCTTTACACCAGAGTTCACTGTTTCAGCAGAGGCAAGAGCACACGCAGCCTTCTGCTTTATTTCATCAAACCTGGACGGGTTTCGTGCCTCTTGTGATCACTGCCACAGTGCTGTACCAGCTTAGATTAGAAATGCCGCTGACATGTGTATAATCAAAACCAGTGGGGGTGTGTGCACAGTGTAATAAAGACACACACACACACCTATTTCTGACCAGTCACCAGCCCCAACCCCTCCCTGAAATCAAATCATCTGGTTGGAAACCTTAATTACATTGCAGAACACCAATGCTGCAGTGTAGTTTGCTCTGGCAGCGCTGATATGAGCAGCGTGAGTGTCCACGCAGATATAACGGAACCGGTTCAATATATTTCTACAGAGGCCAGCCGAGCAGCTGTCTCATCATTTAAACTGCTGTAGACGTAGCGTGAACGCTGGCTCTTGTTTGCTGAATGGTTGTTGATGTCTGATGCGGGGCTGCAGCCTGCAGGGAGAAGAACCTGGAGGTGTTGCTTGTTTTGCTACCTGCCCAAATGTCACACGTTGTCAAATACTCACAAAACAGCTCTGTTGGTTGCCTGAAATCATGTGCTTCACATTTTGTGTCTTTTCAAATTTCAAAGTGTTAAGATGCAGTTTCAAAGAGGTAAACAAGTGATGCTAAAAGTTAAGTCTCATGGCTGGGAGTCATGTTAAGTTCAAAAAGTAAACAGGAGAAAGAGAGCTGGAGTTTGTAAAGAAAACCTCAAAATGAAAGGCCTCTTCTAACACTTGTTTTTCTTTCTGTCTGTTCTGTATGTTTCTACGTCTACACATGCCAGATGTGAGTATTTTTTTTTAAAAAGCCAACCGACCTGTTGTGAACTGTCCCTTCATCTTCTGGAAAACAGGGTCCTGGGCTGTGGCCTGGGCGCGACGGGCTAGAGATTCTGAGGCGGCGCTGGAGAACATGGTGGAAACATTGGAAACGTTCTCCAAACCGACACCGAAGGTGCTAACTAGCTTCTTGACAAAGTTGAGCGTGTGTGGCGTGATCTTGGCGTCAGATACCGCACCACTCTTCTCAAAGGCCACTGAGTAGCATTTAGCCAGGCCCTGTTGGAGCTGCCTCAATACCTGCAGAGAGAGGAGGGAGGAAGAGAAATAGTATTATATTAATATTAATTACAAATGTCTGATCTCATTTTTTGCTCTGATTCAAATCATTTCCTTCATTATGTTGAGTCTGATTTCTGTCAAATGGACAAACTTTAAAGCTTGAGTATCTCGATGAACACACATTTAAGAAACAAAGACACATACATGTTTCTTAAGGAACAAAGGTGCAGCGGTGTGTTGTCATACAGTAACCAAAGCAAGGGAGGGGGGGGGGGGGGGGGGGGGGGTGATGATGGCGTAGCATGCCTCTGCCCCTGCTTGCCCAGTGGAATGAAGCATAGAGCCTGCAGCTGCTACTGAGTGCCCCAAACCATCACAGATAATCTCTCACACACACACACACACACACACACACACACACACGCACACACACACGTCTGGCCTTAAATCCCTAGCCCCATCCTACACGCTCACTGCACCCATCCATCACCTGTCTCAGTCTTCTCCCCTCCCGCTGCCTCACTTTCTCCCAGTCTTCCCCTCCACCTACAGACCAGCTACCTTGCATAGATGCTGCCAAGCATGGCTAAAACAATTTGCAGCAGCACCGGGTTTAGTTTGGACACTAAGGAGTGCTTTCTGCACTGACATCCACACAATTAGCTAGGTGAGTTGACATGTAACGTAACCCTTCTAAAAAGGGATTGGAGAAATTGGCAGACAAGAAATAATAAAAAATAAGAGGAAAATCTGTCTTGAATTTTGTTTAAATTTACCATAAATATGGTGGATCAGTCTTTCAGTTTATTGCACAACACTAGTGCAGTCAGAGAACAGGACACAGTGATGACCTGTTCATGGTTAAAGACAAGTCAGGATAACACCTTAAAGACTAAACAGATGTCTCGGCCCACCAGAGAGACAGGATCTGCCAAACTGTGGTCATCTGTTTGACCAGGTGGTGTGACCCACAAATACGCTGATGTGATGTGTACACCGACTTGCTTTCACACATATGCACAGATTCATGGAAATTCTCACAGCCAGCTGTATTATTTTCTCACCATCTGATTCACTGAAAACACACACACACACACACACACACACACACACACACATCGCAACAAAGTCA
The DNA here is from genome assembly GCA_038419695.1 of Scomberomorus guttatus. NCBI lineage: Eukaryota > Metazoa > Chordata > Actinopteri > Scombriformes > Scombridae > Scomberomorus > Scomberomorus guttatus. Next base: position 16,575,876 of record CM076465.1, on the reverse strand, counting down.
GACACGTACACAACCAGCACCTTTGTTCTTCTCACCTCTTCATGCCAGTTCTCCCTGAACCACACCATCTGGTCCACGATGCCCTCCAGGGAGGAGAGCAGGGTGGGGTGTAGCTCCCGCTGCATGTGCATGATCCGGCTGCAGCGCCACATTGGGGCTGTGGCCCGGATAGGCCCTGGGTCGGAGGCCCCTGAGTGAGGCTGGGCCCCCACAGAAGTGGGCTGCTGCTGTCCGGATGCATCTGAGGGGAGAAGGAAAGGATGAGTGGTGGAGAGGGAGATGTGACAGGAGGAAGGAATGATGTTAGCACCACTGGAGAAGTGGTACTGAATTTTATAGAGCATGTTCTATATGCTATAGACACATTTTCTGCACCTATACGTACTTTTTAAATGTAGTAAAAGCAGACAGGAGCTTTTAATGTTCAGAGTGTGGTACAGAGACAACACGCTTCAGCCAGCCATTTACTTACCACTTTTGTAGCGCTCCCTCTGCTCAATCTTGAGCGTCAGGTAAAGGGTGCGGATAGGGAAGTAGACAGCCTGGGGATACACTCGTCCCACCTAGCAGATAAAAGAGGGTCACAGATTACATTTCAAAGACTCCCCCTCAGGACTGCAACAGAGAGAGAGGGAGAGAGAGAGGTAGACAGAGAGAGAGACAGAGAGAAAGAGAGGAGGCAGACAGAGGCGGAGAGAGGGACAGAGAGATACTGTGTGTGTGTCAGAGAGAGAGAGAGATCATACTGATACAGCTGGAGACCTCTGCTGTAACAGAGGGAGTGTTTGAAGCTTTGAGTCAGGGGAGTTAGGGAAGTTAAAAACATGTCATGGCTGAATTACAAAACTGAATGTGACTGATGATGAAATTGCCCTCAAGACTTTCAAGAAAAGTCACTGACAACATTGGAGTCAGGACATAAGAGGTTTCAAGTTTGAAATACACTGCAAATTCATCTCAAACTTAGTGGAGGAGGATTCCTTTGATAAGTAATACATCAGGAACACCTTTGGTGTATAATTCATATATCTGTCTTGGGTCACAGTTCATTGTGAAGGCACGATTAGTTAGCTACGTAGCCTGTAATTTAAGATCCAAAGTAGATAATTTTCTGACTGCTGCATTAATTGAAAATGTCTGTTATTAAACCAGGAAATAAAGCAGATTTTTTAAAAAACAGCAGACATTTCTGATCCCGTCTGTTCTTATTATGTTCACTGTATTATGATACATACCATAGGGCTGTTTGAAGTCACACTGGGCACCAAACATGGTTTATGTTCACAATCTGCTTGATAATGTGACCAGTCATCCCTTAGAGAAGGATGCACTAACCAGCACTTTCAGAGAGTAGATGTCCAAGGGAAGATTATACATCCTATGACAGCCCTTGATAACTAGAGGCACATTCATCTGCTGTAGTTTTTCTTTCTATCAGTCATGTTGTCCTGCCAGGTCTGATGGCAATATAGAAATGCTCTCCTCTGTCAACACACAAATACTAAGTGTCTTCCTAACATGCAGTAAAAGCTCTGAACAAATTCTCAAAACGCCCCCTTTTCTGTGGCTACAATCCCAATTAAGAGGGCCACCACTGCGACAAATCACACACAGAAACTGTACAGGAATCACTCTCTGAACGAGAGAGGTAAACTCAACTCAACACTGATGTATTTTGTGTGTGTGACATTTGGCTATCCCTGTGACTGCACAAAGCGAGTGCCTAAAGGTAGAACATGAGCTGTGACAAAGCACCCTGAAATTGTACAGGGGCGAGGATAGATATCTGCCATTTTTTTTTTAAAACTATGAGCCGGAGTAAAACAAGCTCTGCCCACAGCTTTTCTTTTTTAGTGTCGTGGTCGCCTTAAAGGAAAGATCTTTTTTTTTTTTTTTTTTTTTTTTACATTCATATAATCTGAGAGTTTGTTTATAATGTGGAGGATTGTCTGACCACACAGTCCTTGCCAGGGTTGTAAAATGCTATTTAAAATGATGACCAAAAATACAAAAACAATAACCAAGTTCTACACAGAATTGTCCTTGAGATTCTATGTGGGAGAGATAAGCGAGCCTGGCTTTAGGCCTATTGGATATTGCTGGAAGACCAAACCACAAGGTTCTCTCAGGTCTCTGAGCACAATTTCATGGGCTGCAATTACAAGGCTATTTGATTCCCTCTAGACCCCCTATACGCCTGCGAGGCAGAAAGGGATACCTCCACATCTCGACAAAACTGGGCTCAATACCACTAAAGGTGGATCGAGGATAGGTGGTGGAGGAGGGATACAGGAGAGATGCAGGGAGAGAAAGAGGACTTTTTCGCACTTAGCCGGAGGCTAAATTGATTTTGGAACCTCTAAGGTTTCTCTGACTAGTTCCACATTCCTTTGACATCTAGCCCAGGTCAGAGAGGGGTTCTCAAACTGCACATGTCAAGATTACACAAAAAGTAGCTCAGGTTCAAAGCGGCCTGGAGTGAGAATGGGTCGGTTCAAGGCAAACTAGAATGTACTGTGGTTCCCTTTAGACAAAGTGGACTACTGAAAGAGCTGTACCAGAGCTCAGATGCAGCTCTCTCAATGCATGTAACACACAAGTCAGTCAGTCAGTCAGTCAGTCAGTAGTGGTGTGCTGCACAGGAAGCACCGAGGCAGGGGAGACAGATAGGATTAAGTGGTGAAAGAGGCTGCTGCTGTTGCGGCTATAAGCCCGAACAGCCTTGAGATGATACAAAGCAGAACAAAGAAAAGTATTATTAAATTGAAGCTACCTGACTGCCTCAAGTACCAAAAGCCTCAGCAATGAAAAACTCAAAGTAAGTTATTGTCACCTTTTCCATACAGAGGGCTCCACTTCCTGCAAATTTACCCATTTCTGAAAAGTCAAGTGAATATATGGAAACTTCACAGCTCTGTAGACCTATTAAGTTATACGTATTTACATCCTGTACATGAATGTACTGTATTCTACAATTGTTTAGATGCTGTTTTCTTAAGCTCTCATATTTCTCAGTTTTATATGATTGAATATACAGTAAAAGCTCTGTAATTTTCACAATTCAAAAACAGAGAGGAGAGAGAAATATTTAAAATGAAAAATACACTCCTGAAATGAGAAGTGAAGGGCTAGAGTCAGGAGTAACGGGAAGAGGGAGTTCTAAGTGGCAGCTAAGAGCAGCATTAAAGATGAAAGAGGAAGGAAGGCAGAGAGGAGGAGGAGGAACCAGAGATCAGCATGCTAATGGGAAGATAAGAAATGTCATATTTTGGCGAAGCCGAGGTGGGCCGAGGGGAAGAGGGCGAGTGGCAGACAAGGGAAGAGGCAGCGAGGGAGGGTGTGGGGGTGGGGGCGCATCAAAAGGGGGTGTTGAGATTCTCTGTTAACTTCTGATTCATCTTCCCCGCCTGCCCCCCGGCGCTCTTCTCCTCACCTTCATCAATATTTCAGCATACGTTTTTTAAACATCCCGCCGCCGCAGAGAAACTCTAAATAATTCAGGCGAGCGGCAGAGATAAAGCCTGCCATGCATTAAAATGTGTTTCTCTCTTTACATAAAAAGGGATGAAGAAAGGACAACCTTTTATCCTTCAATCATTACAGGGTGACAAGGCAGACCAAAGGGAGGACCGGATCTCCATAGATGGAAAATCCATACAGTCACCCGTTGACACCCATTCATAAACATCATGCAGAAGGGCAGGCACCGGTTTAAGTGGCAACTAAAGAAGTCATAACTTTGAACCCTGTAACAACCAAATGTCCTGCTCAAGTGTTAACAAACCTAAAAATATGAATACATTATATCAAAAAATAAAAACATGAAAAGCAAACTATACAGTATGTTTCTACTGTGTTCATTTATTTAACATCTAATTTGCATTAAGCCACTTTGTTAATGGGCTTAACAACCAACCATCAGTGAAATGTTTCCTATTTATCTGCCTGCTAAAAAGATTCCCAAAGTAAACATCACTTCATCACACACTTACTCTGTCTTTCCATGATAGTACATCCAGCTCTTACACTGCCCACTTGTATTTCAAAAGCCTGTCTCTTCCCTCTCTTCCCTTTATCCTTCTCCACACATTCTCTCATATCCTCTATACAATATTCCTGCTCTGCTGAGAGGCTGGCTGTTTGTTATAACAGACTACTCTTTGAAGATCACCCTCTTCAAATTGTGCGGAAATAATACTCCATTAAGCAAAGCAAATTAGTCCTCGGTTTAATTACTTGCTCTGTTCCCGCAGTGCGGATGCGTACGATATTAACTTTATAATCATTTCTTGAACAAATAATTTAAAAACCAATTCGCCAGGGACGTGTGAAAGCCAATAAATTGCTGTAAAAGGGACAGTGAAAGAATCTGAATGCTTAATTTGGTAAACAGAATGCAAGAGAGAGGCCACTTTGGCGTGAATGCAGTTAATTTATCTTGATTAGAAAGACGTGCATGAGCACTAACGCTAACACAGCAGCCAGATGTGCTGCCCTGAATTGATGGAGGAAGCCAAAAAAAAAGAAAAAAAAAAGTGAATGATCGATGGGAGAGCCAAATATCCAGACATGAAATTGAAGACAAAGTAAAAAAAAAAAAAAAGTGATGAGGGGGACTTTTAAACATATTCCAAATGGTCAGACAATTTGACAGATGTTTTCACTGATAAAACGTTGACAACAGCGACCAAGAGGATTTTGGCTTGGGTACAAATAGTGATTTACATGTGACTACGGAACCTTACCTGGCTTATTAGATTGAGCAGAGGTTTGCCTTCTGAACCAACCAAACAGGTCAACAGCTGCGGTATCCATGCCAACCACTGGATGGGCGGGACTCCGATGCAGTATTTGTCCACGGCATCTGCCAGGGTGTTCTTGTCATCGAAGCTGAGTAGCCACAACACCTGCAGATGAGAAAAGAATACAAATGCAACATTCTCATTATTCTGCCAAAGCAGCCACATGAGGATATTCCATAAATTTCCCAATAAAGTAACTACTATAAGACACCAAGTAGCAAGGGGTTCTCTATAATTAATCAGGCCATTGCTGCTTCCCTGGCTTTGGTCACAGCAGGAAGGGGGTGGGGGGGGGGGGTGCACAGTGATGAACAAGTACATCTTGGCAATCCTTACGATGATCAAAGCTGAGCCAATGTGGAGGTGATCTCTCCTCCTCTGGTGTGCTTGTGTGCGCATCTACATTATGATGAAGACATTAACCCCACTCAACCCCCCAGGCTCTCTTCAGTGAGCCGACCAGGGTACACAGATTGTGTATAATTACTGATAATGACTGGTCATCTCGCTTCATCCATCAGGACCACTAAGCACTGCCAACCCAGCTTGGCAGCACAATACCAGGGGGGGTCACCAAAAAAACATCTAATTGGAATGTGAAGCTGGTAGCAACCATTATTAGAACAGATAATGACAATAATGCTAACACTGGACTTGGCAAGACCATTTATAATTTATCCAGCATGACACATGGAGGTGGCTGGACTTTTGCTCTCTAGATAAGCCTCTCGTATCTAACTCTCGAGGCTGTTTGAAAGCAGAGACCCAGCAGGCAGTTTAGGAAGGATTCCACAAATTTCTTAGCCAGCTCATTAATCATCATTTCATCAAGAGAAAAAAAAGATCTGATTTGTATTTTGTAAAGCAAAAACACACCAGGAATTTACCAAAATTCCTTTAATTTTGTGCTGTGATTATTTAATGTTGCCTCTTTTTCTTGTAAAAGTGCCACCTGACGTTGCTCACCATGCGTCTGAGTTAAGTAAGGGTGAAGCACAGCAGGTCTCATAGCTTTACCTATTAAAACAGCATATAGAGGGCTTTCTGTGTTACTAGCGCTAACCTCTGGAGGGGCAGTAAAGACGCTGATTGGATGAGTTGGAGTGTGCTGTGTAAGAAGGTGGGATGCTTGTTAGCACAGAGACCATCTCCATCACCTCCCACACAGGCCTCACTCAACTGGAAAGTACGGTATCATTGGTCTGACTGTTAGAGAAAGGTCGGTCCATGTAGAGGGTCATGAGATTGGAGCGTCAGGGGAGGCCATTAGTCCGTTAACCCCCGCGCCAGAGGATGGCCTTCACTCCAACATCGATCTGCCGTGGGAACCCATCCACACTGACTACCACTGGACTGTAATTGATCAAATTACTACTCTCTGGCTGTAACTGTGGCAGAGGCTGAGGGAGAGGGAAAAAAAGCCTTTCTTCTCATCAGCACCAATAATGCATGGACTGGATGGGGTCAGGAAACTAGGGGATTAACAATGACCCTATCCGAAAAAAGTTCTGATTGAGGCTACTGATTTTATAGAGACAGGGGCTACTGCAGGTGGAGGATGTGGTAGCTGATGTGGTAGTTTAAGAACAAAACAAGCATCCATTCATAAATCTTCACCAACCGAGGACAAGAGATAATGAAACGATCAAACGATTGTGTTTATGATATTAGCATTTGACAAAAAGAGGTCCTCACAATTTGTCAACATCATGATCTAAAGTAACGACCACACTCAAATGCACGCACACAAAGGGCCTCCTTCCCACTTTCCCATCTTATTACCTTTGCTAGGTACTTGCGGGACTTGCTCTCGTTTTGGTGGCGGCATGCGTGGAGGTAACAGGTAATGGCGGAGACTCCCAAGTGGAGCTGACGGTCCTTGACAAAGATATTCTCCAGGTAGTCACCCCACATGGCCCAGGCCTTCACCAGGACATCATGCATCTGCACCGCTGCTGAAAAGGCCTTGTTGGCTTCTTCTGACCTGGAACAAGGAGGTAGGGAAAGTGGAGAGCATTAGAGAGTGAGGGTAACACAAAGCGTCAAGGGCAAGTGAGCAAAGGGAGGTAGATGGAGGGGAATGAGAGGAAATGGGACTGAGTGAAAGGAAGCCAGAAGGGAAAAAAAAAAAAAAAAAAAAGAGATGCAAAATAGAGTGTGACACTGAAGAAAGGGGCTGAAAGAGTCAAAGAGATGGATGCAATACTTGTGCGGAGAGAGGAGGAGGGGGGGGGGGGGGGGTTGAAGGAGCGAAAGAAAAGGAGAAAGATTGAGTGTGCAAGAAACAGATTATGATGATCATATTCTGAATTATGTACTACACATCAATAAGCACCATATTTCATTTGCTGTAATCTTCAAGGCCTTTCCCCCTTGGCATTACAGAGTAAGCATTTAACCCAGCATGAATTAATGTCGCCAAGGGTTCAGGCGTTTTGCTGTAACTTGATATGAGTTGAACCCAGCCCTATCATACTGTGCCGATCAATGCATTTAATACTGGGTGACATACGAGCTTAACATCTTCCTATTTTATCAGAAATGACAGAGCCGCAGCAAGGTAAAAACCTCAGAGTAATGGCTATATTTATCGGTATACAAATACATTGACCGTGAAGAGCATTGCTACAGCTTAGAGAAATCTGCAGGCTGATAAACTTGAGAATCCTTGAAGAATCTTTTTTTTTTAATCCTTTTATCCTTATTTTTATACTGCAATCTAGAAGTCACACTTTCAGTATTCGATTTAGAAACTGTTAAATAACAGGCAAAGAAATAGACAGGTGAAATCTGGCAGGAGACCTAAGTTTTGACTGCACCATTTATGCTGACAGGGAAATATATTCTGAATCATCAGCTGTTTTCTCCACGCCGAGCAGCTTCTAACCACTCGTTGGCACGCAGTCTGAATAATTTTTACACACCTCTCAGCCTTTGATTAATAAATAAGATGCAAGAGGCACCCCAAGATGCACTACCCTGCAGTCAAAACAAGAAGACAGGCCTGACAATGAAAAAGCCTTACTGAGCTACAGTTGTTAAATGGACCTCCATTTTAGGAATGCTTCCAAAACTACTCTCCCGCTTACTTACAGTGAAATGCCTCCCAAGCCAATCAATTAAAATGTGTTATTATAAAAGGCATTTTGGCATGTGATTAAGAAATGGAAGCTTGATTGCTATGGGAGTCAGAGCCGAAGACCCTCCAGTAATACTTAATGGGGTTGCCTCAGTCACTTTGCCAGTGTTAAAGTACATTAACAGTTTCTACTACCCGGCTCAACAGGAGCAGCAGCACCCAACAGACTGTCAAATCTCTGACACCCGTTTAATTGAACGATCCCAAAATCTTTAGCACGTGTGGTTGCACACGCAGATGCGCACACACACATAAAGGCTCTCTCAACCCCTAACCCCCACTCTACAGTTAATTCTCCCCCGGTGTAGGGGAAACTTAATGATTGCAATAAACCCTGCTGAGGTGGAGGCAAGTTCTGCTGATCCCAGAGATTCCTGCAAATTGCCTCGAGTTAATTATTGAGCTGCATATACATTTAATAAGCTTCCCTCAATTTGTCTTTCACCCCTCAGGATGCCATGTCAAGTCAAAGATGACGGGCGAAAAAAAAAAAAAAAAGGGGGTGCTGCTGTGGTGTTACGGAACGTGGCTGTGGGTATGCGCGGCCCGGCAAAGCGCTGAGAGAACAGCCGTGTTGCTCCGCAGGCAACCCCTGCAGCCAAAAACACATTACTGACACTGTCACAAACTGATGACACAGATGTACCTTAATATCAAAGCCACATCATGGGGGTTACCTAGTAACATAATCTCAGAGGTGTATCAGCTTGAGGCGAGAAGTGCTGATTAAATATGACTGCCATATCTCGACAGGATAACACCCATGGAGAGTTAAGGGACCACTGACACAGTTTGAGGGAAGACAGTGACAGACAGACTGATAGACTTATATATATATATAAAAAAAACAAGGTGAAAGAAGCTGATCTAAAATTGGCTCCAAAGTGACGACGCTCATGCAAAGCTAGTCAAAGACCAGACAGCTGGTGTCCATACTTGTTGATCTGAGCCAGGAACATGCCCTTGAGAGCGTAGAACTCAGCCGTCATCTCCTTGGTGAAGTACTTCAGGTTGGTCGACTCGATCACCTCCAAACCCTAACCGATAGCGAAGAGAACAAACGAGGCTCAACTTCAAACAAAACTGCAGTGAAGAAACTTTCATCTACACTAGAAAGGAAAGGAATCATGTGGCAAGAAGATGCCACAACATTTTGTTTTAGACAGGGCCGTAATCACAGGTGAAAAACAAACAAACTGCTCGGTGTTCATTAAGAAGTAAGAAAAGAGGTGTTCAGGGAACTAAACTTCCATTATGGTGAGCCTCTGATTAGGTGTCCCCTATGTACTGCTGTGACAAACGATGTGTAGCGCAAGAGAGAGACAGAGAGAACCAGAGGAGATGAGATAGAAGAGAGAAAGAGAGAGAGAGAGAAGAGTGTCTACTGGCACTTTTAATGACTTGTGGTGTGCTGAACTGCTTCTATTAATCAGAGTACTCTGTGGGTTTAAGAGCAAGCTCCTGAGTTACACTCTCTTCTAAGTCTTGCTGCTATAACTTGTTACCTAGAGCCATCCCAAACACTTCTTTCCTCTTACTATTTTTCCCCACTCAAAGTACCGCTAACTACACCACTAGCTACTGCTGGTGGTGTAGTCAGTGTGATTTTAAGTACTTGGGTTGATTTCTGCTATGTGTTGTTCTTCACTAGAGGCTGGGTTATTTCAAATTATAGCATATCTTACCATGATCCAAATCTCCAAAACCCCAGATCTGCTGTGTTATGTTGCATGTGCTACAATATATTTAAACTATCTTTTGATCACACATAATTAGATTGTACAAACTAAATGATTTTTGCTCTGTGTGATTATTTTGCCAATAAAAGATTCTACCCAATGATCCTGACGCCTAAACGCACCGAGATGAAACCGATCAAGCGTGACTACAGTTCAAAAATGTTTTCAGCAGTAAAACATGGCAGAAAAAAAAGGCAGAACAAGAGTCACATAAGTTTGTGTCTGCATATGCATGCATATTTAGCGCATTTGTAGAATAAATACATAAAGCGGCAACAGATTCTCTCATTTGAGACAGAAAGCAGCACAGAGTGATCTTCCATCTTACCTGCATGCATTCATTCTTGCCCATGACGCCGGCCAGCTGCAAATAACATTTAACCTGCTGTCTGATCTTCTGGAAGCAGTCAACGATGGGCACTGTGGGGATGGTGTGGATACGACTCAGAATGTCCAGAGCCACATTCACCAAACCCTGGGGGAAAAAAAACAATGTGGTTTCACAAACACAACTGACATGTTTATAGAAGTTGTAATTGAAAACCTTTTCATTGTTCTAATCAAGGTGCTCACTGTTTATTGATTCACACTTTCCTCAAATGTATCTGATCAAAACAGGCTTATAAGCTTGAACCGGTACCTGTTTGCGCCCTATCTTGCCATACTGAATGATAGCAGAAGCCGAGGCGTGAACTCCCAACATGGCATTGTTGTTGTTTGGATCGTGCTGTGTGTTTGTCTCATACGCCGTCACTATGGCTGTGGACAGAAACAAAACAGTAATGAACATGGCTTTTCTCTTATAAAAGGGTCAATAGTTGAAGTAGTAAGCAAGAACAGGGGAGCATAGACATGTGTGAATATTGAAGATCCTAAAATGCTTTGCTGTCATAACGCAGAGGAGGGCACTGGGGACACTAAACATATTGAACAGTAAATGGGCCATGGCAATGAATTTCATCAAAAAAATTCCATTTCACTTTAACATAAGTTTGAAGGCTGTCATGTATAAATGAAGTGGATTTTATTGGCATGGCGCTGCAGAACCGGCGCTATCATTATTTCAGCGCCTCACAGTGTGAGTTGGAGCTTTAAGTTGCTTGAGACATCACATTTTGCAGTGGCTGCCTCTCTGAATGGTTTCAAAGTCACCGCGGGAGAAAGCTGAGCACTGAGCAAGGTAAATATATGTGTGTGTGTGTGTGTGTGTGTGTTATGTCCTGCAGTGAGAAAGAGAGTGCTTTAGCAAGCTGTGTATCAATATCACTGGTAGAAAACTTCAGACTTTAGAGGCAGCACTCGGTGTGTCAGAGTATGTGTCGTACCTTGGTAATGGTGCTGGCGCCACATGAAGATGCTGCTCCAGTGGGACAGGTCATCAGACACAATGGGCAGTCGGTTCCTCCAGGTTTTCACTACAGTCTTCATGTCATGGAGGCTGGTGTTGTGGCCCAGTTTAGCTGGCTGAAGCCCTGCATTAATTTGGGCTGCTTCTTGCAGCTCTATGATCTGCTGTGCAGCCTGGGGAGAAATTATAAGTTAAACGTCTGCTCCCTAACTTCTTGGATCTTTTATACGCTCTTGTGAGCTTGACCACACTCACTTCACTCTTTGACTCTAATTTAAAACTTTTATGCTGCATAAGAGGTAGAAGCTCTGGAGCAGCAGCCAAAGGGCGAATGCCGCCCCCTCCCAAATGTTTTGTTTACATTTAACATTTTGTGGTCCCGGGCCTGTTCTACGGTCTGTTTCACAGATTTAGTCCAAACAGTATACCAGCTGCACCTAATCTTGATAATACTTTGTCTACATATCTCGAAAAAAGGATGCTGCTGGCCAAATTTGCACTGCATGACACACATGTTGTCCATCTGCCTTCAAAAGGTTAACTTATTTCATGATAAAAAAAAAACTCATGTAAATCATTTGTTTTCTTTTGGTGTTCTGTTGATGTTCCAAAACCAAACGCAGTTATTTATTGTTGTCTTATGTGTGTGGTGTAAAGTATGATGAAGCTAAAAAGCCCCAAAAATATCCAAATTAATTAAATGAAAAGAAGAAGGAAGGGAGGACTCTGATGATGATAAAGAGTTAGAAGAGACGGTGATACCAGTGTTAGAAAGTGGGGATATGGCATGTGTGGAAATGAGAGTTTAAGATTGAGACTATATGAGAGTTTAAGTGTGAGACTATAAGGTAAAGGCAGGGGGAGTAAAAAAAACATGAGATCAAGTGAAAGGTAGAGACTGAAATAACACGAAAAAGAGGGCTGTTACTGTTTTGGGTATTGACGGTTATGAAGACAAAAGACAAAAGGAGCTTGTCCTCCTCTAGATCATTGGCTTAAGGCTCTATCCCAGGGGCTGAAAGCCGCCACAAGCTAGATGGATCAAAGTGACCAAACATATTTACTTCTAAGGACGGCTAGACTAGAGGGAAAAAAACACAATGCTCTCATAGCCTCTTGTAGCAAACTTTAACACAAATTACTCTAAACCTTTCACACTTTTTAGACCAATTTGATTGAATAATTAAAAAAGGAACATGGAGCTCTGCATATGTAAATATTTCACATTCTCGTAAAAAAAAGGCAAAAAAAACACTAGATTTGTATGTAAAAAAAAAATTGGTGATGCCATCAACATAATTTAGCGGGAAAAATCATTATGTGTTCCCACATTACTCCAATAGCTAATCGACTCCGACGTGGCACAGAAAAAAGGACAAGGAGATGGGAAAATCTGAAATGATAAGCGAGGGCTTCTATCTCATTCTGTGAAAAGAAGCCTCATTGATTGGTCCAAAGCCTCTTTGTGAACATATAATCAATCATTCCATTATAACTACTCATCAGTCAATATTAATGCCAACCCTCATAATCGATATTGTGGGTGATAATCCATTGATCGTCAGTCACTGCTGAGAGCTGGGATTTGATGATAGCTTGATTCAAATGGTATCTGAACCCTTCTGTATTTGCAGAGTCTGGGCTTCTCATTCTCCGAGGCTCATGGAGTCGTGAATGTGGGATATAGAGTTTGGAATGGAGATTTACAACAGGCTGCTTGGCTGGGTAGAGGAATAAATAGCTTGTTTTCCCTCAGCTAGGGTAAATAATTGGACTGCACATATGCAAGCACACGCACACCAGAACACACAGATAGACACAGACGCGCACAGACAATAACAAAGGACGTAGTCACCCAATTCAAATACCCATTTTGAAAAGATAAATGTAGCGAATCAGAGCTGTGCTGAAGTCTTAACCCCCCCCTGCCCCCCCCGGAATCAAATCTTCCTAAACAAAATAAATTAGGCAATACAATATTTTTCACAATTATCTGTTAATATCAGCTGATGGCCCATTTCTAACCTTCATTCAGACCGTCCCATTCATCATGTAAATGTGATTCTGCTGCAGGTATTTAATCAAATGGTATCTGATGGCAGGGAAGTAATTACAGCCATTCTAAACTAACTCTTTCTTCCCTCCTCCTCGTCTCTCTTTCTCCCCCCCAATTCTGTTCACTCTCCACCTTTTTCAATTTCCATCGTCTCCCTTCTTTTCCCTCATTCTCCTTTTTCTTCTTTGCCCCTGTCTATTATAATCTCTCCTGGTGGAGTCACACATCTCAAGGCTACTGATGATCTCTTGGCATGCATCTCTTCAAGTGCTTATCGCGATAAACTGACCTGCAGCAGCGGCGTGTGCACGTGGGAGACGATGTGAGGCAACCTCCTCCATTCTCGGATGGCCAGGCTGGAGGCCATCTCCACCAGCCTCTCTATGAAGTTGAGCTGCTGCTCCTCTGGGTGACAGATGGCCAGGTAGCCGCGGTGCATGTTCACCTTCCACGCCATCTCCTTCGGACAGCTCAGCTCCACCTGTAGATTCACACACACAAAAAAAAGCGAATATCCAGATTTAAACACAAGCATGCAGTAATAAAAGCATGTGGATACAAAATAAGTTATTGATTTAAAAAAAACAAAACTTGATGAATAACCAAATCTTTGTTTTATACAAGAATAATGGGTAGGCAATGACTGACATTTCTTAAAGATCAATATACCACTATTAAATTAGTTGTTGTATCTTGGTATAACTACAATAAAAGTGGAGATTACAGTCAGCAGTGGTCTTAATGCTTCAGTGTCTCAAAATGAAAGCTACTTATCAAAATGATTCACAAGAAAACTGCTAATGTCAGAAATGGGAGTTTTGCTAGTTCCCCTCTTTGTTCATCTAAAGAGTATAAATGTACTGTAATTTGTTTTGGGGTTTTTTTTTCCCCATCAGTTTTTCACTTGTTCCACCATCTGCTCTACCCAGAAAATCAAAGCTGTACTTGTGTTTGCACTGGAGGAATAGCTTCACTTTGCTCTTTTATGTCATGAAGCAATCCACCAGTTTTCCTGTGAAATCAGTCCTGGTAGCGCACAGGATGAAAGGCAGCATTGAGAGAGCAGTTAATCTCCTCAATGAACATCTTGTTTAAGGAAATATTACTAAACGCTTATTTTTAAGAGTCTCAATTTCGCTACAGTACACCCGTAAACAGAAAGATCAGTCTGTGCTAATATTGACTGATGTTAGAATTCAGCATCGGGAACCAGAACTTATGTATGCACAAAAAAAAAAAAAAAAAAGGCTGGCTTTCTAGACTTTTGACTCATTTGCACTATAGCTGTGTTGTGTCATGGTAGTGAAAATGTGTATTATTGGGAGCAGCTGACTGACTGACAGGTGCTGTTAGTCGCAGCTAAAAAAAAAAAAAAAAAAAAGAAAGCTTCAATAACATTGGTGACATACTCTATAGAAACAGCTACTCAGTCAGTGTATGTGGAGCGCTGTTTTTCTGTGTATGTCAAGCAGAGAAGCATGCACTCAGTGTGGCAGTTTTAATTAAATGAAAACATCCGAGGGGAAAGGGCCTATGACACTTTTCCTGCATAATTTAGTACGTGGACAAATACACAACAATACTGTTTCCAATTCATTTTCTCAATGGTTTCAGCAGGACTTTTGTACTAATGACTAATCAACCTGACAAGTCTGACACGAAGGTGGAGGAGAGGAAAAGGCCCTGCTATTGATTAAAACGCTGAGTGCATTAACACTAAGCAAACAACAGCCCCGGGGAGCCTGCTGCGTCAAACCTGTACTTTGTTGTTGTGTGTTCATACATGAGTGAGAGAAAGAATGAGAGAAGACCAAAACAAGGAAGAGTGAAAAGAGCAAGAGAGTGGGAAAGCATAGGTGTGTATTTGTGTAGGCTCTTGTGATGTTGGAGAAAATTACAGTGATCGGTCAAAGGGCACTTATCAGGGGTGACGCTTCATGAATACCGGCGACAGGGCCGCCCTTGGCCTTATCAAGAGCCAGCTTTAATTGAAAGCGGGGACATTTGGACTCTGCCTCTGAGCTGGTGAGCGGTGGGCGGGCAGGCAACGGAAAGCCTTGCTCCTCTCCTCCACCATAAAACAAATCACCCTGCAGCAGATGCCGGGGTAATTATTCACGCGCACAGCTGTCGTAAATATTAGCTGCTAAAACCAGAGCCACGGAGCGAGGGATGAAGAGATGGAGGTGGAAGTGGAAGAAGAGAGGGTGGTAATAACAAAAAGAAGACTAAGTAAAGAAGTGAAGTTAGAGAAGTAAGAGACAAAAGAAAGAGAAATGGGTACACCGAGGAAGGAAGGAATGAAACAAGGAGAAAGGGAGTTGGTGCTGCCATCCAGACAATTTAATTAGGTGTCACCTTAGGACAGAGCGGCTCAATGGATTGGTTCCAAGTCTCCTTGAAAGAGCAAAGCAGGAGTATTTGTTATATGTCAGGTACTATCACGCGCTTGCCACCCGTCTACACTTTGTTTTAGGAAACATGAGGCCAATAAATTAACAGACCAAACAGCTGAAGTGCATTTCCTCAGCTTTACGGTTGGCTCTCTCATTCTCCCCAGGCGGGGGTGGGGTGGGGTGGTGGTGGTGGTATGAGGGGTTGTGGAAGGGCCGGATGGTCCCAATATCAAGTTACTATACTTCACACTGACATGAGGCCTGGGCTGAATTTACAGCACTGTACCGGAAATCGGGAATAAAATGAAAAAAGTGGAGTGGAGACTCCGGTTCACTGAGTTCAAACCCCGAGGCTCCAATATGTCTGTGATTGCATTAATATGAACTGGTGGTTATAGTTTCTACTTTCTGTCAAACAGTTTGGGGTTGTTGCACCTTTTCGGAGTAAGTGTGAAGAAATCCATGCATGCATTTTTTAAATAGTGACTGTACACTCCTCACCTGTACCAGAGCCTCCTTCATGGCAGCCCAATTGGAAACCCTCCAAGCACACTCAAGCACTAGATAAGGGTTTGAGTGGCCTTTAGATTGGCCGTATTCTGTCAACGGTTCCCACTGGTTCAGTTCCTTAGAACAGCTGAATGTGAAGAAAGCAAGGGAGATGAATAGTTTAGGCAATAGTTTATGCTTTTACATGTGCTACAGCTGTGCCTGACAATATTTTTGTGATAAAATGTATCCTTTCTGCTAGTCCAGCTCACAGTGCATCATTTGGAGGTGCCACTGAGGGAGGTCTGCCAAGCTAAAAATTCACTGTTAATCATTTTGGCTTTTTCACATTTGCACTTGTGGTTCCCTTCTCTCGCCCATATAGTTTGTGTATCTCCATTTCATTTTATGAATGATTTGCATGGTGAATACAAAAAAATACAAGAGGTAAAATACACTAAATATTGGACTCTATGCAAAATAATTCATGTTTTTTTTTATAAAACAGGCAGACATACAACAGGGGAGAGTCATTTGGTTCTGCAGGCAGGGATGATGGTCATCCTAGACTGTGACAAGCTGTTATTATGAAGCCATCTAATTCAGATACATACACATCATACAAAAATTCTGTTTGTTCATTACATCCTGTTTTTGGATGCACTGCCATATAATTCATATGATGAGCGGAATAAACCATATCTACTTTGTACATACAACTCAAAAATTTGCCATGTTTTATGTTCTGCTGTCTTGGTGTGTAACACAGACTGCCCTCAGGCATTACAGCGTCTTTCCTGTACCAGAAATCTTACCGTATCCAGTGGTCTTCCCATAGCTGGTACTCAGGGAAGATGGCCGGGGAGACATTGCTCCTCTCATGCTCTTTTCTTGCCTTCTCCATTGCTTTCTCGTAGCTTTCCTGGGCCTGGACAGACACACAGAATTAACACATTCTAAAAGGTAGGATTTATTTGCAGAATGTATTAAACTGCATTTGTTTTAACTAAGTGAACCTAGTGAACTGCCAACTGGGTGATATCATAAATAATTGAAAGTGGTCCATGGTTTCCCCTTGAAACGTTCTCTCACCTGTTCAAAGAAGCCATGCTGCTCGTAGGCAATGGCTGTGGCAGTCTCAGGAAACTTGCACCTCTTCTGCCACAGGCCTGCCCACATGTCCTCCTCTTGGAGCAGAGAGTAGAGCTCCGCAAGGGAGTCCAAAATCTCCTATAGAGAAGTAGAAAAAATTGAAAAATTTAAGATGATCAAACTGTAAATTAATTGAGATCAGCTCAGGCAAATTTGCCAACTCTAAACATGAGGCTGTGACATACATAAGGCAAATCCTATACCAAGACTATCCACTATCATCAAAAACAAATAATGTTAATCAAAATATTACCTGCTGAGGTGGTGTGATGCTCTCCTGCTCGTAGAACTCCGTGCTCTGCTTGGGTTTGCTGTGCAGACTGAGGCCCTTTTCGAAAGCCTGCTGCTCCAGCATCAGAGTGGAGCGCAGCCAGAGGTTGTGTGTCTTGCCCAAATACTTTAGCACGCAGGGGCGGATAGGAATAGGAGGCACACACTGGGACATGGCCTCCACAAAGCAGTTTAGGGCGCTGGGCTGGCAGTCTCTTTGGGCCTGGTGGCTGCCGCTGCACAGGAAGGGACTCATTTCTCCTGACAGGGCCTGGAGAGGGAGGAGACGGTGTGGGGGACATCATCAGCTGCCCAGTCTCACTTTAACAACAGTGCACTGATATAGCATATTGATAAAGGCGTTCTGTTGCATGTATGGGATGCAACATGATGCCTTTTTCCAGTAAGAGAGCAGTGAAGAAACAGGAAAGGAGAGGTAAGAGGGAACAGGTACGAGTACTGGGAAGGGACAAATGACAAACTGTATACCGCCTTCCTGCGTATTCAGACTACAAGAAACACCAACAAGTCACTTATTCAACCATTTTCCCAGTCATACTCATACAATTAATGCAACCTACAGTATTTAACACTTTTATTTAAGGCAATGCAAAAAATGTGTCATTGGCTTGTTCTAACTGCACATGGCTGCTCTATGCAATGAGAGCTTCTCAGAACGCCCACAACTGGACAGAACAGACTACGAGCGTGACCGCGGTGTTGGTGCTCCAATTATCATGACTGACACACACTCAGAAATAAATGATGTATTGGTATTGAATATAATTTTCACTGGCCATTGACAGCATGGAATAATTAAAGCCTTGATGTCACTTTAATTAGGCTGGTGGTGTTAAAGGCCGATATGTCATCAAATTCCTTCCTAAGAAGAAGATGCATTTCTATCATTCCTGTGTAATAATCAGCTCAGGGATAAAAAGCCTGAGTAGCAGTAATCACTCTATTCGCCATAAATTGATACGGTGTGATGGGGGCATGAAATGTAGAGCTGAGACAGGCATCAGAGTAAACACATGTGACAAACAGTATGTGTGACTTCATGCCTGTCACACGCAGAAAATATCACCATTTTGAAGCCATCTTTCTATTGACTGCATCTTTCAGATGTTTAAGAGCTCAATCACTTGAAATCAAGGCCTTTCAACGAGTCTCAAAAATACTCTAGCTTCATCTGGTTCGTTAAACTCGTTACAGCTTTCCTCTCTCGGCTTTCTCGTTGCCATTTTTAGCATGAATGAATCTGTCCTCATTAAGTGGAATTGCACGTTTTGAGACAGAAATGGGATGGCCAAGGTCAGAGTTACTGTCTGCTTGCTAACGTAATTGATAAGATGCAGAAAAGAAAAGAAATATTCTGACTGTGGTTGAATTGTCATTTTGGATTTGGACACAATAGACGCATCTTGGATTTTAAGAAGTAGTGGGGATGTTAAGAAATAAGTATGATGCCAAATCTGAACTTCGGTAAGTATATTCCAAGCAATACAACGACTAAAGTTAGCTCGCTCTGCTTCTCTGTATCAGACATAACCGGAGTGAGGCCTATAAATTATACTCACATGCTGCTGCCTGTCCGAAAGGATCTTCCAGAGGCGAGGGAAAAGCTGAACCCAGGTCCTCTCAGCCAGCGGTGTGGAGATGTGACAGAGCTGGACCAGGGCATTCAGGAGTGCCCCCGTCTAATACAGAGCAGAGAAAAATGACAGCAGCTGACTCAGCAAGGTTCTAAATCCTTGTCCCCCCCAGTTTCCTTTCCTACTGGGTGGTTAATTGTATTCGACTGATGTTCCAGGTTAAAATCAGTTCCTTAGCTAGAATAAATTCCTTATCATTCTCCCAAGTCTTGTCAAAATCACAACCAGAAAGACCAACTTTACCTTGACCTCTCGTAGGGAGTCGAGGAACTTGTCGTGGCGGTTTGTAAGCATGTGCAGTTGGTTGCCTGCGTCTCTCTCAGCCTGATCCTTGGTCTTGGGGATGGCTGTCTGGTCACCTGGTGCTAACTCTATGTCTATCTCCACATCCTGCCAGAGACGACAAGAGAACAGAAGAAACAGTCGACTTTTGGGAGAGTTTTGACATTTAGTATTCATATTGGAAACAATGCTGTTTCGAAAGGGGAATTTTATGTGAATGACATTAGCCATCAATAGCTTCAAGGTAATGGGTGCAGGATGAGAACAGAGATAGAAATTTTTCATTTTAAAGATAGAAAAAGTGCGTAAGCCAAGAAGCAATCTTTTCTTTTCAAGACCAAAGTATGTAACGCACTCCTAATGGGATAATGTGCTAATTTATGTGAGAGAGAGCATGTCTCTTGACTCATTGTGGTGTGAGTGTGTGCGCGAGTGTGTGTGTGTGTGTGTGTGTGTGTGTGTGTGTGTGTGTGTGTGTGTGTTTATGTCTTACCTCCTCCTTCGTCTCACTATTCTCCCTCTCGCGCGGCTCCTGCTTGACATGCGTTGCCATGGCAAAGGCGGCGCGGTCATGGCTGTCAGCTAGGTTGATGACGTTAGTAATAGACGGCAGCATGGATCCCTGGCAGCTGGTGCCGATGATGGTGTTTCGTTCGCACACCGCCAGCAGCAGCTAACAAGCACATCCACGCACGCACAGACAAAACGGGTGCAAAACAGAAGATCAGTGACAGTAACTGACAAGTAGCAGAAATGAGGTTAGTTGAGTTTTTTTTTTAAAGAAAAAAACAAGAGAAAGATTGGTCTTTTGAGTCCACAACACAGTCTTTTTATTGCTGGGTTAGGCTTAAAAGGCCTACTGAATGATCAGAGGCAGCGCTCCGTTTACCTCTATGCACTGTTTGATCCAGAAGTGGCTGCCCATGGCCTCCCAGTTCTGAGAACAGCAGATGTAGAGGAGCCTCTCATAGACCCGCCGCTTCATGGAGGCGTCAAACACCTCAAAGAACTTGGCTCTGATCAGTGGCTGAGTGCAGCGAAGCCCCGAGAGAAAGGCTGGCTCCAACTTTGATGTGATGTCACTTCCTGAAAGACTCTCATCCCTAAATAATGTAATGGACAAAACATTTACTTGACCGGGCTCGCATGCTGACTCTTAACCCATTTTACTCACAATTCATCAAAGCAGAATACAGGCATTTTGTTGATCATTAAACATTTATTGCACTTCTGAACATCTGCTGTAACTGAAAGTAGTCAAGACAGTGATGCAGAGAGCCAAAAAGTGCAGTAAGACAACTGCAATAGAAAAGTCACAAAATGCAGAGCACCGAAACACCAGACATGTAGGAGCACCCTTACAATATAATACAATCTAAGCTTAGTCATTCAAGCAATAAGCCCTAAATTTTTGATGCTGTATGTCATATGTAAAGTATGCTATATGTAAAGTGTGCAGAGAGGTGCTGATTCAACTCTATGGTCATTTTGGAAGTTAAGCATGTCAGCAGGTCATCTAACGGCGTAGGCATTTAAGTCAATTACTTGAGTTACTCGAGCAATTTGAGTATTACAAAACCTTTCTCTGCCTCAGAGCTTCATTTCATCATGAAACTTTTATAAAGCAGAAAGTGCACAGACAATGTCAAACTAAGAGCTGAGTGACATGTCAAGACAAGTTGTGATATACGCAAATATTCACTGGCATAAGCCAGCACCCTTAGGTCGCAGCAATTTACTCAAATGTTTGTGCCAACATATTGTTTCTTTTTATCATGTTTTTAAACAATATTTGAAAGTAATATCTGAATATTCTATAAAATAGTATAAAAGTGATCTATAATTGCAGCCCTCATTTTTCTGGTTGCACAAGAGGACACTCATTAACACAATGCATTTTAACCAAACTTGCTTGGGATTATTATAGGGGTCATTTCAAACTATGCCAAAGTAAACTAATCTCATACATATATTCAAACGCAAGGTGCCAGCACATTTAAACAGCCGTGTCATGCAATGCTGCGCATCACTGACGTGTGAGGAGGTGGCAGTTAACACTGAATATTGGGTGAAATTAATTATCTTTGATGCGGAGACGGCTGGGATAGTAAAACACCAGCGGTCACACATTAAACACTTTAATAACAAATGTCATCATTTCTACATCATCCTGCTACATTAAATGGTCCTCATGGGTATGATTCACACGACGGGAGAGAAGGAAGGTGGGATAAAAGGAAAAACAAGGATACCACAGCTGCATATTGCCTCTTCTTGTGCCATTTTCTTAATCACACATTGTTCTGGCACAGCTGCTTTATCATGCCATTATCATTACTTGCTGTCCATCATAGCTTTACTACTTGTTTTAAATCTTTTGACATGAAGAGCAGATGGGGTGGAGGGATACAGGGTGCATTTGGCTGATTAAATGTGTATGTGTGTAAGACAGAAAGACAACGACAGCCATGGCTTGATGAATTGCAGGCAGTAGGGCAGTCTCTCCCCTCTGGCCCCCACCTGCTGGGTGTCCTGTCATGAGTTGGCTGGGTCCTGACACCACTCTAGCCCTGTGAAAGACCCTCGCACATTATCTCTATCACTAACTGTTGTCTCTCTGACCCCTTCCGCACAAATTCCACATCCCTCCACCTTTTTTTCTATCTGCATCAATTTGTATTAATTAATTCTTCTGATTCCATGTATCATCAATTGATTTTAATCATTTCCATATATCACATTATGATCAGTCTTTCCCTTTCCTGCCTTCTATCTAAAAAAAAAAAAGAAAGATGCATGCTCATGCTTCAAACTCCCTCCCCCTAATCTCCATTTTCCGTTGCTCCTTGACCCAACCACCCATGTCTTTCCCCGCCTCAACCCCCTGACCTTCACCCCCCCCGTTAAGATGGATGCAAGGGCGGCATAGCGGCAGTGGCACAGCCATTTGGCCATGTGATGAATGGCGGTAATTACCTGTAGACGTAATTAACGAGGTCCAGGAACTGGGCGTTTAACTCAAGTTCATCGGGGAAACGCTTCTCTATGTAGGTCATCATCTTCACCAGCAAGATGGACTTCTCGCGCAGGTTGGGCATCTGAGAGGAGGAGGAACGTAGGTTAGAAAAGGAGAGATACAGGGTGAAGGTGACAGGCGGGAAGAGAAGAGAAAATGCATCTCTCGTTTGTTAATGCATCTCTCTGTCCACCTCAGCCCTTAATGGCTCGCTCTCCTTCTACAGCTTAAAAGAAAATAAAGAGCAAAGACACCTCTGCGAGTATTATGTTAATGTTAACCTCAGTAGGGTTTAGAAATGTGCTTTGCTTGTTGTTTGTCCAAAAGGTTTCACACCTTTTAAAATGTATTTTGCTGATTCAGTTGAGATTTACATCTGCTAGTATCACAGAAATAAAGCAGGTGATCTGCTAAATCACACATTTTTATTTGTCTGTACATATTAAATTTGTATAACTTAATATTGTTTCACATTCTGAACTGTCTTAATGAGGAAAATTCTCACCTGGTTGGCAGCCATAGGCGAATTGTTTTTCACCCACTCCTCCACAATCTTCACGACAGCTCGGAGAATTTTGGGGTCAGGTGACTTCTCGATCAGCGATGTGAGGATGACCTGGATGAAGTTCTTCCTCATTTCCATGCTCATGACAGACAGTCGAGTCTTCACCAGGTCCAGACTCAGCATTACCAGCTCACTGGTCACTATGACAGCAGAGAGGTTAACAGTCAGAAGCTGCCAAAATTAGCTACCATGAAACAGTGTCACAAAATTAGCAATTTTACTATTAATATTTATGGAAAATATTAGAAATAGTTGGTGGATAAATAAGCTGTAACAGAAATGTTAGAGACAAGCTGACACATTTAAGCTCACATCACTAATTCTATATTTACTATGAGTTTTTTCCTAATATATTTCTAACAGTGATGACAGCCAACATACAACTAAACAGTTTTAATACAGTCAGGGTAAAATTACTTCAGTTAAACTTATTAGATTAGTGAGACATAAACAATCTTAAGAGACAAAGGCCTCACTGGTCAGATAGCCTTTGGTCTCAGTGACTATAACTGCTCCTAGTGGAGGGTAAATGTCTGTTTCCCAATATAGTCATTAGAGGCCCATTTAAAGCACTGATTGCATCTAACAGCCATTACCTCTCGTCTGAGAAGTAGCAACAGGAATTATGTACTGCCTGACTTCTATAAACCTGGTGAAGCAAAGCTCAGAGACAAAAGTGAGCAGGAAATGTCAGTGAATTCTGCAGTAAACCAAACTTATTTTCAATGACACTTTCACCTGAGAAACTCTTCTCTTTACCCTTGCTGACAGACACGCAGAGGAAGGCGAGTTGTCAACAGGTTCCTCGTCAAACTGCCCCTACCCTTTCAAACCCACAGCAAAACAGCACAAGGTGACCATCTGTTTGCTTTACCCCAGAGAAACACCAGGAGACAATACAGGCAGGGAACCAGAGCTGAAGAACATTACCTGTGAAACCAGACTATCTGTAGAGTGGATCTCCCCCTGACCACTACAGCTATTGAAAACACAGCTGGGGCCATTGATACAGCACTTTTGATACAGTCTTTTTATGAAGCTAAGCACCGCTGAGACACACAAACACAACTGACCTCACACACAGGTTGGGGAAAGTACGTACACCACCCTCCCTGATAATGTCAGCCAGCTGCATCTGCAGCCCTGCAGAGTAAGTTCAACTGAAATGGTATGTGATGTCTGGTGCACAGTCTGGTGAACCTTTGAGCTCTGATGGTGACTCAGGTATCAAGAACGGGGTTAAATAATCGAACCACGCAGAAAGAGATACTGGGAGAAATGGGGTTAGTGGGACAGGCCTGGCTGTGGAATCAGTGAGTTACTGTGATTGCAAACTATCTTTGTGTGTGTGTGTTGAGGTTTGTGTGGAGACATGGGTGTGTCCATGGTTTTTAATTCATGCTCAAGTGTGTGTGTGTGTGTGTGTGTTTGTTGTATACTTTAAGACTGTTTGAACAATGCTTGCTACGTATGTCCAACAAAAGTTATTCCATTGTACTGTACTGTTGTCTGTATCATATTATTTATGTGGTTATATGAAGTAAACTGCATGTGTGTCTCCTACATGACTGCATCTGGCTTCCTCATATTTTTGGACTGAATTCATGTACATGTATGTACCTGTGCTGGTCTCAGTGACCCCTGGGTTGGCCTGCTGGGGGCTCAGGTGTTCCCGCACCATCTTCTGTAGGGAGCGCATGAACACGGAGATGAGGCGGTCGATGTAGCTGGCATTATAACTGCAGGCTGACTTCAGGATCATCAGTGTTCCTGGTAGACAGATAAAGGGGAAGGGAGGATGATGAAAGGAGGGAGAAAAAAATGGGAAATACAATGAACTGACAAGAACCTAAAGCTCTGTGGGGTAATGTAACAGACAAAACACACACACGCACACCTGCAGTCAGCTTGTGTTCTCTCACACAGCACGGCGAGGACCTGACTTTTTATTTTTTGGAGGGAATCTAACAGAAGTTCCAGGGTGTCACAGAGACAGGGATAGGTATGAGTAATGTCCCTTCTCTGTTGCTGCTCCCTGGAGGGGAGACAAATGTTAAAATGTCACCCCCCCTAGCCAGAGGGATACATCACATCAGTGCTACCTCTCTGCGACAGCAGGATACCAAAGGCTTTTTATTGACCACAACTGCCATTTTGGGAAACCGTATCAAATAGTGTTACCTTTAGACTGCTCTCAAATAGCCATTTGTCACCTTGAGAGCCCTGTATTTGGAAATCTATTGTATGTTTCAAAATAGTTGAAGAAAATAAAAGAAAGAAAAATCTAATTACTGTCCATTTAGAATAAGGTTTAATGTAATCTTTTCCATAAATACCCGCTGACATCTGTGTGGATAAAAGTAATGCTCGTACAGGGAGGATGGCCGAAAGCAGCAATCCTTCCCGAGACAACCTTTCCAAACCGCTGGACTGTGGCCTCTGTTTGAACTGACCAGATGTTTGCCCGAGCAGCATGGCCCATCGGCTTGCATTTTAACGACCCACTCACTGCCTTAATTGCTGAAAGTGACTAAGAGGTAGCTTGGTTTTGTAGGGAAAAGAGTGGGAGCGTGATTTATTTTGTTTTATTTTTTAAATGACAGGGTTTATGAGCAACAAAGTGAGAGTAAGAGAGCACAAAGGGGTAGAAAATGATAAATGAGAAGGAGAAAAAAGGGAGAGCTGAGGGTCTTACCGAAGAGCTGTGTGGGGTTAGTGTTGCTTGTGGCTTTTTCATAGTTGGTAAGTCCCTCATAGATGACCTTGCCCACAGCAGCATACAGACACTCCAATTCCTCATACTTAGATGCCACAGTTGAGGTGCCTAGAGGGAGAGTGCAAGCTTTGCTTCAAAAAAAAGAAAAGCTGAAAATCTAAACCAATGCCTTCCTTTTAACAAATGGCACGGTAAAAGGAAACTTCAGAATTTAATCATCAATCATCCTAACATAATAGTTAAAATATTTTGGCATTTTTTAAATAAAAAACAGCAGGGAAGCTTTCAGAGCTAGAACTCAGAACATGAAGCGCCGTCCTGAGTTTATGAGTGTAGCTGGCCAGCTTACTGGGCTCGGTGGGGAAGATGCTCATGAGGCGAGAGAGGAGAGAGTGGACAGCCCGCAGGACTTTGGTGTTGCCGCAGGTCATGCAGGCAGCGATGCCTCGCTGGAGGGGCTTGAAGTGGGCCAGGATGGCTGGGGACTGCAGCACATTCAGCAGGAAGCAGAGAATCTCCAATCCAGTGCAGATGTTGGAGATGTTAGCCTGTGCTGGCTGCTCCTGAAAGGACATGGAAGAGCAGAGTAAAGAGTGTGTACATAGAACAAAGAAGGGTGGCACGATTAGTGCATACATGCATAAGTGTCAAGTTTATTTTTTCTTTCAACAGCTAATAATAGCAACATGATATTAGCATATTATATACCTGATGGTTTTCTGCTTAAATGCCTTTTCATCAATGACCTCTCAGTCTTTTCTATAACTGTCTAGTTAATATACCTTAAGAAGGGTTAATGTGTCTTTTTTTCTTGCATATTAAACTTTACGAAAGAAATGGATATTTACCATCTACTGCAAAAATATCTGGGCTTATCATTTTAAACCGTGAAACAAAGCAAGAATTCATAAGTAGATACATTAACTATCCCAGTTTTTATTCTATACAAAACCCAGACAACTCAGAAATCAATATTCTACACACAGAGGTATTTATCACACAATAGAACTGAGGCAATGTGATCGCTGCTAAACTAAAGATCAATGGCCAACATCGGGTCCTAATTTTGTCTAAATTGCAATCACAGTTTACAAAGATGGCAGGGTCGAGAGGATAATCTGGGACAGATCCATGGCACTAATCTTGGCTAATGAACAAGGTGACTCTTGTGATAAGGCTCCTGGTAGATATTAAGGTAGTATTGATTTGACACTGTATTAACAGAATGGGACCTTGTCTCTGGGGTCATGCAGATAGGGAATATGCATGTATGTGCGCTAGCGTGCGATTGTGTGCGTGTACCCTGCCCTCTCACACCACTCCTCCTGACTCTCAATCACTGCCATGCCAGTACAATGAGATGATAAAAAGGTAATCCGATTTAGAGCATTGTTCATTAGTCTGAGTAAGACGGCTGGGCAGGTAGTGCACGCTCCCAAGGGAGAAGTGCCTGTGTATGTGCATCTGCATAAGACCTACAGAAAGCCTTGTTTGTCAGATCATCCCCATGGGATCTGGAGGAGTTGATTGGGTTTGTGTATGTGTGTGTGCGTGTGTGTGTGTTTGTAGGCAGAGAGGAAAAGGCGCGGCCGATGCAGTGATCCCCAAAAGAGAACAAGGGAAGTACGTGACAATTGCCGGCGCATGGAGATAACCTTGTCTGAACAGTGGCACCGAATCAGACCAGAGAGATGAGTAGAGAAGGAGAGGAGCGACAGATAAAACAAAAAGAGAGAGAGAGAGAGAGAGAGAAAAGAGCGGCTGCGATAAGAGGCTGAAAAGAAAAGAAAAGATGAGAGGGGGAAGTGGTGAAAAGAGACTGAGGGAAAGGCAAGGAGAGGTGCAGAGAGGCACAGTGGGGCGATACAGAAAGCAAGGATGAGGAGTTTAGGAAGAGGGGTGGGGGGGGGTTGAACGAAAAGGCACAGGCCAACCCGGATAGACTCCTGTTATCTCACCACTGTCATTATTTTGTCATTATGGCGGTTGGTGCCTCACTTCATGTATTACTGATAACAGACAAAGGACTCGGAGGCGTTAGAGCAAACACTAAGACAGAGCTTAAGCGGGGGACAGGGAAACTTCTGCAGTGACTGGGAAGGTGAATGGCAGAAGCACATTAGTTGTCCTTCCCTGTGTGCTGCTTGTTGCTTGGAGCTGTGACAATAAAAAGCCTAAATATTCTGAGTTGTATTCAAAACATGTTGGCCTAAAATATTGCTGATAACATACACTCGCAGTAGCAGCTTCAAATGATCACTGACATGCTTCTATAAACAAATGTTTTTGGACTGCACTAGTCACCATAACTAAATTAAAAAGATAAGCCAGACACCCTCAGAAAGTTAATAATCTCTGGGAAATGCAGTGCAGAAACACTGCAATATGAAAAGCTTAGCACCAAAGATGACACCAAAACAAGCACGAATGTGACTATATGCAACATAAAGGCAGTCTAACAGGGTCACAATATCATTGTGAAGGCATGTGCCATCTTACCACTGTCATAAGCAGCTTGTCAAACCACTGTAGCTTGAGCTCAGCGCGAGGCCACATGTCAGGCCTGAGGGCAGTCTTCATTAGGCCAACACAGCGACGAGACAGCAGTTCTCCTGGAGACCCAGCCACATTGGTGCTGTCGTTTACCTAGACAGGGGGGAGGGGAGGAAGGTTGGTATCATTATCATCATCATCATTGACAATGGTTTTTCATCTTCAATATCATAATGGTGTCCTGTAGAGGCGAGAAATCACACAGGGCAAGAAGAGATGAGGACTGTCACCATTTGTTGTAATTCCACTCATGTAGCTAACAGTGGCACAGCCAGAAAGGAAACCGCCCTTCAATCAGAAAGCTTGTTCAAGGCCTGCTATTGACAATGAATCCCTGTCAGCTATAGGTGTGTCATTCTTTGGTCGATGGTGATCCCTGGGGCAAGTTCAAAAATACAATTTTTCAATTTTTCAACAGGGATCAGTTTAGTATCACAATACACTGTTATCAAGTGAAATACAAAGAAAAGATTATGTTTCTATAGACTCTCGAGTGATCCCCGCCGGTTATACAGAAGGTTATATTCAACAGAGATGGTTGGATGAACAGTGAGAATGGAGCTTGGCCCAAAAAAGAAAGTAGGAAAAGTCAAGGTGAGTGAAATCTCAACAGTCTATTTCAGGCTTATAACCAAGGTCATCACTGCCACTAGACCAAAGGATGGCTGTGTGAGGAGACACATAAAGGACTGTGTGTGTGTGTGTGTGTGTGTGTGTGTGTGTGTGTGTGTGTGTGTAAATGCGTTTAGGACAGCCACCAGGTGTGTCCTTCCTTCACCACCGAGGGGTTAGAGTAGTGGTGTCCTACCTGGCAGGCGCTATGGATGGCAGAACTGTACCTGGTGTGTGTGTGTGTGTGTGTGTGTGTGTGTGTGTGTGTGTGTTTGAGAGAGCGATGGTGCAGGGTGTGTGATGATAAATGGTGGGGGTGTTACCTGGCATGCAATCCTGATGAGGAAGTTGACCACAGTGTCCGTATGTTGTTTCTCGACAGGTTTGGTGAGCATGGTCTCTGTCCCTGGCATGGACTGGCTGCGGCCAAACACCTAAAAACACAAACGCACACATTATGTGTGTTCTAATGTATCAGATATATTTTGTTCAAATAAAGAGAAGCGAAAGAACTTATAAACAAAGAAGATTTGTTTGAGCTAGGAAACTAAACCGCCTTCATAATAAAACTCTGACAGCACTGCAAATGCCGCATGAAGTCTTTAGGAGGAAATATCAAAGAGCCCACAGTCAGCAAGTCAGGTTTTTGCCTGCATTGCTTATAGTGAAAAGCAGGCTGCAACTAAGAATTTCTGATAATTATCCTGGCAACTTTCACAGCAATTAACATTTTCTTGGCTCAAGCAGAAACAAATGCTGCTATTGCACTTTTCTCATGACATCAGGTAAAAGAAGATGAAAATTTCACCATCATTAAGACAGTCAACAACTACTGAAAGAACAATAGCCTTTATAATAAAAACATCATAATAAAAACAAAAACATTCCATCTTAAAAAGGCACAATCTGTGATCAGAGACTGGATGTTATATGCAGGAAAACACAGTCAAAATGCTGTCATGTCAGAAATATGTCACTTTTGGTTCAGGAGTATTATTAGAGAATCATCAGCAACAGATGACAGACTGATGAGTTGACGTTGTTCACATTTTGGAATTCATTACGTGTACCAAAGTTCACAAAGAGAAAATATGAAAAATATAAATAAACTCAGACACAGCAAAACACAGATAAACAGTTGACTCCCAGGGACTTTTAAAACATTATTTTTTGAGTGTATCAGAGCCAGATTGCCTGAGGTAAAATCCAACTACTAAGAAATCAAAAGTGGCTGATTTGAACAGCCACTTCTTACCACAAGGCATCTCAACCAGAGACCGCAAAAACAACAGAGCACAGTGGGATTCGAGATAAAACAGATGTGCGGCTGCAATATTGTTGTACAGTAAAACGGATCAAGGTAACAGCTACCGTGCTGTCATCTCCTGTTGACAATTTTTGTCTCAGATGTGAAAAACGGCTGTTTGATCAAAAGTATGTTTCAAACTGTTCTGCTATCATTTGGAGAAGCATGAATTCAGGGAGAATTTCAAAAGTAAAGAGGATGCAGCTGTTATTTTTGGAGGGCGTAGGAGAATATAACAAGGTGTAATGAACTACTGAATCGCCAATTCTAAAGTGACTGCATTCTTCTGGCATCTGAGTGATGTCCAAATGAGCTCACCGTGGAGGCAGCTCCAGCTGCCGTACGGAACCTCTTGACATCCTGTCCGGCGGCAGCAGATTCCACAGACAGTCCTCTTTTCACAGCAGCCCCACTGGTCCCTTCACCGCCAGCCCCTACTTCAGCCTCGGACTCCGGCTGCCACACCAAATAAAAGGACAGACGGGAGAGGAGAGGAAAGGAGAGAGCAGTTAGCATACTTACAGTTTAAAAAATGAAACATATTGTGAGTATATCATCAAGGTTTCTGAGCTGCTCCTGCAGGATTATGACATTAGTATTTATGGAACTAAGAAAATGTTTTCATCTCAATGATAAATGCCCTTTTCTTATAAAAGTATTGACAGCCTGCAGTGATTCATTTGTAACATTTTAAAGTAAAACACATCATTTGATGACACAGTTTGAATGTGTATGCCAACAGGGTGCCTTGCTGCTTTTGGTAGTCACAAGCTGACAAGACTGACAATGTTCAGACAGCTTATTTTGCTTGCATTTAGGGGCGATTGTATCTGTGTATTTATCGCAATTCACAAAACACACCTGCTGGTCTTTGATCCTCTGTAACTCCCATTTGATGACCACCTCGGCAAGGTCCACAGCCAGTTTCCTTTGCTCTATGGTCACACTAGGGGTGAAGCCCAGGCGCTGCATTGCACTGATCATGTGCTGCACCAGGTGGTGGCGCACAGGGTAGTACACCTGGGGAGAGACCGCAGTAAAAATGTAAGTAATAATATGCAACATTTTTAAGTAAATACATGTATTATAAAAAAATAACTAGTGATTCAACACACTGAATATATAGTTCACAAAAGCTTTTGTATTTGCCTTTCCTAAGGCATCAATGTCAGAGGGGCATTGACGCCAATGGCAGAGTTTAAAATAAACAGAAGAAGTTCACATGAGCAATGATAGCCAGCAAGGTTGAACAGATGACAGAGGAGTACGTACAGAACTCAAACTTCAACATAAAAATGCCTTTGTCGCTTGCCTTTTGCATCCTTTAGTTTCAAGACTTGAACTTCCAACTCTTGGCAAAAAGGCAATCTTACAGACACAGAATCCAAATATTGGAGAGAGGGAATCGAGTGACCAACTGTGCAGGATTATAAGCTTACAAACTACTCTGATTTGCATATTCTTTTTAAGAAATAGTTTGCCAACTTATTCTCAGAGCATCCACAATAAACAAGGAGGAGAACATCTTCCCTCAGCTTCTCTCAAACCTTATACCATGATGTTAAATGGACAGTCTTGCCAGTATCAACACAAACTGACTTCTATCACCTTGGCAACCAACCAAAGCAATCTAAGCGTGAGACCCTGTCACTATCTCCAAAAGCACCGCTGACCTGACCACAACCCCTGCCTTACGTCAGCTTCATCTTGCTTCAAGACATCCGGCCAGCCTGTCCACAAAGCATCATTATGACCAATCAAAAGCAACTACATTTATTTACAAGAAAAGTGTAATTTTTTTCTACGCCGCCGATACGCTCTAGATTTTGGGGTGATAACACATGCTAAGTTCAACAGGATGAACAATCACTCTGAGACATTGAGTCAGAGGAGGAAAACTCTGAAGTCGTATTCCCACTTAGTCTCAAGGACATGATGACACACACTTAGCCTGGAGCATTCACACTCTCAAGCGTCACACTCAAGAGTCACTTAGCTTCGTCGCGAACCGAACTGAGACTCTCAAACACACAGACAAAAGAGCAAGACATGAGATGTCTATCTGAGGGCTGTTGCCAGTGTCAAAGAATATTAAAGCTTCTCAGTTTGAGGGTAATTATAGTTGATAGAGCAGGACTTCACAGCCCCTTTATGAAAGTGTGTCTAAGCCCTGTCCATCACGTGTGCACACAGACAAACACGCACGCAATCTCTCTATTTCTTTATCAAACACACACACACACACACGCATGCATGCATGCACGCACGCACAAAGTCTCTCATCTGTCTGTCATTATCTCCTCCCCAGCGTAATTATGCTGATGTGATTACATTAGATTAGTCATCTGGCCCAGTGAGAGCAGCCTGTCAGTGAGAGAGAGAGGGGAGCTGAGGAAAATGTCAGTCTTCTGCTAAGAGACTGTCGCTCTCTGACTGGCGAGGCGGCGAACATCAGCTGAAGGAGCGAGAGGGCAGAAAGTGTCTTTGAAGTTTAAAAGGGAACGCGAACATGCAGGCCAATGATCCTATGGGGTGTTGACTTGTGCGCAGACAGGGCGCTATTTGACTCTGCTGATCACCACTGTGAAGGGTGTGTCTGAGAATGTATCTGCGTTAAGACGATTACAGGCAGCAGGCAGTCACCATTAGCTCCACTGCCCGATGATGTTAATGACCCAGCTTTTGAGTAGGAAGCATTGGAGCGGAGTGCTGTTGTCATGGCTACTGCCATTATGAAACTCAAACTTAACTAACATCATAAAAAACTATTAATTGGGCCAAACAAGAGAATCCAACTTTAAACATTGTTTCTCCATTCCCATTATGACTGGTTAACAGGTGTCATATAATTCAGGGCACTCATACAATCAGTAAAAATAGCTCCTCCACCGTTTTCCCCCATGTGATTACCTGCAGTTGCCACAGGCACACTGAGCAGCAAGCTCAGCTGGCAGCAGCAACAAATGGCTGCGCATGTACACTAGAGTAGCAATGGACTTCTTACTCCTTGTGGCAGCTTACCTCAGTTTACCATGAAGGGTAAAGTATAACATGCTGATATTCTATAGTCAGTAATTTGTCAGCCTTAGAGAGGTATTACTTTTTGTGGCCTAAATTGTGATGAACGCCACAGAAGGTTAATTACCTATTACGCAAAGCGCGCAGACAGACACGTCCATCATGATTATTGTACGTTACAGGAATCAGATTCGCTCGGCTTGATCTCTCTGCCACACCCAGTATGAATGAATACACTTTTGGATCAATACATTCAATGAAGATGGCCTGGCAAGAGGAAGTGCACTATTGACCACCTCTAAGTTTAGTGTGTTTCGTATCCACTCACCCTGCAGTGCTGCACTATGAGATGCAGTATGTGGACCAGCTGCGGTACAGTGTGGCCTTCCTCCACAATGATCTTGCGAGTCCAGTGGGTCAACATCTGGTGGCCGTCCTCCATGCGGGCGGGCACGGCTGGGGTCAGGATGGCCATGGCCTGGCGAACGATGGCCCGGGCCTCCATGGTGTGGGCCTTCAACAGGCTGTGGAACACCTAAACAAAGCGCACACACCAATTTTCTTCTTTCCTTCAACTGCTGTATTTCCTTTCCTACACATTCTTATTACATTGGATGTGGGATATGAGATGGAGTAGACAAGCACGCACATACACACCCCCCCCATCACATTTTCAATTCCCCTATGGCATCGCTATTCGCACGATAAGTGTCCTTGTAAGTATCTTGTTTTCTATCATGTATTCATGTATTTTAATTTCGCTTCAGTGGAGACTTTGTCATCTTGATGTTTTGCTTGTTTTGCCTGTTTTCCCATAGATTAGTTTTACAAACTCATTTGATGCTTTTATATCTGCTGCATAAATATGCCATATTTTATCTTTGTTCTCTGTTGTTAACTGTGCGTCAACCCACGCTCCGCTGAGTTTCTTTTCCCTCTTTTCCTCCTTACCTGCAGGACAATCTTCTTGTGAATGGCGAACTTTGCAATGATGTGTGCCAGAAGTAAGTGCCCGCTGTATTTACAGGCGGGGTCCACGCAGGCTTTAGGCAGCAGGCACGGCCAGGCGAAGGTCATGAGGCGCCGCAGCTTGCTGTTGCGTGACTTGTTGTTGTCATGAATGTGGTGGGGTGCGTGCTCCACCAGCAGGGTGGAGAACTGCAGCAAGCAAATTCGCAACGAGTCCAGCAGGTCAGCCTGCTTCTCTGGGTCCAGAACCTTAAGAGAGGGGAAGGGAGAGATGTAGGGTTAAAGATTGTTTAGTTAAGGGTGAAACAGATATGTTTTTTGCTGCCCACTTTACATTGTACATCTGCAAGGATTTGACCATGTGAATGATCAATAACACAACAAATCAAGTGGTATTTTTCCAGGTGGTGAGATTATTTTTGTGTATAAAACAAAAATGGAAAGAATATCGCTATACTTCTATCATTAACTGATTAACAATGGTAGATGCTCTGAGTGCATGAGTTTGCAAATCATTCAAATTTCAAGCTGATGAAGCAGCATTTACAGAGTTTATCACGGTGATATTATGTCTTTACTAAATGTTTCTTTTTGAAGTCTTTTCAAAGTAACTTAATTCTCTCTGTTAGGAAAATGCAGTGTCCTTCCAGGGTATGAGAGGTTGGGGTGTTGCTGTAATTATAACCAGTTGCCGACAGAGGTCAATAGAAGTCTAACATTACTTAATGCCCCTTATGTACATAAATAAAGAGAAAAATGTTTCCGTTTTCTTGAATTGCCTGAGTACACTGCAATTCTGACTAATGTTGGCTTCCCATTATTATATTTCAATGGCACTGTAGCACAAAGCAATCTACTTTTTACACATACTGACAACCTCTTAGAAAATGATAGCTCCCCATTCAACATACACATCACCATCTGAATCCCCTGGAGAGGAGGTACAGAGGAGAGGAGAGCAGACAGAAAGAGGGAGGTGAGTGAGAAAATGAGTTTTAACCAGACCGTAGAGGAGCCATTAGCAGCCATTAGGACTGGTGTTAGTCAGTGATGAGATCTGCCACAGCACAAACAAACATGCTGACCTTTAGCATGGTCACACCGTGACATTTACACCAGGAATTATAGTCTGGTCTGATGAATGAAACGTGATGGAAAGAGGGGACCGGTGGGATGGTGGGAGGGAGAGCGGAAAAACAAAGACAGATGGAAAAGACAGAAAGGAAGAGGAAAAAGATGGAATGACAGCAATTAAGTGATCAAGTAATGTGCGGAGGCCATGAGAGAAGAATCAAACTGAGTGGGATGTAGTTGATGATGACTGAGAGTATGGAGATGTGCTGGACTGATAAGACATTATGAGAGGAAATGCAGCAGGTAATGAAATCAGAGAGACGGATGGAGAGACAAAGCTGTTGAGTAATGAACAAAGGAAGAAGGAGGAGGGGGGAATGGGCTGTATGTGAAAAAAAGATGTTCAGAGGAGGAAAAAGAATGCAGACAAACAAATCTGTGCAAGTGTACCTTAGTGATGAAGACACTGGTAATGCTTTCAGGATTGTCTCCTTCAGGGTTGGGTGGTCCAAGCAGCTGCTCACCTTCCCCCTTCTCAAAGCTGTATAGGAAGGCTGGATTCAGGATGTGCTGCAGCACCTTTTAGCCAGGAAAAAAACACGTGTTGAAATCATTTTACTGATGGAAGAAACTCCTGAGAATCTCTCAATTCACTTAGAAGAATATGCAACCTTCACTCTTTAAAGCTTTTTAAAGACAACAACAGATGATTTCACTGACAGCACATAGACAAGCAGAGAGGAGGAACTAATCAGTGAAATCGCCTGTTGTGGCCTTTCAAAAGTTGCAGAAAAGAAAAACCTGCACACACTCAGGGCACATAATAAAGTGATTGTAATCCACAATAAAAACAAAGGGATCTTTTCAGATTAATAATAAGAGATGAAAAAAACTTTGATTCATTGGAAGAAAAAAACAACAACTCATGAGCCTGAAGACAGGCTTGAGGCACAGTAATGTCAGATGTAACCCTTAACAATGGCAATAAATTACGTCACATTTTAGTCAGTAAAGAAAACTATTTCTACTCTGACATATTCTGTTAATTAATACATAAACATTGACAGCAAAAACTCCAAACTATCAACAGAGGCAAGGCTTAAAACACTATTTACTAACACCCTCAAACCTGCAGCGATTGTTACCGGGGATGTGCCAATGAAGACAAAGGCTTGATTAGCTAGTAAAAAGCAGAATAACCCGAGCACAATACAGCTTAACGACTGCATTTATTAAAGAAGCTGCTATCTGTTAATGAACCCCGCTATTCAATCCATCATTGGGGAGGACGGGGCATCGCTCAGTGGAGAACGAGCTGTGGCAGCATATGTTCCAGCTCCTCCATTAGCACATTATTCACACGTTCTGCACAATGTACACACATGGTTGATAGACTCACACACGCATGCAGAAACACATGCACCCCTAAATGAAGACACAAAGAAAATGCATCGAGCACCGGTCTGTTCTTCGGTCTCATCTGTTCCTATTAATTCTGAGCTTCTCTGACATCAATCACTGTGCGATCACAGCGTATTTCTGTAATACCATTAGATGATGTGCTCCTGCTGGCTGTGTGTTAGTGCATGTATACGCAAACAATACCTCTGGGCAAGTAGCCTAGATCTCGTTCTGCAGGTGTCTTAATTATCTTAAATCCCATTTCCATACCCTTAAACAAATAACAAGTGTGTGTGCAGTGCC
This sequence comes from Scomberomorus guttatus, assembly GCA_038419695.1. NCBI lineage: Eukaryota > Metazoa > Chordata > Actinopteri > Scombriformes > Scombridae > Scomberomorus > Scomberomorus guttatus. Next base: position 16,539,015 of record CM076465.1, on the reverse strand, counting down.
GCTAGGGTTCCTCTCCAACCAAATTAGGAAGGAGATAGTGGCAAGCTGGGCCCAGAATATGTACCATCCACTATCAGTCGAATAGATTGGTTAAGTTAAATGTTGGTCTTAAAGTCTACTTTTTAATATTTTAAGCTTTTTTTAAAACTTTGTCAGTGGATTAGTTTTACATACAGTTCGGTGAAGAGCTGCAGGATCTTATTTCAGTCTTGGCAAACCTCAAACTAGGGATGTGCCGGTATCAAATTTTCACGATTATTGGAGGTAAAAATATCACGATAAACAATATTATCACGATAATCATGATTGCCTTGGATTTTATTCACTGAATAGTGGTCTGTATGTTGCAGCTTTGTTGGACTCATAAGAAATAGCATCAATCAAAAACACTTTGAACTGTGAACAAAAGTAGGTTGTTGACTGGAAATCACTTTAAATGCAGCCCAGTGTCTGCGTCTCTTTTATGAATTTTTCTTGATGAAATTGATTGATTGATTTCTGGAGTACAAGATCTTTGTAGTAAGTGTTATCTGGTGGCTGTTTACAGTTAAATTCATTTTTAAAAAGGCAGAGAAATGTGTTGGCTCAGACCACTAGTGCTGACTGCCGCTCCACACACCTTTTCCACATCACTACTAACAAACAGCAGCAAAGCTGAAGCTGACCTGTGAGGTAGAACGTGATGTGTGTGATCTTGACGCAGGGAGTTTTTCAGTCAGTTAAAATGCAGCTTTCTCTCTCACTGAACGTTACGACTAAACACCTGAAAGCCAGCTGAGCTTCAGTGGGTGGCTAATGGACAGTTAATGTTAATATAGAAGATCATGACCAGTGCAGCCAGAGCTTGACAGACAGGAGTCTGGTTCTCTGTGCTGGGGTTGTTCTGCACCTGTTTGACCAGTAGAAAGCTCTTCCTTAACAAAAATCAAACTGCTAATGAAGGCAGGAGAGCTGCTATGTTCACAGTTTCCTCTGAAAACAATGATAATCATGGTAATGAAGGTAATGGAAATGGTTGGCAGTATTGATACCATCAGAATATTTCACTGCGGTATATCATAAAAAAGTATACCGGCACATCTCTACCTCAAACCTCACATAATCAAGGTAAGCAATTGATTTTAAAGTCCAGCTGAAATCACGTCAACATGTTTTTTAAATGTATTGGTAATAGTTTTGTATTATTAGAATGAAGAAAAAAGATCTTTGGAAAAATGATCAGAAATGCTTCTTTTTGTCTCAGCCAGCTGCAGAGGCATGTCAGAGGTTTGTTTGATTGACATTAGCTAGCAGGCTACCGTGTGACATTGTACAGAATGGAGACAAGGTAAACAAACTGCTGTAGCTACAAGTCATGGACAGACAGTGTGTCGCTAACAGGGATTTTGAAGAGCAATGACGAAAACAGCATCTAACTTGACCGAAGTGACATTTTCAGGTCGGTTAACATGCTGTTTAATGTGCTGCAGCTGAGCAGCTAATTAGCTATCTAGCCTGCTAACTGACGTTAGCAGTACACCTTTCCCCGGTGACTGTTTAATTGGGGGCTTGTTCAGCGAGCTAAGGTGCAGAACAAGACGTGTGTTCATGTTTGTAAATTAGATAAGAAGGAGACTTTAGCAGGAAAGCTAATGTGGGTTGTTATTCAGAGGCTGTGGCTATTGTGATGTGTTGCAGGTTGCTATCAGGCTCAGTGTGACCGTCTGATAGAACACCACGTTATCGCTTTATGAAATAAGGTCTCCTGCTACGCAAGTTGATGACGGAACAGTATTTCATCAAAATAATGCAAAACTAGGAGGCACTATCATGAAATCAAAGAATTTAAAATATAAATTTCACCCTTTTGGTTTCTGATTTTTTTCCTCTAAGGAGAACACAGGACTGTGTGATTTACAGTGCAGATATGTATCCTGCACCCCACAAACACACACACACTTGTTAGTTACTTGCAGGGAAATGTCCTCACTTGTAAATTTGGATTCCTCCTGTTCAATCTATTTTGTTGTTGTTCACATACACACGCTCAGGCATATAACAGGTACAGGTACTTACAAAAACATCCATAAATTGTTTCAACTTAACATTGCACTTGAATTTCAATCCTCAGTTAGGAAACAATACTAGTACAGCATGTGGACACATTCTGCTTTGTAGAAAATTCTGCTACAGTGTATGTCAGACTGGGAACAAAAAAAGCACTCTAGCAGAATATGAAACAGACACACTGTGCTTCATAAATTTCATACACGTGTTTGCTTGCCTGCTTGAAATCTATTCCATGAATAGTCATACACTTTTGAAAAAAAAAAACAGCACAAAGAGCGTTCTGTAATAACTGGATAAAACAAAAGAAGCAATAGAGGAGCAGCATGAGGTCAGTCTGTGCCGTCACAGATGATTCATTGCTGCTGTCCCACACTGTCTCTCTCCTCTCACTTACACACTCCTCTCTGTGGGTACGTCTCAAGTCTTATTTTGATCTTTCCTTGCTCCTCGATCCTCACTTGAACCTTAAGTTGTTCTGGTCCGCCATTTTGAAGGCCGTCTCAAAGCTCTTATTTCTGCTCTAAGGAGCAAGGATTGAGGAGCGAGGAGGGATCTCTGAGGAGCCATGAGTTAGGATACACAAGAGTATCCTTCATGGAAGTCTTTTACCGGCCAACACACCCCCTTATTGGATATCACTTATTGATTGGACGCTGCAGCTGATTAGACTGTCTGATACATCACAACATCACTGAGTGGAGACAGATTACAGATTAAACTCAAGTGTCCATCACTCCCAAGTTTTATATTTTGTTTTCTGATTCACCATCTATTTAAAAATCTGTGTTAATTGTCTGTCTGATCAACAAAAGAACCATAAAAAAAAACTTTCTTCATTTATTAAAAAGATTTTTCTTTTCATGACCTGTTATTTTCCCCATTAACTTTTGTTATGAATCAAATTAAAGTAATGGAGAGTCTGTCAGCAAGAAACACATTTATATTTTACATCATTTATCGTCATTTCCATTTAGTCACATGTGAGGCTGAAAATTGTCGGGTTTGTTATGAGTTACATAATTTCTATTTTCCCTGAAACATTAAGCCTAATAGATAATTTCCAGTGTTCAAAAGACACCCTAATCATATTCTGGGTTATTAAATAATGAATTCACAATCAGAATATCAATAAATACAAACACAGATAATGAATAAATAATATGAACGCATTCTGCCAGTAGAAATGGTTCATGTGCCTCTGAGCAGCAGACAGTACACAGTATAAATATAAAATGCAGGTTTTTATTCATGGTTTCCTTGAGTCTCTCAATGCATCCTCGGGGGGAGGGGCTAAGACGCAAGGAAAGGACGCAAGTGAGGGAAACGTGAATGCAATTAATAGACTTGAGATGTACCCTGTGTCTCACCCTGAGTGAAATATTCTCCCAGACCCCTGTGATGCTACACAAGAAACTGCCTCTGTCTAACACCCAGGCATACTGAGAACACATACACACATGCACACGCACGCACACACACACACTTCCCTTTGATATTATGCTTCTGGGAAAATGCTAAAGGCAATTATTTAAATGTCAGTGGAGGTAGCATACACACACACTCATTCTCTTGCTCACGACTCGTACAGCAATAAACACAAACATGTTCACACAGAAACACATCCTCTCTCTTCCGGTCTGTCTGCCCAACATGTACAGCTACAATCTGCTGCTCACCAGAGGACGACAATTAAGGGAAAAACAACAATATGGGCAAAATTCTGTTGGGGGGGCTGTGGGGTAGGGGGGAGGGGGTGTTGCGGTTCTGCTAGCTAAGAGACTAAACTGCTAAAAATTCTAACGCAGCATTTCAGCTGGGAAAGACACAGCACTGTGAGTTGGCTGAACTCTCTTCCCTGCCTTTATTTTGTCTCTTTTTTTTTTTTTCATAGTCCATATGCCACTGACGCAATGCAAAGTGAACATGAGCAAAAAGGGCAGAGTGAAGTGAGCAGCATCATAAACACAAGTATGTCCTTGGATTTGGGGTCTCAGTGCACTTGCCAGCTTCTTGCCATTAACACAACATTAAGATTGATATATTAATTATATATATTTCCACAGTATATCTTATGCATGTATTTGTGTGTGTGTGTGTGTGTGTGCGCACAGTTGTGTGTTCTTGCCGCACAGTCATTTGGTAATGTACTACTGTGTGCCAGGGCAGGCCTTCCCCATTGACCCGTTTGTACTTAACAGCAGTGCTGTTGCTCCTCTGTGCCAGGTTGTGTGCCTGTTACAGCTGTTCAAAATATGTGTGTGTGTGTGTGTGTGTGTGTGTGTGCGTCTGTCTGTGTGTGTGTGTGTACGTGTGAGTGCATGCATGCGGGAGAGTGAGCTTAATTAAAAAGCAGCCCGAATGATTGTAATGCTTGGAGCAGCAGGTCAGGTAGAGAGGACAGACGCATTCATCTGTGAGCCTCTAAGGGTCTAGAACCAGACAAAATGACCTTCCTGACTCTATCAAAGAACTTCTGGTACAAAACACGCCAACCATAAAAGTCACACAGATCAGGTCCCTAAATGCCCGCATTCCACATATTGAGGGAGCAAAGTAAGTAGGATGAGGTGACGCTCCAAAAATTTATGCAACATGATTTATAGTGCATTACTCAGTCTGGTGCTGGGGACATGGCTAAAAAAATCTAATCAAAAATGTTTTTCAAGCTTATGGGCAATCCAGAATTTAAATCTATTCTCCCATAAAATGCAAAAATACTAAAACCCGATTCAAATTAATCAAACCCTACATGTGCCCCAGTTTTACAATAGCATATTTACTCAAATATATCTTTTTATTTAGCAGGCTTTATCAGACAAAAATGGGTAATACCTGATGTGTAAACAACACACCAGCAATGCCACAGAATCCTTATACTACCATCGATATATTTCCATATTGTACAAAAAAAAAAAAACACAAGCCTATCCTTCAATTAAATTTCATTCCATCCTTCCATCCAAGTTCTCTTGTTTCACAATGTGAATTGGTTCAGGCTGAAGGTAGGTAGCCAACAATCATCTGAATGTGAATTCTAAAAGCTGGTTGACAGAATTGTGCAAGTCATTTCAGGTCCCCGTGGTATGCAGTCATAAATTGACTTTCCTGCTCTGATTGCTGGTGTACGTACCTTCGCTTTGAGCTCATCATTGAAGTGTGGGTCATTGAACTCGACGAAGCGGAAGAACAGGGCTCGTTTCTGGGCAATAGAGTAGTTCCTGGGAATCTCTTCCTCCATATACTCCTTCAGGAAGGTCATGTTGCATAAGAAGCGACCTGTAAAGGCTCGCAGCAGCTGGAACAGCAGCTCGATCTCTGAGTAGTTGCGCCTTTTGAGGAGACAGGGAGGTCAGTAAGTTCAATGCACTGGTTGAGATATGTCTAATGTCATGACACCATACAACAGACCTTTCTAGGCTAGTGATATTTCAGGGCCATGGTTGGGGCCATAGATTCAGATAATGGATCATTGAGTCAGGCAGACTAGACCAACAACTAAACAACCCCTGCACTCTCTCTGCTACTAAGGGATGGAAAGGTGGGAAGGGGGATGCATTTTGGTCATTTTGCTAACAAGGGGGATGGCACCCCCACTCATCCCCCCTCAGATTGCCTACTGCATACACTCTAAACTATAGTTGGGGGTTAATTGAAGGGTCTTAAATAAACATTTGCCAAGTTTCTAGTGCACCAAGTGTGTTACTTTCTCAGTGCTCAGGCAGAGTGGGGTGAGAAGGTCATTCCTCATTGGAATGTCATTAAGTTAATTAAAGTTAGAAACTGTACTAACTTTAAAAAAATTGGCATTGGCACTTGAAAACAGCACTCAAATAGTAACTTAAGTCATCATATTTTAATTTCTATTAATAACATTGTGTTTCTCATCAGTTCATAACCCAGATTTTGATATCAAATGGTCATTTTCAGGTCACATGCAACTGTCACCCCCATTACAATCTCAACAAGAGTACGTACTTGCAGTAGCTAAGCAGACAGAAAGCCAGCAGCTTGGGCTCCTTCCAGTTGGTGGCGGCCATGTTGTCTTTGCGATGTCTCTCCTGGAAGGCCTCGCTGACCCAGACCCGCCTGAGCTGGCTCACCAGGGAGTGCTGCCCTGCCAGCCAACCTTCATCATTCTTCACTATGATGCTGATGATCTGAGCAGACGGGATGAAGGAAGAGTTAAACAGTATTCAGATTAGGATGAAATACCATGTCATCCTAATCTGTAAAAGTGTGCAAAGCATGCATACCTGGATAGAATTGAAATGACATACCTTAATCGCCTGAAACTGCAGGTCCAGTCTGGCTGTGGTGGTGGAGGGAGATCCAGGTCGGACAGTGGCTGCAGTGCCAGCAGGAACCAGCAGTGGAACGAAGCGGTTGGGATTGGAGGCCAGCACGTCTCTTAGAGGCTTGGCATCTTTGTGTTTCAGAAAACTCTGTATATGAACACATACATATACTGTAACTACAACACCCAATTACAAAAGGCTACAGAGCTTATGTTTATTGCATTGGATCAAGAACTGTAACAACACATTTAAAAAAAAAACATGATACAGAAAATTGGGAATTTGTACTAGGAGTGATCCGTCTCAATGTGGTGTTAACAGGACCACTGAGCCTCGAAACTCCTAATATATCCCTGATTATGACCCATACTAAGGCAGTAAAAAAAAAGCAAAGCGCTCTTTTAATGGCAAATCTATCTGTGAAAAGACTAAAGGGAGAGCCACTTAGAGCTCCCAGTGTCTGACCATGAACATGCGGCTCCACTGGGGGTCGTTCAGCGTAGCCTCCATCATAAACAGCTCCACTGTCTGAGATGGGTGACGTGTCAGGAACTTGATCAAAGGCTCTCTGAATGGACTGCCGGCCTGGCACAAGAGGAATGAGTGAGAAAAATAGAAGCGTGGAAGGAAAGGAGAGAAAGCGAGGGGGGGAAATGTGACAAAAGGCAGAAAGAGGAAAGATGGTAATGATTTTTTGAAAGCAAATGCAGATTAAGATTATATCACTTCCTTGTGAAGCTGAATAGCTCAGTGTAATGTGCCACTTACATTATCATCAGATGTAGATCAAACAGGATTAGGAAGCTCATTCCTTAATATCATTAAATTATCAAGTGATGAGGATTTACTGTAAATTGATAATCTATTTTCATAATACTCTAAAGTAACGTCAATGACCGAGCTGTAACATACTTTAAAGCATAACTCACATAACAATGAACGCCAATTTCCTCATCTTTTTCCATTGTACAAATAAATTCAGATCAAACTCTTTGCCTTTCTCCAATCACTGCCTGACTATCCGGTCCAACAGGAGTGGAGTTTGTGTCCTACCTCTATGAGCATGGCCCTCTCTGTCTTCATGACCACCTCCAGCAGGGGTTTGACCAGAGTCTGCGGTGCGGCTGGTATCAGGTGGAATAGGTTAATGATGGCAGAACAGATCTTCATCTCCTAGAGAAAGAGTCAGAGAAAGAGAGCAGAGGGGAAGAAGGGAGTAAATGGAAAGTCTCGGAAAGATGGCAGTGCTAGACACAGACATCATTTCTGACAGACAGTCTTGATGGACAGCCACTGTGAAAAGACTAGGATGAATTTTAGTCAAACGACTGAAAATGCGGTCTGTGTTCATTAGGTAGACAACTTCCACTCGCCTGAGTTCTTGGATTACAAACGCACAGGGTACAAACAAATAAAGGACAGTATGCATGATTATTTCTATAAACCATATATGTATCTTGGAGGTGCAAATGTCAGTGGGGGAAAAGGGGCGAATTGGACATCTCTAAACAGTTAAAATGTGAGGTTAGAGCGAGGCTGAGATGACAGTAACGTTTCTGAAGACGACCACAAACACACGGACACAGAAATACAGGGCAACTCCACCAGCACCACTACCTCGACATTGGTTCAATTCACCAGCATGACATTGGTTCAACTAAGTTTCAATCACTGACAGAGAGTCACCAACAGAGGGTGCGACACCAGGTCACATCTCACCTCAACGCCCTCCAACGCAGGCTGTACCGGAACGGGAGACAATGATAAGAGTCAGCAGAGCAGCATGTGTGCATTTTTAGTGTGGCTGTGTGTTGTCTGTCTTTGCTCCATATTCATATTCAGTCAAATTAGGCGTTTTAATTTTCCCAATTTTTCAGACTCACACCTCATTCCTACGCTACATATAAACCTTCTTTCATGCCTTCATGTTTGAGGCCCTCCTGCTTAGTCCTCCTCCATCCCTCTTTCTCCAGTTTTTATCAGTCTTTGACCCCATGACCCTGGCTTTATTGTCACTGCCAGCCTTGCTGTCAACAGGCACAAAGACCAGGAGTTGGGGGTGGGGGGCAAAGACAAAGGGCCAATTTGCATCTAATTAAGCGCACCATTTTGAGATGGGAATAGGATGAACTCTCATAAAGAGAAGGGGAGAAAAAAAAATTGGCTTTATTTCTACAAGGGAGAGGCAGCTGTTTTTTTTCCCCCCTGTTTCTCTCTCACCTTTTCTCTGCCTTTAAAAGGTTATCTGTCGGGGAGATAATGAGGAGACGCAGCACTGGGCCCACCACCGCCTGCCTGGCGCCTAATTAATCATTGATTGTAATATGGCCACTCACTACTCATCTGGGAGGAGGCCACATTGAGAAGGTGTTGACTACATGTGCCTATGGCTTTGTGTGTATAAGAAGCAATTTCTCGACCCCCTCAGTGAGCGCTGTTTGGTTTAGGAAGGACAGATCAACTGAACAAAAAAAAAAAAATGTCAGTGGACAGCTGTATTGACCTTCTCCTAATGTACTGCATCCTTCTGTATTGAATTCAAGCAGGATTTCAACTGAATGAAAGAAACAAAACACATCTACATGTTATGAATGAAGCTTCGCATCTGCATCACATTTCTTAGAGCTGTAGGGTGCGTGTGTGTGTGTGTGTGTGTGTGTGTCTGTCTATACTTACACTGCCATCACTGCGCTGGCCTCCCTTGTGTGTTATTACAACCACCTCCATCCACTTCCTCAGGTGTTGCTGAGAGAGACAGAGAGAAAAGATTGAGACTGTGTGTAGGTGTCGTGTGTGTGTGTGTGTGAGCAAGACACCAACTAAATAAACAAAATCTCTGCTGCAAAGCTTTCTTCCATTGTGAAACTATTATACAGAAAATGAGTGTGCAGACAATAATTGCTTATTTGCCAGTGGCATACCAATTTAAATACTTACTACCATATGCCACAGAAACAACACTGACATGATGTAATATAATGCAATTCTTGAGCCATAGTCTTGTGGGTTATGTTTTAATTATAATAATATTACTTAACTGTTAATTACTTAACTGTTTAATAATATTTAATGTCTCAGAATAAGAAACTAGTAATTGACCATTTAAAAAGAGAAATTGCCCACTTATTTTCTCTCATATTTACTCTTTGCTCTGTGAAAATACTTAAGTGTTCTAGTGTTTGATTAACTTGCAGAATATTCTAACTTTTTCCATGTTGATGATAATTGCTGTGCTGTGCTGAGTTTTAAACAGGAGGAGGGCAGAGAGTGCCGTTTCTCACCATCATCTGGTCACAGAACTTGTCGTTGAAGGAGTTGGGGAAGAGACGTGTGACAGAGGTTAGGCGGTTCACCACGTTGAGCGTCAGGCTGCGATAGTCACCCAACATCATCAGCAAGGGGCGCATGTGAGTGTGGATCTGGTCCACCTCAATAGTAGCGCCTTCCAGGAACTACAAAAGAATACAGAGTCACATCATTTACAATTTCAATAAAATGTTTTGTAACTTGTACACTTAATAATTTTAAATAAACAAGATACAAGTTCAAATATTGAGTGCAGTTTGTAAATATATGTCTACAGAATTTTACGTTATTATTATAACTCAAAATGCAGGTCTGCTTTGCTTTAATGGTGTAAAGCTTACATTAAAATTATCTGTTATAGCTTCAAAGTATTATTCACATCTGGGACCAGATCTTGTTACTACCCAAGGCATTAAAACAAATCATTTTCCGTGTACATTAGACCTGGCCTTGTCAGGTTCTCTAGCCCCGTGAACTGCTCACTACCCCTTCTGTCTCCATTAAGGAACTAAGGCCACTCAAATGAGGGCATGGCCAGTCGTAAACAAGCACACATGCCAACACCAAACACTGATGACGCACACCCGCACGCTCACACAGAGGGGAAGGAGGGGAATGATGCATGGCAGCCACATTCATTTTCCTCTCAGCGCTGAGAACAAACACTCCATCCTGTATCGATCGGGCCATGGCAACGCTCATTAGTGCTAGCAGGGCAGAGATGAAAGAATGGAGAGCGCAGGCAAAAAAAAAAAAAAAAAAAAATCACAGGATAGTGAAAAGGAGTGACAGTGGTAAAGAAAGAAAATGAGGACACAGAAATGGAGGGAAAAGGGGACAAAGACCTTGGGGTGGATGGATACAGGCTAAGAAGGTATGGATACTTTGATGAATAGAGGCAGGGCTGGTTCACGGAGAGTGTGATAAAGCAGAGGGAAGTCCATATGAAGATAACTGGGTGGGGAAATGGGATGAGGGGAGGATTAATAAAGGACTTCTAAGATGGCAAATGACATGATAGAAACAGAAAAGACTGAGGAAGCAGAGAGGAAGAGAACGATGGAAAACAACATAATAAAAACTATACTTACTAAATAAAAAAATACAAAACAAACAGATAATATAAATATGAAAAGGACACAAATAGATAGAGGTGAAGGCAAAAACAGGTGACAAAGCAAGGTGCCATACAGAAGTGTAGAAAATGTGATCTTAGAAAAGATTGCTTTGTAGCTAAAGGGCACAGTGTTTCATACAGGTGTAGAGAAGTCACATATGCCGGTTGTGAGGTTGTATTTTTGCTCAAATGGAGTTGAAGTTGAAGTGAGTGATATTCCACAGGGCTACACGTAGTCAGCAGCCAGTGTAAAGATGGTGAGATAGGATTTAAATACAGATAATAAAGGTGTGACAATTTGCACATCCACAATTACCTCCTGAATACATGGAAACTATTTTTCATGTTTCATGTCGGAGCGGGTGGGGAGAAGAAAAGCTTAAGTGAGAAACATAAGCAGCGGAAATATAAGGTTTAAACATGTTGCACTGACCTTCCTCATGCATGCCTCTCCTGCTTCCTGCAGTTCATTGTTGGTGGAGTTGAGGGCTTTGAACAGGGCGGCGATGATCTTCTCTCTGGACTGAGGCAAGTAGTTACAGGCTGCCAGGGCATCTAAGCAGGAGAGAGAATATAAATAACACTGAACGCTTCCTTTCTGACAAGAAAGAGAAAATCAAGTAATCAAATTAAAAAATTTAAAGCATGAGAAGTTATTTAAAAACGATTTAAAATTTTTGTGAGCTTCTTACGAATTTAATTCACTCAGTGCTAAAGCAAAGAAAGTGACAAAGTGATAAAAAATAATAATCAAGACAGTCTCTGCTAACATGAGAGTAGTTTTAACACCATTAAATTATAATAAAATCTGTCAAATTAATCTTCCCCAGACACAAAGTTGAGAATTATTGTTCGCATTAAAGCAGGTATTTATCTTCGTTTAGAATGACTTGCAATGAAAAGACAAAGAAGCACCAGTTGCAAAATACCAAAATAACAAGGAACCAATATCAAGTTAAGCTGGGCCTACTCACTGAGAGCAGCGATGCGCAGGGGAACCAGAGAGGGAAGGCTCTTGTAGCACGGCAGCTTCATCAGAGCAGCATCTTCTGCCTCACATAAATTCAACAGCTAGAGAAAGAAACATGGGGGGGGGGGGGGGGGGGGGGCAAAGGTCAGAATCAATAATCAGTGTGCTAAAAGTGGTGATTTCAGATATTTAGGTAAAAAAGCAGTCCACAGAATGTAAAATGTTTAAGGTGATGCACACAGATTTGTGTCTGTGTGTCTGAAATGCCTATACAATATATAACATTGATATATGATGTCATTCAGATGTATTTTAATATGGAAAAAAAAAACAATCAGCTCATCTAAAAGTAGATCTTATAATGTGCTTAAATGTTCTTATACACAGGCATAAAAACAAATTAGGTTAAAAAAAAAAAAACAAACAGAAAAACTGCATCTTGCATACCTCTGTATAGAAGACCTTGTGCTCCATGACATTGAGGTCCATGGTGAAGAGGCGGGGCTGCAGGGTGGTGCAGAAGGTGTTGCCCTCCATCAGGCCAATCTGGGCGTTTGCGGGCTGGTGGCGCAGCAGGTGTTTCTTGGGAGGAACCATATCTTGCAAAACCTGGAGAGAGGGAATCAATCAATTAATGTGGATTAAAGGATATTTTGGTGTTATACTCTCAAAATTTAAAATTCAGAGACTCTCAGAAGGTATCAGTCTGGGGTGATGGGACACACATTTTATGTTTAAGCTGATAAAACTGGTGCATTTTGCATACAAGTATTGCATATCACAGCTTTATAGAAAAGTTTACAGTCTTTAGCTTCACCTCTTTGTGTGGTTCCATAATGACGGTGACACTCTTGCCGGTGACCTGGGCGAGCACCTGCAGGGAGTGCATGGCTTGCTTCCTGACGGTTGAGTTGGGGGAGGTCACCTCTCGGACCAGGTCATGTGTGACCATGTGGAAAGACTTTTCTTGTGCAGCCAGCAGTTCCTCGGTCTTCTCTTCATCTTTCAGCGGAGTGGCACAGCGTACCAACAACTGCTCCAAGGTGGTCTTAGCCATGGCTACTGCTCCATTCGACACCTGGGTGAAAATTCAATATGTTGTATAGTAAGTACAATGCCATAGAAGAGAGAGTACAGCAGTCCGACAAGAGAGGAAAGTTACAAATTATAACACTGCACCTGCTGCGAGCGTTTGTAGTCTAAAAACAAATGTAAGCTGGTAAATTTTTACACTAAATAAAAAGTTAAACAGAGGTAATAAAATTCTACTCCTTTTGACATTATTTGCTGAATATTAGATTAAGTTGATTTCACCTCTCCTGTGAGGTCCATCATGACAAAGAGCAGGGCCTTGAGAAAGGTGAGCTGGTTCTGTAGCACCCAGATCAGAGGCAGTCTCTCCATCAGGAACTTGATGGACACCACGCCACCAAGCTTGGCGTACCAGGCTTGTTCGTAGCAGCACGCACACAGACGCTCCACAATGTAAGAGAACAAGGGCAGCTGGCATGCCTGGAGGCCGGGATGAATAATTGATTCCCGTTAAGAAATTATGTACATTTAAAAACAAAAAGCAAATACATAGAAGAATATTTGTGACAAAAACTTTCACAAATAACTCAAAGCTCCTCCCGGTGACTTACCCTCTCCTTGGAGCCGAGGATGATGCTGGCCACGTCGAAGATGACTGCCAGGGCCACCTCTCCGATCTTACACAGCTCCTTCTCCTCATAGGCCATGCAGATAGCTATGGCGTCAATCAGAACCAGCGGATCCATGCCTTTTGAGCCGTTCTCCTCACTGTGGAACATGGCTGTGCTCGGCTGGCTGCCCAGCTGGTAGCACGGCAGCAGAAACGGACCTGGGATGGGGAAGGAGGACAGCGAGAGAGAGACCAAGGAAAAGAAAAAGAATTGTGTTTAATATGAAATATGAGATTAAAACTAAAACTACACAGAGACCGTTATTGTTGTGCAGCTGGGAAATAAATGCTAATCCCAGGTCAAAATAGAAAGCTAATATTAGATGTAGAGAGTAAAAGGAGCTTGAGTCCCTCACCACACTGCTGAGCCACAGCGACCATGGTATAATGGCGAATCAGGCTGGCTACGAAGGGTAGCGCGCTGGGCCTCAGGTCCTTTATCACTGCAGACATGAATGCCCCAGTCAGGGCCTGTTCAAAAGTTCTGCGGGCAGGCGTGTCCTGAGCCTTGTAGCGGTGAGAGATGATGACATTGGGGATCCACTTCTCAGTAAAGCTGATGGGGAAAGGACGGGGACACACACACACACAATGAATAAGAGGACGGCATATTAACAAGAACAATACATTCACATTTTTTCAATTTAAGGAGTCCCAACCAATAATTTAAAGGTTTGTGTTTAGCAATTTGCCAATTATTTTATAATGAAGATCAGGTCTGCAGTCTCCCAGCCTGCATCTGTGATTCTCTTTGTTCTTTAATTTTATCCCTCTTCTCAGTCTTTTCTAGTCTTCTGCCTCCCTCTTTCTCTCTCTTAGTCCCCTGTTGGTATTTTTGTTATTTACTGCAGCTGAAGACAACTGGGCCATGGTGTGATTGAGCAGCTGTTTTCTCCATGCTTGAGCTTGTGTTTTATGCCACACGCCAGGGGCAGACCTGATGGATCGCTTCATTTCATTATTGCCATTTAAAAGACTGCTCTTTGGAGGAGGAGGAGAGGGAAGAGGTGGGGGGAGGGGGACTGAGTGGAAAGGAAAGGAGTGGGCAAGGAACGTGGCGGGTTGAGAAAGTGAGGGGGGGGTGGGGGGGGGCAGGGGTGGCATGGTTGATAGAATGCCAGATCAATTGCACTTTACTCATTCAGGGGCCTGCCACGCCAACGCTGCTCCCTTCTCCCCACTTGGCATTTCAGGAATTGCTCTGTGTCTTTTTTGCTGGACCGCAACAGCGGGGCCAGCCGTATAACCGCGGTTGTCTGTGAGTGAGTGAGTGAGTGAGTGATAAAGTTTCACCATTGGTCGGCCGGCCGTGTTGGAGTTTCCTCATTGACCGTCGCACCTGCGCAAGATGATGGAGGACAGCAGCACGACACAGAGTGACTGTGTTTCCTTCTCCAAGCTCTGACGCTCTCAGCTCTGGTGTTAAATGCAAAGTAAGTTGGCTAAACTCCTGTTTAAACAGACTCATACCAGCGTCTTCGCCGTCTCCTCCTCTACCGTCCAGTGTGATCAACTCTCTGGCTGACAGCGCTGTCAGCAGCTGGCAGGAGAGACGCTGCGTGGTGCGTTTGGATTTTATAACTGAACTAATAACAAGATGCAAGCTTTTTATTTCTGACGTTTTCGCATCACAAACGATGCACAACAGTATTAAAACACGAGTCTTGCAAGTAAAACATGAGACTCATCTAGGCCGGTTTATCAGTTTAGTGTGGGGGTGGCTGCTCTGCAGGTGCACTTGATTTGACTGTAACTGTGGTAACTGGGTGGAGATAAGCCTCCTGAATTTGCGCCTAAAATCCAAAACTTTCATTTATAACTTCCACCGCAGCCTCCTCAACCAGGAAAGAGGCAGAAAAAAGCCGCATAGAGGCATGAGGGAGTTAAAGCACAGTTAAAGCACCACAAATACTCATCACTGACAAAACTCAATACTGTGAAAAACGAGACATTAGCCGACTGAAGCAGATGAAAGAGCAGGGGGAGTTAATAATAAATAGAGTAGTTATAATTAGCCGTAAAATCAGTTCTCTTTCAAATCAAACATCCCAAGATATGAGTGGAAAGGATTGCTCTTGCGACTGCATTTATAACTTTTTTTTTTTTACTCAAATGTTGCTTAACCATGTGATCTGCTACTTCAGTACACTTTAACAACAATTATTACTGGGACCAATACAGAAAATTGCAGATGAACATTTAATATCCAGGAATTCACATTATAGACACTACCACTGACTACCCCTGTAACGAATTGGCCACAGTTTCACACATTGACCTTACACGGTTGCTCCAGCCATATACTAGGTTTTGACCTAGTCTTGTTTCTTTTTAAACTGAAAGGCTATATTTACAGTAATCGAATATTGAGGTTAAGAGAGAGGGTGGGAGGAGGATGAATGAAGGGAGAGAGAAAAAAAAAATGAAGAGAAAATCTTTCAAGAGAGAGAGGACACTGCAAATCGAGACATCTGACAAGAGGCAGGCAGCAGGCGCAGCCCCCCTGATCATAACTGACACACTTCATTATCCCTGCAGAAATGTGCACACAGACGTATCCGTGTGCATGTGTGTGTTAGTGCGTAATGACAGGAGAGTGTAAGGGGCATGGTGTAGCGTAAACAGACAGGGGAAAGTCAATTAGCCCCTGCCCGGGGATCAATGATGGTAATGTGACTAACCCACCCGACAACCACCCCTCCTTCCTGTTTGTCTGTTCATATATGTGTCTTTGCCTCGCAGTGAAGCCCGCCAGCGGGTTGGAGGGGTAGGGGGGCTGCGAGTGTGTAATTAGCAACTCGCGGTCTTGAGGCGGAATTGATGAGGCAGCGGTGAAGACGTGACGCAAGAGACTGAAAGCAGGGTATGTCAGCAGGTGGCGGGAGGCGGGTGGAAGAAGCGGGGGAGGAGCTGCTGTGGTGGTGGGTGGGGTTAGAAGAGGGCAGACAGGGAGAGAGGGGTAAGCAGCGGGCAGGGAGAAAAGGTCAAGGTCAAGTTGAGTCACGTAAAAGGTTAAAGAAGTGAGTGACTGATAAGAGACGTGACTGTAATGACTCCAGCCGCAAGAGTTTAGTAATGATGCATGACCTATCAATACGGATACAGCAACACAGAAATATTCTAAATACGTCCTGAATAACTAATAAGACAAAAGTATCAGGCCATGTTACCCTAGATACAACTGTACACTGAATATATGCAGTTAAATACACTGCAAAAAGACCCCCTTAACAAAATACTTTTTATGACAGAAAAATAGGAAAGTTTCACTTATCCATATTCTATTAATGCATTACAACTGAAATAACAATCACTTATTGTGAAATAAATATAACAGCTAATAAATCCCAATGTACGATAATATCTCAGGGCCTGTTCAAAAGTTCAAAATCAAAACCAGAGAGTTGACTTACTTGGGATGAGACAGAAGCTGGTAGAGAGCGTGTTTGTTGTCATCCAGACTGGTCATGGCCACCAGGAAACACTTAATGACCTCCCAGGCCTGTCGCCTGTAGTAAGGCTCTGTGTTGGCACTCTTCAGGCAGTCTAGAGCCGTCTCTATCGCCTTGGAAGGAATATAAAACACAAATCTTACTTTAAAATCTACAAAAGACAACTACTATTTATTCTTAAATGACAAGTCGATGTTGCAAAATGCCATTATTCTTAAATCGTTCATATGGGAGTTAAATTGCAATATATGACTATATATATATATATATATATGTGATAAATTTGCAGGAAGGACCAGAGCACCATCTGGCCGAGCAAAGGTCATTATGATTTCTACATTATGGGCTGACAAGCCACAGCAGCCAGGCACTTAAAAAGGGAGAAAATGAACTAATTAATGCCACTCAGAACAGAGGGGATGAGATGAGAGGGAGGCAAGAATAAAGGGAGGATGAGAGGAGTTGAGGGCACAGTGTAATTGAATTGTAGACCTGTCAGTGTTTTAGAATATGAGGATATTTCTGCCAGGAATGGGACTCTGACAAGTCCTCTGGTAGAAGTGCTTAGATATGAAATCGAAGGGTCAAAAGAAGATATTTTGAATGCAAACTTCTGAGAAAACACGGCTTTCTAGTCAGCCTTTTAAGAGCGTTAACTTCCTGGAAAATGTTTCTGAAGTGGTCAGTAAAGAGTAAGATTTAAGAGTTAAAAGGGAATCGGAAAAGAGCTTGAAAGGCAAAAGAAGCAGAAGAATTTTAGATATTAGATATTCAGAGACATGTACCTCAAGTAAGTTGTCCTACCTTGAAGAGATTCAAGTGATTCTGATTATTGTTATTTGATCTCAAAGTCTACCTTAGAGCACTTTAAAACGTCTCTCCCACATCGTGCCAACTAATCGCATGGCTGTATCACGAGCCTGCCAGAGACTCAAGCCTTCAGCCTCTGCATGTGGATTTGCAGTGTGTGAGTGTTTGTGTGCCGCCTGCGCCTGTGATGATGGCAAACACACAGACGGATAGCCAGAAAGAAGGAGCAGCCATTAGTGAGAGTAAATAATGCCGTCATGGTGGCCCGCACTAGATTGATGATTACTGACTGGGGATGAGGAGGAGAAACAGGAGATGAATTTAATTACCTTGAGGACACACACATTTCCTCACTAAGTCTCTCAAACACACAAACCTCCTGACAAGGATATATTGCTCTCTGTGGAGAACAATAATGAGGAATATCAAGCTCTTTTACATTTAATTCTTTCTTTCTAAAGCTGAAATACAAAGCTATAAGAGGAGAGAGGGTCTTAGAGTAATTTTAGGCAGCGTTGCAGAGTGAAACAATCCGAAATCTTTCCTCTTCAGACCCCGGAAAACAACTCAAAGTGGAGGACATCATGCAAGCATTTGTTACAAATAACAGCAGTGTGGTCATACTTTCTCCATTGGTAGCTGTATTGACGCCTTGCAGTCGGTGAATTCGGCCTTGATGCTGGGCCCCTGCACCTCAGTCACCACATAATGCAGCCTCTGAGACTCCTTCAGCATCTTCCTGTTGCTGCCACCAAACTTTCCCAAGACTCGGTAGGCCACGTGGGAGATGCTCTCTGCTGGGTTACGGAGGGTACGCCACAAGGCCTGGAGCACAGGGTCAGAAGGAGAGAAAATATATGCTTTGATGTTGAAAGAAAACAGAACCAGAGCATTAAACTGCATACCTTAAAAAGTACAACTGATTACTGTGATGACTGCATACCATCATTACTGCTACTAGACATCAATAAATAATCATATGCTCACAGAATTGCAGCCATGATTAAATTAGAAATCCTTTTTATCTATTTGGCTGGTGAACAAGTAAAAATTCTGGCCAATACTGCGCTCGTGATTGAAAAAGAATTTAGTGCTGCAGGTGTGAATCAGCCTACACAGTCCGTGTGGGCGATCCTGGTTCAGAGTGTTGTCTACAGATATTGCCATGATCCCTGTCGACCACTAGAGGGCAGCTGTGCTAACTGATACTGAAAGAATGATCTAATGAATGGATGCGGGTGAGTTCCTTTAATTTTAAGATTCCGAATAGTGCCCAGCTGGTCACAATGACGAGAGCAAACACCCACCTGCATGAGCTCAGCCCTGACAGGCTGGATGTGGTCGTAGAGGAAGTCGGGCTGTAGGTTGTCCACACACAGCTCCAGGGTGCGAAGGCCCTGGCTGACCAGAGTCTGAGAGCCATTGAGGGCAGATACCAGTGGATCCATTAGCATGGGTAAGTAGGGCAGCAAGGAGCTGAGACGCACTGGCACTGTCAAACACAACTCCACAAATAGGTCCTTCATGTGCTGCTTGTGAAGGCCACTCTGCAGCATGTTCAGACCTAATGACATGAAGATAAGCGATAAGCAAGAATTTAAGCGTGGTTCAAACAAAGGATTATACTTTTTCCCCACTTGTCAAAAACAACTAAAAATGGCGTGAAGCTTTACCTTGCAGGAGGTTTGGTAGAAGTGGGAGAAACTCTTGGTAGAGCAGGTCATGGCTGCCTCCACCAATGGAGCGAAAGAGAGCCCGGAGGAGCAGGAAGTAGTTGTAGGGTTCCTTAGCTGATTGGGCCAGCTCCATGGAGCTGTTCACTATCTTGTGGAGGTGTGGCTGAGGAAACAGGAGCAGTCATATTATTACAGAGTGACAAACAAGAAGGGAAAAAAAAAAACTAGCCTATCCATCTCGCCACATGCTGACTTACCTTGAGCATCTGTTCATTCTCTGCAGCAAATAGCGACACTGATCCAAAGACCAGTTTGAAGAGCTTGAGGTAGAGGTTTGAGAGCTCCACATTGGAGCCCATCTCTGGCAGTCTTTCCAGAAGATACTCCACTAGGATGGTGGCAAATAGAGCAGATGTTGACAGGTTGGCCAGGAAAGAGTTTGCCACAATCTGAGGAAAAAGAGAACAAAAAATGAGATTTGACTGAATACGCTTTCACAAACTAAAAGCACATTTCTTGTCTATATGTAAGATAGCGTGTACCTGCAGTGCGTAGTTCTTGGAGATCCTCTCCACCATGTACGGCACAGTAGTCTGAAAAATCTCTTTGAATGTCAGGGGGTTCATCATGGTGAAGACCCCAGCAAAGTGCTCCAGGACCTCTTTCTCCTC
The DNA here is from genome assembly GCA_038419695.1 of Scomberomorus guttatus. NCBI lineage: Eukaryota > Metazoa > Chordata > Actinopteri > Scombriformes > Scombridae > Scomberomorus > Scomberomorus guttatus. The sequence goes on along the minus strand of CM076465.1, from coordinate 16,518,967 downwards.
CTTCATGCGTACAGTCTGGCAGTTGGCCACCCTGATGTATGTCTGTTGGTTATTGGCAACCTGCACCTGATCATAAGAGACATGAGAGCTGTTACACTGTTGTTGGATTCAAAACCATTTTAATCAATCAGAGTCATGTGCTTATTTGTTAGATTTTTTTCTGTGCTTCTAGGAGAATAAAAGTCCACAAACTTTATTTTGTTTTATCCTTGTACTTTCTCATTTCTGTGTTGAACATTGCACAAAAAAAATATTACTAGTTCAAAACTGATCTCTGGTGGTTTAGTAAAGAAATTCTCTGAAAGTACCTGATAGATGTCCAAGGCCTGCATGGCATATTTTACCAGCTTGATGTAGATTTGTGTCTCCTTTGGCTGGAGCTGTTTGTTAGGAATGAATTGAGCCTCTGAAAAAAACAAAAAACAAAAGTTAGAAGGTGCATGCAGGCATTGTTGACACAGATGCTTTTAAACAAATGGTTGTTGAGCATGGATCTGTGTATTCTCACCTCCGGGGGCCTTGCAAGAGGTGATGCCCCAGGTAATCGTCTTCACTCCGCACACCAGCGTCTTGACTAAGCTGCGGCAGTCTGACACCTGAAACGTCTGCTTGTCTTCCTTCTCGCCGGGTCGGTCGAAGGGCGTTGCAGTGGTTGGAGGCGCCGTGGCAACAGGCGTGGGAGGAGCAGGAGGCGCGATGGCAGGGGTGGTGGATGGAGTGGGTGTGGCTGGCACTCCCGGTAAAGCCACCGGATCGACCACACCCATCTCTGACTGGGGCTTGCACTTCTTGAAGATGGAGACAAGCTGGTAGCGTGCAATGGTGTGAAACTTCAGCACAAAAACCTGATTTATAAGAGAGAAAGAGGGGAAAAATGATTTAACATTTCTTCATCAATATCTGCCTTTTCTGTTGATTCCAGCTCTGCGCTGCCTACCTCCAGCATCCTCATCAGGATGTCCCGTCCGTTGCCGTTCTCCTGCTCTGACTTTGAGCGGATGCAGTCCACCAGGTTGAGCAACAGCTTGCAGGACATGGTCTGGATGTTACTAGGGAGTGACTCGTCATCAATGTTCTTGGCGAAGAGCTGCACAGCCAGGGATAAATCTGTCAGGGGCAAGTTCTGACGAACGTGGTGCACCAGGTCTGCTAAGGTGCTGTAGGCCAAGGGTCTGGAAAGGAAGAGAGACATCGTAATTGTAACATCTAAAATTTGGAGTAGAATTACAATCAGATTTTATGACTTAATCGTAGTGAAAACTGAAAACCTTTTTTGAAAAGGCAGAAAAAAAATAACGATCAGGAGAGGTGAAGACAGGAAAAGCTTGACAGATATGGAAAGTAGCTTTGGGATGCAAGTGAAACTGGCATATGTGAGGGAGAAAGAGAGAGAGAAGGTGAGCTAATGAGTGACACTGATAGGCCTGCCAGGTCTCATCCAACTGCCTTGTTTCCTATGCAGTACTAATGCGGATTGACAGCTATTTTGTTGATGAGGTGAGCCAGTTTGGCAACTGAGGGAGGGTCAAGGAGGTTTTCAAATCGACATAAGGGAGGATGTGTGGGCAGCCTGCCCTCTGGAGATGCAGGTGTACATGACAAGTTGACAGTGCGATCTGTGCTGCAGTGTTCTACTCAGCTTCCCTGAGAATTTTGGCAGTGCTGAGATGTACCTGATTAATATGCTAGGACACTTAACATGCACCTGGCTGAGCAATCAACCACCAGGAGAGAGGGTACTGACGCCAAGGAGATCAAATAATCGTAATCACACACACACACACACACACACACACACACAAACACACACAACTCACCTAAGAGTCTCTCGAGCAGTGTAGCCAGAACCGATCAGGATGGATTCATCAAAAAGTTTGTCCATAAAAGGTATAAACTCTGAAACACATTGAGAAGATATATTTTAATGGCAGGATTCAAAGATATTAGGTCAAATTTAGGTTTCAGTACTAAATTAATACAAGACCAAAGAATAAAAAACCCAAAGCTGTTTGTTTTATTAAATATAATGCTAAAACTGTAGTTAGTAACTGTAGCATTGCCTCTTTCCCTTCTTTGGAAGCAAGCAAATAACTGTCACCCAAAGACGCAGTTGGGGTTGGATAGTTTCATTGATTTTCCACGACATCACAAAGTAAAATCTCTTGTACAAAATGAGCCGCATCGCTGAAAATGTTTTGAGCCACAGAAGCAGAAGTAACTCTCAGAGTAATGCTGAAAATCATCAGAAATGTGTATCGTTGTCTCAAGATTTCACTGATGGGCAGTTGAGCTTTTATTCCATTTCATTTAGTCTCACTTTTCACTGCTCAGTCACCAAATCAAAATGAGGTTCTACAGGCTCAGTTTGACAGCTAATAAAAATGTTATTTCAGAAGTGTGAAATGTGAAAAACGAGGTGTGACTTGGCGAGAAAATCTAGACTGCTAATGTTTTGACCAGGATGAACACATTAAGCCGCAATTAGCCTTAAAGTTTCTCCAGCTTTCACCGGTGAGAAAAAAAAAAACAAAAAAAACAATCTCATGTGTCACATAAATTTGTGTGTGTTTGTGTGTGTACGTACGGCTGCGTAGGTCAGTCGTGAGGATGTGTTTGGCTGCAATTAGCAGTTCCTTGCGGAGGTGAGCGGTCTCGGAGGGGCAGTTGGACAGCAGCTGCAGCATGCCCTTTACCATCTGCTGAGAGTACTTCCCGACCAGGTCCTGACAGGGTGGACACACACACACACGAAACATATGATTAAAAGTGCAATTCATTTTTAAAATGACTGTATACATGGCAAGCCATGTTCTTAAAATAAAATTTGAGGAACAAAATTGGACATTGGAGGAATAATCCACCTATGGAAATAAGGAATTGCACTACAAACATGGTTAAAATCTCAAACTCAGGCAATATACTCACAAATTATTTTTTATAGATGAATTCAAATTTGTTTATAGTGTTTTATTCATGTCCTATTGTTGGGTTTACAATTGTCAGGACATTGTGATACATTTAATCCACTTTATTTCCTCCCCTTATTCATTCCTATTTTTACTATGTACTAATGCTTATTTTGTATATTTTGGGCCACCTTTCAATATCTGTTCATTTAATTTAAATTTCATATTTTGTTTCTGGGCAGAAGTGGGGGGGGGGTGGCAGGACAAAACAACAGCACACTAAATCTCATACTAATGGAATTCTTCTAGGTGGGTTAGAAGTTCTTTATTATGGGATTATCTGTGTTTTTTTCTATTCGTGCCAATTTTCTAGGTTTTTATTGTCTTTTACACAGTTACTGAGCCAGCAGAGTTGGAGATAGTTTCAGAAGAAGTTATTTCATGTTCATGTGCAAGAACTAAAGTAAATATAAAGTCTTAATTTAGTTTTTCAAAGCATGGGTTTTATCTTTATTCTTTGCAGCTTTCAGTGTCTTCATATCAGTGAGCACATTATATTATGCTCTGCTTCCTGCCAATCACCTGACACCCACAGGAAGAAAAGAAATCCACCAGAAAAGAATCCCTCAAAAACATGTGTGCTTCATTTGCTACATCTTTTTATTTTAGGGATCTTTGCTAGAAGTTACTGTTAAGTTGCATTTTTAAAACATTTTAATATTTTAAAACTTTAAATAAGCAAAACATTTATATACCATATATTTATATAATAATATATGGCAAAATGTTGGTGAGAAAAACTATGCACAGACAGAAGTGAAAGGGCTTTAACTCGCAAAGGATGACTCACTAAATCTATTCATTAACAGTGGAAACACATCAAACAGGTGTACCTGGTAGATTCGGATGATGTAGGCTAGAAATGACAGAGTCTTGATCTGCGCAGCAATGAAGTCTGCATACAGCTCCTTGTTATAAAGCTTGTGTTGCCTACAAAGGAAACAGCACAATTTAAATACAAAAGCCTTTTAGTCCCATCAAAGACATTAATGATGCTGTATACCTACAGTGGGTGGCAATTGAAAAATTGGGTCTACATGAGTCAATTCTACATGGGTGACTTGTTTTGTGTTTTCATTACAGCTGTTACTGCACATCAGGAAGAAACCTTCTCCGTACCTGCCAGAGATTGCTGAGGTATTTTTTCTAAATTAACTCTGCTCCATTTCCTTCCCGTTCAGAATGCTTAACACAACCCTCTTCCCAACCCTGAGAGGTTTCACCTCCTGCTAAGCCAATTTCTACAATTTTAACTTCTCCAAATGGATTTTAACTCTAGCTTTGGCAGGCGAAGTGCAGAGCAACACCATCAACAAACTTACTGCTAGGGAGGAAGGGCGAGAGAAAAAAAAAAAAAATCAATTCTCTTAAACATGCCCAAACTCATTTCGAAGGCTGTAAAGTGAAAATGAAATTTGTTAAAGGCACAGTCTAACTCCTATTTGAGACACACTGGCACAGCCCGCATGCATGAGGCACATTAAAACACACACACACACACACACACACACACACACACACACACACACACACACACACACACACACACACACACACACACACACACACACACACACACACACACACACACACACACACACACACACACACACACACACACACACACACACACACACACACACACACACACACACACACACACACACACACACACACACACACACACACACACACACACACACACACACACACACACACGCACGCACGCATCTTACCTGGCCTGCGGGGACACCTGGAGCATGATGGTGTTCATGATGAGGGGCACAAACTCTGACACCACGTTGTGAATGTTCAGTTTATACAGCTGAAGGGATAACACAGAACCTCAGTAAGTGAAAAACTAACCTAATTTTAATACGCACACATTATCACAGCTGAAGGGTATAATTCCAGGACTGGACTCCATATTTTTATATGTACTGTAAGGGAAAACATGCTACAACTTGCACGACTCCAATTATCTAAAAAATGCATGAGTCAAGTCACTTAGCAGTGTCAAAATATTTGAAATAAATGGTGACTTCATTTCCTCCTCCACTGTCACTGTGTTAAAAGATGCGGAACATTTCTCTCACCTGATACATCAGCACCACTATGATGGGCAGCTCCGCCAGCACCTTGAGAGACAACGACCCCCGTGGGATGATGGTGTGCTAGCGGCAGAAACAAAGTCAACAACATAATGAGGATGACTCTAATGACTCTAATGACTGAATGATGTAAATGCTGGTCACTCGCCACACTCCTCTACATCTGAAACGATATCACATAAAGTGATTCTGACAGATTATTGCCTCAGTAAACAACGTCAAATTTAGAGAAGGGAACACAAGAGTGCTGGTTTTAAATACTTGTCAGTTCTTGTACATTTTCCATCACAGTTTCAGGATTTTTTTTTTCCCCTCACTCCTACATTGTTTTGATTTCAGTCTGTGCAACTGAAGACCACATGTAATTTTAAGAAAAATGATCTTCAAGAGAGGCAGTCAATATAGCACCAACTTCCTCAATAAGACTCACGTTCAACTAAAAAAAAAGTGCTTAGGTGTTAAAACTTTGAAGTCACCATGAGCTGAGGGCTATTTATTTAGCCTCATTAACGTTCTTTTGACCTTATTAGCAACCCTCACTGACTATAATCTGGATGTCCTCTGCTTGGAATATAATTAAGTAGTATGGCCACATGGCTTGTTTGCTACTTTGCTAAAGTTAAACATATGAAATCTCTTGTCACATGACTTAAAGGGGACATATTGTAGAAAGGGAGATTTCCATTTCTTTTCTGATTATAAAGCAGGTCAAAGTGCTATATAAATAGTGTGAAAGTATCAAAACACTCAGTCCACAGTGAAACACACACAGCCCATATTCAGAAACTGTAAGGTTGTCATGTCATAACTATATACTCGTTTCCCCCCTTTACTTAATTGATGTGCACTTGTTTCATTTGAGCTCAGTGTGAGAGTCTCTACTGTGTTTTGCTGTCATTTATGGTCACGCTAGTTTCTCTCCTCTGCTCTGCTCTCTGTGTCTCACCGGGGGTGGGGCTCAGCCCCTCCATACACACACAGAGTGGAGCAGAGGAGAGACAGTGGCAGAGGAAATGCTGCACAGTTGTTGGATGTCAGGAAGCAAATTTGTCATTGCACAGCCTTCTAAAGTTTGGATATTATCCTCAGCGGTGGCCATAGCAATTTACCGGTGAGTTTTACCCAGAGCCCTGGTTTTACCTAGCTACAGCAGGCTACAATCTGTTACCTGTGGTTGGCCTTGGCGTGCATCATTCAGAAAACAGTCAGCCAATCAGAAGAGAGGGGCATTGAGCAGATACAAAACAGCCTATTTCAGGCTGAGTGAGACAGAGAGGCTGCATCAATGACTTGTACAGCTGTAACTAGGTGCTTTGACCATAAAAACATACAAATGTTTATAAATAGACCAGGAAAATGAAAATATTAAACTGGGAAAGGGGCGTAATATGAAAAATATCCTTCTGTCTATTTGGGCATCTTGTCTTGGAGCCTTGATTCACAGATTTACTGTCACAATATCAGCTTTCCAAATATTTAGAGATCTCTCAGTGGTCAGTGATTATAATTACATGTTCAGTGACCTGTTTCACATGAAACAAATGCTGCCGAACAAGCGTGTAACGTTTGGATTTTATTTTTCTATCTGAGAATAATTGCAGTTTTGTCGTCTCTTCTGTTAGTCTGCTAACAGCGCACTACTACCATCCAGTGGTTACAAACAGTAATGTAAAAGTATGCAGTGTGGAGATTTGACAGTGATCACATAAACTCAGCTTACCGTTCGTGTTTCACTGTCTTCCCTCTCAGGTGCAGTCTTAACCAACACTGAGGTGATCATTCCCACCATTTCTGGGGAGGGAACTGTGTTTTCTGCTATCACCTGCGGGTTCTCGAAGTACCTGGCCTGGTGGGAGCAGAAAGAGAAAGTGGTTAGAAGAAATGGAGGGAAATTAGGAATTTCAAAAAGGAAAAGAAGAAAATGACATGGTACTCTGCTTCTAGTGAAAACACTTCTTCACAGCATGCAAAGCCACCTGCTGCTGAGGTTGTACTTACAACAACTTTAGGAAGGTCTTTGTAAATCTGCTTCACAAAGTCCAAGAAGTGATGAATCTGAAGAGAAGATTATAAAGAACATTTAAATGCAAGGAACTCAACTCAGGAAATGTTCAAATATTGTTCTTTTTCATAAAGAATAAGAGGAAGACGATTATTTCTCGATGTCTTACTTAATTTATCCTGGTTAAACCAAAGGGGAACAATCATCATATGTATTTCGTGCTGCCCTCTATTGTTCTTCATTTGGCTCTTGGTCAACTAAGTAATTTTTAGTCAATTACATTTTTTACTGGTCTTCACTATGTGAACTTCACTACATTCAAAAGATCTTTTTCAAAAACTGCATTCATCTGTCAAATCGGGAAAACAATTTAACAGATTTTTCAACCAAATCACTCAATTTAAATAGTAAGCTAAGAATTTCTTAAGTTGAGAACAGTTCTATCAATATCACTTCATGAACTCAAGAGGAATTTCAAAGCAATAAGGCTGAGATTCTCACCTCCTGAGAGATTGGAGGGCGGAACTGTTTGTGCAGCTCGATAATAATGCGAAGGCATATCAGCACATTCTCCTCACTTTCAATCTGGGGAAAAAAAAAACATTAACATAAAATGGCCATGCAACAGCTCCTGTCTGTATACAATAACTGCATATGCAACTAATATTTCTTTTGCACAGTATCACAGTGAGTTATAAATGTCAAACATCACCAGCAATTTTCTCAGTTTTCCCATCCAATGCACACCTCTCATTTTATTAATTCTTTGAAATTTTCTACTACAGAATAAAACTATCACAGCCACAGGCTAAATTTTGCAGCATTTGGCAGGTTGTTCATTTTAATTTTCCACCACTGTATGTGCATTTACTAAGCTTTGGAAAAGGATTAGCTGATGGAACAAAATCAACTAGTAGCAATAAAAAATACTCACAATACAATTTTAAAGTAACTGAATGATGTAAAAGTATAAAATATAAAAAGCACAGCGTGCTTCTGGTGAGTTGGAAGAGAACAGGGCTCATACCTCCAGGAAGCGGAACATCACAGACAGGATGTTCTTAGTGTGTGGGCGAAGGTGTTCATTTGTTGGGATGCGGTGGATGATTTCCAGCACCAGCTTCCTCAGTTGCTGTAAAAATAGACCAAATTTTTAAAGTCAAGAATCGAGCCTTGGCTACACTATTGAACTAGTGAGGTGATAGTTCAGATGTTGTGATGAAAATCAGTGACCGATTTACCAAAATCACTTTCAACAACCCCAAGACAGAGAATTAAACTACTCTGAATTAAAAGTAGGATGACAGTGTTAGCATTATGCTACAGTGGACTACAGCAGTTCTACATTATTGAACATTAATGAATTGATAAAAATTGACAAGTGTAGGACGAGGCCACATACCTGTGTAGGTTTTTCCTGAAGGAACTGCACCTCTCCATCTTGAAGAAATGTGAGGAACCGAGGGATGATGTGTTCCAAGAAGGTTGAGTATTGAGGCGAAGATGTCACATTCTGAAATTGACAAGCCAATCAATAGTACAAGAAATACATGTTATGCCATGAAGCAACTATCCTGAGTCATGTTTCAGTGCTGTGCAACATTTTATCAATGTATATTTTCTTTGATGCGCCATCCTTATTCAAATCAATGTTTTTTCTATTTTCAGTTACCACTTTTTAAAAAAAAAAAACTTTGGAGAATTACTCTTTAGTGGGATCCATAAAACCTCTTAAAAACACATCATAATCCATCAGCAGAGACAGAAGAAAATGAATCCCCTCCATTACACACTGAACATTCATCAAACTCACCTCAAAGTTCTCGCTGACCTCCTGCATCATCTTGAGCTTAGTTTCATCAGCTGGAAGTTGAAGGACATAGTGTCACTATTAATCAAAGCTGCTAATGATACAGTTTCACTTTTCATGGCCATCTCAATGTGCTCAGCAGGGACTCTCAGATCTTATCAGTTTTACTTTCAGCGCCCAGGTTGATCAAAAGGTACATCAGGAAACACACTCACACTCAAACGCACACACACACAAACTGACAAGCACTCTCTCAGACACACGTACCTTTGACTGGACTAAAGCATATCGCTCTCATCACATCGCCCATGCTTAACACAAATGCCTAACATTTATCATCTAATAAGCACAAAGTAAACATGTTTAAAGCAAGAAGTGTTTACTAATAAGTATGACAATTTACAAGAATTTAGTAGTTTGAATGTGCAGTCTTAATTATTCCAATTCAAAACAACCTGACCGTGACCTATTATGGTGTGTATTTTCTCATTAACTCTTACATTAACCCTTAAACACACACACATAATCTTGCTAACATACAAATATTTAAACTGATGATTTACAGTAACTTACAGTGACACCCAAAGGGGATACGATGCACTCACACAAGTTCCTACCACATCTGTTAATGCTTTTATGTGAGACATCAGCCCAAAAGGTAGCATGAATAAAAGTAAAAAGGAAGCAAAACATGTAGTGCAGGTACAGCATATCATCTTTGGGTGTTGCATTACTGCATGAATAAACTTTTTGGGTTAGCACCAAACCCCTGAGAAAGTGCATCCAATTTACTGACTGTTACATTATTAATCAATTACTTTGTAAAGCCTGACTTTGATACTGTGAATGTGATCATGTAATTTTTCAGAGATCTGACATTAGTCATGTCCAGCAAGATATTTTAAGATCTATGAACTTACGTGTGTTCGCGTCTGTGAGTGCTGCCACAAACTGCAGGTACTTCTTCATCAGTGTGGTCTGGTCGACCACAGTGGGGCTTGGAGCGGGCACAAAGGCCATGGTGGCAGCTGGGACAGGCTGAGCTGCAGAGGGAAAACGGGGGCAGATCTCAGTGTGATCTCATGAACACTGCACAGATCTCAGTGTGGTCTCATGAACACTGCACAGATCTCAGTGTGGTCTCATGAACACTGCACAGATCTCAGTGTGGTCTCATGAACACTGCACAGATCTCAGTGTGGTCTCATGAACACTGCACAGATCTCAGTGTGGTCTCATGAACACTGCACAGATGAGAGGAAATATATTGGTACTAACAGCAATACACAGACTTTAATCTAAATGAAGAAATAAAAGTTATGTTCACTGAGCATTTAGGCAATAATCCATGCTGTTGAGGAAAAATTTGTGCTTTTAATAAACAAACCGCTAACAGATTCCCAAACAACATGTCTATAATGCCCAGCGGGCGCACAATGATGACATCATTACGAGCATCAGCTAGCACAATTTTTGTACACTTCGGCAGAATTTGTGAATTAAAAACTGATTTTCCGGTGTCAAATGTGAACCCTTCTAGCATTTAGAGGCCTTACACGCTTGTTAACCCGCGCCATAAGTCACATAAGTCACGTATAAGGTAAATCTTGCAGCTCACATTTGCTGCCGTTAGCTAATAAGCTAACTTCACTTCCCTGAAGAAAGAAAGCGCTCGTGCATCCCCTGCCGTTAAACTGTTAGAAAAAATAAACACAGACCAAAGGCAGAAAGCTCCTTTTCTCAGATAAGAACCTGTTCAAAAGCTAGAAGCATACAAGAGGCTGTGGAAAAACACCTAATGTGTCGCCAAAATGTATCAAAATAAGCAAACTATTTGCACTTACCCAGCGCCGCAGACAGGAAACTGTGGCTCTGTAGCTGCCGCGCTGCTGCTCAGATGTGTGATATCCCTCCGCGTATTGCGTACAATACTTTCCCTTTGAATATAAATATACAGTATAATCATGTTTGTTTGACATGGTTTTAATGCAAAGAAGCGATACAAGCGATGTCCAAGTCTGTGAAAATAAATGGGTTTATTGGCCAAAGCTATTTATTCTAGTACCAGCGGAAGGATCTCGTGTAATAACCAGTGGATATAAGACCATCGTTTTCGATGGTCTTCTAGGTGCTGGGACTGTCAGCAAAGGAGGTAACTTTGCGGGTAACTGCGCATGGCGGCTGCGGCAGCACCCTCTGGGACAGCTGAACAGCATCTTTATTCCTAATGTACAACACAGCATGTAAAGTTGTGTAGACTATATATATATTACTTAAATATAGTTGCCAACATAAAAAACTTCATCTGCTGTTTAGGCAACGGATTTAAAGATCCCCTCCAGACATTTTAAAACCATACAAATACACTGCTTGGACTAAAAAGTTTGTGTCTGATATGTTTTTTTCCCACAAAATTTTCAGTTAAATAGTTACAAATTCTTAAAATTGCATCTACTTCTCCCTCAATGAAACATTTACTTTTATTTCCAACACTACTGAACACGACACACGTCTCCTACTTCACTGTAAAGTCGATTCTCAGTGTACAGTATGTGCACTGTAGGCTTCAAGTTTCCACATCACACTTGTATAAGTTGCCTGTTGGACTGGCATTGGCTTCAAAACTAGTTATTAGGTCACAAATTATGCTCGTGTGTGGATGCATTAAACTCAGATCTAAGGTGAACACAGAAAAACTTTCCCTCTGCAGCAGAAGAATGTGGAAACAGCCTTCTCGTGTCAAACTCTGCATATCATTCTGCGCAGTGAAGCTCAAACATCCAACTGAGGTAATAAGGAATAAGCAAAGCAGAATTTTGAGAGGAGGGGGACTTTAAAGTTGCCATGCCAACTCTATAGGCTTGGCCTGAAGTTGTATTATTATTATTTTGATAACACTTTCTATAAAGGGTAAAGGGTATAAGTTCTAATTAATGGTTAATAAATTAAATTAAATTAACTAAAGTTTTATAAGCCATTAGTAGAACAAATGTGGGATTGCCAGGTTGTGAAAAATCCTGTTTGCTGTTGTTTATCCTCCTCATTAATAAAAGCTAATGGGTCTAAAAACAAACAAACTCGGCAGCTACAAATGTCAATAAAATTATTAATAATGGATCATAAGTTTCACATTTTCTAATAAGCCAACAACTCTGTCGTTATAAATATTAGTAAGTCATTTAAAAAATGTTTTAGAAGAGTCCAGTCTGTAGTTGAAAATGTTAATAAATTGTTAAATTCATTTTGGTCCAGATGTCCTGCAATTCTTTTCCAGAAGGTCAAAGGTCAAATGATTCAGTGGAGGGGTTCTTCCTAATGAATTAAAGAGCTAAAAACACAATGCAAGTGTCACGCTGAAGGAGAATAAACACCAAACCAGAGGTATATTTTACAAATTGGCAACCCAACAGATCATCCTATTAGTGTGTTTTGTTTTTTACCACAAGATGGCAGCCCACAGCCTCACAGACGGCGGGTCTGTAAACTCTCCACATTCTGACATTCTCATTGTTATAAGTGAAACAAACCTGATGCCAACACTTGTGTGAATAATAAAACACCAGGGACTGCATTTCATCTCTTGAACTGAGTCCAGCACAGGCCATGTGACCCCTTTGAACAAAACAGGTGATGAAGTTGACATGAAGTGTTGCAAATGTTACACTTTTCATATCTGATGCCTGAAGAAACATAGGAAATTGCTCTCATATCTTGATCTTCAGAGCTTATTTTTTAACAACTTTCATAAGACTGGGACAGTGCTAGAGGATAAATGCGCAACATTTAGTAGAGGTGCTGTGTTTTTTTGTTTCTTTATTTTTGTTTTTTTCCGCTAATTTCCCAGGAATATTGCTCAGGAAACGACACCATAATTAGATAATTACCTGGATATTAGCCAGATAATCCATTCTGGACGGTCAAAATACATTTTCATGTCTGCGTTTGCTTGTTTTTATAGCTTTAATTTGTCTGTTCTTGTTATATTAATGTAGAAAATCATTACATTTGCGAGCATAGGTGCCAAAATGTATATTTAGAATTGGCCCTTTTACCTTTCATGAATCCTCTTGTCTGTACTCTTTTCTTGACTAGTCAAATAAGCAAATCAGTGTCGAATCAGAGCGCATTACCTTTCGTGGTTATTTTAAAAATGGCTCCAAGGTTCATTGTCACCAGTTGCTGTCACGTCAGTTGTTGCTGTCATGCACACTACTGCGGCTCACAAATGGATGTGTGTGTATCTGCCAACAAGACTCGACATTTTGCTCATTTCACAGCTTTGTAAGTAATGAAGTCTCGTTGAAAGATGGTCATTATTTATCTTGCCCAATCTATCAAGCCTGTCTCCTGCCCACATGCTTAGCTAATGGGCTTTAATTCATAATTCTCTCCTTCCACAGAGTGAACAGAATGAGATATTCCTTTCAGTAAATGTCACCCATAATGTAAGAGATAATTTAACATGTAATATGACATTCTCATTCTCTTTCGCGCTCTCTGTTCCCTAAGTAATAATGATCTGCTAAAAGATGTTTGTCTCAGGCTTATTGCGGTGTCCTGTTTGTTTCATTAGTGGGTTCTTCTTTTTTTTTTTCTCTGACAGGAGCTTTATCCTGAGGGTGGGGGGTGTGGGGGGGCTGGGGGGGTAGATGACACAATGGTTCTCCAGCTTTCCAAAACCACTCATCTGTCCATTAGATCTGTGTTTTGCCAGTGCACCACTGCGACTGCTGATGCCCCCTGTATTATTTCTCATATAGAAAGAAGTGCACTTTCCTTGAGACTGAGTCTGAATCATCAACAATACCCTGAAAATCTATTCATGCATCGAAAGCTCACTTGCACATGTACTCTTTTTACCTGTATGGACCCCTGAGGTCTTCTATGAATCAGGCAGATAAACAGTTGTGTAAATGACCTGCACATGGTTGTTATTGAACATATTCATTTTATAATGAGCATGTTGTTCCTAGTCTAATTAAATTTGATTTTTCCACTTCCATGCAGGGGCTGTTTGATTAGCTGGAGTTTACGGTGGACAGTCAGGTAGCTTTTGTCATTGTCACCTGGTAACCAGAAAATAGGTGTGATGTCAGAGTAAAATATTCTGCGTTTAACCGAGGGAGGCAGAGTCTGTCACCGATGATGGTAATTGGTTTGCACAGGCTTCTCAAAGCTACCAAACCCTGTGTACAGAGAACCTGAGGTGTTGATAGTCAGTCACTGCTGCCAGATCCCACCTATGTCAGTTTCTTTTTCTTTCTCTTTTTGTCTCTTTCTTTGTCTCTTTCTTTCTTTCTTTCTTCATTCCTTCCTCCCTCCCCCTCTCTTCCTTCCTTGAACACCATTCATCAATGAAATCAGCCACGATCTTAAAGGTCTCATATTGTTAAGCTTAATTTTGCTTTCAAGATTAAGATTCTTAGTTTTTCACTAAAAATTGCTTCAGTTAAAATTATATTTATTAAACAGTCACAATATAGGAAACTGACAACCACAGCTCCTCTAATTTAAGAGTGGGGGACATACTGAGAACAGGCTTTCCATTTCAAATGGCACAAACTGGCCTAAATTTATTGATTTTGGAAATAGCTTATTGAACATGACACTGCCTGCCACAGGGTGCCCTTTTACAAAAAGCAACAACTTCATATGTTATCACTCAAACAGTGTTTTTTATTGTGTTTTTTATATGTTTTCATGTCTATTTTTTGACATGTTTTTGAATATTTATTCAGAGCAAATTTAGAATTCAAAAATGGTTGTTTTAAAGCACAAAATGGAACAATGTGTACTTGGTGAATTTGTTTTACTTTGTCATAGAAATCTCTGATTGACTGTGTGATTTGGAGCACGGTTGGAAAACATGTTCAAAGCACAGTGGTATGTCTTCCAGTCTGCACACCAGGCTTTATTGACCTTTTACAGCCAGGCAGGCAGCTGTTGCTAATTGTTTACCACCACATCCTGTTTGTTCACCACTTAGTTTATTGAGACTCACCTGCATTAAAAATGATTTGTCATGTTTAGTATGTCAGGTATGTACGAGTATAAAGGCTTGCTTGCATGTCTGGCCTCAGGGTAAATCTTATCACTTATCGGATCATTTTGTCCTGTATTCAGTGTTGATTAGGATCCAGAAACTGTTCAT
The DNA here is from genome assembly GCA_038419695.1 of Scomberomorus guttatus. Lineage (NCBI taxonomy): Eukaryota > Metazoa > Chordata > Actinopteri > Scombriformes > Scombridae > Scomberomorus > Scomberomorus guttatus. Next base: position 16,503,927 of record CM076465.1, on the reverse strand, counting down.
AGTCCAACACTTAGACATGCCTCGCTCAGCCAGGGAATACAGCTATCATATGAAATAAGTTATAAGGAAACTAAAAGAGAACATCACAGTAAACATGAGACAGAATAAATATGAGTCCACGAAATCATACTGAGATGCAACAAATTAGATCACATCTTTCCACTATTTTATGGTACCCCCTTATAATTAACTCATCATTGCTTAATTAACTTTCCAAATAGATAAATAAACGTTTGTCCCGGCTGACTGGTGACGTCAACCTACTACAACCAATCAAGGCGCTTCTAGAGACACCTTTTTTGGTAATCCTCTTTTCTAAGAGGAGCTGTCCGATCAGCACCACACTGTGCGCTCTGTTTGCGCCAGGAATAGTCCCGGTAACCAAGCCACATTAACCGGGCTTACAGTGACCGACTCACCCTTGATGGGATTTCCTGCTCAGACTTTCCTTGGTTTTGTTTGCTTGATATGGCGTTATTTTGTAAAATATAGTTATTCGTGATGTTTTGTGGGTAAACCGCCACTGTGGAGGTATACTTTTACGCACTGAACTTGAGACTGGATTTCATTAGAGAGTGTTGAGGCTTTAGTGTTCTGCTTTTCACTTGTCACTCGGCTTTCCTTAACAGTAAACACCGTAGTTATGTTTTCACTCCTGTACGGATTGTTATGTTTTTGTGCGCTGGGCTGCAGTCGACAAACGAGCGGCCAGACCCCGGACGATGGGAAACGGTACATCTGCCGGGCAATACCCCTCAGCGGCGACGCCAGTTGCCCAGTGACATTGTTACCCGAACTAAACGCCGGAAGCCAAGAAGAGGAGCTCAGAAACACTGTCATGCAGCTACGGGAGACAATTCTACAGCAGAAAGAAACGATTTCCAAACAGTTAGGTACCATCAACGAGCTGACCACCAAACTGTCCCTCTGCGCCTCAGCCACCGACGATAGGAAGTACGAAAAGGGGGTGTCGTGGGGCAAAGAAAAGCAAAATACAATGGGAGATGTTCCCAGAGATCCAAACGACACCATCGACAGTCTTGGGAAAACAATGCAGGGGCTCAAGGACCGGTTGGAGAACCTTGAGGTAAGGCGCATTCAAATCGCGCAAAGCATAACCATTGTGCCAAAGCCATGCGTAAAGTACTGATTAATTCTCAATACGGATTTACAGGATTACAATACGTTGTCGATTTACAACTCAACAGTACATCTGCACTTCCTGGAATTAGAGAGCCTATAGTGGAGATTAAACAGAGGGTGGGAAAGAGATTAATTGTGTAATTGGCCAGCCTCAACTTCCTATTACGCAGGACCGATTATGACATGTGTTTATTATGCTTGTCCGATCAACTACAGCTTCAACAATACTTTCCTCACACTCCTATAGTGACTGCCTGACAATATGTATATAGAAGCGTTAATGATTCTGATTGCCAGAAGAAACCTATGAGATATTAACAGGATTGGAAAATTGACCAGAACTATCACACAGTAGACCAAAAATTACAAAGAGTGCACTTTTTACAACTACATTTGTAGGCCCGTCAAGACAGAGTAACTTGTTGTAACAGTGATGTAAAAGCATCACTTGCATCTCTCACGGGGCTCAATGTCCCTGATTATTTCTGTGCACTTCCTGCTCATGTTGCCATGTCCATCCTTCCTTAGCAACAGCAGATGCGGGCCAACATATCTGGCGCCTCGTTCCCCAGTGAGCTGCGCGACCTGCTGCAGCGTCGCCTCGGGGAGCTGGAGAAACAGCTCCTGAAGAAAGTCAGCAACCTGGAGGAGGAGAAGAGCATGCTGTCCAATGCCACGGCCGCGTACAGGCTGAAGACAGAGAGCACGCTGAACGCCCTGGTGGAGAGGATCAGTGAGCTGGAGAAAGGTACAGGAAGACACTGGGACTAACTGTCTGTTCATCCAACAACTGCAGCACGACCAGATTTACATAATCAGATAAAGTCAAGATGAAATATTCTTTTGAGATGATTAGGTAACTCACTTGGAAGTAAGTCGTGTATTGTGTGTCGTGCTAAGTAAGGCACATACAGCCTGTTAGAGGAGAGAGTGAAAAGAATATAAAATGGTATATGGTGCTGCACAGATGGAGAAAGCACATAAAGCACCTACTAAAAAAGACTACTGTACATGTACTATACACTAATGAAGTGGAGGCAAGGGAAGTCACTCAGAGAAATAAAGGAGCTGAGAGGACCTGATGAATCAAAGAAGATGAAATAGAGATGACAGACAATACATAAAAAGGTGTCTGCTTTCGATATGTAGCAGCTTTTTAAAACCCCAGCTCTCTCTCAAAAAGAAGGGAGGTGATGCTGCTGTTTCCTCACGTTCATTCCCAGGCAGCGATTAACAAGTTTAAGAAAAGACATAAACTCTTGGGATGCCTCTCACCTCTCCCTGTCTCTTCTCTCTCTGCCTGTCTCATTACAGGAGGAGGAGACTTCAAGTCCCCTGAGCAGTTTAAGCTGTCCCTCCCCCAGCGTACCAACTACCTGTACGGCCGCATCACCAAGAGCCTTCCAGAGATGTACGCGTTCACTCTCTGCATGTGGATCAAATCCAGCGCCAGTCCTGGCATAGGGACACCCTTCTCTTACGGCGTGCCAGGTCAAGCGAATGAAATTGTGCTGATCGAATGGGGCAATAACCCAATCGAGCTGCTCATCAACGATAAGGCGAGTCAGGTTATTTGTGTGTCATTCACAAAATGAAAGTGGCAAAATTAAAGTTTGAAGCCATAACTAAGTACAGTGTATTTTGACTCTAGGTTGCCCAGTTGCCTTTGGATGTACGGGATGGAAGATGGCACCACATCTGCATCTCCTGGACCACGCGGGACGGCCAGTGGGACGCTTACCAAGATGGGGAGAAGCAGGGAACTGGCGACAACCTGGCGGCCTGGCACCCCATCAAACCTGGGGGAGTCATCATCCTGGGGCAGGAGCAGGTAAGGACGTGCAGCAGGTCCCAAAATGTCAGTGGAAATTAGTGATTGTGTGTGTGACACATGTCTGTATCTGTTGATTTTCTGTCATTGCTCTGCCTCTTTTGTCAAGATCAAAGACAACAGCCACTTACCTGGAATTACATCACCAATGCTTCTTTATGAAGTGACATTTTTTTTACACAGAACTGACAAAACACGCCATCAACTGTCTAATGCAGCGTGTTCACATTATCACAGACAAACACTTCAAAGTGCAATGTCAAGTGGTTCCACTGATAAGCAGTATTTATAGAGCACCTTTGCAAAACAAGAAAATCAACCAGGCGTAAAGCAGCGAGTAATAAGATGGTGGCAGGTTATCTAAACAAAACAATTAACAAGATAACAGTAAACCAGTCATTGCCCACAGATGCTGAGGTCTCCCTCTGGAGATGCATCAGTCTATTAAGTTCTGCAGAAATCTAATCAACAAATCCACTGTGTTTGAGACTGTTTTTAAAGAGAACATTGTGTTTTTAACTATTGAATGATAAAATTTGTTCTAGCAGCGTGCCTCAGAGATGGCAAAGTCAGTTTGTTGTCGGTCGGTTCACCACATTGGTCCAGACGGAAATATTTCCATAACATTTGGATGCCATAAAATGTTGTATAGACATTCATGGTGCCCGAAGGGTTAAACCTACAGACTTTGGTGAACTCTAACTTCTAATCTAGTGCCGCCATGAGGTCAAAGTTTTCACTTATCCTGTGGATTGGCACACACATTTATGGTCCTGGAATGTCTGTGAAATCAGATTTCAAACCTTTTCAACCCTATATACTCTTTCATACTTTCAGCTATCAGCTCCATTCAAACTTCAAACTATTCAGCATGTTTCATACATTGTTGGTTGCCTTCAATTTTCAAATACCTTTCATACTCTTCAAAATATTCTTTAAAAACTTTGTCTGAATTTATGTCGTAATGGAAGTGAAAGAGAGAAATTCAAACCCACTCCTCTTCAGCCTCCTCATACTCATTCATACATTCATGTAGCAACTTACGTCAAACTTTAAACAGTTTACAAAATGATAATTCTGGTGTACTTCGTGTTTAGTGCCAATTAGAAAATGTTAGCATGCTAACATGCAAGACTAAGAAGCATTACACCTGCTAAACATGAGCATGTTAGCTTGCTGACGTTAGCATTTAGCTCAAAGCACCATTGTGCCAGAGCCGCTAGCACCTAAAAATTATCCTTTTTAAGTACATTTGAAGAGCTAAACTAGAAGGCAACAAAGTTATTCAGTTGTAACTTGCACTTATAAATGAAAGTCCAACTGTATAATACACTGTGTCCTCTTTTTATTACGATCCTTCCACAGCAGCTGAACAGAAAAACACTGTCACTCGAGACACAAAGTTGGAATTTTTTACTAAAAAGACTGTAACTGAGGAATATATCCACTTTATTTGACTCACTAACTCAGAAAACTGAATCTTCATACTATCTTCAGATAAACTTTTAAATGCATTTTTGCTCAAAACAAGGACAGTGGACTTGCTCCCCCCATAACTTACATTATAAGCACATTTGGAGGGAATCTACTAATGGTCAGTATGAACAGGAGGAATGATTACAGCAAGAAAAACCTGTTTCAATGTTCATACGGACACCTGACTGCTGTTTTAAGACAGACTTGAAAAATTGTGAACCCTATCCTTTAAATAGGCGTTGTACATAGTGACCCTTTTAGACTGCTTAATGCAGTTTTGAAAAGGGCAAAATGGAGTAATAAGCTATCATTTCCAGAAGTTTCATCACAATACTTTCACTGACTATGAGATATGTACAGACATTAACACAAAGCTTGTAGCTCCATTTTAGGTACTTGATTGGCCAAAACAAGGCACTAACACCCATTGACCAGTCCATCTATAGTCCCACAGACTGCCTCCTCCACCTCGGAAAGATAATTACCTTTGATAATGTTGTTGTTGTTGATGCTGTTTAAATTTACGTCCTGCTGTTTATGGCTCTTACAGGACGTCGTGGGAGGGCGCTTTGATGCCGGACAGGCTTTCGTGGGCGAGCTGAGTCAGGTAAACATTTGGGACCGCATTCTGAAGCCGGTCGAGATTCAGTCTATGGCCAACTGTACGTCCTACATCCCCGGTAATGTGATCTCCTGGCTAGCGAGCAATGTGGAGGTTTTCGGGAGGGGGGCATTCAAAAGGCCTCTGGAGGTGTGTCAGGAGCGGCTGCCCAATGCATGAAAACTTTCTGTCTGCCTCTCATTTAATTAGCTGTTGTTTCCATCCGTTCAGCTTGTTTTTTTTTTAATTGTCTGCTCTTATTGTAAAGCAGTTTATGGAAAATGTGTTAACAAAGTATGGCACATACACTTGATAGTTGTAAACATTTTGACAATCAGATGTGTAGCATTGAATGTGAAAACACACTTAAGTGCAAATTGTGATGTGGAGGCTTACACATCAACGCCATCATTGACTGGTTGCTGTTTTATTTCTAGTGGCAATCAGAGAGCTAACATGTCTTTCTCTACCATAATTAAAATACTTCACTCCTTCAGTACTACCACCACGGTGAAAAGGTGCCCTCAGGTATTATTGCTAAGACATAAGACCAACCCCCTTCCCACACAGTCTCCCAATACCCCTCCCTCTGCACTCAAAGGCTTTGAAGTAATGAAAATCCACTGTAGTCCGGCACAGACGCGCACATGCTACTACTAGAAATACATCGAGGTCCAGACGAGCTGACGGTTTGGCGTCGACATGTGAGCTGGTGTTGCGTGCTGTGTGGGAGTAAGTAAGAGGGAAGATTAAAGGTCTGGCTAATGTTATGTCTATTCCTTAACTAGGGAATGGGCTTAGAGCCAACATCAATCAAACCTCCTGTCTTGGTGCTGTCTGGTAGTTGGAGCTTGTGCGTAATGGCATTAAATACTTTGGTTAAACTTGGTTTTTGGGTAGAAATACAACTGTCCATTTAGAGTTGCAACTCATGAGTTAACAAAAACCTCACCTTCTTTTATTCTTTGCATGCAGACCTGATACCAGTGATACTAGTGAGTCTATCACAGTGCTTTTTTTTGTTGCCTTTTCCATTCGAACAAAACCTCTTTACATGGAGAATCATGCCGAAAATATGTTCATAGCTGCAATGTTGTGGAACATTTTTACTCGTGATTGGTAATGGTGTTATAGTGGATTGTCGAACCAAACATCAGCAGAGAAATGTAACAGATTAGCTCACCGATCAAAACTCTCTGAGCATCTATTTTGAATGTACTTGTTGTACACTAATAATCATTTTTAAGTGTACTACTTCAGTGTCTGTCCAGGAAACTTGTTATGTAGCTTTTTATGTGATCTTTACACAGTTAATTTAACTGTTGGTGGAATATTTATCAGACAACATCCATCCTGTCTTGTGGCCTTCCTATGGAGACTTAAGTGCCATTAAATGTTTTCTAAGCATTGAAAAATGATTTGCTCTGCCAATAAATGAAAATGTGGAAAATAAATAAAACTACAACTGAAATAAATTGACAAATGTTTGTGGTTTATCTGTCAACCATTACATTTTTGGACCTCTTTAAGTTTCCTGTTGATCCAGAAATTTACACACCACTTGTGTTTTTGACTGTATTGCTATTCAAAGGTCATCTAAAATAATCCAGGGTTATCTGAGACGTTCAGTTAACGCGTGGTAGTTTTTTTTTTAAGCGTATGGCAGATTGACACCAGTTTCAAATCACCCAGCCACTCTTGTTAGCGATAACTGTCAGGCTGAGCAGGATCTTTCAACTCTGATGGCTTGGGTCAAGACAACAACAGGTGTCCTGGGTGGCATTAGCAACGCTTAACAGATGAGAGAGGCCGAAAGATCAGGGGTGACGTCACAGACACACTCCCTCAGACAAAACTCCTTCCAACCACTCACTGCTCTGACAAACATCTCGAGCAGAGCTAAAATAATGTTTTTTTTAATACAGATATGTTGATATTACTGGATATGATTACATATATATGATATATACTGTATATATGATGATATTTTAAGCGTCACTAAAACCCAGATTAATAAAACCCTAAATGGTTATCAGCTATTTAAAAGCAGGATGAGCTGCTTAACCTGTTAAATAAAGTAAAAACGTGATGTGTAACTGTCAAGTGCACCTCTTTGATGTTTGAGATAATATGTAAAAAAAATGGTGACACAGGCCTGCTAGATTAAAAAAAACATTATACAATATGGGTCTCTGGAGACAGGAATAGGGTTTTGTTTTTGCAGCCTTCACACTCTTCAGTGAAGTCTTCTAATTAATTTGTATGATATTAATCCACACAGAATGTTTTTTTCAGGTGGTTCTTTATTGTTCTCACAACAAGCCATTTCAGATGATGTTCTATATGTGACAGCCTTTTATCTGGGCTGAAAGAAAAGAAGCAATAACATAAAAGTCTCCATTCAGCTGTTGAGGGTTGAATTTAATCAATAACGGTCATGGAAATGTTGAAGAAGATGTCCAAGGCCAGTCTACATCTGTTTATACTTATCAGTCTGTGTTTTGTTTCTGATTTTACAAGCTGGATAAAAGGATTTTTCTTTTAAAGTTGGCTGGTAAATAGTTGGCTTATTTGTACAGGGCGAAAATTCAAAAGTAATGATTTATTTAAAATGATAGAAGCAACACAAAGAAGAGGTGTAATGACAGGCACATACACCCTGACACCCGCCCCCCGAGGTGAGACACAACAAATTTAATAAAAATAGAAATAACAGAGTTGAAAATGGTAAATGTCTTGTGTCAGTGTGTGTGTGTGTGTGTGAAGGGGCAGTAACAGTAACTTCTCAGTAATTGCTTAATCACTGAACCACAGCTCTTATAAACCCACTTCTCAACACCTAACAGCAGGCAGACAAAGTTTGTGACTTGTGACTGGTGAACATAGGAGCATTTATCAGCAAAAGAACCAGATATTTCTCTTTGGAGCAAGTGGAGACAAAAAAACCTTTAAGGAGAGTTTATATCAGACTTATATTGATCAGGTGGACAGAAACAAGAGTCAAAATAAATACTCATGTTGCTCTGTTGACTGCCAGATGTGTAAAAAAGCAACTGTTTGCTAACAGGTTTGCCAGGTTTTGTGATTGTGCTGTCCCTTTAATTACTGTGGTTATATTAACAATAGTCATAGATGCTAAGTGGTTATGTGGTTGTGCTTATGCCCACAAGCTGTTTTATATTTGGGTTGAATATTGGTCGAGTTGAAAAGACATGCTACTTATACAGGAGGTTATTTAAGCCTATTCTGTCCATTTAAAACCAAACAGTACCCTAGAAAATACATCTGACACATCACAAACTTTGAAACTTTTTGTAATCAAAAGGTTGTTTCAGTTGAGCAAGTAAAGGTGCTCCAACATGTCTAACTTGTATTTGTCTCAGTTGCGTGTCTGGTTTTGATTTCAGCACCTAACTGCAATACCAAATGGTAGAATATGTAGACAGGTTCATGAGATGATTAAGCCTCTAAAGACTGTGGACCGATAAAGACTTTAAACACTGCAAAGCTCAAGGTCGTTGACGATGGACGTGAGGTATTCATCTTCCTACCTGCAGCTTCCCACAGCTTCTCCGACAGCTGGCATTCATCAAGACTCACAATTAATAATGTTGTGACATCTCTAACAGCGGACAAGCTGTCATTAAATGCCATCAAGGTACTAAAAGGGATAAAAATAATCAGCACAGTTGGTAAAGAGTCAAGAGTTTTGTTCTGTGTGAGATAATCATTTTGCCATCCCACGTATGCCCAGATGATTAATCCTAATGACTTTGATGATCTGACTTTTCCTCTAGTGCCATGGGTTAAAGTTTTCACTTGTTCTACAAGTTGGATTCGGGATTTTTATTGCAAATCCATTATTGCCAATCCATCCAACTATTGGATGGATTGGATGGGGGTGTGGGTGGAGTCAGATATCCAGCCCTTACCATATATGGCAATTTTACAGCTACTCCAGTACAGTAGGGGGCGCCATGCTTACCCGTTGTTAAATTTTATCCCACTTTAAGCAGCGAGGAACTTGGAACTAAAATGGTGACCGTGGTAAACATTATCCCTACCTTTGCATCAGCATGTTAGCATTGTTACTGCAAGCGTGCTAGCACGCTGTTGTTAGCAATTAGCCCAAAGCACCACTGTGCCTAAATACAGTCTCACAGAGCCGCTAACTTGGCTTTAATCTTGTTAAATATGCTGATAGCTAAAATGAGGGTGAACCTCTTCAACATATCTAGGCCACAAAATGAACCACAGTCATGCAGTTATATACAATTTATAACTGATTAAAATCTTAGATGTGAGAATTTGATTAAAATCTTAACTTCTATAATCAAATCTCCTCCTGCAGATGATCCAGTTTCCATAAGACTCTTCTTATCTTAACTACTGTGTTGCGTGTCCAACAGGCTTGAAATCACCAGCCTTCTTCAGTACACAGCCATCCTCCCTCTTAACATTTCAGCTATCCAACAAAACCCACTTTTAACTACTCTCTGTAGTAGAAGAAATAGTGTTATGAAAGCACATGTATGTTGTGGCCTTTCTTTAAATGTTCAAAAACTCAACCGTGCAATTTTGGGCTTCCTCTTAACAACAATCAAAACAGAGTTTAGTTATTACATGGTTTTATGTTTAGCACTGCAAGCACAACTTTTACAAAGGAAATATATGTTTTATTCTTTTTCTGAAAAGCAAAAGCAAAGCAAATGTATATCAATGTGGGGGGAAAAAACATAAATAAATGAGTGGTGTGATCCATTCTCAGCAAGCTCATTGTTTAAACATGACCTTCACTTGAGCTATTAATTTATTATGAGTTCATTTGAATGTCAGCCTAAGCATTGTGACTCAATAGCTGATCACTATCACCTCAATTATGGAAAATGCAGAAGGTTGACCTGCTAGCTTACTGAACATACATAACACATTCATTTAAAAAGGTTTGAGCATAGCAGAACTAAATACATGTACATACATATAAAGGCACTGTTCATATACTGTGAATGTGATTTATTAAAATGTCTTATCAAGCTATTTGTTGTGTAATGATCTGATTTAGCTATATAACAACATGGATGCTCTGTAGCTCTGTACATAATTGTACATTCTCTTCTGCCAAACACACACAATGTGAGGGTTAAGAGGAGTACTGAGTCCCATACTGCAAGAGGAGCGGCTCTTTCTCTTCTTTGTCCATGCTGGAGAAGTTAAAATGAATAGTGCTTTGACCATCAGAGTCTTGGTTCTTCAGGAATATAGCATTACTGGAATCTGCAATCTGCAAAATGACATATATCCAGACAATAAGTCAGTCAGTTATGAAATGTCTATTTGGTTCAAAGTTGCTTTTACATTAGATAGACATATCCACAAACTATAAACAGTATGTTTAAATTTTGTGGCGCACAGATGTTGTTGCTCAACGTGTACTTTATTTCTAGGCACAGACAGCCTCCTTGTGGTCATAATCTGCATCAAAGGACAATCACATACTCGCTGATACACTGAGGGATAGGATCAGAGCTAATTTAAACAAACAGGCAGCAAAGCTAATCATGTAACACTTAACAATAGGATAGCATGATAACGTGCATCATTTTTTGACATACAACTTTTCCCAGTTGTAATTATCATAAAAAATAGCCCACATGCAGTACAGAAGCATGCGCTGAACCCAGTTGGGCACTAAATACTCGCCACATCTTAACCCTTTAAACCCAAGGTAGTGAATATTGAAAGAATATTTGACATTTGCAAGGAGAAGTTGTTCATATTGTAAGTTACCACTGTAAGATTCTGCAACACGCTCAATACCTGTGATCTGCCGTTATGACGGGGGCGGCAGGCGATGACTGTGATGAAAGAGAAAGTCGCGACAAGAATGGCAGCACATGACAGGATGAAGAACATGTGGGAGTTATCTGTAATTAACAGAAAGAAAACATGTCATGTGAATTGGAACTTGTTTTAATTGTTTTGGGTCACGGGGGCAATCATGTTGGAAACCATCAGATGGTGCCCATGGTCACAATTTTCTAGCTGGGTTCATTTCTACTCAATTAATAGGAAATTTAGTGACTCTTTTGGTCTAATTTGGTGTTTGAATGTGTTAGTATTAGTTCCTTAAAGTATAGTACACGTAAAAATAGAGGTAATCTGAATTAAAGTGTGTAAATCACCATATTTCCATCTTATCTTAGCATCTGGGTGACATAAGGGACAGAAATTGAATTTGAATTGTAAAGTTCTGGTTCAGCTGCTGCTGCACCACTTTGTTAAGTAGAAGTTATGGTTCATTCAGGTAAAAGCTGTTCCTGTAATCTTTTGTTTGGCTTTAGACACTGTTTAGTGTGTGACCATGAGACGCTGCCTGTTAAAAAGGTCCCAATGGTGCAGCAACAGAGGTCAACCAAAGTTTTGCTCAAAAGGTTTTCTTTTCTGATTTTCCTCAGAGAAAAAGCTGCTTCCCAGCAAGTAAGAAAACTGACACTAAAAGGTCGTTATTATGAGTTTCAGTTTGATCATAACTTCAGTTAGATCGCAACGACAGTGAATCAATTGAGCACAGCAGACATGTGCTGGCCAGTCAGATCAATCTCCTCTGATATGCCTGGATTCCTCCATTTTCACTGTTCCCTCTCTGTCTGCAGAACTAACACAGTTAAATGGCACATGGTAAGTTTTATCTGAAACATCTCATGACACAGCACAGCTTCTCTTAGTTTCTCAATTCTTTTTGACTGTGAAAAACTTACAGATTCTATAGATGGTGAGACAGAAAAACATTGGAATAATGAGTTGAAATAAATCAATCTTCTTTATTATTCCTCAGCTAAATAATTATCTGTGTACATGCACTAAATCAAATTAATGAATCATTATAAAGATTCAGTCTGATTCAAAGCAGAGTCTACACACTGCAGTCCACAGAAAATGAAGAGAACCTTGCAAATGATCATAAAGTTGTTCATTAATGGATATTTAGTTGGACAGTTAAAAAAAGGATCAATCAAAGGATTTACCAAATTAATCCTATATAATAAACTGACCAGATTCTAAAGAAATTATTCACAGAGACTTCATTGCATGACAAAAGAAATCTAAAAATAGATTTTAAAAAAACAAACAAACAATAAACCAATTCACCAACTTACTACCTAATGGACATAGATGAATTAATAATGATACCATTAAACATTTAAATAGAGTGTAAAAAATAAACTATTAAACAAGAATGAAAAATAAATAATTAACTGAATTAAAGAAAAAAAACATTTTATCAGTTTCCTAATTGGTTTCCTAATTACTGTCCTTTTCCCCTCTATTTTGATTAATTATCAGTTAATGAGTCACTTTTTTAACTTTTTGCCACGCACTCTAGGTCCACTCTAGGCTGCTACTAAAGTTAGAAATGCGATCATTGGATTATACATCATATCAAATTCATATTCTGATTAATATACATTTGTGCACACAAGGAACAACTTCAAGTGTGTAGACGTATCCCATATAAGAGCAACACCAGCTTAAGTTTTGAGAAGAAAAAAAAAGATAGTCATGAGACTTTGTGTATCATCACTAGAAAGCATTTCATCTTGTAGCACAACAATTTAAACTCGTGAGAAGCTGCAAGTCTTGTCAAGTCAAAATGAAAGTATTGTATCTTACTCTAGATGGAGAGTTGAAGGCATTTGAGAGTCATGGCTATTAAACCTCTCATGGTTGTTCACAGCCTGATCTCAAATGGGAGTCGTTGAGTGTTTGTTAAGATCACACCTGAGAGTCGTCAGAGTGACATGGATCAAGGTGTTAATAAGTGTAAAACAATCGGAGGAGGGCGGTGAAGGCATTAGGCTGACCTGATGTGTTTACTCTTCTGTGATGTACCAACCATTTACAGAAGAGCTGTGTGGTTTCCCCAGAATAAAGCCTGCAAATAATAACTGCAAAGGCCCGGTACTCCCTTCTCTACTCAGTAGAACTGATGAAGCAGTTTGAATGAGTGATAAAGCATCTTAAACTCTACAACTACAGTCCAGTGCTGTGCTGTGCTGTGCTGTGCTGTGCTGTGGATAAATTGGTTAAATCTACACAGACATTGAACCTTGTTGTGTAACTTGATGACAATGCATTTTTGAGATTATATAATGTGTTTTTGGATGTTTTCATAATTCTAAAAGGGCAAAGAATGTCCTAAACCTCCAGAGAAACCATTATGAAAATCACTTTAGCTGGAGTTTCAAGATATTCACACAGAAACAATAATACGCCATAAAACATTCAGTCAGTCAGTCATTAAGCAATTCTCTGCCTGTTAACTCTTTCTTTGCCCCCCTCTCTGTCTCTGCCTGAGTTTCTGTCTCGCCGTCTTTTTGTTATGGAAAGTAGATTGATGGCCTGCAGGTATCTGTGTGTGTGTGTGTGTGTGTGTGTGTGTGTGTGTGGCCACTCACTTTTTTTCCTGACGTAGAGGCTGAAGGAGGTCTGCAACTTGCTGATGTCATTGCGGACGCTGATGTCCAGGCAGTGGACGCCAGCAGAGGTGAAGGTGTGGTTCAGTCGCAGGGTGTTTTCATACAGCATGGTCAGTGTGCAGCCCCCCGTCTTGTCCGGCACGCAGTTGGGCACGAAACGCCAGCACACCCACATGGGAGGGCTGGAGACATACACACAGATTTTTTTTTGATTAAGCAACATTTTCTCCTATTCCCTGAATGAAGAGAGAATAAACAAACCACATGCAGCTCACCTTCCATCGACATGAAAAGCCAAACTGGTGTTCTGAGACATCTCATAATCTGAAGGCCCCTTCAGCTCAATGTGTTTGATGGCATCTGCAAATCACCTTCAGTTATTTGTCATTTCATCACTTATATGGATTAGTTTAAAGACACCGTTACTTTGGAAGAATCATAAAAATACAACATGTACTTTTATACAAATCCAATTCATTTTGAGCTGAACAGCCACAGGCAGATATGTGAGATCATTTCACAAAGCAAATCAAATTTTTTGTGGGATTTTCTTGGATTAATTTTTACGATCCTTTCTAAGATAAGGAGCGATCTGCCTCCTTCTGCCTTGTTATATTGGCATTTGCTGAAATTGCACTTGGAACCAGTGATATTACCTCACCTCATCGTTCTAATTTGTTCCAAGAAAATCAAGATGTAAGACTGAATATGAAGCTTTGAAAATTAGTAAACAATGAAAAAGATTTTCACTTATGTAAATGGTTATATGTTTAGTAAAATAACACTACAAACCGAGCACTTTAACATCCATGGAGTAGTCCCCAGTGATTAGAGGTGTATATTTGGTCACATTGACTCCTACTTTCAGCCGCAGTGTGTAGTTCCCTGATGCAGCGTAATGATACCGGACAACCGGCTCAGTCCCCTGGATCACCTGTCTGCATTCCACGAAGATTAGAAGAAGTGTAAATGATAAAGGAAAGCATTCAAACCTTTATGGAGAATTAATGTATGAGAAAACTGCGTACCCGTTCCCCAAGTCCCACGTATAGGTGAACTTTGCTGTGCTGAAATTCTTCTGCGGATCGTAGAGTTCAAACATGGTCTCTGTGGGAACTTCGGAGGCCAGTTCTCCTGTGTCTCTAACATAGGTGGCATTCCCCTCAATTTGATAGAAAACCAACTTCCCAGCAATATTTTCTGTTTAAAAGAGAGGATATAGCTTATTATGAAGCCTCTGTAAGGAAAGTAGTAATTGAAATGCTGAGGGACATACCCAAATCTGTCAAAGGGTCTGTAGTCTTTGCCACACCCAGGGGAGCCAAGAGGAGAAGCATCAAGGAGAAGATCTGTGCAACCTTTTCACTGTAAGCATACATCCCCAAGTTTAAAAGAGATTCCAGAAATGTCAAAAAGTCTTAATAGATGTTGGAATTACCTTTCCATATCTGCTGGTCCTCTCACTGGAGATCACTAGAGGACCTCAAGTAGAAAAAATGAAGAAAGCAGAGTGGATGGACATGGGGGAGGAAGAGGTGCTGTGGCTCCTTCTGACTGCCTGTGAGATTCAGAGCATGCGGATGAGATCTGTAAAGGCTTGAAATTGTCACCATGCGTTTCAATCATGTGTCTGCATGGAGAACAACAATCAGCTTGAGTGGGAGGCCCAGTCCTGGGTCACATTCCTGTCGGCAATGTGGGACATCTTCTCAGATGTGATAAGATTTATGTGTGTGTTTCTCTGAAACAGAAATAAGGCCTAAATGCCAATTTGGGAAGTACACTCGAGGTATAGTCATAAGTTTCAGTTTACTACAGGAAACATCCACATGGTGGTGCTAATAGCCCAAGAATTACACAACCAGCAGTTATTCAAACTAGTAACTGAGATTATTCTTAAATTATGTCTAGAATATTAAATTACTAAATTGATATACTGGGCTACTCTTAAATGCAGCTTTGACAGGCTACACAGGTAAATATGGATAATTAAAATATTAATATTTCTGACAAGCCTATATTGTGATTTGACAGTAAGAGTCAGCATAATCTTCCCTCTTTCTCTCTCTCACACACACATACAGAAAATATATGTATAAGTGATGATATAAATAATAAATTTTTACAGTATTCAGTATATATATAAAATGTTTGAGAATATAAATACATTATGTGTTTTGTCTGACTAAAATGTACTGACATTAAAAGGCTGGATTACCAGCAAAAGTGGGCAACTGTCACAGGGCCCCAGACCTTCAGGGCCCCCGAAAGCCAGACGTTCCCTTTGGGTTTGGCTTGTGTTGAGTTAACTTTATCGCTACGACAAATGTAGTTAGGAACTTGCCTTGCTCATAGTGCAGGACAGACAGCACAACATTCAAGATAACATACTAATAAAGCCATCATGAATAAAACTTGATTAAACTTAAAAAGATATACCTTAAAGGTCCTGCACACTCACAGTGAATTCAATTATTTTGGATGATTAGGCCTTTTCTCAGGACTGTGTGGACATGTAATAACCCAGGCCTTTTAAAATGCCAAGATTTGTTTATATCAACTGAAATGACCAAGGTCTTCCTTTATTAGTTTATCTTGAGGCCCCATTTTATGGAGGGCATATTCCTGAATAAATCTATTTCATTTGTTTACTTGACAGCGACAGGATACCTGGTGGTGGTGGTGTCAGTAGGGGCCCACACCTCCTTTTTGTCCTATAGGGCCCCCAACTGCGTCAATCCAGCATGACATGGGATAGGAGGACTGCAATATGTATATAATATATACATTTATGTGAAATGTACATTATGTATATGGCTGAAAATACTTTACATTGGAAAAGATGCAGCCCAAACATGATATGTGACACCTTCAAGTCTCAGCAATATCAGCCCGGAGATGTAGCATTTACAGCTTTTCAATTGATGGGTAACATCACCCCCATCAGGCCTTTGACAAGCATGTTTTAAATGCCAAATCACTCTTCCTCCAAGTTTCTAACACCATATGACTTTTCTTTTTAACTTACAGTCTACATGTGACACATTTGCTATCTCATCTTTCAGTATGAAAACAACATTTCACATGTGAAAACAAACAAACTGTATGTCCAAAATATTTCAAACATAACATGTAAAATAAAATGTTAGTGGCCTATTAATGTGTACAAATACAGTGTACTTGAGCACAGTTTTGAGGTACTTGTGCTTGAGTACTTGATTTTCATATTATGCTTCTTTTACACAATTACTATACAGATTAAGATTTTACATACAAAACATGTTAATAGTAATATTAGCCTATTATATAAGTAAATAAAAAGTGATATTATGCAGTGTTCCTGCATAAACAACCCAGCTGTATATACAGTAATTCAATCTGTCGCTGTCTCCACCACCTGCAGAATTAAAATACTGCTATCATGTTATGATAATTTTATAACATGGAGTCGATCTGCATCACGAGTAGCCATCTTTTACCTTTGAATACTTCATTACATCTCGTTGAAAATATTTACATCCTGTTGCTTAAGTTTAACCAGGAATTTTAATTGAAATTAAGTGTTTTTATATTGCAGTATTGCTCTTTGTACTTAAAGGCTCTGAGTACATTTTCCACGACTGCCTGGAGTGTTTTTATTGGCCTACAGCGCCCTCTCCAGGCCAATCAGAACACTTTATTTCAAAATGCGTCATCCCCTCCAAACAGGCTTATCCCCCTCCCAATCAAAACAGACGTGTAGTTTCACTCGCTGCCTCATAACTTTTTATTTCACCACATAAGAACACCTCTCGTGACGTCACGACCCCCTCCCTCGCCCTCCTCCGCCCTCAGCCCTAAACGCACCGGGGAAGGGTGTCGGTGTCTCAGTGCGTCCGCCGCCGCCGGCTGCTGAGCGTCTCTCTGCCCGCATGCACGCAGCGAGGCTGCAGATTGGGAGCAGGACCGGCTGTGGGATTTACCATTGCGAGTGAACACCTGGATTACAAAACACCGTTTTTATTTTTTTTATTTTTATTTTTTTTTCTCTATTTCTTTTGTAATTTTTCTCGAGAAATAAACCTGCCAACATGTCTCGCACTCCAGATGGTGTGAGCAAGCTTACTGAAAGTACATACAAGGTGAGTGAGCAAATATTGACAATGGATGGATTAAATGCCCACTAGGCTAAACTGGGAAATCAGCTTTTCATAGTTGGGTTGTGATTTGTTGCATTTTAACCCTGATTATAAACCACAGAAATAACAACAATAAAAATTGTTATGAGAGAGTTCTATGCTTGTCTTTTATTAGGACTTGTCACTCTTTATGGGAGTTTTATTCCCTTTTTTTTTAGCTCCTGAAACCTTTTTGTGTTGTTGTTTACAAAAGAAACTATTCAGTATCTCATTATCAGCCTGTAAAGTCTAACAAAACCACTGTCATTTGAGGGACACACCCTGTTATCTCATTATTTATAGATGCACAAATCACAGGTGACCACATCGCCGTTAAAGCCTTCCTGTTTGTCTGAGATGTGTGGAGAGAGAAGAAAGTTTTGCTCAACCCATCAATCAACCTGACACACAGTGATTTGATCAATAGTCATTTTAATGATGAGTTTAATCTTGTTTGGTCCTCCTGGATTAATCTAATCAAGTTTACACTGCTGCCTCTCACCTGTGATATGCAGGTGAGAGTGTGTCAGGGTGTGTGTGGTTGTATATTCCTATCTCTGTGTGACATAAAAACAGAGGAAAACTAGAAAAAAAAACAGTTTCGATTAAAGGTTAAATGGCTGCTTTATGGTTTTAAGTTTAAATTTAATAGTAGAATTAGAGTTGGATTATGTTTTGTGGAATATACTCAGTGGTTTTGCAATACACGCTGTGTGTGTGTGTTTGACAGAGAGAGAGAGAGAGAGAGAGAGAGTCATACCTGTGGTTTACAGTGTGCCACGGTTTCAGCTGGGAGAGTGAGAAAACAGAAAACAAGGAACCTGTTTCCCTTTTTTTTTCTCTCCTCAGCTCTGTTCTTCTCTCTGTGTAAAGTCATACCTGCCCCTTCATTGTTCTATTGAGGGTGTGCCAGGGGAATAGAGACAGGGAGGTGAACAGCACTTGATTGTTGAGGCATTTCAATAGAGAGCGAGAGAGAGAGAGAGAGAGGGAGATATGGGGGGCTGCGGGTGGGAGGGGAGAGCGATGAGGTTCATGCCACAAATAGCTGCCACTTTGTGTGGGACTTCGCTCTTTTGAGGGACTTGTAAAGCATACGTGAGGGGTCAAGTTAAAGATTGAACGTTTTATTGTTCTCGCATGGTGATATTTTTGGAGCACAAACACTTGCACTTGTTTTCATGTATTTCTCTTCTCCACCCACTTTCACAAAAATAGCTCTCATGACTTTTATTATACTCCACAAGCCCCCTTCTTAAAAAGAAAATAGGAAGTCATTAGAGATGTTTGTGAGCAAGTGAAATTGAAAGTGACTCGGAAAACTGTTAAAAACTGTATAATTTGTGAAAGGAGCAGCTGTGCTTGTTGCTTTCTCCACAACCTTTAATCTCTGCTCTTTGTCCCAGAATGTGATGGAGCAATTCAACCCAGGCCTGAGGAACCTGGTCAACCTCGGGAAGAGCTACGAGAAGTCAGTCACAGGTAAACACACCTTACGCTCAAACAGGACAAAATGAAGATAGATGACACCTAATGATCAACAAGTCTTAATGTGAACTTTGAATAGTCGCTTACAGAGCTCTGCTTTTAAAATGATACAGCTTTATTTGCTCGAAACGTCCTTTCACATGAATTTCATCAGAACACAAGCTGATACAGGAAGTCTTCATTTCCCAGCCAGTAACTGTGTCTGTCTCCCCACGCAGCGATGACCCTCGCTGGAAAGGTCTATTTCGATGCCGTCTCAAAGATAGGAGAGAACGCTACCGTGTCTCCAGTCTCCAGGGAGCTTGGTGAGTTTAATGCGAGCCCGGGTTAAATCTACCCACAATGAGCGATATCTCCGGGGAGTCTGCATCGTATCCACACTCAAGTGTCTCTGCTGAGAGAATAGAGCTTGAAAAAGATAATGATTCCTGACCTCCATTTCTGTTGAAATGTACTTAAAGGAATATTTTGTCATTTAGGAAAATACACGTAATTACTTTCTCAGTGAGTTAGATGAGTTAGAAGTAGGGCTGGGCAATATAACGCGACATATTGCAATATGAGACTAGATATCGTCTTAGATTTTGGATATCGTAATATCATGATATGGCATAAGTGTTGTCTTTTCCTGGTTTTAAAGTGATGTTTGTGATGTTTACCCACTTAGTCATTATATCCACATTACTGATGATTATTTATCAAAAATCTCATTGTGTAAATATTTTGTGAAAGCACCAATGGTCATCCCTACAATATTGTCTCAATATCAATATCGAGGTATTTGGTCAAAAATATCGTGATATTTGATTTTGTCCATATCGCCCAGCCCTAATTAGAAGTATATCTGTCTATTCAGTATACTGTAAGGCTTCAGCCAGCAGCCTGGAAACAAGCAGAAAAAGCTGGCTTGGCTGGTTTAAAAAATGACAATTTGTGTCGTCACTGGGCTGGACTATTTCTTGTTAATAACGCAATACAGCATTTTAATCTGGGAGCTTTAGAGGAGCTGGTAGAGGGATTTTGTAACCTTCAGACAGAGCCAGGCTGGCTGTTTTCAGTTTTTGTGCTAAGCTAAACTAATCTGCTGCTGGTATTAGCTTCATGTTTACCATGCATAGCCCTTTCTAACTCTTCTGTCGACAAGAAAACAAATGTGTGCCTTTTCCAAAAAGTGAAACGATTCCTTTAAAGCCACCATGAAGTAATGAAAGTGACTTTTTTTTATCGTGATTATGTTATCACTTCAATCACCGCCCTCGTTTCACACAAACATACTATCAAATTATGGAAGCCAGACATCATCAAAATGCTTTTTCTATTCCACGCCTGCGTGCAACTATCATCCCAAATGCAAGTTAATTATACAAATATCTGGAAACAACACTGACTGAAGCCTTGTGGCAGAGCAGCAGCAGAAATTCATTATTTTCCACGGTCTACCTCTCGCTCTGATCGAAGTGCTTCCTCTCCTCTATCTCCTCTGTCAGGCTGCCGTCAAGCTTGTGCATGTTGTTTTTCATCCATCCTATGACTCATCTCCAATTATTTTATTAGTGCTAAAATTTGGAGCAGACCTATTTTGTCCAGGAGTCCTAATCCTGTGCTATTACAATTCATCAAATTGTTTTTGTATTCTGCTGCGTCACGCCATAATGCGGGGGGTTTACGAATTAGCCTCGTGTGAGCTCAGGTTGATGTGATGAATTAGAGCAGAGCAGTTAAAATGGAAAGATAATCCTCTGTTATTTAGCCCTAAAGGAAAATTGTGACCACTGTGAATATTAAGACCATTTACATCATCCTCCTTTGCCTTTGAAAAATATAGCTGTGGATTTTCCTACTATTACTTCTGACCGAGTTCCCTTCTTATAGAGGGCATTTGCAATATTTCAAGTAATAAACAGCATTTCAACAGATGAAATGTCAGACGAAGTGAAACGACGTTCACAGAGCTATCGCTGTGTGAAAGTGACGGGATTAGGTGTGTCTGCCACGTTTGGCTAAGATAAAGAAATAAGGAAGTTTGTCAATGTCATGAAACAATGAACAAAACCTTTTATAAAGCTAAATGGACAGCCTTGCCAAAAAAATCCCCAGACATCACCTCCCCCCTGCTAATCAGAGACATTTCCTGCGTTTTCTAATGCATTCGTCTCATATATACTAGAGGTTTAAATATATATAGATACACATTTTAGACTTAAAGGTGCAGTGTGTAGAATTTAGTTGCATCTAGCGGAACGGACTTGGCAGAAATAAATAACATTTAGAACATAACATTGTACAGCTCAGCACAGACAATCAAAGAAAACAAAACAAAACAAAAAGGCACATCTGTCAAATATCATTTCGAGTCAGCTATCACAACAATATCACAACAACCACCATAGTTGGGCCTTAGCTTCTCATATGCTTCAAATAAAAGCTCTAGATAAGATGGCAGATACATTCACATTTACATATTCAAGAAGAGGTTTCTACATTATTATCCTCTGCCAATCATGGGAGCTTCAATATCCAGCCAGATTGAGGAAGTATTATTATGAACCCAGTCCTTCACATATTGTAAGAGGGCACTTAACTGATATTTTTTGAGGTCTGTGAGATCCAGGCCACCCACCTCACTTGGGAGCTGTAAGGAGGACATTTTAATTAGAGGTCACTGTTTACACCAAATGAAAGAGCCAAACCAGCCATTTATCTTAATTATTTTATGTGTGAATAGAATAAGAATCATTCTCATTGGATAAAGCAAATGAGGGAGAAAGTGTGAGACTGTCTAGCCAGGATATAGGGAGGGAGTTCCGACGCTCCAGGTCCTGCTTGATTTTATCAAATAATGGACTGAAATTGGCAAATTTGAACATCTGGTGGAACTATGGTGTGATATGCAGAACTATGGCGTAGCTTCAGATTTGGAAAAAATTATTTTATACCCAGAGAAAGCGTTAAATTGGGTGATATTTTGTATAAGGTGATTTAGGGGTTAGATAGAAATAATAAAATATCATCAGCATATAAAGCAATTTTATGAGATTTCTGGCCACCAGCCCAGATATTGCAGGGACACCAAATTGCCTCAGCTAATGGCTAAATCACTAGTGCAAATAGCAGTGGGGACAGTGGACACCCCTGTCTGCTCTGCCTCAGGACATCAGAGTTTCCCAATCTGACCCCATTGTTTATGACTGCTGCCATCGGGCAGTTATAAAGAACCGTCAGCCCGTCAGGGCCTGGCGCCTTTCCATTCTGAAGTGACCTAATGGCTTCTTGCACCTCATGTTTAGAAATTAGAGCAGTAAGGCGGGACTTCTCATCAGTGGCTAAATCAGGAAGATTGAGCTTGGAAAAAAAAAGTCATGATTATTTGTGCATCTCCGCTTTGCTCAGATTGGTACAGATTACTGTAAAAATCATGGAAGGTGTCATTAATCACTTCAGGGTATGTCCATGTTCAAACAGCTTTTGTTTTGCAAATATTAATTTGTCTGTGGCAAATTATGTTAATAGTGAGTTTAATGTGCAGTGAATGGCCGTGATTTCTTTCCAACCCTGTGGGTTTCCTAATATATTCCTTTTCTGTTGTAGTAAGTCTCTCATGCTGGCTGTTTAGGAAATTATTAACCCCCTTGCATAGATCTTAGAGGTTCCTAGAGCAAAGACTGGCTACTGGCCTAAGAAGAATTGAGAGAAAGAAAGGCTTTGAATTCTGATATAAAATAATCTATGAATTTGTGATCTTTAAAAATGAAAATGTTCAACCTCCAGTGCTGAGACTGTCCCCTAGCCCCCTTTTTAGGTTCTGTGTACTTATGTGTATAAGTACACAGCACAATCACATATGACAATATTCCCAATTTTGGAAGAGATAACCAATTTCAGCATAGTTTTGGGGGCAAAAAAGTAGCCAATTCTCGAATAGCACCTATATGAGAAAAAAGTGTATTCTTCATCTGCAGGGTGAAGTGTTCTCTACACATCCACATAACCCAATTCTTTGCAAAGACCAGCAATATGTTTTGTCTATGGAGAAGCAGACAAGGGACCACTGGGAAATCTATCACTCAGCAGGTTCATAAGGCAATTAAAATCACCTCCCATAATAATACTCTAAGGCAGTAAATCAGTTAGCTTCGCAATTGCATCTGTGAGAAAGTTAAGGGGGTGACCTGGAGGGCAATACACGTTTAGGATACCAAATTCCTCTCCATTAATAACAACTTTGATAAGCACAAGTCGCCCATAGTTGTCATTAATACAATCTATCAGTTTAAAAGATAGGCTCTTCCTGATAAAGATAGTCACTCCCCTGCTCCTAGTAGTGAAAGAGAAAAAATACATGTTCAAAACCACACTGCTGCAGTTTTAGGTGTTCTATGTCTGTCAAATGTGTCTCTTGTAAAAGTGCTACATCAACGTTTTCCTTTTTCAAAGCTAACAGTACCTTTTTCCTCTTAACTGGTGAGTGACTTCCCTTAATTTTCCAAGTACACAGTATCAGTATGTCAACAAACGTAGTGTCTTATTTTAATCATGAAATCTCCCAAAAGATGCAGCCTTGTTGTTGATAGTGTCCCTGAACTGAGAGTGCAGAGCTCAACAATGTAGACCGTCCGCTATGCTGCCATTTGAATCCCTCCTCATAAGTATGTTTTAAGGAGTTTATAATCCTCATCCACGGGGCCCGCCATGTTGCACCGTCATGTTTTTACAGTAGCCAAGAACGGACAAATCAAACACTGGCTCTAGAGAGGGCCTTTCACATTTTTCGCAAGTTCCGTGGCCACTCCTACATGCTTGGGAGGGGATTGTGAGGGGAGGCGTTATCAGTTGGTTGCAATCTGCAACCTCACTGCCGGATGCCACTAAATCCTACACACTGGTCCTTTAATGATGATAAAAAGCATCTTTACTACACATTATGAGAGCACTTTTGGTACTCATACAATAAAGGAAAAATGTATGAAAACCCTCTAGCTGCAAGTTAGCTATATATGTCTGGCACTGTTGAGACATTCTCCATACACTGCTGTTATGAAATACCACACCTGCCAGTTAACAATGACAGTACTTCATCACTTCATTAAATAATATGTTCATGTTACACGGCCTGGCAGTGGCATTTTCACTGCATACCAAAAACAACAAGGTGACACAACTTCACAAACACCACACTAGATGTTGCATCATTTTTGATATTTTGAACATGTGGAACATTATGGATTGCAGCTTGAATAGCATCAAATCAGGCTTTATGAAAAGCTTCTTGTTGGTTAATAGCAAAACAGACGAGAGAATCTCAACATTTTCTATATGCCCCCCTGTAGTTTCCCTTTTTTCTGTTTGCTATTAGGGAGCGTGTGTAGAATTTGTATGTGAGAGTGTACATGTGGCTGCAGAATATTTAGGGAAAAGAATGAAACGATAGAAAAGACAGAACTGGCTACTGAAATTTGATAAAAAGTAAAAGAATATGTTGCACTGTCATACTATTTGACCCTAATCATAAAAATCCATCCCAAAATCTATAAAAGGCTCTAGCAAAAAGGCACATGCAGTCTTGAACTCCTGGCGTCTCAGTCATTCCTTGACTGCCTGGAATAGAAGACAACGAGATGGTGCGAATTCTCTCACAAGCTGCAGCAAGCGTAGTAGCAAACACGCTGAACAAACAGGCAGACAGAGAAGACTGTCTTCCCACCACTGACCCTCCTCATCCCCCTGTTCTTCCATCTGCCTCCCCAAACCCACCGTCAGCCTTTCTGTCTGTCTGCAGAGGCCAAGGAGGCTTAAACTGTATGGTAATTACTTCCTCAAGTGAATATTTAATCGTTCTTTCCCACACTGAAAGAACAATACATGATTGAGGCATACAAGTCATAGAAGCATAATTACCTTTAAACTGCACGCTGTTAAGAGTGATAGACATTGTACAATACATGTTGTTATGACTAGTTCTCCACTGCAGACACCTGTAAGGATTTTTTTTTTTCTCCAAAGTGATACATTGTTATCTTCCCCCCTCCCTCGGTGAATGGTGTGGTGTAAAAAAGCACCTGCGTCACAGTGGTTGGCAGGTATTTGCAAAAAGTTACCTGAGGCTTTTACTTCATACCGTGCTGCTCCTTGTCCACATGACTACAGTTTGTCCACATTTTCTCTTACATACTGATGCCATAGTGGAGGTGAAAGTATTCTAGCAATAAGGAAACACGTCTAGTCAAATGTCAAAACTGCCTGAAGGAAAACTAAAAGAATATGCACAGTGAAAGTCTGCGACCGGGGTCAGTAATCATCTGCTGTTTGATCTCTTTTCTCTTACCATGACTTTAGGAATAGGAAAAACTGCCACTTTACCTGCTAGTTATTTGTAGAAATTCTGTAACCCCTAAACAGATTTTATCCTATGGCCTACTTCAAATCACCACGTTGTCTAGGCTCTTCCATCTGTGATTATTTAATGGGCCAATTAGAACCAATTACACCAAATTTTTGCAGATGTGAAATGTTAAAAAAGATGCTGTCTGTCTGGTGAAAGGAGCAAAAATGATGTGAGGACTATACAAATGTAGTATGCACCTTAAATCATCCTCTTACAAATTAAATGTTGAAATAATAAGCAATAAAATAATTTCAATTTCAATTCAATCCTCTTATGGGTTTTGCAGCTACAGTCTAATGGGTCTGGTATGACCAGTAACTTATGGTGGCTAATGGTAATGTAAGAAAGATACTGCTGTGTAACTGACAGAAAAGAGTCAGTTTGCTGACTTTATGCTACTTCTCCTTCTTGTGCTAATGTTACACTACATTTTAGCAGGTCATATACATTTTGATTTTTTTCACATAAGTAAAACAAAAAAGTAAACAGACCGCACATTTTTGTTTCCTGCTTGTGATCCCATTTGTCAGCTAGGTCACTCAATGATGATGTCTATAAAGCGGCTATAATCAATATTTTTCATAATAACAAATGACCTTGTGTAATCTGAGAGGAGTCGTTTGTAGTGATGAGCCCACAGACAATCAGCTTTACAAAGCTTTATAGCGAGTTTCAGGTCATTGTTTAGCTGTACGGCCTGCAACTTTACTGTTTTGGTTCACTCTCAGCGCTCTCATAGTTTGTAGTTTTTGGATGCAGCAGGCAGTTGTTTTCAGAGAAAAAGCTTTAAAACCCCACTGTACACTACCTGCTCAGCACCAAACAGCTAACAGACACAGTTCCAGACAAGCTGGTGAACATAGTGGAGCATTTAGTAGCTAAAGAACCAGATATTTGCCCCCGGGAGTTGGTGGAGCCCAAAAATAGAGCTAAAAGAGAGTGAATAATGGATTAATGTTCATCTGGTGGACAGAGACACAACTCCAAATGGATGATAATGTTGCTCCCTAACTGCTGGATGTGTAAATAAGCAACTTTAAGGCTACTAATTTTACATGTGAAGTCACACACGATTATAGCTTGTAGTAGTAAATATAGCTTTTTGTTGCCATTCATCTACAATACAGTGCCATGGCCATGTATTTCGTATGACACTCTGTATATTTAAAAAGTCATAGTTTTCAGTGGGTGTACAATTAGAAACTTCCTGTGCATGAGTGCATGACTGGACTCCACAGGGAGTTGCCATTCCACTCTGAAAAGCAGCAGGTATTGAGGGACTGAAAATGTTACTGGAGAAAGAATAGCACGATCCCCACCCCTTCCACCCTTTCTCTGTGCTGTTTGTCAAGCCTTAGTCGAATTTTTTTTAATGAAATATTGAGGTACACTGTCAGCATGAGAAAAATGGTAATGTCAGCCAGAGCGATTTTTTTTTTTCCCCCCAGAGAATGCTGATTGAGAATGGAGAGAGCGCTGAGTGTTTCCCGCAGATAGCTTCTGTAACAGGTTTTGGCTTTTGAGAGGAGGTTGATGTCATGGTTAATAAGAGTTTGTGGCATTTCAAACATCTGGCTAAGAGCTATTTCGTGAGACTGTTTTACTCTCTAGACACGACCCAGAGTATTGCCTGTATCATCAGGCGTGCGTGATGGGCAATTTATCATTCAATACAGACACAACATCACCAGAAGTATCTGGTGTCAAAACCCAAAACTCAGTGAAAATACACCTCACTTCATTTTTGCCCGTGTCATATTTTGTCGGAGAGCACCTGGAGCAGACTCATCTCTCCAGGCTAAAAAAAAGGGAAAAATTCAGCAGTTGTCTGGAGCAAAACTTATGAATCAATATCTCCTTGTTAAGAACTGTATGCTGGGCTTCTTGGCCAATTCTGTTTGAACCTGTTAAGCACTTTTCTCTGGATAAAACAAACGAGATTTGATTATGTTAATTTGTCAGCTTTAGAGGTGCTGGTAGGCAGGTTAGCTGTTCCCTCTGCTTCCGAGTAAATGCATTTCCAAAAACGTTTAGCATAACGACTCCTGCAATTCTTCTCATGGTAAAAGTATAGGAAACTGCTGAGGACAATTAGCTGGATCATATTGTGTAAATTTATCCAGGCTCTTAACCACCAAAATATCAACCATACAGATACAGATTGTTTTTCCAAAGCAGGCAGGAGACTGATAAAAATAAGTAAAAAAAACAGGAGGGTGGAGGTTGTTTTCGAATAGTTCACTTATTGTTCATTCAGTTATGACTCGTCTGTCGTCACACTCCACAGCTCTCTTAATGACCCCGGACCTCAAACACTCTCATTCTGCATCCACCATTAAACTTAAGCCAACTCCAGTACACTGGGAGTTTCCTCCAAGGGACCTCCAAAGAGACCAGAGACTCACTTACTGCTCAATAAACCATGACGTTGGAGCATCTAAAACCTCATCACACTTCAGTCCTTCCACAAAGATATCCCATGATTCTTTTTTACCCCTCCTGTGCTCGCTCAGCAAGTTCAAGTCGTTTATCGGCTATAATAGATTTCAACCAGTATTTAGTGGAAATCACCATCTGTAAAAACTTTAGACCAACTTTCTTTACTTTCTCAAAAGGTATGAAAGACACACGCAGTTTTAAGGTTATTTGAGGTTTGCTTTCTGTTTGCTGTATTAAATTAATAGAGGTTTAATGGAGATGCTCAAGGCTGCAGTTAGTTTTATGCGTTCTAGTAATAAATTATGTTATGTTCTGTGTGTGATGGCAGGTCATCATTCTGTGTTAAAGAAGCTGTCACAGGTATTGATCTGCAGCACACACAGTAAACATGCTGGATGACAGTAGATGCTCAAACCACTAAACAATAATAAATGAATACAAACCAAAAAAGGTTGCTTTTTGATCATCATTAGTGTGATAAACTAATGATCAATACTCAAGGCAGCATATCTGATCGGTAATAATGATTGCAAAGTGCTCCAAGCTCTTTGGACAGCAGTTTCCGCACTCAAGTCTTTCAGTAATTGTGTGTGAATTGAAGTGTGTATTGTTACGGTTGTGTTAAAAATGTGTATCACCCAAATGTCAGCTTTTTAAGAACCAAGCAATGCAGCTTTTAGTTCATCCAATGGTTGTTGACAAAGCAATCTCACCTCAGTGTTCTGGAGCTTTCGGTCATATCACATTATCTTTATCAGCAGATGGCCCAGTTGTCATGAATGGTACATGTTCTACTTCTATTGTACAATTTGCCTAAAGGTTGAGTTTCAAAGTTCAGTCTTGACCTTGGAGACAGCGGTTGAGAAAACATTCTCACCTCAAGGTCCATTTATTAGTTGTTCTAGAGCTTTATCGGTTGTTGATTGGTTGTTAAAACAATTGGTTCTGTAAAGGTACCCCATGTTCTAGGAGTTGTAGGATTCGGTTCAGTTCAACTAGATGAAAATCACCAAAATTGGAGTTGTGAATGACAATGACAGTGCTATTTCCCTCAGATGAAATTATTTTCTTTTACCCAACCATGGATGACAGGAAAGATCTGAGTCCTCTGAGTGTAGGGGGAGTTTAACCAGTCACCAGTCCATGTGTTTCAACAACTGATCACAGTGACATCACTATGATAACAGAAAGGGAGTAGCTCATCTATGGCAACCTCCAAACAGAGTCTCTCCCCACCTGCACTGGAATGAGTATGGTTGAGATCCTGACTCACATAGGAGGTGGTCACACTCTATCAGACACACCGCAAGCCTGAGTGGACAAGCCCAGTGATGCATCTCAGAGAAAAGTTCTTACAAAACCGCAAGAACAGATGATGTGTGCATTCAGCAAATAGAGGAAGGATCGTAGGTTAGATAAAGTGGTGAAATAAAGAGAAACACGTCAGATTTTGCCCCACCAACGTCATCTCATAGTGCACGGTTTCCTTATCAGACACCGAATAGGCATAGGCTGTGTTAGCACAGGGCATTTCCAGCTCATAAATCATGTCACCTGTTGAAAATGTGGAAGGCGTTGCTCTGCGTCCTATCAACAGTCCTTTAAAACAGGCATTTGATACAGGGAGCGCAAAGATTGCATACAAATTACTTATCTTAACAGGACCAGTTTTAATATTACCAGCTCAGTTATAACAACACCAAAAGAAGTGTCTTTTTAATCATATTTTTGACGCTTTTCACCCTTTACTGTGAAGACGCAGTTGGATTATGAATCATTTTTCCTTCTGGTATTTATCTTCACATCTAGCAGGATTGAAACACTAGCAAACAATCTGTGTTGGATTAAAAGGTCAAAGCTAGACAGTATCTGAATCAGCATGCACATATGGTAAACTTGAGGTGAGCTGGGTTGGTGCCGGATGAGCAAGTCTAGGAGACAATAGGCAAAGTATTTATAATAGTGAATCATAAGTCATATGAGTGAATCATGGATGGTGTAGTTTTCCACAGGGATCTTTTATCAGCTCTGTACTGGCCTGTGTAGAAATTCTTGTGAACATGGTGTGTATTTAAAATTGTTTAGGTGAGATTAGGTTATCTCAGTACTTAAAATCCTCAAAAGAGAACAAATCACTGGCAACAGGCAGAGATTGGAGATAAGATAAATGGAGGAACGTCGCCTTGTGATGTTGTTCTTCTAAGTAGATGAACTTGAATAGCAGTTGTTGCCATGTACTTCTTTTTCATAGTTTGTCATTCACACTTTTATACTTTTTACACCTCAATCTCACACTTTATTTTCATGAGAGAGAGAAACCCTGCAAGCATCTCTGACTTCTTTACAACACAGAAGTCTGTCTCTCTTTACCCTGATTCACCCTTTTCAGGTTGTTCATGTGACAGATTAATGCCCCATACCATCTTTAGGCAGGCTTTCACACCTTGTTAACCCCAAAGGTGAAACCTGCAGGTGTACAACGGCCCCTTTGAACCCCCCTCCTGCCCTTTCTCAGCCTCCCCCTTCCATTCCCGTGCCGTCTGTTGTTGGGGCTGTACAAACAGCCCCGCGCCCAGCGCCACCCCTCCCCGTCGGAGCACAAAGGCAGCATTTACCAGTACGTTCTGGTGACCTTCAGAGGGCAATGTTGTTGTAGCTGGACGCTGCCTGCTGGATCACAGAAGCACAGCTCTGTATCAGCAGGTCATTACGTTTGTTTACTCTGAGTGTATGGGTGCAGGGAGGAATGTCAGGTGTTGCGTCAAACGTGTATGAGTGTGCGCTCATTTTCACATTTACTCGTGTACTGATTGCTGACATGGGCAACTTTTAGAGACTTTCTCACGCCAACGCTGTCTTTACTGTCATCTTAAGGTGTTGAAATTCATGCTAGTTTTTCTCTATTCCCTCACTGTCCTAGACTGTCACATGTCCAGATATGATGCCCCGTACAGTTTTCACAGGTTTTACTAGAACACTGTGTCCTATAGTGAACCTTGAGTCTAGATTTCGCCCCATTGTGATAGAGGTAGCTCTATAAACTGCTTAGCTACGATTGTCCACTTCTGTTTACAGTATTGACACACTGCTATTGTCTCATGTCATATGCTGCTCTATCTGCGGTGCAGCCTGTCTGTGAATGGAGACTGTTCTGTATCTGACCACACAATGCCAGAACGTTTCATACAGATTACTTATTGACAGCTGTTCAAATACTGAGAAGAGATAAGTCACGTGTAAAATATGTGCTTCAAAGATGTATGCAAGCCTTGGTGAAAAACACTTTTTATTGTTGGTGGTGCTCTTTCACAAATTATTATAAAAATTCCTCTTGGATCTGTATTTTTCATTCACTGCTTTTAGGTTTGTTGTTTTCTCTGGTCAGGATACAAAACCACAAAACAAGTTTCTCTTTTCTTTGTAATGACCTCTCTGAAATACTAAAAGGTTTTCCTGTTGTCTTTCTAGGTGTGGTTCTGATGGAGATAGCAGAGGCCCACAGGAAGCTCCACAATGAACTGGAGGAAAACGTGAGTAGCCTTAAAAGATACATCTGGTGATATTCTATGTTGTTCTTACTGTCAACAAATCCACTGAATTGATCCCACTAACAAGTATTTCCTGTGTAGCCAAAGCCTAATATAGCTTATTCCTAGTGAGCCACATCATTGCACTGGGTGATATGTTTCCTCATTGCCACGAACATAACATGGCCACTGTAGTTTATTTTGCATCAATCCCTGAAAAAGCTGCAATGATTAGTTGATTAATCGATTAATTGATTAGTCAACCAACAGAAAATTAATCACCAACTATTCTGATTATCAATAAATCTGTAAAAATTCTCTGGTTCCAGTTTCTTAAATGTAAATATTTGCTGATTTCTTTAGTCTTCTAGTAAACTAGTAAACTGAATGTCTTTGGGTGGTGGACTGTGTATGAAACACACTGCCCACCTGTTTTAGGAAATGATTTCACCTTTTTAGAAATGAAAGTTTATTTTTGTAAACTACTTTGAAAGATTTACATCTTTAGAAGGAATGAATGGGCTGAGTGCCACTAGGGAAGTCGGAAAGTATTGAAAAACAGACTAACACATTGTTGGTTTTGGTCTTTTCGCGGGATTTATTGACAATAAGAAAAATATAGGATATACTCTTCATACATTATATATACTCTTTAGGTTGTTCTCTACAACTGTGCTTCAGTCTGTCAGGTCCTGACTCAGAAGAATGAAAGCAACATAATGGATCTGAAAGATAAAAAGTGACAAAGCCTCTCCTGTGTTGCAATTATGTCATTAAAACAACTTTGTGCATGGACGGGTCCCTTTTGGAGCCTCTATGAGTGACTAATTGTCATTCCTAGAAGTACTCTGTGGACAACTTCACAATAGACAGAGACTGGCCATTTGTTACACTCTCTTCTCTGGACACGTAACCCTCGACAACCCTTTGAGCTCATTCCTTTCATTTGAAAGACTTTCAAATTGTCGTAGCAAAAGGTGAAAGAGAGTTTGACAAGAGTGGAAAAGCCACAGAATCATTCCTGACCCTGTCGCCTCGGGGTGGGGGAAATGCTACGAACACCTGCAAGCAATGAGAGTGTCACCAGTTTAAATATGGCAACGACTGACACAACACGCAGTCTGATGTAAGAAAGGATTTGGAAACAAGCACAAAAATGCAAATAACGTCCTGTGTGCATGACAAACTTTCTCTCATTTCTCTGAGTTACCTTTTGACAGTCCTGGACTGACTGTAATTTATTTGTGAGAGGGAAAAGCTGTAAATGTTTAACCTTAACAAGCTGATAAGCCATCCCTAGTGGGTGGAATCTCATCCTCTCAGAAATCCATTATCATGCATTCCACCAGGTCACTCCACTCTTATCGTAACGCCGCCATGAAGCCACGTGACTGAACCGTACATTGTGTTTAGAACAGAATGATGTATGTTGCAACGAATATGACGTGTTTTTTTTTTTTTCTCTCTCTGCAGTTCAAGAGATTCCACAAAGAGGTTATTATTGAGCTGGAGAAGAAGACAGAAATGGATGTTAAATACATGAATGTAAGTGTCACCACATATCCTTCTATCAATCAGTGCAAATATCCACCAACCCAATCCAACCCAGGCAAAACTTAGATAAAAAAAAGAACATTCATATAATGAAAACTGCAATCTGTTCATCTCATCAGTTCCTCCCTTCACTTGTCCCTTGCCTCTCTCGTCTCCTGTAGGCCACCTTCAAACGCTATCAGTCAGAGCATAAGCTGAAGCAGGACTCCCTGGAGCGCTCTCAGACAGACCTGAAGAAGCTCAGGAGGAAAAGCCAGGGCAAGCACTCATCCAAGTATGAGATCAAAGAGAACGAGGTGAGACCGAAACCAAACCCACCCCAACTTTTCCTTCCTTTCAAGACGTGGTATGCACTCGTGGATGTAGTTGATGTGATAGGGGTGGAGAAATAGACTCACATACTGACGCATGGGAGAAAGAAAAAGGTGTGGAGCTTGTGAGTTCATGTAAGATGAAGACGCTTCCAGGTTTTGCTTTACAGTTGTATTTTGATTGATTTTGACTGATGACAGACATTTAAGATGCGTGTTCAGACACTTAATACCCAAAAAAGAAAACGGCTTAAGTGTCCTCAGATGTTAATGCTCAGCACAAGCGATGAAATGCCAGAATAAAAGCTCCTTTGTAAGTAGAACAAGGAAATAAAACTATCAAAGGTGCCACCACACCTATAGCTGTTTGCAGATCTTTACAGGGCTTAGGCCTCTGCTCGCTGCGTTCAGCTGCAGACAGAAGATTGTGTTTTAACTGAAGACGCACACGCCCAAATTTGCACAAACGTATGCGTGAATGCTCACATGCATGCAGACACACACACACAGAGTTCCAGACCTCGCTGAGATGCAGAACGTGACCTTATTATTCACCGATTGAAGACCTCACGGATTCATAGGATTCACGGATATACAGTATACAATACAGTATGGAAGCTGCACTGGGTTTGTTTGTCTTCTCCAGTGCACCAGGCTTTATTCAACGTTTTCAGCTATCTTGTCTTCATCAGTTGGGTTGTTTTTGGTTTCCTTATACAGTATACAGTCCATTGATCTGTCATGTGACTGATAAATCACCATAGATACCAAGTATACAAAAACAAAACATTACCGTGATCGATTTATAAGTTTTACAATATTTACTCCACCTGGCTACATAATTTTACTGCACTGAAACTGAAATGGCTGTAAATATAAAACATAGAATATTACCACTAACCAATTATTCAAGTTATATTGAATTTAGCTAATTCAATCTTGCATCTTAACCCATCAATGGGTAAAAAACTATCACTAAATTTCCCATTGTTAAAAAAAAAAATCCTGTTTCTGGGAAACAGGATTAAATATAATCCAATTGACTAGTTCCTCATTTAACAATTTCAGGTGTAAAGTCACATGACTAATCAAAAGACTGTGTGTATAAGGAAACTTCAGACCAGAGAAAACATTTGAAGCATAGTGTGTGACGTGTATTTTTGATGGACTTGCATTGAAGCAACACTGGTCTTCACCTCGCTGTGTGTAAGTCCTTCAAGTTGGAAAATCCTTCATTTGGTTTGTTTTGCAAAGGAATCAAATGCAAACAGGTTGTTGAACATGAGAGCTTACTGATGTCACATTTGCATGATTACTGAATAATGAAGGTCACACTGACTTACTGTCCCTCTTACTGCCATCTCAAACTGCTACATGTCTGCATGACTAATGGTACTTTATGTTTTGAGTGGATGCTTCTGATATTAGATTTGTTATTTGATTTATGTGCATTCTAAAATGATACAATGCACATTCTAGCAACAAAAAAAAAAGATGTCAAGGAAAAAGTAGAAGTAAAAATGAACAGAGCCACAGTACTGTACATGCATAACAGCCGTGTGGACAAACAGCAATGTGGTCTCGTAAAACCTCATCTTTTGCATTTCAAAATTCAAATTGTAGTTTTACTAGTTAGTGTTGACATCACCTTGCTTGAGTAGGTTTGTTGTACGGTGTTCGATGGACCTGAGTTATACTGCTCCAACTGTCCACCAGCAACAATCAGTCCAACACCTCTGACCGTGATTTGCTTTGTAAATCAACATAGTGAGATGGAGGAGGAATTTGTGTGTGTGTGTGTGTGTGTGTGTGTGTGTGTGTGTGCGCCCAAGTAATAAATCCTGTCTGTTTCTTGTTTTAATTTACTGACTGTTTTGATGGTCTCTCTTTGATGATGGATGGTGTGTGAGCCTGGCTACTTTCCAGGGGATTATTAAATAAAGCCTTTAATTGAAAAGTCAAGAAGTGGTTGCAGGTTTTAAAAGGGCTGTTGGTGTTTAGACACTCAATTTCCATCTCCTCTCCTTTTCTTGGCACGCTGTTCTTTTCTTCTCTGCTGCTTAAATTGGTCTCCTGTTTATCTTTGTACTTGAATGGCACCTTTTAAAAGACACCCGCACAATAAGTCCTCTTATCTGGGTGGAGCTAAATAGCCTGTGCCTGGCTCTCTAGGTGAGCTGAGACCGGGGCCCCTCCTTCTCACAAGTTTTTATTATCTGATAGAAATGGCACCGGTACTCTACAAGGGAGGTGGGGCTAACTCCCCCCAGCTTTCTAATAATCATGCAGCGTAGAGGGCTTGAGAAAGCTGCTCAGTCCTGTGTGTCTGCTCTCCAACCTCTCGCTGAGAGTCTGGGCGAATGTTTGCTGGGAAAATGGGAAATGAAGAGACTTGATTCAGCGTCTGACAGGCTATCGTAGCGAGAGAGAGAGAGTGAAAGAGAGAGAGAGAGAGAAAATGAGACCAGACAGTAGAGCAGAGCCCTTTAGAGACAGGCTGCTTTACCGTCACCATGACAACCTGAGGGAAATGGGAGAGAATAGGGGGAGTGGGTGTAAAATAAAGGGCCGGGGGGGAGGTTGAGAAGTCATTTTAAAGAGTTTGATTTTGTCAGGTCCAGTCGCCCGTCTGCGCTGCATGACAGGCAGGATCATTCTCAGTCTCTCTGCGGGGAAGGTGTGTCTTTCGGCACACTAATTTGCTTTCCCGCTGAGCTAAGCGCACTCCGCGAACAGCAGGGGACCCAAATAAACTTATCGCTGAACTATCGACTTTGATTACAAAACTCATTATTGCCTCGATTAGTGACTCTGACACGAGCACGGAAAAACATTAAGCCGTGGCCACCAAGTTAGCTTTAATCAGTTTTTGCTCAGTGAGAGACTTGGGAGCTTGCTTTACACTTGGGTCAGCACTAAATCTGCACATTCTTCCAAATTGATACCCTGTAGATTCATTCTGTACACCTACATTCATTTTCAGTGGGGTCACCTCTGGAAAATCCTCTCCAATTTTGTTGCTCATTTGAAACCTGATAAGTTTTGAATACCACACCTAGTCCTGCTGACCTCTTTGTTGACCTCCCATAACCCTGTCTGCAGTACATGGAGACCATCTCAACGCGCCAGATGGACATGCAGAAGTTCATTGCCGACGGCTGCAGAGAGGCGCTGCTGGAAGAAAAGCGGCGCTTCTGTTTCCTGGCGGACAAACACTGCATGTTCTCCTATCAAATTAGCAACTTCCATGAGAAGGTAAGAAGGGACGGTGGAGTAATCCTGCATAGTCAGACACAGTAGATTGTTAAACACTGTCTGCTATCTTTCTTTCTTTCTCCTGTGTTTCCAGGCCAAAGAGATGCTGGCTGTGAAGCTTCCCAGCTGGCAGGAAAAGTGCAGCGACATCACCAAGGTGCCGGACACGGTGGAGACCATGATAGATGGGCTTTCCACCACTCCAGAGCAATCGCCACTTGTTGAACGCTACAACAGGGTGAGCGTTCATGTATGAATTCATTGTGTTAAACCACACACCAAAGCTGCTGGTGTCACATGTGTACTCTGTGTCAACTGTTACTTTGTGTTGCTTTTCATCACATACTTTGATATCTCACTCTAACACGCTTCAGATAAAAGCAGTGGAATAAAGCATGGCCAGATAGTACACAAGTAGTGCAAATCATGTAGAAAGACTGGCCCTGGAGTGTTTTATCTTGTCTTTTTGTTGCTTGTAGTTTACCTTGTGATGGTGTCTGATATCTGATGTGTCAGATGGAGGCTGTTGTATGTAAACTGACTATCATTAGCTGGCTGTCAGCCAGAGGAAATCCTGCATGTGCTGTTGTTGTTTCCTTCTTTTAAAGTCCACTGAATGTTTTGGCCATGGCTGTTTATTGCCGCGTAGACTGTTAAAACATCATGGCCTTGATATGGACTTTACCCTCGCTCATGCACATGACGTCTTTCAACTAAAACGCGTGTTATGATTTGAATATTTCCAACTCATATTTTGTCACATTATGGCATCTGCTAATCATATTCTCTGTCATCTCCTCAGAACAACGTGGAGTCGGCGGTGCCACCTCCAGCACCGCCAATAAAGGCCCAGATCAGTCCGCTAGCTAACATGTTCAACCCAGAGCCCAGATCTTCGCTCACCTCCACTTCAGACAAAAACTCAGGTAGACGGCTGGATTCTCAGAAACACTTGTGACTCCCACAAATGGGACATCTATTTTACATTTGAAATTTTGCCTATTAATCATTGATTCCCTATCAGGCTGTCCTGGTGTACTCCTAGAAAAACAGAGTTAGATAAGAAGATTGACACCAGTCTCATATTTGTAAGACTACAGCTGCAGCTGGTTAGCTTAGCTTAGCACAAACACAGGAAACAGGGGGAAACAGTTAGCTTGGCTTTGTGCAACGTAAACAAGCTGGTAGGCAGCTTTAGCTTTAAAGCTCACTATTTGTATCTTTTTTTACCTTTGGACAGAGCCAGGCTAGCTGTTTGCAGTCTTTATGCTAAGCTAAGCTAACCAGCTACTGGCTGAAGCCTTATATTTAATGGATAGATATGCGCCAGAAAGCAAATAAGTGTATTTCCCAAAATGTCGAACTATTCCTTTAAATAAATAACCTTAAATTGTAACTTTTGGCAGATCACTGACAGTATCACATGTCTAATCTCTGTGTTTGTGACCCTTCACTGCCTCCAGACCAGGGCAGTCTCGGAGAGGGCAGTCTGTCCAGGTCGACATCCCTGTCGTCCGGTCTCAACGTGGGCAGGAAGCAGCGGGTTAGGACCATCTTTCCCCACACGGCGGGCAACAACGACACACTCCTCAGCTTTGACGACGGCGACATCATCGCCCTGCTCATCCACGAGGAGAAGGACGGCTGGCTGTATGGAGAGCTGGAGAAGACACGGCAGTAAGTTTTTACTTTGTGCATATTAATCCTTTTTTTATATGATGTGTTGAGGTTAACTCAGCTCAGTTAACCTAACCTGTCAATTTGTAAAACTGAGTGTTATCATATTATGAAATTAGCATTAATAAGTCATAGCTTACCCATCTTTTTGTTTTAATCAGGTCTGGTGATTGTATATTTTTCTTATTGTCTCCAAATCCCATGGAAAGAAAAAGACCAAGAACAGTAATATCCAAACCCTAATAAAGCTTATTCCTCTTTGCCATAGGTGTCCATTGTTGTCCAAAAACACATCAATGAGCCACACCGTTGCACTTGGGGACACGTTCCCTCATTAGCATGAACACAGGCACTGTAGTTTGTTTTGACTCAATTCCATATACACCGTCCTGCTGCCATAAATATTCATAGGCATGCAAAATCTGCTGCTGAAAATGGTCTCCACACAATTTACTCTAGTTTGAATAATGTTTGTTATAAACTACAGTGCCCAGTTGTTTTAGGAAATTGGTTTTGGTTGGAAAGTATTGAGAGATGGACTAATGCATTGACGGTCTTCTCATGGGATTTGTTGACAATAACGAAGGAATACAAAATTATTTCAGCGATATGTTTTTTAAGTCATACAGAACTTCTTAAAAATGAAAGGAAAAGTTTTATTGTGGCATCCCTCCCTCTCACATGCTGGATTTCAATATGATCTGAATACAACCTCTGGCAAACCCGCAAGAGTAAAATGTACTTTCATTTCAACAAATATGCAGCAGCACTGACACACAGGCGTTTTTCACATGCCTCAAGTGGCAGTACTAGTTTCTGCTTTGTCTCTGTTAATATTTTGCTGTGCTAATGCATCATGCCTAGAAACACAGAGTATGTCCGGTATGTTCGACATGACAGTCGTAAACCTCAAATCTCTTTCTCGCCTAACAACAACACCACACACACACACATGTAATAACTCCAGGTGCGCACACATAAACAAGAGAAATATGGTCTTCTATAAGCTGTGCAACAATGAAAAAAAGCTTGATTTTTCTTCCCCCTAGACACGTGATGATGAGTGAGTGAAATGAATATGTCAGGCAGGATTTTTTACAAGCAATTAAGGTAAAGTTATGCCGTTGTACAGCAGCTGTGACTGCATGTCACCTCCAGACTGCAGAGAGGGGAAAAATGTTCTCATTCTTTCCTGCTTAATCTCCTATATAAACACACATTGCACCTATTAGCCTTAGTGTGTCGTGTTTGCAGAAATGATCAGGTTCGAGCATTTTTTTTTGTACAACAAGTCATGTTTGTATATGTAGCTGCAGTGGAACAAATCTGTAAAGTAGCCTCTGGATTGCATCTGTGATCACAATCATCTTCAACGTCTCGCTGGATCAATTAGGACTAATAATGTAGGCGAAAGGATTACGGAAGGCTCACAGAGCCTGTGTCGCTTTTTTTTTTTTTTTTTTTTTGTCATCCCCACTTTGAAACAAATTAACGCAAGCCTTATCTGCTCCCCGTGCGTGTGTGTGTCATTAAGAGCCTTTTGAATTGGAGTGGTTTTAATGCAGTCAGTGGCAGTTTGTCAAGAAGAGGACATGTTGGGAATAAATCACAGTGCTTTCTGTTTCTTAGCAACAAATCCATTGCATTGGCCATCTTTTTTTCTCTAGACGTGACTTGGAGACAACTTCTGAGTCTTACTGAGCAAAACCTGCTGTCTGTGATGTATTTTCTATCTGCTATGTGCATCACGATCTCGTGTGTTGTCTACAGCAGTTGATTATCAACCAAATAACAGATTTACTTGTAGTCTGGAGGGGAAAGCTTGTATGCAAACAGAATGGTGAATGTCAGTGTCATTCCTGCTCTTACTATTTTATTTGATAGATTATTGAATGAAGTCCAGCGTCTGAATATAATTCAGAAGAGCCATTTATCATTTTAGCAGAATTGATTTTTGGATGTATTATTATGTCATCATGTGACCCACCCAGGATGAAAAACTTATACTGACACACAGATTTATTTTTTTAGGTGACCACAATATAGACGAAAGATCACACTGTCCTTATCGGTTGAATTGTTCAGGCTATGAAATGCTAAAAAATAGTGGAAAATGTCCACTTGTTTTGTCTGAACCAACAGGCAGAAGTCCATAGATATTCAGTTAACTGTCACATAAGACAGAAAAATGCAGCAAATGCTCAGCTGGAAACAAGAACATTTGGCATTTTTGCTTGATAAATGACTCAAACGATGAATCAGTTATTAAAATAGTTGCAGATTAATCTGTTGACTAATCTGTTAATTGACTAATTGTTACAGCTTTATATTGAATGTTTTATGGTTTAATCTTCTGTTTAGTGTTTTGTATGTCACATTTTGGTTGAAAGGTTGGAGGTTATTACTTTAACAGCAGTGTAAGCATTTATATTATACTGCACTGGAAGAGTAGTTATAACAATTAATGGCAATTCAAATAATCACTAATCAAATAAACACTTTATACACTGTATTGTTTAATTGTTTTATGATGTTTCTGATATTCTGATATATTTGTCTCTCTTATATTAGACGGGGCTGGTTTCCCTCATCTTACTGCAGACCTTATACTGAGCCTGTGATATCAAATAGGTAAGAAAACATTACAACACGCTGCGTAATCAGTCAGTCATTTGTTTTATAG
This sequence comes from Scomberomorus guttatus, assembly GCA_038419695.1. Taxonomy (NCBI): domain Eukaryota; kingdom Metazoa; phylum Chordata; class Actinopteri; order Scombriformes; family Scombridae; genus Scomberomorus; species Scomberomorus guttatus. The sequence goes on along the minus strand of CM076465.1, from coordinate 16,462,926 downwards.
CTGATGTTGGATAGCTGAACTTTTATGTCACGTGTCTTAGCAGCAATTTGGGCACGCCGGTGCGTAGTCTGAGTGTGGCCAGTCTGCCAGAGCAGGATGAGGAAGGGCCGGTGCTGCTGCCGCCGCCAGACTACAGCGACGAGCTCCCCTCCAGCCGGGTGGTCACCTCAACGCCCTCGCCGCAGAACATGGTCAGTACCAGGACCTGACCTGGTGAAGTCTGGTGTATTTATTAAATCTGCACAAGATGTTTTTTTTTCCCAATTTTAAAAACAGACCCATTTTATTGGCCTAAATATTAAGATCGGGATACATAATGCGCCATCACCATTCGCCCTTGACACTACTGAGTTATAAAATAACCTTTTAATGACTAGTGTGTCCATTTATCCAAGTGTTGAGAACAAAAGCTAATATCCTTAATAGCAGCATTAGATCTTTTGCCTCCTTGATCTCTTTGGTTTCCTTTGATATAAAGCATCAGTGACTGGTAGGCATGGTACAATATGAGCATGCAGTCTAATGATGTAATTGATGTATGCTCTGAAGTTCCTCATTTACCAAAGAACCTTTTAAGAAAAAGGTGTGTCCAAAAAATGCTTTAGGGAAAACAGAACAGAGTACTCTGTTATATGGGTGCATGGTTATGGATTTGACACTGTAACATACTAACGTTCTGTAATTTTAATATCATTTAAGCAGCTTTTTTTTCTGCAACAAGAAGACATGAGATGCTTTTGTGTTTGTGGTTGTGGCTAAAATAAGGTATTCTGTGGATGTGGTTAACATTGTTTATTCCTCTAATTCGTCATTTGTTACTTTTAAAAGAAAGTAACAAATGAGTTAATGAATTAGTATTTGTTTTAATAATGTGGGAATACTGTACCATTTATATATATATATATACATATACATATATATATATTTAGCATGATCAAAACATGATTAAAACCATGATAGTCACCATACATACAAGCCATTGAAGAAGTTTAAAGTGAGAGACTATGTTACTTTTGCTAAACAGTAGCCACTGCGGGCACAAGTGGCAATTAAAATACACATGTACCATTACTTCTCTCAAAATGTACAAAAGTATTTTCTCATGTAACTACGTTATTATTAGATGAATGCTAAAGGACTAGGCTAGTTTACTGTGGTTATGCTAGGCAGCAGCCATGTTTAAATGTCTGTTCAGTGGGCCGTCACATTTTCCAGAAATGTTCTCCACTATGTTTCCTGATAAGATATCTTTATTGCCTTAGCTGACTTGTCATACAGTCCACACCTACACCACAGAATGCCATCACACAAATTTAGTCTGACTAATCATATCTTATCAACGCCTCCTTATTGCATAGTCATCGCCTCCTTAAAACGGAGCAAAGCCAGAAACACACCTCAATTTCTGAAACCAGTTCAAGGAAATATACTATATTTATCAAAACCATTATTTCCCTGAAGGATGTGTTAGCATTAGCCAGAGAATTGTTGGCTCAAAACTTTAAGAGACATCTGAAAAATGCTCCCAGCCAGGTTTTGCTTCTGTTCAGGAATGAAGAGAGAGTTACAGATGGAGGCGTAAAGGATAAGAGGGTACAGGCACAGATTCAGTTTTTGGTGTGTCAGCTGATACAGAATGAACTAGTAGCTGTCCGGCCAGCAGACAAGCCACAGGCACACTTCTTTCTCCTTCATCATCACCTTCCTCACTGCTCTGTCTGTACTCAGTGTCCTCTGTATCTGCTGCCTCAGGGCTTTACCATGCAATAAACCACTATTAGAGTGGAATCCCAATGCTTACCACATATTCTTTTTCTCATGTCATCCTTGTTATCTTATAATTTTACATATTTTTTGAGAATTTAGCCCAGCATGGACAAAAACTTAAATAACAGTACAAAAAGTCATTTTTTTCTCCCTTGAAGGATTCATTCAAGTGAAGGCAGAACAGGCTGACTGTGCTCTTTAGGTTCGATATTGTGACTGTAAAGCAAAGGTGGACCTTGTCTCCGTTGCTGTGGGGACTTTTGTTCCCTGAGTTTAGCCTCTCAGGCAGCATTCACTTCCCATCTCCTAAAATGGTCTTTGTATCCTGGGCGCTGTAGAGAGGGCCCAAGATTGAGGTTTCTCAGTTTCAGTGGGAAACATTCACTGGAGGATTGGCTCAAGTAATGTAGTCATGTGACTTTCTGCCAACACTGTGATCAACTGTATCTATCGATTTTTAATGCCGTATGTCTGCTTGCAGTGAAAACGTTGCTAATCCTGAAGCGAGTGTTCAGATTTTTGCAGGTTTAGAATGTTTTGAAGAGATTTATTAAGACTAACAGTTTATGTTGATGTTAAAAAAATTCAAGAATTACATTTACATATTTCCGGCATTTAGATTTGAAACATCTGTATTACAAAGATTCTGAAATGTTTTGAGTTAAAGTTGAAATAATGTTTTGCTATAATTTAGGCTTAAATAATGAATGCAAGAGTTAGTTGCGGGCAGTGCATTACCAAAGAGGAGGTGCTTCCTGAAAGGCAGAGTTCAGGGAATAAAGTCTCCAAACTTTTACTGTGGCTGCATGCTCTGTGACTTCTGGATGTTGCCTGCTCTCTACTGGAAGAGTAGGGGAAAGCATGTTTTTCTGCAATAATTCATGAACGCATTAAAAGACATCTCTATAAGCTTTGTAAAAGAGGTAGATTATAAACATATGCATATGAAAAACAATATAAAATCATTTAGGAATTTTGCTCCAAGTTACCTTTTCTATCTTGTCTCTGCACACTGACTAAATAAATAAATGATACAATTTTGATTTAAATATGTGCTCTGATCTCATATAAAATGAAAACATACATACATACATACAACTACAAACCCAAAGGTATTTATTAGCTACTATAAACTTTCTTTTCAGCTTTATACTGTTTTATAAGCAAATATGTGCTTTGGTACCCCTCAGGCACACAGCTCAGGTATTCATGTTCCTCTATTTTATTGTCCCCATGCTTACTTGGCTCTGTGGAGGCGATAAGATTATCATCGTCCTCAGGTGAGAGAAAAAAAGGAGTGTGTCTCTTGCCAGCTTTTCTAGATTATCTAGATTCCAGACTCAGTGAGGTCTGAGGTTGTAGTTTAAGTATGTGTCAAAGCTCATCTGTACCGATTAGGAAGGAAGAGGAGGAGCGGGGGGTGGTGGGTGGGGGGGGTGGGGGGGTTACCGTTGAGGAGAAATCTAATCAAACCAGTCTGACAACACTGACTTTTATTACAGTTGGAGGGAGGGTGTGGGTTCGTGGTGACTGTAGTGGTGTGTATATGTTGAATGTTGTGTGTTATTTCTCTGTGTCCACTGGATCTTCAAGGGTCTTTCTGTCTCTGTTTTCTCACAGCAGGTTTCTTTAGTCAATGGGACCGCAAAGGCTCCATTTCTAGGGTGAGTGACCTAACACAACTAACAGAAAAACTCACAGACTTCCACCGATATTTGTGACTAATTAAAGGCTTAAATGATTAATGTCCGTCAATGGGTGGATTTGAGATGATTTCAACCGTTTTCTCCCTGCAGAGGAGGGAATCCATTTGCCACGGTCAAGCTGAGACCAACTGTCACGAATGACAGATCAGCACCAAACATCTAACACAGAGCAGGAGGATTTTCACCGCTGTCATGCCTTTGGGGGGAATCATGCAACGTGGGACCCCTGCATCACACCGAATATCACCCTAACCTGACATCTCACTAGCCAGCATGCTAGGCTGTCTCAGTACCAGTCTGCTCTCTTAAAGGGATCCATTGTTTCTTGGTCTAAATGTCTTTTACTGTGCCAGTGTGTGTTTTACATTAGCTACAACAGGGAAACATTGCATAATCTACACATGAAGGAACAGGAACTTTGATACGCCTTGTAGTACAAAGAAAATGTTTGGGGTATGCATCCAGTCTATGTTTGTGTTAAAGTAATAATTCACCCCAAAATTAAAACGGAGACTTTGTCTCACCATCACGTCCCTCAACTGAAGTTAATAAGACCTCCAAATTCTCTCTACTACTACTGAATGAGTAGGGCTATTGTTTTTTAATTAAATAAAATGAAAATATTAAAGCACAGAACTAAAATCGCTCAAAGCTTGTACAGCATGATCCAAGTGATTTGTATCATGTAATGATTACAAAAGCTGCAAAAAAACCTGACAAGACTAAGAGTTTACCGCCATGTTAGCGGCTCTGTGAGGCTGTACGTAGGGACAGTGGTGCTTTGAACAAAATACTAATGTCGGCATGCTCACAATGAGAATGCTAGCAGGTATAATGTTTACCATGTTCACCATCTTAGCTTAGCATTTTAGCGTGCTAACATTTGCTGATTAGCGTTTTTGTTGGTGGTCATAAACTAAAGTAGTGGACAAACATTTTGACCTGGTGGTGGCGCTATATGGAAAGTTAGAGGATCACCAAAGTTATTACAGTTCATCCTGAATGGGGAACATGATTGTGTGCACCAAATTTCATTCCATCCAATAGTTGAAAGTCAAAATATTTCACTCAAAACCACAAATGTGAACCTCATGGTGGTGGTAGAGGAGAAGTTAGGAGATCGCCAAAGTCATTAGGATTCATCCTCTGGGGAACATGAATGCCTGTGCGAAATTTTGTGCCAACCCATCTAGTAGACGTAGAGATATTTCACAGGAAATGTGAAAAGTTTGACCTGCTGGTGGCGCTAGATGGTCATTATTATTCATCCTCTGGGGACCATGAATATCTGTACCAAATTTCATGGCAATCCATCCGATAGTTGTAGAGATATTTCAGTTGGCGACGGACCAGCATTGCCTTCCCAAGAGCCACGCAGCTAGCATAGCTAAAAATCTAGGTCTTATTAACTTCACTAGTTTGGGAGACGGCTGATACAGAGCTATTGGGGCTACAGTAACTGCATATCTTAATGGAACTATAAACATCAAAGGACTCCCTATGCTGACATGGAAATTAGGAAATAAAACCCGAGTCATCATTTTGAGGTGAAATGTCCCTTCAAGATGAGATGATGATGCTCAGACAGTGTCATAAGGTCTTTTCTGAGCTTGTTTGTGCTGCAGTCGGTGCAGTGATTCATGCAGAATGAAGAATTTCAAATGTAAATGATATTGATCTGATGCTGAAGAAACAGACCAGCAGAAGCCAGGCTGTCTTCCTGACTTGCCAAAAAAAAAAAAACATATTATTTCTATTTTTATTAGAATTATTTTTGTCTTTTTTTTTTTAAAAGAGACATTGTGATATACACAGGTTGTGAGAATGAAGGGAGAGTGACGTGTTGGGGAAAAGGGTTTGTCATTTGAGTGATGGCAAAACAGTATGTCACTGTTTAAAATGAGAAGGCTATTTATATACAGTAAGTTTGTGTGAGATATTAGAATAAAACACGTATCCAGATGTCCCTTTGAGTACAATCGCCACTGATGTGCTCAATCTGAGCCGTGGATCCCACACTGGTTTTGATTTGACTGCTGGTATGTGATTTAAATGGGTAAAGTGACCTTTTGATGAAAGGGAATATTTTTCACTCATGGTTTCACTGTTTTTTAGTGTACAATGCACAATTTATGCAACATGAAAATGTACCTTCTGGGTACATTTTCATTGTATGTGAATATGTTGGGTCACAGTAATATACAAAGTATTAAATATTTTGTGAGGGAATGGACTTTTTTTGCCATGTATTTGCTTTACAGAATGTAAACACTGTATGATGAGGAACTGATCGACGCAACAGTTTATTGATCTTCATAGACCCACTGATGTGTGTAAGTGAACTCATCATACTGACATTGTTATTCCCACATGCTTCCTTCGGTGTGCACCTTGCCACTGTGTTGACGATGTAGTCTTTTTTTTTTTTTTCTCAATAAAATGCGATAAAGTCTGCATACTTAATGAGCTCTCAATCTCATTTTTTTCTTTTCCTCTCACTGCATTCTGTAGCTGACTTTCGCCATAAATTACGAGATAGTTTGAAGTCAAAGTCAGGTGTTTAATTAATTATGTTTCACTCGATTGAGCTTAGGTAAAATGTGTAAGGATGACAGTTTTCATGATAATTTCCAACATCTGTGTAGATTTTGAGGAATGTATTATTGGGACAAAAATCATTTCCTCTTTAAACAATGCACCATGTTTTTACACCCTCTGCTATTTTACAAGCATAGTTGAACAGTATCAAAGCAACAGTTCTCCATATTGCCATCGATACAGTTAATATACAGTAAAAAAGATGAGCACAGAAACGTAGAGATATCTGCAAACTATAAGAAAACAGAGGGTTGTTATAGGTGTGTGGGCTCTGAAATTACAGACCAAAAGGATCCAAAAATAACCTGCATACACTGATATATTGAGAAGAGGGAAAAGGAGACAAACTGATACTAAAAATGTAAGTGATAATCATAGTGAGAAATGAGTGGCATCCATTTACTGTACAAATGCACAAAAAATAACAAAATAGCCTGTTTGATAGTCTACATCATCCACATTACACCGATGATGAGTAGGGGGAGAAGGATGCTGGTCTTTTTATCACTTTTTAGCACCCTAGGACTAAAATTTAGGGGTTTTTCTGGGTGGGGGGGGGGGGGGGGTGTCCTTTGCTTTTACCATGTTTTAACCTCACCTGCAGTATTAATTGTCATTTTTCCCGTATTTCCCTTATTTTCTTGCATCTGTCTTTTAGGGTTTTTTCATATTTTGTGAAGCACCTTGTATTGCATCTTTTTGTACAAAATGTGTTAAATAAATATAAGAAACATGAGTCTAGCTTCTTGTTTTGGAGTCCTCGATACAAACTGGATAGCTTGTTTCATGCCTGCTGCCTCCTGTCTGATTTTAAAGTCATTTTACTTGTCTATAAAGCCTTACATAACCTAGAACCCTCATATATCAGTGACTGCTTTTCATTTTATGTCCAAATAAGAACTCTCAGATCTTCCACTGCCGGTTTTTAAAGACATTCCTAAGATGTCCCACAAGAAATGAGACTGCTTTCTGTTTTTATGGGCCTAAACTGTGGATCCCCCACCCCTCAGATAGGATCATTGTATCACTGTTTTATTGTATTGTGATCAAAAAGTTTGTGTTTTTCTCTCACTTATTGTTTATTTTCATCTGATCTTGTTTTGTTAAGCACATCTTTGCATGAAAGCTGCTACACAAATAAAGTTATTATCAGCTGCTCTGAAATATATATTTTTTCCTTTTTTTCCTCATCACTTTATTTATAGAAAGCATCACTTACAACATGTGTGACAGTAAGACAATAACAGAAAACAATTAGGCATCATAATGAAATAAAGGTAACATAAAGGACATGACTTTCAGTTTGTTGATACAGTCAACATGGTAACAGGACAAAGAGTAAAACTAATAATAATAAATAAATAAATATATAAGTGATAACAGCAAAAGTAGGCAATAATATCAGATTTCTCTTGGAGCATACTAACTGTATGTGCACATATCTTATTGATTATAAGTTGGATAGACTCAAAATACTTTATAAATTCAGTCATGATAATTCCAAAGAACCGTGGATGTGAAAATGTTCCAGTAAAATCAATAAACTGGCCTCTGCTCTGAAATATGAGCCAGCAGCGCCCCCTGCTGGACGCCACAGCTACCGACCCCTGCTGCCGCGGAAAACAGCCAATAGCAAAGCAGAAACAAACAAGCACTTCCTGCTTCACACAAGACAGAATATATGATGTGAAATGTCAGAGGATTTCCTGACACATTATGGTTTAGACTGCTGCAACATTCATTTCCACTCGCTGAATGAAACGCGGCGACTATCTCACCGGTAGCCGGTAGACGGTTTATGAGAGGAAGCTCAAGGTTGGTGTGTTTGAACTGTGTTCATTTGCTATTTCTAGAGAGCTAAGCCTGTAAGCCTGCACCAAAAAACAAGCTGAGTGTTGTCGTTAAAGCCTAAAAGCTGGTTTGACTGCGTGTGTTTAGAGCACTGATCTCTATAGTATCCTTTCATGTTGCTCTTGTCGTTGACAAAGTGATAATGTGCAGTGTAACAAACGTCACACATAAAACAAACACATTGCTGTCAGTTCAGCTGTGGTATCACTGTTGTCCGCACTTTCAAAACGCATATAGGTATTGTAGCATGTTTGTATCATGGTCATATTAATATTTGCAGTCCAATATAAGTGTATAGTGTACTGTAAGTGACAGAGGATACGCCTTTTAGCAGTAGCATCCCTGCCGGTTACGCAGTGTTGTGACATGGAGACCTGTTAACCCTCACATCCTGTTCATGTCTGACTCTTCAGCCTGTCTCCTCATAATCAGTCTCTACAACAAACTTCTCAACCACAAATCTACTGTATGTTTCAGTCATGAATGCGTCATCAGTCACTGATCTTTAATGAAGCTTTCAGAGAGCAGAGAGAGTGTATTCTTTATAGCAGTGGTTCTCAAAGTGGGGTCCGGGGACCCCCAGGGGTCTTGAAGGGGGTTCCAAAAAAATGGGAATAATTTATTTGGACTGTAATTCCATCCATAAGTAAGACAATGACAGAATGTATGACTGTTCTGGTCATGGGTTTCATACACTTTCTGTAATGAAACTAAAAGCAAAAATCTTTGGTCTAATTTGTGTCAGTTTAGGGGTCCTTGACGTGAAAAAGTTTGCTTTATAGAGCTGCAACTAACGATTATTTTCATTATGGATTAATCTGTCGATTATTTTCTCAATTAATCGATTAGTCGTTTGGTCCATAAAATTGTGAAAAATGTCGATCACTGTTTCCCAAAACCTAAGATGTCAGTTTACTGTCATAGAAGACTGAAGAAACCAGAAAATATTCTCATTTAAGAAGCCAGAATCAAAGAATTTGGACTTTTTCTTCTTAAAAAATGCCTCAAAACGATTAATCAATTAATAAACATAGTGGATAAAATAGTGGATTAATTTAATAGTTGGCAGCTAATTGATTAATTGTTGCAGCTCTAACTCTTTAGGTTTTACACTGTTTGTTTATGGAAAAAAATGAAAGTCAATGATTGTGAAGAATGCAACATCTTTTAATAAATACCAGTCAAACTCTAAAAAATGTGTGACAGCTGCACAAAAATAAAAAAAAGTTGAAACATTATTTCCATTTTTGTATATTCTGGGTTACTTTGGGAAAAAATGAAAATTTCAGGCTAAAAAAAAAAGTGTTTAGGATTTTTACTGCTCTCAAATGTAAACATGGGTCAAATTTGACCTGAACAGTATGTAAGGAGTTAAAAACAAACATTTAGCAAGGTTTGGATTGATTGTGGTATTGCAATAATATATCTTTTTACAGTTGCCACGTAGGCTTAAATATGGTGGTGACATTGCCCAGGTTTTTGAATATGGGTCAGTAACATAACATGGTGGTGTAAACAGAGAACAGTGAGGATCAGTGCCGCCCCAACACATGACCCTGATTAAAGTGTGCAGCTCTGCTCTGAGGAGGATTTTTTTTTAGCAGAAGCTGCATATATGCAGAGGTAATGCTTTTATCCCTGTACACACATATTGTGCTGTATATATAGATATATATATTTGATATGTCACAGTAGGAAAAGCGCAGGTATAAAGGTAATTCCATTTAGCTGCTTCAGGTTCAGGGTCTGATATTGTGCATGCTGGTTCAATTTTGCCCTGTCATGGCTTACTGGGACACTTGAATATAACAGAGCCATCGTTGATGTTATCAGTAGCAGCTGTGCTTTTCCTGCTATAATAAGTTAACATGTCCGCTGTGAAAGAGGCCTTTCTGACAACACTTAATCAACGAGGAAGAGGAAGCGCCGAGGTTTGTTTAGCCGTCTTCCCACATGCATCCTTTGAGTGTAGTAATGTCCCAGAGAGCTGTACTGTCTTATACCAGGAGATCTTCTGATGGCCTCTAGGTGTTACATTACAAATGTGTGTTTCTGTGTATGTTGTTATTTATCAGTTTTTTTGTCAAATGAAATCAAATCCTTCAAACTTAATTCTCTCCATCATGACGTTTCAGCCTCTAATGTATTCCTCCGGCCCTGTAAATCCATTTTGTGCTCTGTGTCAGTCTCTTTTCATCCTTAACCTCTTCAACACAGCCACTCCAACACTGGGTCTATTATCACAAACACATGTTGTGCAGAGCAGCATTTATAAATGCCTAAATACTTCATTTAAAATTCAAGACAAGCTCACAAAGTTTCCATAGATACCATTTAGGGAATATGAAATAAAAAATGATGCACATGCCATCTTGCGTAACTTTGTTTGGAGTGATGATGCAGCCATAAAAATGGTGTCTTGGGTGTAAATATTAGCTTTAATGGTGTGCTGCAACTAGAAGATACAGGGAATATATCTGATTATGTCCAAAAATGTGGGGAAAAAATATTTTTGTTCCTTTTTTTTTTAAAGGTACATTCCTTCTTTCTTTCTTAGGTTCCAGGTGCAGCCATGCCCGTCTCCCTGCTGTGGGCCGTGGATGTGTACGGGCGGGTCTACAGCCTGTCCACGGCGGGGCAGCAGTGGGAGCTATGCCGCGACACCCAGATGGAGTTCAAGCGGGTGACGGCGGCTCAGCAGTGCTGCTGGGGCATCGCCTGCGACAACAAGATCTACCTGAACGTCCACGCTTCCGACCTGCCCGTCCGCTACCAGGAGGAGACCTACGAGAATCAAGTGGGTCTTTGTAACCAATCAGGGTGTCATAGTTTACAGAGAGTTTGCCTGTCTGTGGCTTTCCTTTATTTCTTGCACAAAGTATCCTGAATAAAATTGGAAACATGAAGTTCCCCTTGGACTCGTGTTATTGCAGTAATTTAGTGAAAAAATAAGTGCAACATCCTCATACAGCAGCCTCCCACTTCCTCTGTTGCCAGTACTTAACAAGCACATTAGAAGCATGTGGAACCAGTTTTAAGCACAAAACAGATTTAGTGAAAAGTATACTGCATGTGGAACTAAAATGTGAGGAAAAACACTGACTACAATCACGCTGTCTATGCATGATCGCAGCTGTTTGGAGCTTCAAAGGGCTTTGTCACACAGCTGGTTATGTGCATTAGGTCAGCACTCTGTAGTGGCTACTCTTTCACTTTCACAAAAACGGCTCTTTGGCAGTAAATTTTCAATCATGCTGTAGTGACATTTTGACTTGAGGGCAGGCCGTTGGATTGGTCTCCCCCTGCGAGGTTTTGTATATCCTTTAGCTTGTCCATCATGCGTGATTTACGAGGTGACACACTGTTTATTTGTTACTGCCAGAGGACAACCTGTTACCGCTGCCTCGTTTTGTTTTGGTTGTGTGTTCACTCTGACATTTTTCTGTCTGTCAGAGATGGAATCCTGTGGATGGTTTCTCGGAGCGCTTGTTGCCAAGCGACCGCTGGCAGTGGAGTGATGTCACGGGTCTGCAACACCAACCTCTGGACAGCTTCCAGCTTCCCTCCACCAGCTGGGAGTGGGAGGGCGACTGGTACGTGGACGAAAACTTTGAGGGAGAGACCACAGAGAAAGGGGTGAGCGTCCATTTCAGACCACCTCACACACACACACACACTACTCACCGCTCACTGTGATCACTCCTGGCTCCTTTTAATATTTGTTTCTGCAGGGATGGACCTACGCCATCGACTTCCCGGCCACCTACACCAAAGACAAAAAGTGGAACTCCTGTGTCCGTCGCAGGCGATGGCTCCGCTACAGGAGGTACAAAGCCATGGACACTTGGGCTAAGGTGGGTGTTACTGCATGTTATACTGTATGTGTGTATGTGTGTGTGTGTGTGTGTAAAGCCTTTTAGTTTGCTCACCTGCATCTCTCTTCCTGTGTGCGCTGACAGATCCCCTCGCAGCAGACGGCTCTACCGGACCCCTTCAGCGACATCAGCTGCGGCGGGTGGGAGATCAGTGACGAGCCCAGGGGCCGGCTGTCGCTCTGGGCTGTGTCCCTGCAGGGCAAGGTACAGTTCACACGCACCCACACGTGTAATGCCCACTTGGTATCCATGGCAACGTACTTGGAAGTCTCACAAATATAGTCAGAATTGATAAACAGTATATTACTGTCCTCACATGTACACTGCAACACATTTTTTGCAGTAAAATAGAACCTAGAAATTGTACCTGATGTAATGCATCTGTCTAATATAATGGATTTTAATGCTTAAACTGTTTTTTTTTTGTTATGTACACACATACTAAAGGTGTGTTTGTGTATTTTTTTACCTTTTGAGCTAGATCACACATCTGCAGTCTTGTCACAACAGCTGGATTTGCATTGCTTGATGCGAATAAGAGTTTTTACTCACTTGCAGTCGTGCAATCACTCCTGTTTGTCTCCTTTTCTCTCCCTCTGTCCAGGTGTGGTTCAGAGAGGGCATTTACCACCACAATCCCGAGGGCTCTTTGTGGGAGGAGGTGCCTCTCCCCGGGGAGGTGGTCCAGTTAAGCTGTGGCCCGGGGGACCTGATCTGGGCGGTGCTGTGGGAGGGCCAGTTTATTGTCAGGGAGGGCATCAGCCGAGACTGCCCCCAAGGTACAGCGGCTCACTGCTGGGAGGAGGATGCGGTCGGTGTGTTTGTGTTTGTCCTCTGTATTGAGAGTAATGTTTTCTGCAATCCAGGTACCTCCTGGGCGCTGGTGGACTCTCCCAGTCCTGATGTAGGAGCCACACATGTAGCTGTGGGAGTCAACGTTGTTTGGGCTGTGACCAAAGATAACAAAGTAAGAAAATGCTGTGACAAACTTCATAGAAGTCACACTATTGTATTGGAATAGCACTGCTGCATGTTAAGAGTTAAATCTGTACAAGCTGCCTCTAAATAAAATACTTATTTTTTCATGATCAACACTTTATTTGCTTTTTAAACAGATGTTAACAACCTTAAGCAATGGGCTATGGTTAGTTTTTATTGAGATTATTAAAGTTGACTCATTTCACCAACACCATCTGCCAAACAGGAAAAACTGCATCAGTAAAGAGGAACAGACTACAGGCTACACCTAAATCGGTATTAACCATAGTGTTTTAGCAGCTGCATGTAATCCTGAAGAGCATTTAAGCCACAGTAATTCATCTTGTGAGCGTCTTAGTTATCTCTCTCACCACTCTGCTGTTTGCCCAGGTGTGGTTCAGGCGTGGCGTGAACTCCCACAACCCCTGTGGCTCCGGCTGGATCAGCATGGTCGGAGAAATGATCATGATCAACGTAGGACTCAACGACCAGGTGAATTCCAGCCACGTGCTGGCATCACATCCTGTGTGGGACATATTGTGTACCCCTTAATGTCACATGGGTTGTGTACAAATCCAAGTCAAAGACAGTCTTCCTGTTGTGTGTAGGTGTGGGGCATCAGCTGTGAGGACCGGGCGGTGTACTTCCGACAGGGCGTGACCTCCAGTGAGCTGAGTGGGAAAACCTGGAAGGCCATCAGCGTTCCCAGAGACGGAGACAGATCCCACTCCAGTGCCAGCGCCAACAGCCTGCAGAGGTGGAGAGGCCGCAGTGGACACATATACTTGCACACACACACAGATATAGATTAGTTTTAGTGAACATTTTAGCATGAGTTCATAATCATACACTGGTAAGAAGGTGGAGATAAACATGAGCCCAAGACATTTTCACACATTGATAAAATGACCTAAAATAATGTTCAAAGTGTTTTGGAAACTGGCTTGAACTGATTTAATTAAGGTCATAATTTCACACAATCAAAAAAACATATAATTGCAATTATTATTCATTAATTTTCTCCATCTCACAGCGCTGGATGTTACTTCTGCGGTGAGGTGCGTGGTCAGTCTGTAGTGAGTGATGTGGAGTCAGACACAGAGAAAGGACCTGCAGACGAAGCCAGCTGCTTAGCCACCTCCGCCGCCCCAGAGTCAGTGGTCAGTGCCCCCACAGACCTCTCCGGCCAGCCTACTGACACCCCCAAACCCCGCATCCCCAAAGTCACCAGCGACAGCTTCATCTCTGAACTCGTCTCTGACCGAGAACCAGGAAAGACCCTGAGAGCAATGGGACCAGCTTCTCCTGCTGTCCTGGAGGAGGAGGCCATCCCTGGAGAAGGAGAGGTCAAAGCTCCGTGTGCTGATGTCCTTCTTTCCCCGAGCCAGTCTGGAGGGCCTCTTGACCCCCAGTGGAGTAACGTGGACCTGGAGGAGGCGCAGAGCCAGCAGGCCCAGACTGCAGCGGTGTTGGACTCTGCCGATACCTGCAGCTTGTCATCGGTAGCCACATACACCCTCGTCATGGAGGACCCGTACGGGGCAGATGAGCACCCTCTGTGGGCGTGGGTCAGTGGAGGAGGCTGCTCTGTGGACAGCCACTCCCAACTCAACTGGTTCAACTGCTCCATGAATGCTTCAAGTGAGTTAGATGAGATAGCTAGCATGTTTGCGTTTCCATTTCATGTCTGCAGGAAAACTCTGGTTTAATTAAGGTTAAATGTCTGTTCTGCCTTTCCCTTCCTCCCAGTGTTGGCCCAGTCGTTCCAGTCCATGAGCCTATCTGTCACACCAGCCCAGACGGCAGCCTGGCGGAGACAGATCTTTGAGCAACTCAGTGAGAGAACCAAGAGAGAGATGGATAATTTCAGACATTATGAACAAGCCATAGAACAGGTACATGCAGTAAACACAACAGCTGGAGCTTCTGCACTTGATCTTTGTGATATTTCTCCTTTTCCACTTACTTCTGTCCTGTGTCTTTACTGGCTTTATGTTTGTTCCTTTTACATGTTCTCTCACTCTTTTATTTATTTATTCATTCGTTTTTTTCTGAACGTTCACCCCCATTACAGTCCGTGTGGGTGAAGAAGGGAACCATGCAGTGGTGGAGAGACTGGAAGCCTCACAAGTGGGTAGATGTTCATTTTGCCCTGGAGCAGTTCTCAGGACCGGAGGGCAACAAGGACGGCATCCTTTTCATTTATTATAACTTTTATGAAGAGAAGAAGGTGAGGAGGAGTGCATGTGCTGTGTGTATTAGACTTTAGACATTTTCTGGCAGTGGAATAAATGCATCAGATGAATCAGTACTGTTGTTCCTCTCTCTCACTACTGCTTTCTTTTTATTTCTTCCTCTATTTACTTTTTTTTAAACTTTCTGTCGTTTTCTCTTCTTCCCTCCCTGCTGCCACTCTCTCCAGTACCTCCATGCCTTCATCAACGAGGTGACCATCCTGGTTCCTGTGCTTAATGACTCCAAACACACTTTTGCCATCTACACACCCGAGCGCACCAAAGAGAGGTGGCCAATCCGGTTGGCAGCAGCCACAGAGCTCGAGATGCATGATTGGGTAAGGAAGGATGGTACGAAATAAACTTTAGATGGTAAAGTAGAGAGAAATTAAATATCATTTTTATTGTTCCCTCTGTGTTAACACCCACCCAGCATTTGCACACACATTTTTACCAGTCATTCATTTGTCTCTCCCTCCCCTTTCTAAATCCATCTGTCTGCCTCCACCCTCCTCCCCTGCCTCCAGCTGGCGTTGCTGAGTGTGTCGTGCTGTGACTCCAGGGGGATCCAGGGTCCCCCCTCCAAACAGGCCATCTGGTCCGTCACTTGTAAAGGGGACATCTTCGTCAGCGAGCCCTCTCCTAGCCTGGAGGCCATACCCTACCCCACACCCTGCAACCAGATGTAACTATGACGCTAAATATGACGCTGAAGTTCTAATAGATAGTCTTCATCACATTGTCCTGCCCCTTCTTTTTTTTTTGTCTGACATTACCGTAATTATCGGCTTTAATGAGCAGTTTCTTTGCGCAGGTTCTGGCGGCAGGTTGGAGGTCACCTGCGCACCGTGGAGTGTAACAGCGTTGGGATAGTGTGGGGGATCGGTTACGACCACACTGCCTGGGCCTACACCGGGGGCTACGGAGGAGGCTTCTTCCAGGGACTGGCCAGCAGCACCGATAACATTTACACACAGACCGATGTCAAGAGCGTCCACATCTATGAGAACCAGAGGTGGAACCCTGTCACCGGCTACACCAACAGGTGGAGTACTCCAAGAGAGTTTATGCTTTCCCAGTCTATAAAACACAGCTTCCTAGTTTTTGCTAGTAGAAACTGTTGTTTAAATGTTTGCAGTGATTTGTTTTGTTGCACATATTGCGTTGTCTTCCACACACAGAAGTTTCCAGGCTCATGATTGACTGTGTGATACGTCTAGAGTGTAAATAGTCACTGGGGAGTTTTAAGTGGTAGTAAAGTCGAGTGGATTTACATATTTATGACCTGGAGAAACAGCAGTTACTACTCTCTTCAGTTTTTAATGTTTACACTTAACATGCCATGAAAATAAAGTGACATATGCTGTGAATATGCCTCTCTCTTAAGACTGCCTGAAATATGTGATGAGATTCACAGTTTTAAAATAAACAGCAGTATTACTACTCAGTTCTTTTTTCTAAACATCTAAACCTTTAACATCATACTATGATGGGATGAACAAATGCAAACAACAAAACCTGGAATACATGTTATTTTTGTACAATTTGAAGTGTAAAGTCACTCATTTAAAGCGTGTTTGCTTTGTTTTAGAGGTCTACCTACAGACCGCTACATGTGGAGTGATGCATCAGGACTACATGAGTGCACAAAAACAAATACCAAACCTCCCTCCCCTCAGTGGACATGGGTAAGTACAGCCACACACACACACACACACACACACACACAGGGTAATTCCCTCTGCTGTTGTGAAACCAGTCCTGCAGTACACAGGTTAACCACTATCCTTCCATTACAATCATTCGTTTGGAAACTATAAATATTCGTTCTTGAATTATCACACAAATGCAGCTTCACTTCCCATATTTGCTGTTTTCAGGTGTCTGAATGGGCAGTTGACTACAGTGTCTCCGGAGGGACAGACAGAGAAGGCTGGCAATACGCAGCTGATTTTCCAGCGTAGGTTTCACATGCCATTCCTTCAACCCACCTGCTGTGTCTTTTTTTTTTTCAAACGATCACCTCCCTCGTGATTATGACCTTATTTCTGTTTTTTTTCTGCTATTCTTTCTTCCTCTTCTCCACTTCTCTGCACAGGTCATATCACGGCTATAAAACGATGAAGGACTTTGTGCGTCGCAGGCGATGGGCCAGGTATTATAAAAAAGCAACACCGGTATATTAGTGTCTGCAATATTTTTTCAGCAGGTACGCAGTGGTCTAAGAGTGGTCAGTGCTGTTGACATTTGAAGCTTTTGTTTGTGTGTGTGTGTGTAGGTTTTTTTTCATTCACTCAGCATGAACTTAGAAAAGCAGGATAGAGAGAATGGAGGAAACAGAGGACTGATCCTTCTTCCATGTAGGACAGATATGCAATAAATGTTGTGTGTACAGAATAGATCAAGATAGCAAAATTACCGAAACTCTGCTGGACAAACAGGATGACAAAATTATAGATAGAAGATATGAAGAATCTGATTAGTAGGACCTGAGCCATTTGACCTCCATCACCATGGAGACCTGTGAAGAGGACAGACTACACATACACACAGGGGAAAACTCACACACACAGTCCAGGGGTGGTTACAGTTAGAGTAGGGTCTGCGTCATTCGCCACACCTTATACTCCAGCAGCATCTTTACCGCTGCAGGTCTTGCCAACATTTTTTTTTTCTTCTCTTTCGCAGGAAGTGTAAATTGACTACCACAGGACCCTGGCAAGAAATCCCACCCATCCCACTGAGTGACGTCACCATCCTGCCGTGCGCGGCTCAGAGCAGCGTGGATGTGGTTCCTCTGTGGGGGATCAGCAACAAGGGAGACGTGCTCTGCCGGCTGGGAGTCACTGCACTGACACCTGCTGTGAGTCACACTTACCGCACTTATGCGTACACCCTGTAAACAGGTTTAACACCTTTTGGTGAGGCACTCATAAACATTCAGCAGTGCTTGTTATCTCATTGTCCTCGTGCTTCTTTTGTCTTAAGTCCCGATTTAAGATTTTCCAACACATTTATCACTCAAGACGTTTTTAATTCAAATGTCAGAAGGACATATTTCATGTAATTCTTGTTGATAAGTGGCTAAACATAGGCAGACGTGAACAATGCAAAGATACTTCCAGTGCAAGTTATAACAACAACAATTTAAACAGCACTTAAGAGGCAATTGTTCTAACATCCTCTTGTATGTCTCTCAGGGATCCTCATGGCTTCACGTGGGAACTGACCAGCCTTTTAAGTCCATCTCCATCGGGGCAGCCAGCCAGGTTTGGGCCATCGCCAGGGACGGTTCTGCCTTCTACAGAGGATCTGTCGCTCCGCAGACCCCCGCAGGTCAGTGGAAGAAACTTTTCTGTCTAAAAGCATAAAGATTTACTTCTATTTTTCAACCTCTAATGCTGCAAACAGACATGATTTTTCACTTGTACTGTGTCTCCATCTGCAGGAGACTGTTGGTACCACATCCCCTCCCCAACCAAACAGAAGCTGAAGCAGGTGTCCGTAGGGAGGACATCAGTCTACACTGTAGATGAAAATGGTAAGGATACTGCATTTGTATTTACAGCTTGTATTTATGGATTCCTGATATACCCTGATTTAAACTTTAGTGCATTTTTAAGAGACCTCATGTTTCATGGTTGACTACGTGAGATCATGTGCGTGACCGGGCTGTTTCCTGTCCAGGTAACTTGTGGTACCGGCAGGGTTTGACCCCCAGCTACCCTCAGGGCTCCTCCTGGGAACACATCTCGAATAATGTGCGCAAAGTCTCTGTAGGGCCTCTGGACCAGGTCAGTAGCAGGATGGTAGTGCTGCATCATGACTGTTCAGCTTTTATTACTGTCTGCAGTGACGTGAATGGTTAACGTGGATGTGACATCAAGCATATATAGCAGTTCTGAGCCTTTTTTGTGACTGACTGGGTTGGTAAACACGAGTGTGCAGTGGACAGTTTATGGATGTAACCTCACAATATATGATATAGTATATAAAATATGAGATATATCAATCTCATATATAACTACATCTAGCGATGAGTTAAGATACTGTTATGAAACGGTATGAAAGGCAATTTGCATGTTTTTTGGTGGTTGATTTTTGTTGTTGTGGGGGTGAAGGTGTGGATCATAGCAGACAAGGTGCAGGGCAGCCACAGCCTGAGCTGTGGGACAGTGTGCCATCGACTTGGAGTCCAACCCATGGAGCCTAAAGGACAATCGTGGGATTACGGCATTGGGGTAAGAAACCAAAGAAATCAAGCTGTATGACTTTCCTCTAATCAAGGCCCCATCTGTTTGGAGAGCAGTGTCCACATGGTGCTTTAAATTCCTCTGATTTTTGGCTGTTTACAGTCTCTTGAGCCACAAACTGGGGAGAGTTTCCAGCACTTGGCAAAGAGTATATTTAAAGTTTAGTTACTTGCAAACATACATTAGTGCCTGGAGCTGATCTCTGTCTCTCTCTCTTTCTATCTTTTAGGGTGGATGGGACCACGTCACAGTGAGAGGGAACTCCATGGAGCCGCCCCGTATCCGTCTTCCTTCTCTAACAGACCCATCTGCTTTGGCCCCTCGGAGCCCCCTCCCTGTTAGGGACACGGAGGTCAATGGCAGTGCTGTGGGATGTTAGATACACACATAAACACACACACACACACACACACACACAAAGGTGCACACATGCTGTTTGTTGTTTTCAAATGTGCCGTGTATAAAAACACACATGTAGCCATCCTAAACCATATTACCTTTGTAGAATTTAAAGCCACCTTTATATTTAATATTTAAGTAGCAACAGTGATAATTCAACTCCAAACTTTAGACAATGTAACAAAAGTTTAGGACTTTTGGGGAATACCACAGTCAGATCAATCTTTTAAATCTTAAATGGGACCTATTATGCTTTTTCTTATTTTCAGTCATATATATAATGTTACAATGTGGGTTTTCATCAGCAGGCTTCTGGAAAACTGGCCAGTCAGAACAGAGTGGGTTCATTGGGAGGGGGGGCTTAAAGAGACAGGAGTTAAGACTGCCTGTTAAGAGACAGAGGCTGAACTGAGGGGCTGCATAAAGCGTCGGTATAAGATAAATTAGGAGTTTTTTGAACTGTGGATCATGCAAAGCTACTCTACTGGAGTCCCAGAATAAAAATATAGAGCTGGAAATGAGCATAATATGTCCCCTTTAAATCCTGGTCTGAACCTCTCTGTCTCTTTCTCTCTGAAGACAATCTTTAGTTTTCTGACTGTTGTTGTTAATTTTAGCAAGCATTCATCTACTCAGTAGGACATTTCTGTGACATTTTTTTCCATTGCTGTCTGTCTTTTATCACTGTTGTTGAACCCGATGGTCTTAATGCTCCTGTTCATCAGGATGTGAAGTTACTGTAGTTTGTGTGGTATTTGTATATAGAGTACAACATGTAAAGTCAAGGTTAACATAGAGAGGTGATTTTTTTTAAATATATTTTATGTGTACAAACTGTGTGTAAAAACTAAAAATTATATTTCAAAAATCTACATTTCGTTGTAGCCTGCTGGCAACAGGTTAACATGTTACAATAGCAGAGACAAACGAAAACCAATGACTACAGAAGCATCGTGTGTCACCCATAGGTTTCTAATGCCACCCGTATATTTCCAGACTTTTTCGAAGCCCAGATTGGGGATTATTATGTTCCACAAATCTTTGTTTGGAGCCAGTGTGGGGAAACCTGTGTGAAAGTGAGTTTGGATGGGCGAGAAGCAACCACCATGGCTGACTGTGATGAGTCAAATTAACAGTTAGAGAGAAGAAAAAGAAGAAGTGTTTTGACTTTAATACAGAAATTTAGTGGTTAGGTTGCAGTGTTTTTTTGGAGGGGGGGGGGGGGGGTCAGTGTGTAGCAGCTATAAGATTATAAACTATGGTGGTTGCTTCCTTCCTCATACAAACATTTGGCTAATGTTTTATAAATATTTTGATGTTATCTTCTAAAAAAACAAAAAAAATATCATCCTAATGTTATAATGTTGTTGTCATGGAGTATGTGCAATGGTTGTAAATATGGGGAAAGTGTGGATTACTTGTAAAAGTCCTGTGGTTGAAATGCTAAAACTGAACCTTCCTCTTTCTCAGGAGAATATTTGCATTTGCATGCCCTCTACTTCCTTTGGACTGATGGTAGTAGAATGACTGAGCAGTGAGAAAAACTGGAGTCAAAAACACTATATTTTTGTTGTAAATCTGTAAGATATTAGTATTATACAGCATAGTGGTTGTTGCAATGGTAATATATTAAGATGGAACAGTGTTTGTACATTACAATTAATTTAAAGAACTGCAGTTTTTCCATTAAGAAATACCCATAAAACCACATACACACTGATAAATTACATCAGCTCAGGCATAAATGTATGCTAAATGGACCTACATATATAATAAGGTACTGTCTGACTATGATGCAACGTTTGTATATGTTGAAAGTGTACAGAGATCTGTCTATTATCTGTGAATAATCATCAAATTGTGTTTGTCGTGTGCAACACGTCAGTGCTGCTGTTTTTCAAGTGTTGTGCATGGTCAAAATAACACCCCTTGTCAATAAATAAATGTTTATTGATAATAACTCATCAGTCACTCATTCTTTTCCAATCTTTTTCAGGACAATGTCCTGCCTCCACGCAGGGACACACACACAAAAAAAGGAAAATAACACACACTTTAAACATCATCTGGTGCCGTCTAGCTTTGGGCATACAACCTGTTTCAGAATAAACAGACAAGTAAACTGTGTTCTCAGCCTGGTGGTGGATTGTCATCATGAGCAAATGAGCAAACACACTTTCTTGCTTCAGCTTTTCAATATTTAAGTTCTGCTGCTTGTCTTTCTTTTCTTCCTGGATGTGACAGTTATGACTCAAGGCTACTCTCAGCAGGTTTCTCAACGAAAACACAAGACAAGAAGATCACAAGATAACACAAAAGAGAACAAGTCGCGCCCCCCCCACCCACCTCCCCCACCCCCGGTTTAAACCACACAAGATGAGAACTAGGGTAATGGTGAAAGATCAGCCCTTTCTTTCTTTTTATTCTTCATGACTGTGTTCCATCTGGTTTTCACTGTCCAGTCTGCAGTCTTTGTGTCTGCTAAGGGAATGGTCCACCAGCAATTCCTTACTTTGCATGAAGAGCGTGTTCACAGCCCACCTTCAGCTGTGTTATGCTATGTTCAAGCATCGGTGGGTGCCAGTCAGTGTCGCAAGGTCAACTGGTTTTATCATCATAAGGTCTGATCCGAAAGAGCACCCTGCTCCTACAGAAAACACCACTTCTAACCAGATTTCAAAGCAGTGTGCCTGCAGGAACTGGACATCATTTGAGATTCTGCCCTAAAAAGTCCACCCACATCTCTCTCTGCCTTGGAGACCAGCCTCCAGGTGGCTCTCCTGTTCTCCAAACCACCCTGCAGGCACTGTTAGCTGCCCTGGCTGAAGCTGTGCATGTGAGTGAGGTACTGGGTGAGACCCTCCTCGCCCTCCTCCTCCAAGTGCTGTTGGTAGCACTGGAGAAGCTTGGCAGCGCTGGCCTCTGATGGGACCCCGCCAGCAGGCAGGCAGGCCCCTGACATGTCCAGGATGATGGTGGTCAAGGCTTTGATGTAGTTCTTTGCCAGGGTCAGTGTCTCGATCTTGGAAAGCTTCTTGTCAGTCTTGACGTGCGGGATGGCCTCGCGAAGTGCCTGGAAGGCATTGTTGAGTTTGTGCATGCGCTGGCGTTCCCGCTCGTTGCTCTCTAGCCGGCGGACGCTGCGTTCCTTGGTGCTGGAGCCGTGCTGCCTGCGCCGCCGGCCTCCACCGGCTCCTCCTTGTCGCTTGCCCCCATTCCTCAGCGACCCTCTCCAAGAGTCCTCGGAGCCTTCCTGCTCACTGGAGCCGGGTTCTGGTTCTGTGTCTGGTTCTAGCTCTGGCTCCGGGTCAGACCAGGTCCTCCTGGATGATTTCACAGCCTTCCCTTTGGACTTCATCCTGCTGCCTCCTTCACCACACTCTCTGACAGATCTCACAGCTTCAACAGGCCTAGAAGAAAAGAGTTGCAGGATGGTTAGATGTGGCTCAACATTTCTTGGTGTCTCTCAAATACACTGTACTTTTAACATGAATTTAACTATTTTATTTGTTTGTTTTTTTTCTCTCTCTGTCTGCCAATAATCTCCAATTATTGAATAAGCCTCTTTCCAATTCAAACAGCCTTGCATCCTGTTGTATCTAATCAGCCTCTTGCAGTGTGAAAACGCCATGATGTTGGTCTGTTAATCTATGCCTCTCTTATCCCCATGGTCCTGAGATAATGCCCATTTCAAGGTTACACTCACAAAAACCACAGAGAGCAGCCAGCTCTCAGCAGCAGCAGTCGGCAAATTCACCTCAAATGCTCTTTAATTTCATTTTAACCAGTAGACGGTTTGGCTTGAAATATTCCAGGTAATTTATTAGTGAATTCATTAACTGAAGTCAGTGATTATAACATGTTCAAATGTACTGGAGCTTTAGTTGTGGGTTTATAAGCAATGTAAATTTATTTAAACCATTCTAGTATGAAAACCTGTAAGATAAAGCTGTTTTACATAGATTAGTGCACACAGTAAAGAGGACAGAAACGTCAGGATATTTCTCCACCAGAGTTCCCTCCCCTCTTTATTTTACTAAGTTTAATCACCCCAACGGCAGTGTTGTAACTGATAGATAAACAGGCAAAAGTCTACTTCATTCACCACAGTAAATGATACACACACATCAGCCATTAGGAGTGGATTTAACAGCACGAAAAGGGATTGAAAAGCCTTACCTTGGAAGTTAAACTAACTTTCCTCCTCCTGAGTGTTTACAGAGAAAGCGTCACCATGCAGCCCGTCATTAAAAGCACCACAATATAAAGTAAAGAGCGGAGAGAGCGAGCGGAGCGTCGCCGTGCAGCGGACACACGCAGATAACTGTCACATGTGAGCCACCTGTAGCTGAAGGATGTACACGTCGCGCTGCTCAGCCAATCAGAGAGCCAGCCCACTCCCTCCAGCTTCAGCGCTGCTCTGCCCAAAACGTCCCAACAGCCTACTAATGTCACTGCAATACAAATATTACAGCCTAATTACTGGGAGCTTTTGAGTCATATCTCACACTGCACTGTGACACACACTTATTCTCCTGTTTTATTCTATTTAACCTTATTTTCACTTTCTATTTAACTTTTTTTTAACTGCATTTAAATTTTTTTTTCATAATGTATTGTGTTTATTTGCCATTTTGTCTTGATGCCTTTTGTTTTATGTAAAGTACTTTGAATTGCCTTGTTGAAATGTGTTTTTTTACTTTTATTTATTATTCAATAATTCATTGATTAGTTAAACTTTGTAGAAAAGTATAGTTGTACTGTTAACGTTAACATTTATAACATTAACAACTTAAAGTACCACTTGCTAGCATGGTAGCGCTAATTTTAAGACACTTAAAGCTGGAGTGCGAAACTTTTACATATAAATGAACGTCTGTTAGATTCAAGCCAAACAAGTTCATGCTGATAAAGGCTATCATCACCAGGTAAATCTCTCTGTGTTTCACAGTATACTGGAGTTTTTAAATCTGGTGTCTGTGGTGACTTTGCCGCGCTGGCGCAGCGGTAGCGATGTGTTTTACGTCAACCAGCAATGATTGGTTTGCGACTGTCGACCGGGGCGGACTGTCCTCAGTGTGCCCCAACCGCATCACATCGCCAGGGCGGGGACCGGCTCACGTAAAAAGCGTCAGGGGTCTGCCGCGAACACGTCAACAGTGTTTGTGTAATTACTCTCACTGCCAGAAGGGGAAGACAAAAGTTCCACACTGCAGGTTTAAGTCTTATTGAATGATAGCCAGTGGTGGAGCAAATATTCAGTTCATTTACTACACTATAAAAAATACTCCATTACAACAGAATGTCAAGTATAAAAACTAATTATGCATCATATAAATTGTGATGATGTTAACGCATCATTATCATTGATACATTAACATGTAAGAAGTACTTTAATGTTGTAGTTGGAGCTAATTTTACCTGCTTTATATACGTGTGTAGTTTAATCTATAACAATGCATCATATTTTAAAAACTGATCATATGTTTGGTATGTAAAATTTTAATAAATGTAGTGGAGTAACAGGTACAGTATTTACTCCTGAAATGTAGTAGAAGTATCAAGTAGCATGAAACAGAAATAGAGATGAAGTACATTTACTTCAAAATTGTACTTAAGTAGGCTTACAGTATTTGAATAAATGTACTTAGTGACTTTCCACCACTGATGCCATAATATTTAAGATTAGTTTATGTGATTTGCTGCTCTTTAAAATAAAATGCTATTGCTAAATTTTGTTTGTTTGTTTGTTTTTGTTCTTTTAAAAAACATTATTTATCAGAGATTATCCTATTGGTTGCAGATGACACAACTAGTCACTATCCAATATTCAATAATAAAATAGCAAAAGCAATATTGGCCAATATTGGAGTTTTTGAACAAGTGTTTGTAAATGTTTGACCTTTTGTTGCTTACTTCACCGTATCTCTCTACTACACACTAGTAGTATCTTTCCACTAAACAGGAGTAAAGTGAGTTAGTTAAAAGAAATGTCCAAGGACATTGAACACTGCATTTTCATCCAAGCAGCATAATTTGTGGCTTATCACCCTCCACTGCTTCATTTGAATACAGTCCTTGAGTCTGCACCTGAATGTAGAGAATCATATCTCATTTAAACTGTCACATTATTTACTTTCTACCAGACAAATCCTGCAGTGAAAGACTAATGTAGCCTCCTGGATGCCCTGAAACTACTGTAGAACTAAACAAAGAGACTAAATAAACGGGACGGAACATAAATAACATAATTAACCTTATTTGAATAATCACCATCACACCCCCTGCTCACATGAACGTGTGATCTGCAGTAATCCCAATGTCTGTTTGACCTAGGGGCCACCGAGGACCATTGTTGCATGTATCGCCCCCCCCCCCCATGTCAAAATAATTACTTTCAGTAGCCACACCAAGGACAAGCTAGGAGTAAGCTAGCAGCTAGCTTTTTACTGTGTTACGGTACCGTAAGTTAACAGTAAATTTAACAGCAAATTTGGGAACTTTGCTAAAATATAGAGAAAATACTTTGGCACAAATACAAAATTGATGGTTCAGTTACTTTTTCACTATATGGCTTTAAGCAACATTGATAAGGAAGGAATATCATGACCACCTAACAACAACAGCAATGTACAGGTGTGACGCTCCCAGCTCTCAGTAGCAAACACTTTTAGCTGCACTGCCAGTGGTTTTGGTGTCCTTGAACAGCTTACACATGTGTGTGTGTGTGTGTGTGTGTGTGTGTGTGTGTGTGTGTGTGTGTGTGTGTCTGGTCCTGCCAGGTTTCCTTTCCTCCTCAGGTACACTGTATCTAATCAACCAAACCTCGCTGATGCTGGCTCTGTGGAAACATTATCTATTACTTTTAGTTTGTTCAGTTTCTGCCTCCATTGGCCCTAAGGCTTACACTGTTTATTTAGCCACAGCCGCTGATAAATTCAGAGCTGAATACACTTCAGTAATGAGGCAAGCAAACAAGGCCTCCACAAGCATGTTCTGTTTGAGCAAAACAAACTGGATAAACAACATATACTCTTTGTATCTTGACACCACAATGAACCTGGAATTTGTTGAATACATCGTTTTAACGATAAAATGGGATTTCAGACACAAATCATTTATCATGCTGATGTAAATGTATGTCATTTCACAGCTCAAGTCCAAGGACACAACCTTGCATTAATGGCAGCTTTCAAAACGGTTTGCAGCTGGAAAGGTACCAGTGCTCTTATGCAACTGACTGTTTAATCACATCACAGTCAGTGATCATGTCATACCAACAACTGTGAACACTGAATGCACTGTCGCACAGCCCTGCAAGGCTGTGATGTCATGAACGGCAGGTGCTTTGAATCCATTTGGAGCAGAGAGGAAAACAGCCATTAAAATCATCCCTGACTCATCATAAAAGAGGAGGGAGGTGGGGAGATGAGTTAGAGGTGAAGAGGATGAGATCTGGACGATTAGTCAGTTTTTCCATTAGGGCCAAGGCTGGCTGTCTGAAAGGAAAACAAGTGTGGATGTCACACTAGGCCACGGTCACAGCGAGATGGCCTTTGGCTGAAGGCAGACGGTGTTATAGAAAGTCTCTATTTGACCGCCACTGTGTCAGAAAAAGAAGCAACTACAGCTCAATATGTGTATATGTGTGTGCTACTAACCCTTTATCTCACAGCTCAAGGTCAGACTCAGTGACATGGGTGAGGAACAGGCAGGTTTGGGACAGAAAGAAAGGCTCGGGCTTCGACACAGACGTCCAGCTCTGTGTTGGCAGGGAAAGGGTGTAGCGCTGAGATACTGAAGGTCTGACACACTGAAACTGGCAGTTCTTCTCCAAAGCAGAGAAGTCATCTTCCCACTCCAAGCCTGCAGGCAAAACCAACCAAACACACGATGAGTGACAACGAACTGCCAATAGCCTGCAGCACCTGGGTTTAGCTGGACTTACAAACATTAAACTTTGCTAACCCTTGTTGTGTCCCGCCCTGATCTTGTTACATTGTCAGTGGCCTCAGTATGAAGTAGTTAATGTCGAAAGTGAGATGGTTTTTCCAAATTGACAGCCAAGTTTCAGTGTCACAATATTATCCATAAGTGGAAACATGAATATAAAAATATAATTAGTCAAACAGAACCAGTAGGCAAAAAAAATATTTCCAACGAATAACACCAACCAGATATCAAAACTGGTTCCCTTTTTAAATAGTAATTCCTACCGACATGTTACTCCAACATCTTGTTTCACCCAGAAATACATCAAATTCTGAAGGAAAGATGTTCATTTTAGTACGATATACTGACACAAACTGATACCAGTGACTTCCTGGTAGTAGTCAAGTCAAGTATTATTAGTAAAATGTATTTAAAGTATCAAAAGTATAGAAGTCAATGCAGAAAAATTATCACTTTGAATATTATATCATTAAACTACTATTAGTGATTAATTTTGTTTAATCAGTATTTTACTGTTGTAGCTGGTTGATGGGAGATGATTTTAAGTATTTTATATACTGTTGTGTACTTTAATCCATAATGATCCACCATATTTTATAAGCTCTTCATATGTTTTATATGTAAAATTTTAATTTGTAATGCCAAATAAATGCAGTGGAGTAAAAAGTGTAACAGTTCCCTCTGAATTTTAGTGAAGTAGAAATATGAAGAGGTATGAGTTGGAAAGTACAATTACCTCAAAATTGTATTTAAAGGTGCAGTGTGTAGGATTTAATGGCATCTAGCAGTGAGGTCGCAGATTGCAGCAAACTGAATACTCCTCAACCTCCCCTTCCAAACACGTAGGAGAACCTACGGTGGCCGCAAAACTTGCAAAAAACGTGAAAGGCCCTCTCTAGAGCCAGTGTTTGGTTTGTCTATTCTGGGCTATTGTAGAAACATGGCGGTGCAACATGGTGGCCTCCGCAGAAGGGGACCTGCTCCCTATGTAGATATAAAGGGCTCATTCTAAGGTAACAAAAACACAACGATTCTTATTTTCATGGGGTTATACGATAATTAAAACGTACTAATGAATATTATATTCTATTTCTGCCAAGTCCATTCTGGTAGATGCCATTAAATCTACTGTTGTGGTATTTCAACATTACCACTGTCCTCTAATGTGACATCCAGCAGGTTGCCTGGCAGAGATGTGCAGGGCTCAGAGTGCAGCTCCAGGGTGGGACTCTCCTGAGAAGAATAACAGAGTCAGTGGATTATAACTGGAAATAAAGGAGGTTCTTGGCCTCCTTGTAAAAATGACAGAAAAATATTAATTAAATATTACATCCCAGTGGAAAAAATGTACAGCCCACTAAGCCACAGTATACAGGTACAACAGGAGAACAGTACCTGATCAAACAGGTAGACCATTACATCGTCCACAAAGGACACACTCTTCCTCTTTTTTATATTCCTCTTCGTCCTTGATGATTTCCCTGAATGGTTGTAGTTTTGACAGGATTTCAAAAGACTTTTAAGGTTGCATGTATTTAAATTGTCTCTGACAACCATTTCACTCTGACATTCCTTTGAGCTGTCGGTGTTGTGACTGTCGGGCCAGTAGGAAGTAAAGTTTTTTAAATCACTTGACATGATGCTGTTATCACAATTGCAAAAAGTATTCCCTATGGATTTCCAACAATCCTGAGAGTAGCAAAAGTCACTAAAAAATTGTGGTGGTATGTCCTCATTACAGAAAATGATGAACTTATTATGCTGATTCATAGTAATAGTATCCTGCTGGGTTGCCACGTTTAAATCCTTTGTGATCACACTGAAAATGTCCCATATATTTAACATAATTCTTGTCCAAGGGACCTCCTTTGGGCATTTTGAGGCAAAACAAGATGTAAATGTTGAGGGACAGATAGGCACCCTTGGAGGACAACAGTGTCGCTGAGAGAAGAGAGAGAGAAAGAAGGGTGAAGACCGCGATACCAAGCTTGATCTGCTGTCTTTGTTCCTCCATAACTGAGGGGCTTCACTTCCTCTTTGAGCAAGGACACAGAAGCAGGTGATCGGCTGCAGCTCCTCATCCGCCTGGCTCATCTGACCCGAGGATATCCACAACTGGAGCTCTTCATCCCTGTAGGAATGATTCACAATGACTGACACCATAGCATTTATTTGGTTCTGCTGATCGATTTGTAACAAACTGGTTATGTTTTTCTATTTTGGATCTATTTTGAATTATAACTTTCAGTACAATAAGCAACAGTTCTGTGGTCCTAAAGATAATTCCATTTTAACAACATGGGTCTTATTTTCAAAAAAGTCTGATAAGGCAATGAACATAAGCAGCCAGACTACTGGTTTTAAACAAACCATCAGATTAGTCATACTTATTAGGAAGCAAAAGAGAAGCAGCCAACCTGCTCATTATAAACATCCTTCACAGTGTACTGACCGACTTCCTGGTTCAACCTTGACCAACTTGCTGTAGTTGTGTGCTCATGCAGTTTTCCTTCTCAATGAGCAACCATCATTTTGGGTGTGCTAACTTTAAGTTTTACCCCCCAAAAGTGGTTTATATAATCTAGCTAAACTGTATATTTATAACCTGTCTGATTGTCTGACCCCTTGTGTTTCTTGCCCCATTAGACTACATTGTAGTGATGCTGTAATTCTCAGATCTCAGCATTTACTTTGAGTACAATTTTATCAGTTTTATTAGTTGTGAACACAACACATACTATCATCACCTTTTAAGTTGATATGTTGAACTTGTTAGCCAACATTTGTTTATTTACACAAATCAGGTAACAATTCTCGGTAGGTTCATCACTTTTAGCGACGCCTCTGACATGACACATGTCTTTGATACATCATTATTATGAAAAGTATCAATTATAGGAAAACTTTTGAAAAAATCTAGCATGCATAAAAATAATTTTACTGTTTGGTCAGTCAAACTTTGTCTGAGTCCAACAGCCTGCACTCACTACGTTAGCTGTAGCGGGCTAATGTTTAGCTCGGCTGGCCCAGCTGGCTTATTTGGTGTAGGAAATTGTGTAAGTGACACGAGGAGACAGAACACAGGCCGCATGCTGTTTGTAAATGGCATATATCAATTGAACCACACCAGTAATCAGCACTGTCAGTGACATACTACTCAGAATGAGGTTTTCAATATTCAAGCACTTGTAAGTATTATGTCCAACACTGACTGCAGCTTACAGTACACGTTTACAGTGACTATCAAATGTACCAAACAGCACTTGGTTGTGGATTGTGTAAACTGGCTGATGCAGGAATTGAGCTGATCTCTGTAACATGGAGTGATCCAGTTTGACAAGCATAAAGTTGGGGCATTTTAACCTCAGATGACACTGTATGTAAGCTTTAGTTAAAGACAATCTTGTTGCACACAAATATTCTCATGAGACTAATTCCATTTCAAAGTCATTTTTATCCTGCTGGTCGTTTAAGAGGTCAGCTGCAGTGCCCAGACAACCCCTCACTGTCTGTTAACAACAGGATGTCCTAAAACTGATTTGTCAGCCTTTGTCCATTGGATGAAACAGTGCGCACACACAAACACATGCATTATTTGGCCACTCACTCCTGAGCCTGAATAAATATCGGGGCCCATCCATCCACGGAGACAAAGACGCAATAGGAAACTTTCACCGCTCTGCAGTAGCCAAGCAACCGCTGGATGAGTGACTCAGGAAAGGAAGAGAGGAGCTGACTCACAGCAGCTGTGACGTAAAGGATGTAAAAGAACACACACACACACCTACTGTATGGTCTCACAAACACACACACACACAAAAACACACACACGTATGCAGTAGGCCGTGAAGCCCATAATCTGCCCTGTTTTCGGGTAAATTAACACCTCATTGTGTAACAGGTGGAGGACAGATTATAAAGACTTTTTCAAACAGCCAACACACAGACACCCCTAACACCCCCACAGAGAGGGACAAACATTCACACTCTCCATATAGACAGACCACCAATGACAGTAATAGAAATCAAAATGGTACCGTTTCTTGCATCTCCTTTTAGAAAGCCAGTTCAAACCATCCAATGATATCACCAGTGTGGCTCCACCTCTGAAGTATTTTAACTCTGCAAAAACACAGAGAGGAACATGGTTATCAACCAATATGTGTTGCTTTAAAAATATTGCTGCATCATTGCGCTGCAAAATGTGTTGCAACATGCTTAATCTCTCTGCATCCACCATGCATGACACCAGCACATTTCTTTTCCTACCTTGCATTCTGCGAGCCCCGCTCATTCCTCTGGCTTTTACTGCACGACAGAGAGCTCATCGAGGGCACCGCAGCAGACAAGCTGAACATATGGACAGAGAGAGGAGACAGAGAGATGCATAGAAAAAAAAAGAGGGAGGGGAGGGGGGAGTCAGGCAGTATAGAGAGTGAATGAATGATAGGGAAAGTTAGATAAGGGGACTAAATCAGGGAGGATGAAGGAAGAGTGATGGAGAGGAAGAGATGAGAGGACAGAGAAAGGACGAAGAGCTCACATGTACAGTACACTTCCTGCAGGCTGCTGGCCTCTGCAGCAGCATAGCGCATGCTGGGGATCAATACGTTATCTGCTCTAATGTAACACAGCTGGCTGACTGGTAGATATAACAGAAGTCTGGATGTCACTCTGACATAAACAACAGTTACTGTATCTTATGCTTGATAATATTAATATAGTATTCTTTATGCTAACAGCAGTGTGGTTATTGCTGTAAAATTGCTATCTGTTACATTAATGATGATTTTGGCATGTATATACTCTACATGTCTATGTCAGCACAGTCCTTCATTTGATTTGAACATATCAGATGAAGCATTTGTTACAAAATGGGATCTGAGCAGGTTGCTCAGCAGTCCATGGTTGACTAAATTATGACATATCCAGAAACTGGATTCACTGGAGATTAAATATACTGTATGTAATATAATGCTTAGATAAGACTATAAAATTGAACCTGCTTGTAATAACACATTATTATAAAGGGTTTATGAGTTGTTACTAATGACTTCTTTATGATTAATAAAGAATAAACATTTTATAAATGCCTAATAAACTGTTTTTATGAAAACTTTTTGTTGCCAAGTTGTGAACTCTCATTTAATTGAAGTAAGTTTTTTTTGTTTTGTTTTTTGTCCATCATTTCTGTTTGTAAGGTTGCATTTATTTATTGAATTCTCTACCAAACTCCTTTACATACTGCACAACAGTGCAAACTGTAAACTCCGGTATTTGTCTGATTTGTCAAGGCCCATTCTTTCTCATCATTTCAAAGGGTGTAAGAAGGTTTGGAAACTGCATGCAGCAGGTTTGAGGTGTCACCTCCTCAAACATTACCTGCATGTACAGCTTGACAAAGTCTGTTTTTTAACAGACAAATAATATAGTAGAGATCAGGGGTTCTCAAAGTGGAACCTAAGATCCACCGAAGGTTCTTATAAGGACCTTGTCCAGGGTCTTCAGAAAAAAAGTAATTCTACTGTTTATTTTGCTCAAAGTTATACAGAAAAGTCTCATCAGCAGATTCATTCTGCCTGGTGTAAAAACTACAGTTAGATGTTACATAGTATCACCAAATCATTGTATTTCACCTTTGATATGATGAATATCATGCAGTTTGGTTACTGACTCGATACTACAGTGCAGTGCAAGACCATAATCTTTTGATCATTTAACATCTGACCTGATCTTTTTGAATCTGTTGATGTATTTTTTTAATTTTTAATCTAATATTTTCAATTGATCTTTTTATTTTTTTGTAATATTTTTAAGTTATTTTGATTTTTAAGGTCATATTTTCAAATTATTTTAATTTTCAACATATTTTTATTTTTAATGTCATATTTTTAATTTATTTTTATTATAGTTAAACGTTGGTGTACTAAACAGAACACGCGCAATTCTTTTGTATTAACAAATCAGATTAAAATACAATTGTATACAGGTAAAGCAAAGCCTGTGTTTTGTGGGTTATAAGAGTCATGTGCTGTAGTTGTGGGTTAAATGTTTGGGAGGTCCCATATATGGTTTTGGTGCATGGTCGTGAACATTAGTTCCCTCTAGTGGTTATGGGCAGGGTAGCAGGCAGCCTCAGAAGCAGGAAAGAACTGCAGCAAGGCTCCTCTTATAAATGTATAAATATAAATTGAGTATAAGATAATAATACACTTGTACATATGGTACACATATTACTGCTGTCACTTCTGCACTACAACTATAAATGATAGGCGTACTACTACTATTCCCACTGCTGGTACTACATTTGCCGTGTTGTACTATCGTACTGTTACATTATTCATCATCATGTAACTTTGAGGCAAGCACCCACATTTATTAGGAAGTTCTCTGCTGATATAGTCCTCCCCCTGGCAACAAAATCACTGATGCTGGAGTTCTGCTTTACACACCCAGACAGCATCAGGATATTGTTCCCAGGAGGCAACAATGTCACCATTCAGTCCATCTCTGGTTCCCAAAAAGAAGAGAAATGAAAGAGAAAAGAAAGGCACCAAAGCAAAAGAGGTGGGAAAAGAGAAATAGAGATGGACAGATGGTGTTTCCAGCGTTTCTTCTACAGTCGTCCTCCCAGGCATCTTTTGACCCAGCAACCTGCACTGCACCCATAGGCCCATATCAGGTCAGTCAGGGTACCATGACTGCTACAGTGTTTCAGCAGTCAACTCTTTTTTCACTGGACGTAGCAGTATATGTGAGGATGTGATACAGTTGCTGAGCTAACAGCTTCCTCACTGGCACAAATTGTGCGCTTGTTCCGTCCTATTTCACATTCTATTTTCACTTATGATTGATGCATCCCATCTAAATTGCTCATAATGCGATATCTCAACAACTTCTGTATCCAAGTGTCAGATGAATGAGTGATACATCTTCGGTTTCAGCCTTGACTGATTGGGTAGAAGCTAAGAAGGCCTAATGGATGCATTTTATGACTGGCTGTAGTTTATTTAAGGAGGATAAGGCACTGAGCCTATCATTTCTCCACTGATCCACTCTGCTATGTTAACCAGAGGTGTGCTGAAAGCCAATAAGTCGGTAGATTCGATTTCCAAGCAGCCAGTGATTCAACTAGCCGACTCCCTGGTCATGTCTTCTGATGTCTCATGTCATGAAAGAATGTGTTTGTTGTGGTGAAGAGGGTGAGAACATGCACAAGGTGCTGACACCTAAGCTTGAACTTTTTAATGAATTGGTTTGGGCCAGCTATAGTTTACTGCGCTGATTGAGTTGTAACGTGCACGGTGCATGCCAGAAGAACTGTGGAACTATCCTTTTACACTGCAGGCGCAGAATCATCATATCCAGCCGGCAGTGACACCAAACAATCCGTAGGGGGAGGGTAATTGGAGATCATTGGGCTTATTCTGAGCATGCAAAATAGACCATGCTCCATGCACCATGGGTAATATGGGAAAATGAAACATGCCGTCAGGACGCCGGCAGTGCTGTCTGCAGCCTTTATTTGGACACGGCAGGGGAGAGGGGCAGGGAAGGAGTGAAATGTGACACTAAAATAACAACATATAGAGTGGTAAATATGTCACCGTTGTGTACATATTTGTTCAAGGTGTGTGGTTTAAAAAAACAGTAATAAAATAATAATGTCGTCCGTTGTTAGCATGTAAAGGAAGCTGGGGGAGTTTTTTTTGTTGCAGCTTTTAGATTTACAGTGATATAAGCCAGGATGCAGCTCTGCATCTGGTTGTGAATGGCTGATTCGTTGCAGATTAGCACAGGCTGTGCTGCACAGCGGTGGGCCTCGCCATAAACTTCTCCCTTTGTCAGGAGAAAAGAGGTGTGGATTATGGGGTCTTAAAAGTGTTTGCTGATACTTGTGTCTTTAATAATATGACATAAACGTGTAATCCATTTCAGAGTATTTATGAGCCTCTGTTGACAGCCGTACACCTGCTCTTCCTCAGTCCAGACCTGGGAGCACTGCCCACACTGAACTAGCACCACTGCTGCCAAGGGCACTTCTATATTGGGGGAGGTGTGAGTGTGTATGAGTGTAAGAGAGGGGGAGACTATGTGTGAAAAGGTGTAGAGAGAAAGAGAGAGGAGGGGAGAGACAAGCAGAAGTCTGTGTGAGGAGGGCGGGTCTTTGTTGATGGGAGGATTTGGTTGGGCGTGGGTAAATCTGTCTTTACTCCTTTCCTGGTGCTATGAGGACATGGATTATTAAGGGTCATTTTTTTACCCCATCATTTACCATATAGAATCCATTTTAATGACAGAGGGAGAAATAAATATCTTGTTTACACAAAGTGTGTCTGACCAGGCAGAACAAGACCCTGCTGTCAGAAGTCAGTGAAAATATGAATACACAAAAGTGCACTCAGTGGGATCAGTGTAAAACAAAACACTCTCAAAAGCTTCATACAGTATATTTGGGGGAGCTTTATGATCAGGATTTGGTGCAAAATGAGTTCAGTTTATGTGAGTTTCTACAGTGAGTGGCAATACTTACAGTTCATTATTTCACTTAGTACATGGAAAAGGACGAACCAAACACCCTGAGATCTGAGGTTCAGGCGCTTCAAATAATATATATAAATAAATTAAATTAGAATGTTATAGGAGAGTATTTAATTGTAAGCCATATCTGTATTCAATATATACACTATGTAAATTCAGTTTTCAGCTGTACCGTATACACGAATAGGGAAATGTCTAAATATTGGTAGATTTGTAGGACAGATTTGTTATTTTTGTATTTCCTACACATATAGATCATCATAGAGCTAAAAAAGGACCTAAAAAAACAAATGAATCCACCAACATAACAACAAAAAGCAGTGTTACCAGTCATTTGCTTGGCTCACACCTTTTAGTGTAACATGTCATTGCAGTGTAGCACCACTAGAAAGCAGTATAGTGCAGCAGTTTGCCTCAGTGGTGGTCCTGTGAGGATTTCACACACAAGCACAAACACACACAACCACAAACTTTGATATTTGTTAGGAACAATGAAAGTATAGCCTTGTTAATGAGCACAAAAAGTATTTATATTCCCTTCCCCTTCGCATTTTTTCCTTGATGTATATTTCTCCGACCACACGTGTACCACTTGTGTTCCTGAACATGCAGCAAAGAGCAAGAGAGGCAACATCTTTTAACACTAAACCATTAGTCTGTATTAAAACCAGCGATGAAAGGCCTGTGCCTGTCTGTCATTTTATGCGGGCCCATTTCTGTTTTTGTACTCGTGCCATTTAAAAATTTGAGCAACGACTGCGACTGTATGCAAACGCTTACCTCATCCCGTCCTGTAATCAAACCACAGCTTAGGGAGCAGCTAAGCAGGGCGAAATGATATATCAGCGATAACATAAAGATAACACACAGCTGCCGCACCACACAAGTGATGGGGAATCCACTTGAAACGTCAGGACCGCTAGCAGGCCAAAGACAGTGGGGAAAGTGTTGAAAAGCTTGACCATGACCTCTGACCTATAAGAACACATTCACATAGGTACACACACAATCGGACACGCAAAGGCTGAGACAGCTGTGGGACTCCTTGACTGGTGTTTATGGAGGAGGTGAGTTTGAGGTCTCGTTGACAGACCTCTCATTTACACACAACCCTGATCAGATAAAAGCAGATCTGTTTCAGCAGCTAATCTTAAATGTGATGAGGTTTACAGGGTCCTCAGAAATATACATAAATATCTTTATTTGGGAATGAGGCACTGCCCAGGGGTATATATTACACTACCTTATACTATATGGACAGGAAACAGGACACTATGCTTTCATGTCAAACCCTTACTTTTATATGTCTTCTATAAGAGAGATGTGGAAATGTTATTAGCTTGTTTGTATATCAGCATCTACCATTTTGACTTCCTGTACATCCATCTACGTACACCTTACCCACCCCCCCACCCCCACCCCCAAACCCAGTACAGGTCCTATCACTTGCATCCTAAGCTCGCTGGTATTCATCAGGCCCTGATCCAGTTGCACAGCAGCAAACACATTTAAGTAAAAAATGTAATGAGTCAGGATTGCCCCTTAGTTACAGCTCAAACATATACGAAACAGAGACAGATTATACCAAGGCTGGAGCAATGATGCAATGGAGCAATGATGAGACTTTTTCTATTTTAGAGGAAAAGCTTGGGGAAATTATTCTCTTTCTTGGCAGGAGTTAGATGAGAAGATTAATTTTGCTTAGCTTAAAGACGGGAAACGGGGAAACAGCTAGCCTGGCTCTGACCAAGAGTAAAAAAAAAAATCTGCCTACCAGCTCCTCTAAAGTTTACTAATTTAGAGAGATGCTAATGTTCTCGTTTGTTTAATCTGTACATAAAAAGAAATGTAAAAACAAATGGTTAGTCATGTACCTGACCTATGACGACTTTTTCTACTTTAGAGGAAAAGTTTGACATTTTGGGAAATGCGCTTATGCTGTTTCTTGCCATGAGTTAGATGAGAAGATAGATATATCTGTACGCTAAATATGAAGCTATCACCAGCAGCCAGCTAACTTAGCTTAGCATAAATACTGGAAACGGGAAATAGCCAGCCTGGCTCTCAGACTCTCTAAAGCTCGCCAATTTACACATTGTGTCTCGTTTGTTTAATCCATACAAAAAAGTGAAAAAACAACATTTTGCCATCCTACGGGTGATTATGTACTGGACTATTTCTTGGCCCGGGAGCAGTAACTTCCTGGATTCTCTGCTTATTGCCCAGCAACTGGTCCCAGCCAAGAAAAAGTTGCCACATAACCCCCTGTAAAACACTTTTTTGTAAGGCTTAAACAGACAGCGATACAGCGCGTAGGTAAGATAAATGTGTGCCAAAAGAGAGAAGCGAGATTGTTAGGTAGGTCATAGACTGGAAGGTGTTGATGGTGGGTGGAGCTTAAAGTGTGTGTCAGAGGGGGTATCTTGGCTGAATTTGAGTGCGTCACTTGCCCACACCACAGCTGGTTAGATAGAAATAGACGAGGCAGTAACTGAGCCCAGGAAAAAGGAGGAGCGACCACTTTCCTCGGGGATGCATGCATGGATGAACAGGGTGCCTCTCTTCTCTGTCTGTCTGAGAAGCCTATCGTTTCAGACATTACAGAGGCACTTAAAGATTTACTTTAGCATGCTGCAGGACATTAAGTCGAACCCGATGACAATGTCAATATCACCTGAATTAAAATGGCTTCCAACACAACTTCTACTGAAGGCGTGACAGCTGCTGCACACTCACACAGAGTCACAATCTGAAATCCGACACATGCTGTTCTAAACATCTTTTATATTTATTCTGTCCTTACAGGGAAAGTTAAAGGATAAGGCTGGTGATTTTCTGTATTTTTCTTATTGACTACGAATCTCATGTGCAGTGCCAAACCAAAAATGAATTGATCTACTTACAAGTATTGTGTGTGTGTCCAAAGTCTGATATATCTTATTCCTCTGTGTGTAGACCTCTGTTGTTGTCCAGAAACTATTAAAGACATGTTAATGAGCCACACTGCTGCGCTGGGTGACATGTCCCTTCACCATGAAGATTGCAGTCACGGCAGTTTGTTTTGCTCCAAAGACTAATAACAGCGATCACGTTTTCAGTCTCCAGAGAGTAGTTCCTTGTAAGGCAGCTACTGTGCATGCATGGGAACATGATTCCATTTACAGAGCTTCTCCAGCTTGTTGTGCTCCACATCACAACCTCTTGACTTTGTAATGAAGTTCTTAGAGAAATTTATGATGTACAACAAGCAAGCAAAGCTCTGTAAACAGAAACATGTTCGTGCACATGCTCAATGGCGTTGGCCTTTCACAGAACTACTCTCCTGAGACTGAAAATGTCTAGTCTTAGGAGTGCCGTTTCTAAACAAACCATGGTAGCCATTGCCTTCCGGGGCGAAGAAACATGTCACCCAGTGTGATGGTGTGGCTCATTGACATGTTTTTAATAGTTTTTGGACAACAACGGAGCTCTACGGCACAGAGGAATAATATATACCAGGCTTTAGATACACACACACAATACTTGTAAGTAGAGTGAGTTCATTATTGGTTTGGTTCTGCACATAAGATGTGTTGACAATAAGAAAAATATAGAAAATTGCCAGCAATATCCTTTAAAGGCCATTATGAACATCAGGGAATGGCAGGATAAGGGTTTTCCCATGTATGACCTATAAAAAAAGCAATTTCAGCAACATTTCCCATCCTGTGTTTATTCATGTTCCTCCTGTTCCTCTTCTAAGCTACATATTCACAATAGCAACAATTATATTTACACAGCACGATTGTGGAGAAGCTGACACATCGACACAGGAACAGAAGGAGCCGGGGATCAAACCCACTCAACCACCTGAGACAACACTCTTTAAATCAATTGTCAAGATGTTTTATTCAATGCAAAAGTCATTGAAATTGTGAAAGAGAGGAACAGAGGAAAATAACAAAAATAAGGAGAAATGTAAATTAAACGTGTGAAACAAATACTATGAACTCACTTGAAGAAAAGGTCAGAAAGAAAGTTTATGTCATGTGCACATTAGAAGCTACAGCCATGGACCAATTATTACCATCCGGCGGAGAACTAACTTGCTTTTCTGTAAGGAAAGTTTAACTTTGTCTGCAGGACACAAGTAGCCTACAGAAAGTGAAGCTGTCATGCTGCTGTAGTCTTTGATCTAAATGTCTAAATGATAAAGCTCAGCAACTTTTGATGGATCTCTATGACTATTATTAAATTATTTTAATTGAGGGATACTACCCTGCAAGCCTGAGCTTTCACAGTCAATCGACACTAAAGCAAATACGTGTGAATGCATCTATAATGTCTTGTTAAAGAGTCCTTGAACAGCACACTGAACCTCTACTTCCTCACAATCTAAATAAACGTCATATCTATATATCATGGATACGCAGGCTTGTGCAAACCAATTCAGCACAAAACAAGAATGTTGGTTTTTTAATTTGTGTAAAATGCAACCTACCATCTGCTCATGAAATACTTACCTCCGTGTCCTGTGCTGATTGTCCTGCTGCTCAGTATTTCCCAAAACAAATTGAAGAACAAAATAGGAAAGATTGTATTTCAGGCATGCAAAAGTATAAAACTCCAGGTTCAAGTCCCAACATGGCTTCTATATACACACAAAATGCATTTATATGTGTCTACCTTAACCAACAGGCGGATTAGGCCACTCCCTGTGTGGTTTGCAAATATGGGACAAGACTTTTCTAATGTGCAAGAGAGAAAAAGATCAGAGTTTTTCTACTTACCAAAAAGATTTGTACTATAATCTTCCCCGTTTATTCTGCTCAGACTCCCTTACAGCTGCTTGTACCTGTCAAGAATATAACCGTCTATCGCAAACAAAACTTCCCTAAATCGCTACGTGCACAAGACCGTCACTCCATCACCATCCATCTCTTTCTGTGTCTGTCTTTTCCTCTCTGACCCATCCCCCTCTTCCTCCTCTCATCCAGCGCTCCATCACACAGGAAGCCTGGTCTTCCTGAAAACAAGCATCGGAGCATGGAAAGGGACAAGGCCGAGGGGGGCAGGTACGTGAGGGGGAGCAGAGGATGTTTTTGTCGTTTCTCTACCCCTCTGGCTGATGCAGGCCTCACTGTGGTCCATCCTGAGGAAACCAGGCTCACGTCACTCTGGCCAGGCCTTGGGCCCACACGTGCTGCATGGTTGGGCCGGTGTGACGCAGTAACTGTACTCCCTCACACATGGGAACCATAAAGACATATGTGGACTAAAACAGCGGAAAAGACAGCTTTGCAAATTATAATGGCATTAACAAGCAGGAGAAGTTGACTTTACATAGGGTGCATTTCAGTCACACAAAAGCGGTCATATGTGCTTTGGGGAGATACTGTGAGAAATATGTGTTTTGCCAGAACAAAAGTCTATAACTTTGCCAACTAACCTCACTCTGTTTCCTGTACATAATGATCGCAGACTGCCAAGCCCCCTGCAAGTGTGAGAATTCCTCAGCAGGTGGTTTCCACAGACTCCCATTGACTGATTTATTGTATAAAAAAAATTTAATGTATGACACTAGTGGGTGCTGGCAGTTTTAATGTGAAACACCGAGATCATCAAGAATACATAGTGTGAAAAAAGCTTCAAATATTACAAAGACACGGCTCAGCCTTTCATGGCAACATGGACTCTCAATTGTAAAAAAAAATCACAACGTCCAATTTTGGTGGTTTTAGGTGTTAGTTTCAACCAGTTAGTTAAACACATCTATTTAAAGCCCCTGTGTAGACTTTGAAAATGTCCAAATGTGGCACCCCCCGGTGGTAGGTATAAAAAGTAGTAATCAATTTCATTCATTAAAAATGTCCTAGCTTAGCAAGATGCGGGTATCATTAGAACAATAATACAAACGTTTTGTTCTAAAATCCATTATCCACTCACATTATTCGCTGATTAACACGCTAGAAAACTGGAGCCAGTTGTTGCGCCAGCTATTCGTAAATTCAAACCTAGTCTCGTTGCAACATAAATGTTTGCTAAATTAAAAAGTTTTGCACCATACAAACTATTTCTTACGTAGAGAGTAGTTATTAATGAATATGTTCACCAAGTAGCTGTCACCTGTCACGTAGTTAACTGAGTCAACTGACAATACTAACGTTAGCTTGCTAATATGCTGTATGACCCGTTTAGAGTAAAGTGTAAAAGAGGTAGCTAATACGTAATATACACAACCATGTAACATCACCTAAATAAGCTTAATTAGCTTTTGACTGGACAGCACTATGTTTCCAAATAACAGATTTGCATGTCACTAAAGTGTTTATACTAGCTTTGAAGTTTTAATGGTGCAACCATGTTTAACTGCATGTTGCATGTCACTAGTTTGAAACTAGCTAGTCATTATTAAGAAATTGGAAGGGATTTTATACTTAAACTTAATAACTGTTAAATGTATATATTATATGGATTAAGATTAACTGTACCCACAGTGTGTGGGTGTGATTGTCATCCTATGGCATGTTTAGCGTCCTTTAAATAAACACTCATTTGAGAACACAGCTCTTCATATGCTAAATGTAGCATTTGGGAACAAGGCGACTGTGAGTGGAGACAGTTCCATGAAGCACAGCCTGAAAGTGACAGAGGCCAAAATAACAGGATGTTTACAGCCTGCGGAAACAATGCCAGGGACGACCACGAGCAGGCAGCAACATGCAGCCTGTGGCTGGAAACACAAGCGAAGAGGAAACATGGGCCAGCCAGGTTCCCTCCAGATGCACCAAATATAACCTCACTGACTGCTGTTTTGTTTGCAGTCAGGCGCTTTCTGACTGGGATTTGTTTAGGTAGAGTTAAATCCACTATGACCTCTGACCCCTGGAGAAACCACTCTAGATTCTCTTTCTTTCAACCTCCCTTTCACACACAGACAAACACACACTGATGGCTGAAGTGGTCAGCTGCAGGTGACAGCGGACAGAAGGACACTGGTGGTTTCTGACACTGGAGGGTGAAGCCTTTTCACTATGACCAGTTGTCTCTTTCTGCTCGTCAGCGGTCACATATTGCACCAGGCTGCAACATCGACCACGACAGAGTCTCCATCATCATGGCTATCACTGACTTTCTAGCAGCCTCGGACATTACCTCAGCTATTAATGCTTGTAAAGGTGAGGAAGTGAATGTCTTTGGGCTGTGTAATGAAAATGAGTGCTTAAATATCACATTATTGCTCTTATCCAAGGATGTGAGGCCTTTGTTTCTGCATTTTACTGT
The DNA here is from genome assembly GCA_038419695.1 of Scomberomorus guttatus. Lineage (NCBI taxonomy): Eukaryota > Metazoa > Chordata > Actinopteri > Scombriformes > Scombridae > Scomberomorus > Scomberomorus guttatus. Next base: position 16,419,508 of record CM076465.1, on the reverse strand, counting down.
AGCTGCATGATATTTTAAAGCACAGGTTGTCTAATATTTTCAATTGTGTTGTCCACCACTGATTATCATTTGCACTTCTTGGTTCTAATCAAGATTTATCTGTCATTTTGCTTGCAGCGAAGGATTCATTTAGCCCAAAGATGTTTTTCAAAACGGTGGGTTTATCCAAGAAAACTCCAACAGAGATCGAGAGGGTCTTTAAGATTTTGGACCAGGACAAAAGTGGCTACATAGAACAGGATGAGTTACAGTTGAGTTTTATACACGGGCTGATATGAATGTCTATCTCTTCCAGTTAATGTATCAAGCTGTATTTCACCAACCTGTCAACAGTTTTTTTTTTTTAGAGAACAGAACAGCTCGATACTGTCTGTACTACTTGAGCTGCAGTATTGTGTTTCAGTATGAAATGCAGCACAATTCATGTGTTTGTCCCCATTGTTCCCTTTTTGTTGTTGTTGTCATTTGTGTGTTTGATGTTGTTCTCTAACTGCGGTGCTTCCTCGCTGCTCTCCATCAGGCTGTTCCTGCAGAACTTCTCCAAAGGAGCGAGGCCCCTGACTGCAGCTGAGACCAGAGCTTTCCTGCTGGAGGGAGACTCGGATGGTGATGGGAAGATCGGCTGGGAAGGTAGGCAGGTCTGAGGGGGCTGAACCATAGATGCTGATCAGAAGTCGGCATTTTATTTTCTGGTTTCTTGGAATTTTTGGTTTGCCCTCTTGCACTGTCATGAAGAGGAACACAGCATGTCCTACAAACTGAGAGGTGATTGAGATAAGGGCCTGTATTTATCAAACTTTAATTACGCTTAAGAATATTCTAAAATGCACATGTACGAGTAAAAATGCTCTTTGTGTGTGAGGAATGATACACATTTATCAAGCTGCTTGCTTACAGTGTAGTGTGGAAGTAACCTTTAAGAGCAAGTGATCACATGATTAATTAAATGTATGCTAAGAGCAGATATGTGCCATTTATTATTTACAAATCCTTAAATATCACACAGTGAGATGTTGTTCTGCATAAACATATGCAATTTAAGTTTTGAAAAAAGTTCATTTTAGTTGTGTGAAATGTTTTATATCCACAGTAGCAATTTAAATGTGAAATTTACAACAAACTAATGTTATTACAATACATGAAAATACAAATATGGAGGAAATAATTGGAACATTGTCAATGAAATGCACACAATAATGCATGGAGTGTTATTGCAAACAAATTCAATACCAGCTTTATTTTTGTTGTTTATTCGCACTACAGCTGCAACAATTAGTCAATCAACAGAAATTAATTAATCGGCAACTATTTTGATAATTGATTAATTTGCTGTGTTTCATTGTCATATATGACAGTAAATAGAACATCTTAACATTTTAGGCTCTTAGTCAGACAAAACAAGCAAAATGAAGACATTGTGGCCTCTGAGAAATTGTAAACTTTTAACATTTTTTTTCATTTCATAGAGAAAACAATTAATTGATTAAAAATGATCAGTAGATTAATTGATGATGAAAATAAGTTGTAGTTGCAGTCCTGGTTTGCACCCCTGATGAGCGCAATAAAAGAAGAAAAGTGGTGTAACATCCTCTAATCATTAAAATCACTCCAAAACATGTCTCAGAGGGTGTGAGCTCTCTTAAATTTAAGAAGGTAAGATATGTGATAAAGTTAAGTTTGTGTTATTTCCCACTGGACTCCAAAATGTCACTTTCAGCAGTTTTATGAATGGTGTGAAAAAATATTGATCAGAATCCAGCAAAATAGTAAGAATTGAGTTAATAATAAATGGAGTTATCCTTTAAATGTGCCAGTTAGCAGTGAATTAGGGGCCATGTAGTGGTCTCCAGTTAACACTCTTTCATCTCTATGCTGTCCTTCACTTCATTGCCAGGCAACTAAAGTGCAGCTACAACAATCGCCTCAATCAAAATGTCACTGCCAGAGTCACACACTTCAGTACTGTAGGTCATGTTGGATGACATAAGATGATCGTACCAAAAGAAAGAATTAGGAAGAGTAGAATCTAAAAATGTTTCAAATTATATTGTTTTTTCTTTCTTTTCTTTTTTTCAGAGTTTTCTGCGATGGTCAAGTCTTCATAAGGCCGGCGTGACCCCCAAATGATTTGTTGTATGATGATCTCAGGGTGGACCTCATTTTATAATGTTGATTAGCTCCAGTAAATAACTTCTAAAGATCTTATGTGTTTAGAGTAGTAAAATATATTGTAGTTCAATGAAAAATAAAATGTCATAATTAAAATAAACATGTCCTCTCTGTTGTGTCTTTCGCCGCCTTTTCTCCGTGAACTCTTAAGGTGTGATGTCTCCTGTTTACATGCAGCGAGAGCCGTGTCAACATGAACTCTCTCCTGTGCGTCATGTTATATTGAGCACTGGGGAAGGTCCAGCCTGTCCAGCAGCTGGGAGGCTTTGGTTTCTCCACTAAACATTATGAGTAACTTTCCGCTGTGCAAATGAAGTGTTTGGCATTTTGGCAACCTCCTCACTCTGACACCTTAGATGAGAGTAATTTGGCACGAATTCTATGTTTACGCTCAGACAACATGTACACAACATTTAACACATTTTTTTTTAATGCTTTTATAGATGCAAACATGTTAGTTGGAAGATCGTTTTAATATTTACTACCATAAAAACACATAGATTCAGACTTGGGGCATCATCATGGCCATTAGAAAAGCCATGTTTTAGATAATTTGGGTACCATAAAGCTCAGATTGCTTTGCCTGGCAGGGTCTTCAATCTGTGCATTATATTAAGAACATATTCTATATAATCGTTAAGGGAAGTGTGGTTTTTTCAAAGTGTTCTCCATTTTTTAAAGAATATTGCCTACAGTATATTAAACTCATATGGATGAAAACTGAAATTGAGTTATGGATGTTATCAACAATAAGTTTCTATGAATCTGAGCTTTTCTGAAATTAAAATCAAAATTAGTTTGTGACTTCCTTGTCTCAAAAGAATAGCACAACCCCACTCTTCTTCAACCACAATTGTTTTTTACATCCATTTTGAATATCACACAAAGGACTTTAACTCCCTGTATTGTAACTAAGAGCATGTCTGTATATTAACAGTGTACACAAAAGGTAAAAAAAAAAATGCCACCATAAAGACACAATCATTTTTTTTTTGGATTAAAAAAAATGTTTTTACATCTTACATTTGCATTTCCTCCTGTCAGGACAGGATTCATCGGCTCAGTAGTCCAAATTTATGGCACCCCAGTCTTAACCCTGGAGAGACGTTTATTGGTGTGAATTGCAGATGAGGTAGGGGGTTAGGGTGGGATGAGGGCACAGGCAGGATTTAGCCCACCCTGGTACAGACTGCAGACCAGAGGCGGGTCTGGCGGACAGAGAGGTGGCTCTGTGAAAACAGTTATGGCAGGGCTCAGCGTGTCTGGCAGAGGTTCAGCAGCGCTGCCCCGAGGAGTTCTTGCAGTGACCCAGCAGATTAGCTATGGGGCAGGATAGAGTTTCTGTGCCAGCACATGTACAGGACTTCTGTCAATGAGGCACATTTATTTGCGACTTTCTCTCAGATGGCAAGCCGCTGCTGGCAAAGTGACAGGGAATATGGGTCATTTCAGTTTCGGCTGCAGCATGAGAACAAACTCTCAGGTGGAGCATTAAAGAAAGTTGATTTGTAGTTCACACAGGGAAAAATAAAAATCTGCTGCAGCCTCTATGGTAAAATCTTGAGTTATATGTGATTTTTGATATCCTAAACTGTAAGTAATCCCAGTGTGTCCACCAGCCCTGGATATTTATACTGTATTATTAACATTAAGGTTAAGCTTTCTAAAGATTTCTCACAAACACACATTTTAAATCAGAGGTTGGGAGTATGATGGAGAACTCGCTCCACCGTCTTGAATTACAGAAGTTCATATCCTAATGGGTTTCTTCCCTGCTGTGAAATATTTGTAATTTAAGCTGATATTGAAGTAGGGCAGGGATAGTTACAGTCATCTGTGTCGTTTGAGGTGAGAGACCTCATTTGACCACGGCAAATGTTAAAGGCCAAGGATTACAGTTTTACAAAGCTTTTAAGAAGATTTGAAGCGAAGAAGAATGAAAGAGTGAAATTTAACGACAACAACAACAACAACAAAAAAAGATATTCAAATTGAAAAGAGTTTAGGTGGAAATGAAGCTGCAGTTTAATTAACTTAAGAATAAAAATGGAATGTTTTCTATGCACGTTTGGTGAAAGACGTGTACAGGCAATTAAAATGTACTGATATTACAATATTAATAATTCATATATCACAGTAGTCACAAGAGCATCTCAACACTGCCACCTGACGTGTATCAGGCGCATGACAGGCTGCAGCCACGAGCCTGTCCTCAGTGCAAATATGGCCATGGAAAGACCCCTGCACCACTTCCTCATTAAATATCATTATTTTGTGCAGTGTGAGAACTGTAGCTACTCTCTAATTACACAGCCACACGGCGCCTCCCTGAAAGTGTCAAGATGATGATGATGATGATGATGGCGATAATGATGATGATGGCGATGCCGATGATATCGGCTTTCAGTGTTTCCTAAAAATAGCATCTTAAATAGTTTCATCGCCATATGGAGGAATAGTCTGAATGGGTGTAAGAGATGAGAAATGAAAAATGAAAGCTGTCAGACGCTCCTCAGCTGCGTGCAAGAGGACGATGATGACGTGCTATAGATTTCAATCAATCCCTCTGCTCTGCAGTCAAACCCCCTCCCCTCCCTGACACTGTAGCACATAATGAGGTCTTTTAAATTTATAGTGCCTAATTTTGTTAATTTGTACGCCCTTTCGACAAAAGACCCGCCTTACATGAATAAAAATGCAACAAACTGTGCAGAATGATCCGAGATGATGCGCTTGTAGAGGAAAAAACTCCCTTTGTGGTGCAAGTTTGCAACATTTAAGCCAAAATATGCAGAATTCAAGTGATACAAGAAGAACAGACCATGTAAATATTACACATTTTATTTAGTTTATGAGCTACATAAGTATGTATATATAAATATACTTTGCTAGAATGTAGATGTTTTTTCCCATTTATGACTAAATAGTTAAACTTTCTGCAGCTATAATTTATTTTCTCTTCATAATCTCAGTTGGTCATATCTCTTTCAAACAGTCTCATGTCCATAAATGCTGCCATTAAGCCAAGAACAGAGAAATGTTAAATTAATTCATGCTACCACCTGCGTAAACATCCAAAAATCTGAACACATGAAGACATTTTTAAAATGTAATACTGTGTAATAATGTAATAATACTTTTAACGTTCACCAACACACCATAGCCTGCCATAATCAATCACTGCAAGACTTTGCTGACACTGGAATGCCAGCAAAGCCATTGCAGACATTTTACACATGCCAATTACACACAGGCTCGTTTTCACGAAATTTGCACCGTTCAGAGGGCACGTGTGGGTCATTAATTATCATAAGTGATGGTGGTAATGTATCACACAATCAGCTACAACAATTTCACTGCATTTAATTTATCATGTATTTAGGTAGACCATCTGAAGACACAGACTTGACTAAGACATGTAAAGGTGTGCACATAATATATTTTACAAACATTCACATTAAATCTCAATAAAGATTCAGTTTAGGCCTTGGCTATTGAAAACATTTATATTGCCCCCATGTGAAAAGTATTTTACACAATGTTTAAACTGCTGATATTTTGTTAAATTAGGTTCATAAGAGCAAGAAAAAATCATACAAACCTGACTGATAACAAAATAAGCAGCTATAATACTTTGCACCATACAATCCTACAGACCTGTTTACAGCTGACTATTTGATATAAAAGCTGTACACAATATAGAGGTTTACCTTGTCCTTTTATCCACATTGCGCTGCACAGTTTAACACAATGCACAACTACATGGCCACAGAGTACATTTCACCCAAATCAGCAGCGTATATTATTAGCCCTATGCAATATCAAGCACTTTTGCATAGGACTACACTTAGCCTACCATTTAAGCATCTTCATTTATGTACATATAAATAGAACAGCTCTGTCTACTGGACACATTTTTCGACCGACTGCTTTGACTGCTTTGCACACAGTGTCTATTACATAGCCTATGCCTCATATTTCGGGTGAGTGAAGGTATATAAGCTTGTGAGAGTTGCTGAGGAGCTCACTGCAGTGAGCAGATTCATCTGAGTGAATCCTCTCTAGTCTTAGAGATAACCCTAAGGTGAGTTTCACAGAGGAGCTGCAGACCTTTAGGCAATTCTACTGCCCGAGCCAAAGAAAGTTTCAGGGCTTCAACTTCTTGCAATGGGATATAAATCGAGGAAAGGGTCGCACAGGGCCAGATTCTGAACATCAGAAGCTCAGAGTTTGGCTTTGGATTAACTAAGGAACCAAATGGAAAAAAAAAACGATTTGCCAACCGACCACAGCTGCAAAGGATCTCTTGGCTAGGAGGGCTTGGTTATGGAAAAATTGGACTACCTTTTCTCATCATCTGTGCCTTGTCTTTTGGGGCTGCCAGAGAGGAATACTCACAGAGAGGGACTGTGAAATATCTAAGCTTACATGTAGCTCCGTAACTCTGAATGATGTATTCTGATGTGCAGTGAGGGCATTTAACAGATATCATGCTTAAATGCAAAATAAAAGTGCTTCATCCTGTCTGATTTGCCACAGCTGAACTGATGAACTGATGTCTTGTCCTCTGCTCTCCTCCCTCAGCTAAAAATGGCATTCGCAGGAATTCTGAATGACGCTGACATCACTGCAGCCCTTGCTGCATGCCAAGGTAAAACCCATTACGGAAATCACACAGCATGCAGCATTATAACTTAAGAAAGCCTAGACTATAGAAACATTTGGATAAAACCATGTGGCAAAACCTCTCGTGCTTTGCACATTTGCAGTTTGAATGTCTTGTTGAAGAATTACATTGCTAATGCAGAATCACATTACCAGATTATAGTTACAGCCAGTTTAACACTGCGGGATAATCTTTTTAAACACATCTTGTGGCTGGATTAATGGTGCAAAAAGCATACAGAATGTGAATTTAATGTTAGGTCTGAATGTCTTAGCAAGACAGACTTTTTCTCATATGTACCAGTATAGCCACTGTAGGAGAAGAGCTTCTGCAGGTTAAGCTAAAATAAATGAATGGCAGTCAGAGCAGGGGTTGGAGATGAGTAGCAACCAACCAAGACAGAACCAGTGCAGCTGCAAAACACACTTCAGTTTGTGCATGATATATCTTCAATGATATGATATGATCCCTCTCTGTCTTCTTCACAGCTGCCGACTCTTTCAAGTTCAAGGACTTCTTCGCTAAGGTCGGCCTGGCTGCCAAGAGCGCCGAAGACATCAAGAAGGCCTTTGCTGTCATTGACCAGGACAAGAGTGGCTTCATTGAGGAGGATGAGCTGAAGTAGGCAGCCTTTGTTAGATTTCATCCGGAGCTCCTCGGGAGCCCTTGTAGCGCAGGAATCATCTTTCTTTGCGCCGCAGCAAAATCAGAATGATATCAGTGCCTCAAAACATCTGAGGAGCTTGGCTTTAATGAACATAGCCAGCTTGATTGCTCTGGGTCAAATCAAGTGCTTTTTTATTGTTTAAATCAATTTAATTGTGAGAAATCCCAAATGATCCTGAACTAAATACAACGAGAAAGCTTTGGAGATTACCTTGACAAGAAAATGCATCCAGTGATCCAGCTGATGCGATATTTATAGGCATGTTTCTGTTCCAATATATTTGTCATAACACTCAGTATTTCTCTCTGATCCTCCTCTCCAGGCTGTTCCTGCAGAACTTCTCCGCCGGTGCCAGAGCTCTGACCGATGGTGAGACCAAGGCTTTTCTCAAGGCCGGTGACACTGATGGCGATGGCAAGATCGGAATTGATGGTGAGAAAATGTCTTTATGAGGAACTTTATCTGGAATCTGAAAAATGTTTGTTTGATTCTAGCCCTGATGATGTTTTTATGGACCCTCTTAACACTCTTCTTCCGCTCCTTCTCTGCAGAGTTTGCTGCCTTGGTCAAGGGTTAAACAAATGAACTGACCAACATCTACTACTCTAAAGGAACAACTTGAGCCAAGACATACTCCTCTCATCTTCTCCCTCTCACTCTCTCTCTCTCAACTCTCCACTTTTGTACAATTGACCTTTCAACCCCCCCCCCCAACCGTACAACAAATTGACCCCCCCTCTCTCTGGTCGTGCTCACCCCCTTTTACTGTCCACAATGAATGTACCTGACTAAGTGTATAGCATGGTTGACTTGTGTCTTTCTCTCTCTCTCTCACTTCTGTCGTCGTTTTACTATGTGAGTTTTGCTTAGTGTAAGATCAAGTGATGATGCACTTTTATGGGAAACGGACGGATGATGAGAAAATAAAAGTTCTTTTTCAATAACACAAGGCTGACCCTGGTCTTTTATACTTGGTTGTGAAGCGGCTAAACAAAGAAAATCACAAAGAATCGACGCCTCCTTAAAAATGAGAATGAGAATTCTTCTTGTTGGTACAGATGACAGGAAAGGTCCATGAATCAGTCTGAATGCTTAAAGGTGCAGTGTGTAGAGTTTAGTGGCATTCAGTGGAACAGACTTGGCAGAACTGGAATATAATATTCATAAGTATGTTTTAATAAGTGTATAATCACCTGAAAATATGAATCGCTGTGTTTGTGTTACCTTAGGATGAGCCCTTTATAGCTACACAGGGAGCGGGTCCTCTTCCACAGAGCCCGCCATGTTTCTACAGTAGCCCAGAACAGACAAACCAAACACTGGCTCTAGGGCCTTTTGTGTTTTTCGTGAGTTTCGTGGCCACCGTAGATTCTCCTACACGCTTGGAAGGGGAGGGTGAGGGGGAGGGGTATTCAGTTGGTTGCAATCTGCAACCTCAACACTAGATTCCACTAAATCCCACACACTGGACCTTTAACACTTTCTGTGGCCTCCTCAGTTTTTACATTAAAGAAGATGATTTACACGAGGAAACACATTTTACAAAGTAAATCCAACCTTAAGATAACTATTTTTATTTAGAGTATAAATACACTAATTGACCACATTAGAGCAAATGAAGTGATTTTATGCAAAACTGTTTATTTTAAACAAATCTAATGTGTATTTGTCAGGAAAATCTTGACTGATTATTCATGCAAAAGGCCGCTGATTCAAAATTATGATACATTTTCAATTTCTTTCACTTAGAAATAGTCTTTATAAGGACTTTAGTGGTGATGTGATGCTGAATAAAAAACATTTTATTAATCTAGACTCTAAATTCCTGCCCTATTTAATCTTATCTCATACAGTGTATGGTGCATCTTTAATTCCCTCGTGTCATGCCCAAAGTAAAGATGGCTCTGCACTGATGTGAAGCAACCACAAGGTGGCAGCTCTAATCTGCCAATACATCACAAGGCTTTCAGATGCCTGATGGTTTTAGATTGCCGGCTTGGAAGCTTCAGCAATACAATAGTTTTCTGAGCTTCAGATGAGTTAAGTAATTCACTTTATAGTATAGCAGGTAGCTGTGAGACCACTGTCACTCACAAAGTGTGAAGTCAGAGGTTCACAGTGGGTGAAACTTTTGAAGAATAATGAGCTTTATTCCCTTGGTTCTCGTTACAAAAAGCACCCTCCCTGCTTTGCTAATGCCATTAGTGCTGACTTGATTCACCAGAGACGCTGCTGTGTCAGATTGTTTGAAAGCCTTCCCTTTGCAAGACAACAAACTCATCAGTTTACAGTGGACAGTTGTCACGGTGACCAGTTGCAGCACCCTCACACAACCCCCCGAAACACTTCAGATTTGTGTTTGTGATGGTGTGTTTTTAACTCAGTTACAGTATTTTCCAGATGCAAACTGTCATAACACAGAAGAGTGACCCAGTATCGGACCCTTGTAGAAAATGATTTGGGTTTAAGTTAAATGTTTTGTACGCCTCCTAAAGCATTTTTTGCAATTATCCTCTTCTGTCATTGAAGTAGATTTTTAGATGAAGTTGTGTGCTACCGGAAAGCCAGTTCTGCTTTTAGTACATAATCAGGATTATGTTCCATCAAGCATTTCCGTTTTCCCCTCAGAGGGTATTCTGTGAGATACATCATGAGTGCTGCACAGTAAAGAGTGTTACTTTTACACTCCAACTTTTCTCAACGTAAGTAGTCTCACGTCAGCGTAAGCACCAAAGTTTTATTGCAACCGGTAAAGCAGGCATATTAGTCAGTAGAATACACCCAAAACAGTCAGACAGTGAGGTTTTAAATCCTTATATTTTACAGATGGAGTTTGTAATATCTGTGTGATACATAACGTAAGCTTACTGATGAGGATAATAATCCCCTGGCGAGTCAAAGATGATTTATGACCTGCTGTTCCCTATTCATTGTCATCTGAATTTAGGAGATTATTCACTAAAACCAAATAGAGAAAAAGGGCCTGATTAAATTTTAGATGTCTATAAGCTTTCACACGCACCTGCAGAGAGAGAGAGAGAGAGAGAGAGAGAGAAAGGGAGGGGAGAGAGAGCAATGTAACACAGGGAAAAAGTTGATTGGACAAAAACCACAGTGTTATGACAGTAAGGGTGAGAGGGATAAAGAAAAAGAGAGCAGTCTGTGGTGGATATAAACTGTAAAGGTTAATTGGGCAGGTGTGCAGGTGAGGATTAAGAGAGGAAGGCAGTTGGCTGCAGGAAAATTTGATCCTAGGGCAGGTTGGGAACTCAAGCATCCGTCAGCGCATCCACGCAGGCGTATATAAGACTGAGCCAGCTGTCAGCAGCCACCACAAAGCCTTATCTACTGCTGCTGCTGTTGCTTTGGACCTGAACGGAGAGGAAACCCAGCAAACAGCGGTGAGTCTTGCAGCTGCACAGGGACTCTCAAAACAGGTGTTGGCCAGGTGTGGTGCCTGCCTGCTCTTTTAAGCTTGTCAGGAAGCAGAGCTAGAAGTGCAACTATAGCCTTGATTTTCTTTTATGGAGTTTTATTTTGCACCTTTGCTGAGTTTTATGCATGTTTTAGAAATGTTTTTGGCTTGTCTAGAATGTGTTATTTGTATAGGAGAAGTATATTTGTCACCAATTTCAAACTATGGACTGTAAAGTTGAGGTAAAAGAAGTTCTTAAATGCAGTTCACTCAGTAATTTGTTATCAACTCAACATTTTTTCTTATAAGCTATTCTTACAGGATGGAGATCATTTAATCAGAAATTATGTGAATTTTAGATTAAAATAACATTTTAAAAAGACACCACACATAAAAGAACAAGTACTCCTCAGGCTTTAAGGGACTGTACTAAGATTTTTAGGGCGGTGCACTGAGGGGCTGGGTCATAAAAGTTATGTATTTTAAATATTTTGCTCAAAGGATGGTATATATTTGTTTGGAGAGCAGGGGATGGTGTTTTAACTTTTTCTCATCCTATTATTTATTTATTTTTTATTAATTGGTATTAATTAATTAATTAATTAATTTGGTGGCTGTAATAGACCTAGTAAGGTTTTTTTTTAAATACTGATAACACTATGGAGGGTCTTGCTTTTTTATAAAATAAAATATAAAATTCAGCTCCTCTCTCCACACTATTAATTTTCATACAGTCCCTTTGTCAATTATCCTGCACAGCTAACCCAATTAAGCAGTTAAAAGGGAGCAAATAGCCTCAGTAATTAAAAGATAGCATAGATCATAACACAATAATCATGGAGTTATACAGCTGAATACATTAAATATTTAAGCAATATAGCTTTTTGCATTTGCCAAACTGCATGTAAGTTTGTGGTTTCACTGATTCCCTTCATTTTCATTTTTTGGACAAGTTATATTTGCCAAATAATCACTACCAGAGTTTTGATAGGATCATAATATTAACCTAGATACATCTGCAAATACAAAAAAGCTTAATCCAGCATGACACAGATATGGAATGAGAGCAAATCACAAAGCCTGAAGTAGGTGAGGAAACACCTGATGTGTGTCTGAGCGAGAGAAAAAGTGAAAGTGTCTGTGTGTGTGTGTGTGTGTGTGTGTGTGTGTGTGTGGTCTGTCACAGGCTACTTTTGGGGGAAAATTTCAGACTCAGGACCAGTTAATTAGTGACATCTTGTTCAATTGGGGACAAAAGCCATGTCCCCAATTGGGAAAATGCTGATTTTTGGGTCAGTGGTTAAGGTTAGTTTTGGCAAGTAGTGGTGATGGCTAGGGTCTCCAGGAAATGAATATAAGTCTATGTAATGTCCCCAAAAGTGATCATGGTCTGATATGTATGTGTGTTTCGTTTACCCTACAGGACCAACATGTCTCTCACTTCCATCCTTTCAGCTGAGGCCATTGAAAATGCTATCAAGGACTGTCAAGGTATCTACACACACACACACACACACACACACACACACACACACATACACTCTACCAATATTTGAAAGTACTGATGCCAGCAAGCTGTTCAACATCCAGCAAATTAGGCAAAATACATGACTCATCTATCTGTGACTTGAACATGATAATACCTTCATGGGCTCTATGTAGATAGTACAGCTAACTAACTAAATTTACAGATCATTTTGATAAAGTGCACAATAATCCTGTTCCACAACTCATAATCTGCAAAGCTGCATTCAGTCACTCTCAGCTCTTCAGAATAGGTGTGTAAAGTTTTCTACAGCTGCCTCATTTTCAGTGTTGTTCAGTATCCTCTCCACTTACATTTTATCCAGCTCCAAATGACAGATGATGAATTCCAAATTTGAAACGGTTTTTAATCACCTTGTCTGTTTTAGCGGAGGCATGTGTCTGCTAACCTTGAAAGATAAAAAAAAAAAAAAAAAAAAAAAAAAAAACGGGTGGAAAACCTCCCACCTGGACAGCAGCCACACGCTACTTTAATCTCCAAATCAGCTCCCAACCTGCTGGTGCACCTCGTGGGCCAGCTCTAACCCTTCCATCTGTGTTTTTAAAAATATAATTTCATATGTTTATTGCGTGTGTTTGCAGCTCCGGACACATTCTGCTACAAGAAGTTTTTCAAGCTGTGTGGCCTCTCCTCGAAGACGCCCAAGGAGGTCAAAGACGTCTTCCATATCCTGGATGAGGACAACAGTGGATACATCGAGCAGTCTGAGCTCAAGTGTGTAAAACCATGACACTTAGGATGATTGTTAGGGTGTAATAGAGTTGTAATAAGTTACAGAGCTTAGTATATAGTATGTATTTGCATGTGTGCGTGACACAAAGAAAGAGAGGTTTACTGCATAAATCACACAGCAGTATTAAAAAGGATTGCACCATTAAGCTGTCTCCTAATAATCCACTATGGGCAAAGTGTTATTATTGTATTTGTGTTATGTAATTCACCTTCATGTTGTCGTGTGACAAGAGCTGAGGGTTGACTTGAGCTGTGTAATTTAGGAAATGTGTCTGTGTGCTGTTCAATGTGTGTCCGCATGTTTCAGTGATGTAACAGTCAAATAATTACAGCAAATTCATACTTTATTTATTTTCTTCAAACATGTGTGTGTGTTTGTGTGTGTGTGTCTAGGTTCTTCCTGCAGCGGTTTGTGCCTGGGGCTCGAACACTGACCGAGGCAGAAACCAAGTCGTTCATCTCAGCATTTGATGATGACAGTGATGGCAAAATTGGAGAAGAGGGTCAGTATCTGATTTCTGTGATTGTATTATGTACAAAGTCTTGATGCAGGCAGAAATGATCTCATCGGTTGGTTGAAATCTCAGTGGGTGGGGCCAAACAAACAATGGGTCAACAGATCATTTTATGCAGTTTAGCAGTATTTCAACTTACTGGAAAACATGCGTTATAGCCATTAGAAGTTATTGAAACCATACTACCCATAAGTTGGCATGCTTGACTATTGCTAGTGAAGCAAGACGTTTGTTTACCTGCTTTTCTTATACTATAGTCCTATAGTTTTGTCATTTGTGCATGCTTCCAGAAAACTGTGGTGTTTTGAAGCTGCTCATTAAGGTTTAAATCAATTAATGAGATAATACCTACCTCCAGAGATGCTCATCCTGCAGAATAGCATTTGTAAGACAGTGTGGCTGTACTGAAGCTCCCAGTTTTCAGTGTGCATGATTGTGTGGATATGAAGCACTCTTGGGAAAACAACCATGTGTACTAAAGCTTTGACTCAACTGCAAAATCAGGTTTCTTTCTTGAGACACTGTTGTACTTGGTTCCTCCCACAGAGGTTTAACTAAACCATTAACATTATTTATGACACTGGAAATTTCTTTGTGCAAAGCCAGTCTTATATACTGGATAACAGGTATTTTCACTGTAGAGGTTAAGCTTGTGTATTTGAGCTCAAAGTTGAATGTTCAATGTTTTTTTTTTTTGGTGCTGAGAGTGCTTGAAACAGCACGGTGTTGTCGACCTTTATTTTATCGTGGTGCCACAGAAACCATCTGTACTGATGCGCAAAGTCATGACCCTCAGATTCCGCTTTATTTGTCCCAGTTGTGCCCATCGTTCAGTTAGCAGCACTGTCTGAGCTTAGCTGCCTTACGTAACAGGATCAAGGATTTGGACTATTTAATAAAGATGATTTCAGTCTGTGTTTCTTTATATTTTCCAGTGTTTAGTGTTCACTCAAGATTCAGTTAAACATGTAGGGATTCTACATTGAGATGAACGTTGAAGGCAAGGGTGTGTGTTGATAGATATATTCAGCGATTCATGTCCAATTCAACGTGTTTCATTTTTCTACAGAATTCAAGACTATGGTCCTGTCCTAAGTTTTGAAGATGAAAATAGCTTCAAGTCTTCAGTCCTCTCCTTACCTATCTTTAAATGACCTTTTGTCCATTTAAAGACAACAGCATTTAATTTGTCTTCTACCTGTGTTGGTCCATGTTTTCTCATCTGTACACACCTCACCTCTGACAATGAATGAAATGAATAAACATGTGGAAACATCCATTACATCTGTATGCTTATTTCTTCTTAAAACATATCACTTGGGTGAACAAATCCCTTTAAAATTATTCCTCGTATCACATTCCTGCTGTAGAAAGAGTTATGTGCAACAATAATATGTGGATTTACTGTAAATATACTGTAAACCACAACAGTTTTTCTGAAACATTTTTATTGCAAAAAGCTCTATATTGACTTTTGGATTGTTTTTTCCCCACATGGAATTCACCATGCAATACTTCATTCTTACCTGGAAACACAAGAATTTCATGATAATGGTGTATATTGCTTTTTCATATTAAGTTCTTCAAATCCAAACACATACAATCATCACTTCACGGACACTCAAAATAAGTTTTAGAGACAAACATGGGTGCAGACTAAAGCTGGTGACAATGTGGCTCATGAATATATAAAGTGTACGATAGGTCATCTATTAAAATATTCTTAATAGAACAATTTTAAGCTTGTATTGCTAACCCTATTAAAGGGTTTGTATTTGTCTATAAAGAGCTTACTGGGACTCTTGAATAAAACGGAGCCATCGTAAATGATATTAGTAACACTTGTGTTTTTCCTGCTATAAGTCAAAATGTCTGTTGTAAAAAAGGCCCATATCACTCTCAGGTAAAACTTTTTGCCAGCTGCCCAGCAGATGAAATAGAAGAAAAGTCAGTAACAGTTGAATTATTATTTATTATTGATCATTACCCTCTACTCCAAAACTACTCCAAAGACTACATGATATCTTCCAATCCACACAGGTGTAAGATATCTCATTAGATACTTTAGATTCTTTGGCGCAAAAGTCTGAATAGGTAAATTATATTTTGATAGGCAGCGACTGAACCAATATCCTTCAGAATATCAAGTGTCATTTTCACCAAGTGGTTTAACAGGACTTGCCAAGGTTTGTTTGAAGAAAAATACAGTAACCAAGGGTTGCAGCAGGATGTAATCAAGAAGAGACAAGGTCAGGCTCAGGACAAAGTGAAATTGTTGACCAAAGAAGGGTTTAGCTGATGTAAGATGAAGAATTATGGTGGGAATTTGTTCAAAATTCTTTATTGTCTGTCTTATTATCATCGCCTTCATAATCAAGTGTATCTTAACACCAATTACCAAGTACAGCTTAAACCAAACATTGTTTCATAAACCCATATCACTGCAAAATACAAGTGCAGTAGTATATTTACTGAAGAAAAATGTGTTGGTCATTTAATACCCTGAATTTTTCAACTATACTGTATGCCTCATGCTCTCTGCAGAGAGTCGGAACTCTTATTTCGGCTTGAAATTGATTTCAACCCGAACAGTTGAACTTGTGACACCGCGCTGTCAAAAGCAGGAAGTTAAGAATGTGAAGTATAATGCGGCATCTCTTCTCATTGATCTCATTTCCTCATTTTCTATCTTTATTTACGCACTCTACAGCCACGGGCAGCTGCACGGTTCGGGTTTGTGCTCGGTAAGGTGAGTGTTGCCGTCGTGTTGTTCACGGTTCAGTGAGTTTTTTTTCATCTCCGCCTGAATCTCTGCGACCACAACTCTGCTGCTAGCAGAGCCGGCTATCAGCTAACTGTTCACTTTGACTTAATGTTGAGTAGTTAAACTTACTAACTGAGAGAGCCACAGTTAAGTAATGCTGTAGAAGAATACATTAACTTGGAGGTGATGTTTAAAGACACCGACTCAACTCACTTCACCGGCTAAATATAGCATTATGTCCACAATGACAGCGACAAAAATGTCAAGCAAGTAGCAAAAACAAACGCACCTAATATTGTACTATGAAAACACAAACCAGAAAGTGCAACAGACTGTCAATTTATTCATTTTACAGGGAAAATTTCACATCCATAAATCCGAGTTCTCGTTTGAACTTTTTATGATTGAAGTTAGAAAGCATTCTGAGTCTATCCAACTTAACAGTAAGAAATGTGCACATACAGTTAAATGTATTGAATTAATTTTATTTGCACACACATAAGACTGCATAAAATCCAGATAATAACAGTAACAGTTAGTACAGTCACAGTTAATGCAGTTAACTCCAAAGATTTTTATTTGAAGAAATCAGATTTTATTGCCTCCCTTTTCTGTTATCTTTCTATTTATTATTATTACTTTTACCCTTTGTCCTGTTACATGTTGACTGTATCATCAGTCATGTCCTTTATGTTATCTTTATTTCATTATAATGCCTAATTGTTTTTTTTTTTGTTATTGTCTTGAAGTCACACATGTTGTGACACTTTCTATTAATAAAGTGATGGGAAAAACAAACGCACCTCCTAGATGAAAGTGGTGAAAAGTGCTGTACTAAAGTAGAGACTATAATAACTAACATTTTAATATCTAACGGCTCTAATCTAGCTTGCAGTACTTACTGCATGGTAAATATATGATAACTTCATGAAATGTTATAGTTGTGGTTTAACTGCATGACACTGTAGTAAGTAGTTGGACCAGAAAAAAACATTCAAATATTGTTTACAATGTTCATTGGATAAAACTTCAGGGACCTGTTCTTCAAAATGAGTGCTGGTTCTTTTCTTAAGTACGATTTACTGCGAAACCTTACACTCAGTAGCGCTCCTAGCTAAAACCAATGCAGTCTGATACAACAGCCCTGCAATAAATCACATCTTATTTATTTATCTTTCTCTTCAGTATAGAAAGAACTGTGTGTATAAGAGATCTCGCCCTTTCAACACATAGTGCCCAAATTGCAGCGGCTCAAAAGTAATTGGACACTAGGCTACTAAATGTTTCTTGGCCAGCTGTGCAAAGTTATATGGACTGATGAAACAAAATAAACCTCTATCAAAATAATGGAAAGAGGAAATGGTCCATGCTATACTGTATATACTTTAGCCCTGCCGCATTTATAGGCAATGAGCCGTTAAATACATACAAAACAGCACAAACTACAACAAGTGGTACTATAAAATTACCATGAAACACAATTACAGGAACAAGATCATTCATGACTACACGTCTGATCCTTCTTTAAACTGTTTCAATACAAGTTTAAAATGGTACCGTTCATGATCCATTTAAAAACTCTGTGAGTCACGAGCATATTGATGCCCTGATCAGAAAAATACGTCTCTTCAAAGGAAAAAGCACAGACGCAACCCAAGTTACTGAGCCAGAACCCCTTTGTGAAGGTTATAATGTTCAGTTTTAGAGAGAAATGTTGATATTGTCACTTTGGAGGGTGTAGTTTGTGGTGCCTTTGAATTTTTTGCCTTTTACTGGTAATTTAAACTGGTACCTGAGAGTATATTTTAGTTTAGTTTCATTTTGAGGACCTCCAGTAGGATGTTTTTTCCATTATGATATTGCTTACTCTCTTTAACTTAATATCAAAAGCATTTATTTCCCTTCGCTTTATAAATGTCTCACATTCCTCCAGCCTTAATCTGATGCACATCCACTGCACTCAGTGTGCGTGAAGAGTGAGTGATTGGTATTATCTCTACATGTGCTACCCTATGTGATGTACTTGTCTTCATTCTGCAGGCCCACGGCATGCCAACCAAACTGTCTTTGGAGCAGAGGAAATCCAGACACAAGTTACACTAATGCTGATGATTAGGTAAAGCATTAATGACGTAAGGCTGACATTGGTGTAACCTGAAAGAAATCTACAGGTGTTTATCTGTTTATCAGCTCTCTCTTTGTGTCTGTTACAGTCCCAGAATGGCCTCAGGAATGCAAGAGAAACAGTACACACCATCCCTGCTCAGTTTTTTCATTTATAACCCCACATTTGGACCTCGGGAAGGAGAGGTGAGGATGACTCCCAGATAAAGAGTCACTAAGCACATAGTTTACACCCAAACGCTGTAGGTAATATTACAAAACAATTTTGTCAGGTGTTTAAAATGCTAATACAAGGTGTCTGTTTTTTCAGGAAGAGAAGAAGATTTTGTTTTACCACCCTAGTGATGTGGAGAAGAATGAGAAGATCCGAAATGTGGGCCTTTGTGAAGCCATTGTACAGTTCACCAGGTAGAGAGCTGCTGTACCTGAAGCAGAAGCAGAACATAGCTGCTATACCATTTTTACCCCTGACATGTTACAGACTGGGCGGGTAACCTGTGTTTATTTAGCCTTTTAGCATCTTGATAAGACTTGGCATAATTTAAAACTGTCAAGCATTAATTACATGGCTTGGTTTGACATGTTTCTTTAATATAAAATGACAAAAAATGTTGCAATTCTTTGTACCTGAGGCTTATCAAAATAGGGAAATGTAGCAATAAGTGGCCTAATATACGCTGATGCATATCTAATGTCTCTAAAAGTACAAAACGTGGAGCTGATCGTCTTATTTGGGTGTGTCTCCTCTCTTCACAATTGTGTCTTCTTTGTTCCAGGACATTCTGCCCAACAAAACCAGCTAAATCCCTCCACACACAAAAGAACCGGCAGTTTTTCTTTGAGCCTGAGGACAATTTCTGGATAGTCATGGTATCTTAAAGGCTTACTTGTACATTACTTGTTCAGTATTTACTCTTTTTCTCAAGACTTTGTTGGTTTTTATTTGTAATTCTTTCCTCAGGTGGTTCGAAACCCAATGATCGAGAAACCAAACAAAGATGGTAAACCTCCCACAGTAGAATATCAGGAAGAGGAGATACTCGTGAGTGCTGAGACATACTCATCAACATTATTATTTCTATCCTTTAATATTGTGAGTTTAAGTTTTACTCACCATGACTTCTTGCTTGTGTAGGACACTGTTTATGGCGCGGTGGTAAGACAATGCTACAGCATGTACAAGGTGAGTTCCAGGATGTTTTGGAATCTGTGATCCATCTAACAAATGAGTTTCTTTGCTTGTTAGTGGAGTCCTCCTCCCCTAAAAGCCATTAGGGGAAAGTAAAAAAACAGTCACCTTGTAACTGTGATTATTGTCCTTACGTTGTAGCTCTTCAACGGCACATTCGGCAGAGCAATGGAAGCCGGCGGAGTGGAGCTGCTCACCCAGAAGCTGGAAAAGTTCTTCTACAGGGTACAAATCTGTCCGTGCTGACAGTTAAATCTTTCCCATGTTTTGTTCCAGTAGACACCATCATTTTTCAACACATGCCAAACATATATTTGCCTTTCTCTGACAGCATGATTCATTTTCATTTAAGTTGTTGTCAGAAGGGCTCTGCTTATATACCCAGTGTCTATGCTATGGATGATATTTGAATACACACTGACTGTTTTTGTTTTGTTGTCAATACTGTTGGGAAAATTGTTGGTAGGATGTTTGCAGTCATGCCTGATTTGCTACTTATTATCCGCCTGATGTGAACACTTATGCAAAAGAATAAAAGACTCATTTCTAATTAGGAAATACCCTCATTAAGTTCGCGAGGGCTTCCCTCTCAACTATGTAACCCAAAGACGGAGAGAAAGAGAGAGGCAGCGGTGTGCGTATCAGAGGTTGAATGTCAGCGTCTCCACAGTGCGTCAGTCAGACGCTCTGGATCTTACTCAGTTCTCTTTATTGCACTGTAAGCAAGCACTTCTAGGCAGGTAAACTAACCCCTTTCTCCTTTTCTTCTCCTGTGTCCTGTTTTTTTTTGGACGTGTGTGTACGTGTGTGTGTGTGTGTGTGTGTGTGTGCGTGTGTGCATGTGTGTGCATACTGGGGTTTCCAGTATCTGCAGACTCTCCACTTGCAGTCGTGCGACCTGCTGGACGTATTTGGAGGCATCAGCTTCTTCCCGCTGGACAAGATGACCTACCTGAAGATTCAGTCGTTCGTCAACAGAGTGGAGGAGAGCCTCAGCCTGATCAAATACACGGCGTTCCTGTACAACGACCAGCTTATCTGGTACAGATTGAGCGCTTTTTAAAACTTTGCTCTAGTCCCTGAAATCCCCCATCCTACCAGATTTGGTTAATGGACACCACAGGGGTGGGATTCTAATTTTATGTTCTGTATTAGGTCCTTTTTATACAGAGAATTTGGGGATATTATTGTGTTTTTTTTTAATGAGTTGATATACAGCATGTACTAGGTCACAACCTTGTATCACCTTAGACGTATAATCCTAGAATTGGCACCTGCAAACACATCATGGCATGCTGGGTAGACAGAGGTGGCATTAAACATGACCTCTAATCCTCTTTGTGGTTTTCCCTGACATGTCATTTGCCTTTAATTGCGCCGTCAGCCACCTGTCTCGGTGTGTAAGCACCGGCGGGATTACACGATTGCTAATGAAATTACTTGGGAGCCGAGTGATCTTTTATTGTGAGCTGTCCATAGACAAATAGAAGAGCTGTTTTAATTACTGTCCAAATTAAGCAGCTGCATTGCCTGATTTCATGCTCTGCTCTGGAGTATTCATTGTAGCGTGTTTACAACTGTGCTGAAAAGTAATCACCACCAGGAGTCACCTTGTTTTTAATATCCGGTCCGTGATGCATAACACGTTTTAAAGCACGCAGAAAGATATTTTTGCAGTGTTTGTTGTAAAGTGTAAAAGAAAAAAAACTCTGTGCTGCAGGAGCGGACTGGAACAAGACGACATGAAGATCCTGTACAAGTACCTGACCACCTCGCTGTTCCCCAGACACTCTGAACCAGAGGTGAGGGGGGGGTTTCGGTGTCGGTTTTAAACGCTTGATCGCAAACTTCTTGAACATCAGATGTTGTGAAGACTTCTTCCACACCCATTCCACTGATTGTCTAACTTCTCCCTTTTCCCCCTCTCTCTCTCTCTTGTCTCGCTCTTCCTCTAGCTGGCTGGCAGGGACTCTCCTCTGAGGCCAGAGGTCGCAGGGAATCTGTTGCACTATGGGAGGTAAGTCCCTGAACCCCTGTATCTGTATATTCCTCAACAAAGGGCAGGATAAAAACAAGGAGTAGACTTTGGATTTTGTTTGGCCGTTTACTAATTAAAACACTTTGGTGTCATGGCTAACATAACAGTGGAAAGTGCCCTCAATTCTGCCAAATACTCCGGATGTGCACTTGAATGTTTACATAGGCGTGCATGTTTCCTGTGCCAGCATCATGTGATTTTTACTCCATGGATAGTAATGAGCTTTGCTTGCAGTCAACCAAATTAGATACGGAGGTGACTCCCTTGGCTAACACTTGGTATCCAAGCAAGAGAGCAGGGAGTAGAGTATTACTCAGCCTTGGGGAAAATCCACTATCAATTCAGTTTCAGTGTACATAGTATGTAATTAAAGAGTTTGTCGGGTAACTTTCACTGTCTGTGTTCATGCTTGAAGTAAAAAGTTCCTAAGGGTGAAGTGGAAGCTGCTACAGTAGTTCAACACTGACTCCTGGTGATCTTTCATGGGGCAGCTTTACACCTGGAACAGAATGACGCACTAGAACATGAAGATTAATCTGTAAAGGCCAAAAAAACAGTCTGATAAAGTAAATCATCGAAGGTGACAAATGTTCTAAGCAGCCACATATTAACATGCCGTCCAATAAAAATGGTTCCACTTCCTGGAACATGGCATCCTTGAAATCCAGTGTATTAACAGTGCAACAGTGAATTCCTTGTTTGCAGTTTGTCGTCATATCTTTTGGATCAATCACGGAGAAATGGACAGCCTCTGATCTATTTCAGAACAGAAGACATTATTTTACGTCCGCCTCACATTTTGGTCGAAGATATTTAACTACTCGCCATGTTGTTGTGGAATTTGATATTGGTGCTTAGAGGATGATTCCTATCTATTTTGGTCATCCCCTGACCAAAAACCTATTTTGGTCATCCCCTGACCAAAATAGATCGTGCCACGATCATGCCAAACCTTGCCTGTGAACAGCACTGGTGCGTGACATGGTATAAAAATAAACACCAGACTTCCCAGAAATTTGCAGTGAATATTTATGGTTCCCAGGTGATGGATTCTTGTGTTTTTGGCAGCTTGGACACCCCATGAGTGTTTTTCTTGGGCCAAAATATGACCTTTTCTAGACAGGATATCTCCTAAATCGAGTGCACTTATGTTCCCAAGAGGATAAACTCTATTTTAATAACCCCTTAGACTTTTCTGCAACACCACCCTCAATGCAAATTTTTCAGTTTCACTGTTCTTAAAGCTCAAATAAAAGCAAAAATCATGAGAATTTTGTTTGTTTTGTCCTCCATATTGCTGGGTGTAACAAATGTTTCTTCTAGGGGTCTTATTGAGTTGTTTTTTTTTTTTTTTAGTAAACTATTATCTGTTCTCTCCAGGTTTTTGACAGGACCTACCAATCTTAAAGATCCAGAGGCCAAATTCCGATTTCCTAAAATATTTGTCAGCGCAGAGGACGGCTACGAGGAGCTGCACCTGATTGTTTATAAGGTAAGGTAGAGTAAATATGACCCGCTGTGTCATGAGAGTGCGCAGACTTAATCTGTTGATTCATTCATACACATACAGTTTTTCATTGTATTAAAATAGGGTGAAGTGGTCATTCATTTTTTATAGGATGCTTTTTATAATCTTTGACTGGAGGATTTGACTGTTTATTTATGAACAGTAGATATACTATGAAATATTGCACCGCTCCATCCAACGATATGGATTTTTGGGATTAAACAGCTAAAGTTTAAAATAATGAAGTGCATCCCATGATGCTTATCATCACATTAATGTAATTTCCAACCTGTGTGACCTTGATTTTTGCGTTTTTAACCTGCACTGATCTGCTCTTTTCCAGGCGATGAGCGCTGCAGCTTGTTTTATGATCAGCGGTGAGTGTCCACCCACCTACTTATATGATGGTGTTTACTTTCATTTCCCTTTTCCTGGGTAATTTTGTCAAAGGAAGTTGTTGTTTTTGGTATTTCCTGATATTTTGGCCATTTCACTGCTCATTCAAAGCTTAAATAAAGCTTAAATAAAACAACTCATGTCCCATAATGGCTGACTTCCTACTTTCCTCCATTTCTTTGCAGCCTCCGTGGAGCTGACGAGGGAGTTCTGTGAGCAGCTGGACGGCTTGGTGGGCCCTCAGCTCACCTTGCTGGCATCTGATATATGTGAACAGTTCACCATCAACCGCAGGATATCCGGGTCAGTTAAGAATCCATCTCTCTCCTAATTCACAGCTCACTGTGAAGAAAACATGTTCTTTGGTCTCTTCTACTCGGTGCTGCTATAATAGTGTCAGCGTCACTTTACTGATAACACAGGGTGAATTTTAAAGCTTGAATGTTACATTTACGGGAGCATCACAATGGCCTCACAGTATGAGGTGCATACTCCCTTATAAAATTTGAAAAATATTGAAAAATGGCCATTAAATCCTCACCTCACATTTGAGAGGCTCGAACCAGCAACGTTTTACAGATCAAATCATTTTATGTCAAATTTTCTATGGACTAAATCGGCAACTATTAGCTGATTAATGGATTAGTTGATCAACAGAAAAAATCTGCAACTATTTTAATAATTAGTGAATCATTTAAGCCATTTTTCAAGTAGATTATAGGCTCTCGGTTGTGAGAATTTTTTTGTCTTATTTGATTTTAAACTGAATATTTGTAGGTTTGGTGGTGTTCAGGGAAAAACAAGCAATTTGATGACATCACCTTGGATGTTTGGAAATTGTGATAAGCATTTTTTGCACTTTTTTTTTACATTTTATACTGAATGATGAATCAATTAATCAAGAAAATGGCCAACAGATTAATCAATATTGAAAATAGTGTAATATTAGTTGCAGCCCTATTGTGGACCAATCAGTTAATGATTTTAGTGCTACATTTAATACTGTAAACTGTATCAGAGAATGTAGCAGAAGGGCAGGAAACAATATCTATGAAATGAATTACTTCTTTTAAACTATTAGTGTCATCGGAGGAAAACATTTTTTTGCCTCACATGAAAGTTTAGTGCTGTATGTGCGTGGTGATTACAGTAGCCATGTTGTGTGTCATCAGTTAGCAGTCAATCTTTTGTGGCTGGCTGAGAGATGAGAGTCTCATACCGCTGGATATCATCATAGCACTACTTAGGGGTAACTCAAGCAGTGTTGCTTTAAGGCTGGCATCCCGGCCTGCTCTCCTTTAACCCCACCAGTTAGCTTCAGATTCGTCCTCGCCTGTAATCCAAGACCGGACTGCCTGGCCCGCACAGTTTAATGGGTTCTATTTTTAATCACTCTAGTTAAGAATCGCTAAATAAATAACGCCGTCCCAAACCAGCTGGCGTTCAGGTCTGTGTCCCGATTTGGCCTGGTGGAACTGTCAATAGTTAGTTGTAGCGTAGGTGAAAATCAGCCGTACGGCCTATTTGAATATGTGCGCACGCATACTTCCAGAGATGCAGTTACAGCACTGTTGTCAGGTAAGCTGCGGTAATGACTGTGTCCTCAGCTCACCTTAATGTGGGTGGAGAATGGAGTAGGTTTATTTAAAACTCACAATATTTTTGGTGGATACTATCATCCAAAGTCATTTGGCTTAGTGTATCATTTATAAATACAGTGTGTTTTCAGAGGGGCCTTCCCCAGAGACCCAAACTGATTTATACAGGAGCCACAGTTCCACCAAAAATGAAGTGCCACCCTTGAAAATGCAAAAAAGCAATGAGAGTTCGCTCATTCTTATTCCACAAAGACACGTCCCTGTTTTCCACAAGCATTGAGTAAAATAACCAAAAGTGACTGACGGTGATATTTACTTGCTTATTTTTCCTTTACTTTTTTGTCTTAAGTATCTTCTTCTGTTGTGTGTCCATTCAGGCCAGAGAAGGAGCCCCAGTTTAAGTTCATCTACTTCAACCACATGAACCTGGCGGAGAAAAGCACCATCCACATGAGGAAGACCGCCAGTGTTTGCCTCACCTCTGTCCATCCTGACCTCATGAAGATCCTGGGAGACATCAACTGTGACTTTGCCAGGTACAGCAGAGAGAACATTAGCTTAATAAAACTGTAGTTGTATTTATCTTTACCGAAAGCCTCCAGACATGTTAAAGAGTTCTTTATTTTAACAAAGGCAGGCCAAGCTCGGTGGCTTCCCAGCTGAAAAAGTAGAGGAAATTGATTAGTTTTAGTTACAGAAACCTCTTTTCTAAGTGTCCCTAGAATACCAGAGAAGGCGCTACAACATAAGGCTATTTTTTATATATATTTTTTATATATATATATATATATATATATATATCTTCAGCTCCAAACAGCAGCTGTACAGTGTTTTCAGATTTCACAAACCCTGATCGTTCAGAAAAGGAAATGTGTAAAACTTTAATACCGCAGATATCAGCACAGTTATGTCATTTTCATAGATAATATGATCCTCTTGGGAGCTCATTATCCTTTGAAGTAGTCACGAGACTAGACATGTGAAAGTCCCTTTTTCAGTCTGTGGAACATACAGTGACACTGACATTCATAACATTTATTCCAGTCAATATCAGTTCCTTTTTTTTCTGCAGGTGGTGTCTAGATTGTCGTCTTACCTTGGCATACACAAAACACACTCACAATGCTATTTGTTTAATTACATTTTAGGTAATTACATGTGATTCCCTGGTGCGTTTTTAGTATTTGAACTAAAAACCTCAAAGTAAAGTCTGACACAAACCTTAAAAAATATTAAATTATGACTTTTTTTAAATGAAGTTTTGTGGTCTGCATAGGTAAATGAGGACTACAGTTAATGTCCCTGCTGTATATGTGATAGTGGCCTTTATGTGATGGTGCTCAGTTCTTTGTATCTGTCTCTCAGGGTTGATGAAGATGAAGAAATCATCGTTAAAGCTATGACAGACTACTGGGTAGTCGGCAAGAAGTCAGACCAGAGAGAACTGTATGTGATCTTGAATCAGAAGAACGCCAATCTGATTGAAGTGAACGGTATGTCTCCACCACCTGGCAATGAGTAAAATCTGTGTCATCACCATCGCAATAGGAAATCTGCCTTGATATTTAATCTCCCCTTCACCCTTTCTGCCCTTTTGTCTTTTCTCTACTACAGAGGAGGTTAAGAGGCTTTGTGCGACGCAGTTCAACAACATATTCTTCTTGGACTGATGGAGCGGACAGACAGAGACTGTTTCACCACACTAAAAACTGTCAGTGTTGCAGGGTATCATGACAGCATCAGCGTAATGCAATAATTGCATTGTAAAATTAAAAAAAAAAAAATTAAAAGCTTTCTCACCAAGTTTTTTTTTTATTATTTAACCTATAAAAATTGTAATTTTCTTCTGTAATTAAGTGTAAAAATCCAGATTTTTACTGTACATGTACTTTATTTTCTGTCATTTTCTTTGTACATACTTGTAGGATTTTAACGTGTTCATTTTGATTTCTTACAAATTACAATTTGTTCATGCTTTCTTTTTTTTTTTTCCAATGAACACATCATGACAGTGTCACAAATTAATTTAAAAACTGACATGCAGTTTACTCCAGGTTCCTTTGATGATCAGTGATAGTTTTAAAATAAGATATCATCATGTCAAAAGTATTGTGGTTTGTAAACGACTCCACTAACTTTAAATAAATTAAGAAGTACTTTTACTTGCCATAAGTAATGTTTTTTTTTTTTTGTTGTTGTTGTTGCTGAAGATGCACATCAGTTTGGTGACTCACATTCAGGCCCATTTTTGCCCCCATATGTTCTTCCTTTTACTGACATATTGTGAAGGAGCCCAGAATTTCTAGCAGTGTCGCCATTCAAATCTTTTGGTATGTTTTCATGATATTTATCTATTCAGCAAACCTCCAGTACCACAGGCCAAAGAGTTTTAATTTTTATATATATTGTATTACAACCCATATTACCCTGGTTGTCAGCATGCTTCCCCTTGTGCCAAGAGACTGAAGAAAAAAAATGATAAGATTCAGGCTGTGTCACTCTCTCCTTAATAAAAAAAATATATATTTTGTGGACAAAAACAAACCGTACGGATTTGTTATAATAGAGAGAGACTGACACTAATTAGCCTAGCCTTGTAATGTGAAGCAGAAGATACACATTTACGGTCATACACATTAAAAATGCATGTATTGATATTATGTGAGGGCTGAAAATCATGACAAAACAAAAAAATAAATCAGTACAAAGGTAAGAAGTTATACATCGTTAACTTTACTCTTCGTGTTTCAGACCAATTACAGTTGTCGACATAAAAAAGTCTGAAGAAAAAGAACCAATCAGAGCTCTCCGTTCTTGTCTGAATTGCAGCCAATCAGCGTCACCTTACGAATTTCAAAATCTCACCCGCCATGATTGTTGTGTTTTTGAGGCAGCAGGACTGAGAGTCCGTCCGTTGTGCGGTAATTTTTTAGCTTTTTTTTACTCGCCGCTCAGGAGGAGAAATTTGTTTTTATACGTGCTTTTTTCGGAACAGCAAGGTAAAGTGGATGTGTAATCATATATTATCTTAACAGCTAGTTTGGTTCAGAACTTTGGTTTCTAACTTAACAGTTGACGCTAGCTTGTTTCGTAGCCCCTGTTGAGAAACACAACTAACCTTTCTTTAAATTACTTAAGCTAACTTAGTTATTATTATATTTAGCACTAATTTGACTTATTGCGATTTTTATGGACTTTATTCAAGTTAATTACGGTCAGTGGTTGAAGTAAAATTGTTATTATTTTGGCCTTGATAGACATAAGTTAGCGCAACTTAACGTTAGACTTTGGACAACTCAAATAAGCTAATTATGGTGTACATTGTCCAGGGAAAGTGTTTCTCCATAAATACAGAAGGTTACAACGTGTTACAACTCTTATTCAGGCCCATTTCTGCTTTTCCTGTACGTCCTTCATTTTACTAAGGTTTGTTAAAGGTAACGTTAGTGACTTTTGGACTTTAATTCTTTACGTTAACTTTCCAGGACAAAAAAGGTAAATTGTTCACATTTGAGAAACACAGAAAACCCTGTAATTATCGTCAAACGGGGAAAATACATCGTTAAAACCGTGTTAAAAGCTCACCAGGTACCAGTTGAGTTGTTATAGCTGAATACAGCACAAAACAGATGCACAAAATTGTTTTCCTTAACAACTTCACTTTTAATTTCACTTTAACATTAGTTTTAGTGACAGTGACAGACAACTACATGCACATCTAGTAATGTACCTCAATACCTGTAATAACTGTTATATGCCTATAATACATCATCTTTTGTTCCTCTTCCCAGCTATTACTCCAGATAACTGAACATGGAGTCTCGGTTTTCCCACCTGCGCCAGCGGGACACCAGTGTGTCCATGCTGAGGGTGAAAATGTCCCGTAGAAGGTCTCAGTCCCAGAAGGAGAACCGAGAACGGACCGTGAACACACGCAGGCAGATGGACAAGCTCCCGGAGATGGAAATCTCTAACCTGGATGCCTCCATCTCAGTGGCCGACATGTCGACCATTCAGGAGAAAACACTCAACAATGCAAAGCCTGCTAAAAGTAAAGTTTTATTTACTCAGCACATCGTCATGATATATTTCTCTTGAGTGTTTGACAATAGCTAGTGCACTGAGACAACTTAGAGCCATTTGTTCAGAAAAGCATTCTCTGATCAAGTAACTCTATCTTTATTTGTGCCCATCATTCTAGCTAACTTGTTCCTTCCTTATTCCACACCTGTTTCTCCACAGGCCAGGCTGCAGAAGAGAGGCTGAAGCAGCTTGAGCGCTGGAAAGAGCGTAAGGCTCTTGAGAAGGAGAAGGAAGCCAGAGAAAAGGGGCGTAAAGGGGTATTTAAGACTGGCCTGTTTCATCCAAAGGACTGCCATACCGTTGCCCTTGTGCCTCTGGTCCCAGCTGCATCAACCAGAGCTAAGGAGGTGAGGTTTCACTGATATCTTTCATACTTTGACTGTGAAACAGGTATTAAATTGCATTCTCTGTGGTATTAAAATGTCTTAAGAAGTTTTAAATTTAAATTGGTGAAGCCCGCAGAAACATTGGCCTGTAAATTATACCTCTACCATCTTGTTTTTGTTTCTTTTAAGTATGATGATGTGAGTTGTAACAGTGAGATATCTCTTTGTGGCTGGGTGCACTTGTAATGATAAATGGCTCCAATGATCAACACGTCATTTTTGCTTGTCTTTAAGACGAAAGTGAACACAGCTCCATCGCAGAGCACCAGAGTAACCCGTTCAATGAAAACGCAGCAGCAGCAAGTGCAGAAGGTGCTACTTTCTCTAAAATCTTGAACATCTTTTCTCAGAAGTTCCACAAAAAACTAAAAGCTAACATTAACTTTGTTGCATCGCATCTTTTTTCAAAATCTCTACAGCCTCTGAAGACACAGGACCCAAACACTGCAGCAAAGAAAGGTAAATGAATTGCATGTCCTTTTTTATTTTAAATGAAGCTTCTACTCCAGCTGAGTGTTTTTTAGATCTGACCTCCCCAGTCTTCCTACATACAGCTCCACCTGCTGCGGAACGATCAACCAGGAGCCGGGTCGCTTCAGTCAAGTCTGGACCACCACTAACTGTGACCAAGACTAAAGTCTGTGCAGGTAACCAGTAAGAAGAAAAATCCCTGCACATAACTAGACCCTGAGACCAGCTATCATGTTTGATCCTCCTTATTGTGTTTCCTTATTTGCATCTTAGTGGAGCCTGTAGTACGAGCTGTGTCGACCAGATCAGTCAACAGGCCTCCTGTTACAGCAGTTCCAGTGGTGAAAGACAAACCTAAGGACAAATCTGCAGGTACACGCTGAGCCAAAGCTATAGTTTAGCAGTGTTTGAGAACATGTAAGACCACTAGAGATATAAGCGCCAAAGCAAACAGAGAAAGACTGTAATATTCTAGAAAACTACTCTTTAATATTGTTTAATGTCTTCCTCATCCCTCAGATGTAAGAACCACAAGGAGCAGAGCTATTGTCAACCTTGCGGCCCCCCCTTCTGGCAGAGGAAGGAACTGTAAAGGTATTGTTAAATGTCAACCAACATTCACACAATTTTAGACACTGTTCACCAGTTTTACTTTCCCCATATGAGTATGTACAATTGTTTTGATTTCTTACTGTTTCTTGTACATCTGTCCTTTTTAATATACAGCAACTGTCAACATTGTCCATCCTGCTGAGCCCCAGGTGAGCATTTCTGAGTGTCACATATTGCATGTTTAAAACTGTTACTACCCTTTTTTTTTTTTTTTTTAAACCAGTGTTTGTTAATGTTTAGGAGCCTGAGTTGAAAGAGCCCGAAATGCAGGAGGCAGAAGAAAAACCTCCCAGCCCGACACCTTGTTCTGAGGAGGTAGACATGGTGGTGGACCAAGCTCCAGCTGACGCTGTCCCTGCTGTGGATTCTGTTGCGGATCCTTCCTCTTTGTCCTCATTTGCTCCTAAAGGTTTTGTCTTCCAGGCTCCTGCTGGCTTGTTCAAGTTCGAGCCTCTCACTCCTCGCTCGGCAGACGCCTTTCTTACACCAAGGTCTGTCTGTTTTTCCTCTCCTATTTTTATTTAAAGATATTTAAAACACTCGAAAGCTTTTAATATTGTTTGAAAATATGTGAAATTGTCAAACCTTGGTAAATGCAGTATTTCTGGTGTCATTTTGAAGCAGAGTTTTTGTTTTACCAACCTTTCAAGGAAGCAGAGATAAACCAATTGGCTAAGTTAAGCTTCACCAAATGAGGCTAGAGTGAAGCAAGGCAAATATTAAAAGAACCCAACAGTAGAGCATCTTGGAAAATTTGTGAAATTAAAACTTAAGTCAGCTGATGTTGTTTTCTATCTAAATGCCATGTTTTGACTCTTCCTACCCAGCTCCAGCTTCAGTCTTCCCCCAGCCCCCAAGTTCAATGTTGAGCCTCAGGCTGAGCCGAGTGAGCCTCCTCCCCCCAAATCCCCTCACCGTTCTCCTCCTCGTCCAGCTCCGACAGCAGACCCTCCGACTCCAGGCAGCCCCCTGGAATCAAAGCATGATGTACCGTACTTCAGGTGGTGTACCAATCATTTATTATTCAGTTCATTTTTTTTCACATTTACTTATTTATTGTCTGACAGTCAAAAAGCTGAAAGTATCATGTTTTTCTTGATAAATGAATTATGCTGTATATACCAATCCCTTATCAAAAATGTTGTTGATAAATTTGCTGCTACTAACAGACATATCTTTTAGGATAAAGCTGCAACATGTATTTGAAATGTGTGTATTATTGAATATTAACTTTAATTAATGTTTATCTAATTTCTGTATGTTGTCCAGATCGGAAATTGCCAGTGAGACAGACAGACTGATGTCTCTGTGTGCTCAGTGGGAGTCTAAAGTGGAAGATGAGTCCATCCCAGAAGAAAGTGAGTGTTATTTACTAGTGACTATAGCTTTTAGCTGGAGACAGTGGTGTTCCTAAGTGTGTAAATGACATAAGTCCCTATCTGAACAATTGTAATTGGGCATCTGTCTGTCCATTACGTGTGTGTGTTTAGTGAGAGACCGTATGCGCACAGCGATTGGCCAGGCAAGGCTGCTGATGAAAGAGCGTTTTAACCAGTTCAGCGGCCTGGTGGACGACTGCGAGCTGGGCCGAGGGGAGAAGATCACCACCTGCACTGACCTGCAGGGATTCTGGGACATGGTTTATTACCAGGTGAGCGCCTCACAGGAGAGGGACGGGTGTCTCGAATATGAAACACATAGAAGAATAACTGTAATCGTTGGGGTTAAAATTAAAATTTTGTACTTCCTGTCTTCGTTCAGGTGGAGGATGTCAACAAGAAGTTTGACGCCCTCAAAGAAGCAGAGGCCCGAGGCTGGGTGGAGGAGCACAAGCCCCCACCAAGACAGAGGAAAGTAGTCAAGGTGGGTGCAGAAGAACTGCAAGTTTCTTGTTTTTAAAAAAGGTTTGTCCAACATATTTAGGGACAGAAAGTGCAACACAAGCTTACACATCTTGGGCCCGTCTCGTACTTTTGACAGAAACCTGCAGCTGCGCCTGCACCCGCCAAACCAGCAGGAACCAAAGCAGCAGCCAAGTCTCGCCTGGCCGCCGTGAAAGCAGCCATGAAAGCCAAACAGCAGGCAGCCGAGGCAGAGAAAGCTGCAAATGCTGCTGCTGACCCCGATTTGAGCTCTCAGGAACCACAACCACAAGCAGAGGCTCAAAAGAAGACTGACACTGTGGTCTTTGATGGAGGCTTCTTCCATGTGGAGAGCCCAGCCAAAACATCAGGTGAGAGGACGTTGAAAATGACCAGTCTTCTCTGATGCTTGAGATGCAGGATTTTGTGTAACATCTGTGTTGTGTATATTTTGTTCGCTGCAGGTTCCATGAGGAGATCCAGCCGTCTGAGTGCTGCTGTGCTGCCTCAGGCCTCTCCCTGCTCCAGCTATCTCTCCCCTAGAAGAGTCACTCGACGATCCCTTGCACTGGGACAGACCCCCGTTCAGACCAACGCGTCTCCCGCTCAGCCGGTCCACACTCCCGCCCACCTCCGTCTCGCTTTCGACCAAGCACCAAAGTCTCAGCGTGGCACTCCTCAGCCACCGCAGAGCAGAAAGGACGCTGTAAATGTCTCTCTTTGCTTCTCACCTGTCAAGGAAGTACCTTCAGACAACACCCAGCCCGAGGGAAACCCCGCACTCTTCACGCAGGACAACACCTCTCCGGTTCCTGAATCGAACACACCCATACCCGTGCGTCCGCTTCCATCCATTTCTATCGTCCAGGAGCAAGACGAACCAGCTGAGGCTGTTGATGTTGACATCCCTCTCTCTCCAAGACTTTCTCTCTCTCCATGCAAATCACCTCTTCCAGTCAGCAAGACTCCTGAGCCCCCATCAGCCCTGAGCTTCACACTGTCACCCTGCCAGCCCCCCCTCTCCTCCCCCGCTGTGATCTCCTCCCCCGCTGTGATCTCCTCCCCCACTGTGATCTCCTCCCCTGCTGCGGAGGCTCAAGACTCCATGTGTCACACACCAGAAAGCACAGTCCTTAAGGTAAACAATCTTTTTAGCCTCACTAGTGTTCTGTTTCTGTATTGAAGAAATCAGCCTCATAGGATGCCATTTAAAGCTGTGACTGTTTTTTTCTCCGGCTCTTCATTAAACAAGTTATTCTCTTGTGTTTCCAGGAAATTCCAGGGTTTGACTTTGAGCGTTACTTCCAGTCTTCACAGAGATGCAGCCTGTCACCTAGGGAGGCAGTCACCGTAGAGACGCCATCACCCATGGCAGTGGATGTGGAAATGGAGAGCCCTAGAGGTGAATATGAGGATCTGCTAACTCAGGAAGAAGCAGGTACGATTGATGCCCATAGGTCCCGTGCATGCACACACAGTGTACACCTGGGTTTGCATCTCAACAACACTAACGGATATTAAAGCTGCACCTGGCAGGATTTCTATACTGAAATTTGACTAGAAAACTAGAATTTATATTGAATTTGAGTAGTGGTTTTCTTTTTAAATCTTTAATAAATAGTCGAGCCTCAAATATCAGATCTGCACACTGCAACGTTTAGAGAAAATGTTGTGATTGCCTGTTTTTATGGGAATAACCACACTGAGCTTCTGGCATATGTTTATTTTAAACTGGTGTTACAAATTGCACATTGTCTTTACTCACGGTTATGCTCGCTCTCTCACTGTCACCACAGCACTACCAGCGGTGTCTTCAGTGTTAACTCCTCAGTCACCACAGGTTACAGCTTTTCCCTTTTTTTCATTTCTTCACTTCCAAATGTTGTTCCACATTGAACGAATTACTAGGCTCTTCACTTTATTTTTTTATTGCAGATTTGTCATTGCTAAATATTCTTATTGTATTTTTCTTTAGGCCCAGACAGCAGAGTCTGCCATGTTTCTCTTCACCCCGGACCTGAAGGACCGGATACGCCAGTCTGTCTGTCCAAGTGACCTCATGGTCTTCACCCCTCCCTCTTAATAGCAAAGAGTTTTTCTTTTAAATGTTATTTTGTTGTGTATTGACTGCTTTTGTTACTCCCTTTGAGGAAAAAAAAAAGATATATCTGGGTGCTTTTGAAATTTATTTTTAGATTACTGGAAAATCAAGAAGTTCTGATTAAAGTTCTAGTTATAACCAGGAAATGTTCAGTCTTCATTTACATCCATGCACAGATAAAAGGATGCATTCAATGCTTTTATTTCTGACTGCAGTTGAAGGCTCTGCACATTTTCCTTCTTTTTGGAGCATGTGGACAGTTCATCTACAGAACAATTGGCTTCATCAAGGTTTCTCTGTTGCCTCCACTAATGTATCTTTATTATCCTGTCATTAATCAACTTTCCAAAGCACCTTTAACCTGTGACACAACAGACAGTATAACACTGAACATGTTTATGGCACAAAAATGTGAAAAAAGGATCAGTAAGAGAATTCAGGCCCTTGGTGGAGACAGTCCACATCCAGGAAGCAGAGATAATGAAGGGAATGAAAGCTACTTTGAGAGAACGTTAGCACCCTCTGATGGCAGCGATTATGACTGAAGTATTGAGCTCTCAATACAAAATTAAAAAAAATAATCTATACATTTTATCAATCTGGTAGTGGCTGTGTTTGTGCAGTGGTGTGTCACTGTCACTGTGTTCAACCTCTGCAATAGAATCAAATACAGGCTGCATATTTTCCACTCCAGACTATTTCTACACAGCAACACATAGAGCAAAGAAATGCTGACTTTCATTTTTTCCCCATGAAGATTCTCATTTGGAGGGAAAAAATCTAGTTAAATCTTAAGAATAAAGATAAAATGCATATAAACATCAATAAATTAAGACCCAGCCATTGACTTCATAATGCTGTCAGTTGACCCTTAAAACACAGTATAAATAAATCTTGGCTGGAAATTGCTGCAAGTGGACTACCTGGCTCTTTGTTGGGCCTTAGCCAGAGCAATGCGTCTCTGGGCCTCCTGGCGGAGCTTCTCTTCCTTCATGTTGCTGGTCACTAACTGGTGATGGTCAAACGCAGGGAAGAAAAAGTGGATGAAGAACTGATGGATCTTCTGGATCCGGAGCTCCAGTTGGTGGTCTTTGGCCTCCATACCTCTGGTTTGTATGCCCTGTTCTTCCCCAGTGTGTTCTGGTGGAAATAAGATAAATAATTATAATAAATATTATCTGGTGTATTATGGTATAGGTGGGAAGATTGTTTTTCATCTTTCTGGTTTTCTGGTCAACACTGATTTAAGATAATATATCCACTTCTTTTACACAATTTTTGGGGGGTTAAATATTTGATGTAATATTACTTGATGAAACATGCATTCACAACTTTCACCTCTTAAAATCTATTTGTAGATATATACTGTAAGTGCCTATTCAGTATGCATGACTACAAGTTACATTCCTATGTATCCAATGCCATTAATTTAATGTGCAATCTCATTTTCTGAATATAATGTATATTTTAGAGAGAATATGGAAGTAAAAACCCACAAAACAAACCTGCAGACTGAGATTTTTGATGCCTTGTGTCTTGTTGACTGTCTACGTCTTGGGCAGTAGAGAACTCTGGTGTGTTACTGGATCTCCCTGCCTATGACAAGATGTAAATACATACATACAGTTATATGTTATTAAAGAATTCAGCAAAGTCATATAGCAAAGCTCCTAGCATGTTTCATTAATATAAATAGTGGGGAACAATAGTGATGCCAATATTTAATACTTAGATGATAAAAAAAGCACTATATTGTAATGTTCTAGATAATTTCTGCAACTCTACACTCTGTTACTAGAAACAATGCACATTAAGGTGGATGTGAGATCTCTAAAAGAGAGATAAAATATACATTTTGGTTCAGCATGAACATATACTGACATTTTCTACATTGCTTGTTACTAACCTCTACTGACTTGGGGCTGGAGACTTCAGGAGAGACGAGTGAATTCACTGGAGCCGCCGTCTGGATAGAAGAAATCTGTGAAAAGTCTGTTTTTCTTTGCAGAACTGGCAGCTTTACTTAATAATGAGTGCATTTCTGCATACATAAACAAACATCAATTAATCAGAGTATGTAATCTTTACAGGTGATTAGCTGGAATAACTGCACTCCTAGCAGAGGGTGGGTACAGGGCTCAGAAGTCATGAGACTTGAGAAAAGATCTGACCGTCTGGGGAGGGCTGTTTGTAGTCTGGAGGGTTTTCTCGCTGGCCTCCTCTTTTGGGGAATTCCTTGTGGCCTCTGCCTCAGTGCTGGATGGGGACAGACTCTCCTCCAGGCCTTCGGAAACCTGCTGACACTTCACCTCAGCACAGCCAAGAAGAGCCTCGAAAAACTCCAGGAATGTAATCTGCAGCACAAAGAGGAGGACAAGTAGGTTAGTGGATGAGTGCCAATGTGTATTGACCGATGAAAGAAATGAATTGAAACACTGTAGGCAGACCTCTAGATCCAGGCAGGAGGACGGGTTGCTGGGGTCACGGCTCTCTGCAGTGATGATCTCTAATAACCTGGCTGTGGTCAGCTTGTTGTCTAAAAGATGGAGCTCCTGGCAGGGCGTACAATAAACTAATTAATGGTTACAAGCTAAACTAAATGTTGGCAATAGTTTGTTGTGTGAAAAATGAACAAGAACCAACTGATATTTATGTTTCTAATTTACAGTATGTCATCACATCATAGTCTGTTGTACCTTGAACATCCACAGCAGGTGTCGGCAGGTCATGGTGCGGTCGTCACTGGGGGCTACGTTGACCCTGCAGTAAGCCTGATAGACTTCCCAGCACTTCTTCAAGTAGTTCACAGACACCACTGCACTGCACTCTGGCTGCTTAAACAGGAAGCCTGGATCAACACAGCTATAGTTAACGAGCACCGAAACCATCGGTTTCTGCAGATGTGAGTCAAAGTCAAATCATGCAAAAACACTAGATGAGAGAGAGCTTCCTGATTTCCCTTTTTAAGCTTCTAATGCTGTAATAAATCAGCGTGCATGTTCTTCTGTTATCTAATACAGGTGTGTATGTACGTGCAGCAACATTAATATATATTGTTAGCACCTTTTACAATCTTAGCATTGGGCAGGATGTCATCTGTCAGCAGTTTGGAAAAGCAGGCAGCCAGAAGGTATTTTTGTGACCTGTAACAAAAGGAGATATGGGAAATGATGTTCCTCCAGGTTTATGAGGATTCATATTTCATATTCACGTTGTTTCCCTGCATTATTCTTTGCAGCGGAAGTAAAAACCTCAAGTATTCCTCTTACATAAAGAGTTTATAATTAAGAGATACAAGCTTTTCATCCACTAGTGATGATCCATTAGCTTAGGTTTTTTGTTCCTTACACCATGTCCTTATGGTAGATGTGGTAGGCTACAACCACTAGGCAGCTGAGGAGCCTAGGAAGCAGCATGGGGGTGAAGGGAGAGTGAATCTCTGCTGAGGTGGCATCCTCTGAGACACACAGAGAGAGAGAGAGAGAAAAAGAATTAAGCATCCAAAAATACCGTCATTATGAAGCTGCCAATCTGGTTGTCCCTCTCACCTCTGATATAAAGGTCTAGCTGTGTCAGAGTGATGCCGTGATGGTGGATATTGCAGTCTTTGAGCAGGCGCCAGAGCTGCATGCGGTACAGCAGGAAGGTGTTATCCGGCGACTGAGCGTGGCCAAGTCTGCTGTAGAAACTATAGATAGACTTCAGCTCTTTGTTGTGCCTCAGCATCACAAATTCCATCTGTTACACATGAACCAGAGTGTCAGGGCAGGAACAAGGGGTGAAATTAAGGACATTTGGGGGGAAAGATCATATAAAAGTTCACAGCGAATCGGGACCTGACCTGTTGGCGCTCAGCGTCACGTTTTCTCTCAGGGATTTTCTCCAGAAGATATTCAATGTTCACACTCATGTCTGGTCCTAGTACGGACGGATCCTTACCTGACATGGGAAATGCACCTGTGACAAGGATACAAAAACATAAAGAGAGGATTTCAGACTGTAACATCATCGATTATGACCGTTTTTATTATTGCAGTAGGTGTTTACCGTGCGGAGTGGGAGTTCTGTTTCCACTCAAGTTAGATGTCATCATCTGATCATCCACAAACTCTCCTTCAAAAACACGCCCATCCTTGAAGGTGAATTTTCCCTACGACACACGTACAGTAGTCACTTTTAGAATGTGTTTAATTACATATGTGTGTTAATTCATATCTTGAATGAAACTTAAATGACTAAAGGTGTGTTACTGAATTGAAGCCTGTAATTCTGGTGCAAAACGTTTATGCTTGGAGCTTTGCACTGAGCTTGAAATGCTGTTAATTCAACTAACCTGCCCGTGTTTTTTATTGTTCTTCCATTCTCCTTCATAAATCGCTCCACCAGCGTAGTAAAAGCTTCCCTTTCCGTGCCTCTGACCCCGAACGAAATCCCCCGTGTACTGATTGCTCTGGCAATACTGGGATCCATCCGTTCGCCTCAGGATCCAGACCTGCGTGCCTCGTCCATGCTGCCACAGAAGAGAGCTGATGTGATTCACAACGAAACGTGGAAAAGTAATTTACGGAATTTTCTTTAATGGTGTGCTTTGGTACCTGGACTCCATCCTGCCACTGGCCAACATACTGCTGTCCCAGTTTCAGCCACCTCATCGTGCCTTCTCCATTTCTCAAGTTGTTCTTCCACTCACCAGAGTAAATGTTACCAGAGGGGTAGCTGTGAGGGAACAGACGTCACACACTAGAAGTTCAAATGCAACAGGTTATATATATAATGTGCTCCATACATACATACCATCTCACTCCCCATCCCTCTCTGATGTTCTTCACCCAATCTCCTCTGTACCAAGAAGTCTTATCCTGGTTATAATACACTGCACCCTAACAAAAAGACGACCGATCTTAAAGAACAAAACAAGATTTTTCAAAAAACAGACCATCCAAGATATAAATCGGTGGATCATACCTTTCCGTGCCTCTTGCTCTGATGCCACTGCCCTCTGTATGACATGCCATTTTTGGCACATCTGTAGGTTCCAGTCCCATGCCGCACACCGTTGTACACTTCCCCCTTGTAAGAGCTGCCATCTGGCCAGGTGTATGTGCCCTGACCCAGGGGCATGTTGCACACAAATTCTCCCTGTTGGATAAGAAACTTAAATTCACTTCAAGATGTTGCAGAGCATATTTTTTGATCATACTATCACTTTACTCAGTTTCATTTTTATTTTTTATGTATGTATCTATACAGGATATTTGGAAATATATGTGTTTGTGCACGTGCCCATTTTGAGCACAAAGAACTATATAATTTAAGTTCAATTATATGTATTATCATTAATGTACTCTACCTCATATTTCAACCCGCCTGGCCATGTGAAGACGCCAGATCCCTCCATAAGTCCCATGGAAAATAGGCCCTTTAGAAAAACAAAGTGGTGGCTTTGTTTTGGGTTGAACAGCAAATTTGGCACTTAAGTAAATGGACAATTACTAAATGTTCTACAAAAATGTTGGTAAAGTGCATTTACTGTAATAATATTTAATAATTAAATGAGCTGTCTTTCCCAATTGGCTCAAAATGTGTTGTCGTACCTTGTAAACGTGGCCTCCTTCAAAACAGACAACACCTTCTCCATGAAGCTCTCCTTCACATGTTTCACCTTCATATCTGTCAATGAGACACCAAAGTTACAGCTACAACCAGTCCAGTACTGACAGGTCCTTTGAAAATGAATTCATGACTAGTTTTAGGATTTAGTAGTACATGGGTACTTTCCCTCCAAATTAATTATCTAGTGAGAATGTTCCAAAAATATGAAAAGGTTGTACATCTCAAATTTCCAAGTCAAGAAGGACAAAAAACTAACCTTCTTCAAGACATTTGAAGTATACAGGTTCAATTCAGTAATATACACAAGTGCATACACTAGATGGCAATAAAGGGACATATATAGATTCACCCTCTTCATTAAAATTCTGTGGGATTGAGAAAGTCATGATGCCTATTAGAGGAGGTGATGTTCTGAAGAAACTGGCCCAGAGATAAATATTTTGGATATACACACTCAATACAATACTATGACACCAAATGGATTTAATGATGACTTCAGCTTAAAATGCTTTTTAAATTAGGACTCTTATATGTCCCTTTATTGCCATCTAGTGTATGGTCTCAATAGTGAATCAATGGCCAGAAACTGCTTTGTGAAGCTTCATGTTGTATGTAATGGGGTTTAAATCAGATTTAACTATATCCTTGTGATTGGTCCCTGTATCTAGAGCCATGGGATAAGAAAAGTAATTGGTTCCTAAATAACTGGATCCAACTCCCAGCTGTGTATTAACTCTGCCCTTGTGTATATTACTGAATTGAACCTGTAAACGCTCTGAAGAACTGACCATTGTTGAAGCGCAACCTCCTTTTCCAAATTATGTCATTAATGTAATGAGTGATGATTTACCGCTGTACAATTAAGTTAAACAGTGCAGGGAGTTCATAAATGCCATCATCCTCGGGCTGCTCCTGGTCCTCTCCCACATCCGCTGAATGTAGCTTTAACTTTACATTTCCTCTTTCTTCCGCTGTCCGTTTCATCTCTGCATTTTCACAAGTTCCCTCATTTTTATGTTTATCATTTTTCATCGAGGCTTTCTTTTCTTTTCCTGGAGTCATTTTGCGCCGTTTCAGGATCTCACGCTAAAACTAGGATCATCTCCATGGCAACGGCGAAGGACGCTTTCAACTACGGCGGCCTTGTTTAGTCAAAAAGGGTCACCACTAGTATTACCTGCACTTAAAAAAAAAAAAAAAAACAGTACACAAATGGGAAGGACATGACGCTATACATAATGTTTATTTCTCCCAATAATTAGGTGTTACAATATAAAAACTATAGTGTTCTCATACTAATAAACTAAAACATCTCAACAGACAAAGAAACAATAATAACAAAAAAAAACACTGCACAGTCAAACATTTGAACCACAGAAATGTACAGTATCCACAGGGATATACTGGACTGAACCTACAGTCCAGTTACATAAAATCAGTGTAAAGTAAGATCCTCAGACAGGTCCTTTCCTTGACTCGGTCAGTCTTGTGAGATGATGTCCAGGTTGGCCAGGTGCCTCATGGTGGGCCTGCCGTGAGGACAGTTCCACGGCTGCTCGATCTCCCCCATGTGAACCACGAGCTTCTTCATCTCGCTGGCGCTCAGAGCAGTGCCAATCATCACCTGAGGAAGGACACGGGCGCAGACGACAGAAGTCAAACTTCTGACAGCTAAAAGGTTAAAGCTTGTTTCCTGTCTGGCTCTATATGGTCCTATCGAAAAAAGGCTAAAACGGCAAAAATAAAGAAGGTAAAATTAACAATATTATTGCAATAGCAGTTGCAGTTAAACAGCTAGCTTAAAGGCTAACAAAAGATCTAAAAAGAAATCTATAATATGCTTTGTAAAATAGTCTGCAGTGATGTAAAGCATAAGTGATTGTTAATAAATTAAAGTCTAAATGACTGCTGACTCCCACCTAAAGCCAAAACTTGGTTTGTATAATTATTTGAGAAAACTTGAAAGATATCAAGTTATCATCGGAATTAACTCACAGATTTCCGACAAGCTCTGGAGGCGAACATCTGCCTGACGCGGGACGGTCGGCACATGACCCCCGGGCTGTCACTCAACATGAAGATCAGCTCCTCGATGTCAGCAGGACCGAATGTCCAGTTCTTACTGGTGGGCAGAGACACCAGCTTTACCCTTTCCATCACCTGAGCTACAGTCACAATGGAAAAAGTCAGTTTAGTATTTGTAATCATCAAATTGGGAAATCGGTGTGTTGAATTTGAGATGAAATCCACAATAAATTAATGTTTCATTAACGTCCATACCATCCTCATCAACCAGAAATTCAAAGCCATTCTTTCGGAAAATCTCGATGTTCTCTATTAGTACGTTCTCACTGACCGCAGTGAGCTGGAGTTTCTGAGGGCTGCAAACACAAAAGGAAAGAAAAAGAATCACTAAAAAGGTAATTTCAAAACAATACGATGTAAAAATATATCTAGACATCCAGATTTAGATTTCGTACACGATGAGTTTCTGCCCTTGGAGCACCGTGTGCTGCTGCAGCATCTCAAAGTTGTATTTCTCATCTGTGGCATGCTGGTCAATCATGAAGACGTCCGAGTTCAATTTGGTGATAATGAAGCCCAAGTTAAACTGACCGATGATCTCCATCTCTCTGAACATGTCTTTACTGTCGGGAAGAAAGGGAGATAATTCAAACAAAAGAAACTAGTTTAAAAAATAGTTAAAAAACTGTGTTCATAAAATCTGTTTGCTTTTGGTTTATTAACTGAATTTGTTCTGTCTTCCAACATAGAAATGAGGGATAAGGAAACGTAGATAAAAAGCTTTTATAAATATATCACGGTATGATTTGGAGAATAGACAGCAGTAGTGTAAAGTACACCTGATTGGCAGTAAATGGACAAAAAAAGTAAATTTACTGGTAATATCCCACCTGATCTCCTTCTTAAGCTCTTCCTCTGCGCTCTGGTTTTCTCCAGGGTTGATCTTGGCCCTGAAGCGTCGGTAGCGCAGCTCGTCACTAGCCCTTTGTTTCTGCCAGTCCTGCAACCTCCTCACCTTCCCCGCCAGCTCCTGTAGAGAGAACTGAAGAGGCACCGTCCTCCTCTGTAAGCAGACTGGAGCATCCACCACCACAGAGGAGGAGGAAGAGGAGGAGGAAGATCCCTCTGAACAGTGTGAAAGAGTGGTGGATTTGCACTCTGTGGGGAAATGGGGATTGTCTTTCCTGGCTCTCTTGGCATGTGGACTCACAGTGTAGTTCTCAGTGGAGGTGCATGGTTCAGTTTGCAATTCTGGGTCTTCAGGAACTGTGTGACTTTCCTCTGATGTGTCTTCGATTGTTTCGTTTTTCACACTAGGTCTGTCAGACACCACTTCAGGAGAGCTGAACTCCGGGCCAGAACACTGACTATCTGGTGCTGTAGTGGAGTCACAGCTGATCAGAGCGATGTCTTTCTCAGAGTCTGTATCGCTGCACGGTGCCCTGCCGTACCTGAACCCATCTAGCACTGACTTTCCCACTGGTGAGCATGAACTTAAATCTCTCGTGGGTTTCAAAGGAGATTTTACACTTGGGTTGCAGGTAGGAGGTTTTCCAGGACACTTAAAAAAGGACTGCAGTGTTTTCTGAGCTTGGCCACTGTTTGGAGCTTTTGACATTTTGGACCTGATACCAGAATTAGAGCTCTGATGGCTTGAAAAAGCAGCTTTTAGGCCGGCCAGGTTTAGGGACGACTTTGGGCTCTGAATCACCGGCTCCGCATCCTCTCCGGGTTCTGGCATGTTCTCATTAGACGGGACAACCTGACACAGCTCAGATGCAGACCTTGCATCTACAGACAGATCAAACAGTCCAATTAAAATCACTGGATAATCCTAAACATCTCTTTGTGAAATATCTTAATTGTTGTTATGCTGGCTAAATAGAATGATTTGTTCTTACTGGTGCTGGGTATAGATGTATTGCTCAGGCTGATTTTATTGACTCCAGCCTCAAACATGCTGATGAGAGAGGTCTTTAAAATAGCCAATAAGAGTTTCTCCTCCTGAAGGAAGATTTGCCGCTTGTCTGGAGTTACGTTCACGTCCACACACTCTGAAATAACACAACCGAAAACACGTGTGTGGTATAAAACTGAACAGTGTGATTCAAAAATACCCACTTTTTATTAATGGCAATTTTCCTACCTGAGGCAACAGCTATGTTCAAGGCAACAAACGGATACTGATGTCTGTTATACATATGATACACTTCATTCACAAGTTTGGTCACCTG
Source organism: Scomberomorus guttatus (assembly GCA_038419695.1). Taxonomy (NCBI): domain Eukaryota; kingdom Metazoa; phylum Chordata; class Actinopteri; order Scombriformes; family Scombridae; genus Scomberomorus; species Scomberomorus guttatus. The sequence continues at coordinate 16,374,795 of CM076465.1, read as the reverse complement.
CAAGGTGGGAACAAGCAAAGGTTAGGCTGAAAATATGAACCCTCACCTTGACCTTTCCCAATGAATCCACTACGCATGAATTACCTTAAGGGGATCACATGGTCGGTTGTTTATGAAAAAGAACTGTCTGTCTGTGGCGCTTCTCCCGACACCATGGTCCCCTCGTGACACAAACCCTGTGATGCTGCCGTGAGGAAAGAGTTTTTGGTGAAAAAACTCGGCTTTGCTTTGTCTGCAGAGAAGATACAGGGATTCCATGTAATGGTGTCACTCACGAAAAAAGCTGTTTGGGTAGTTCTTCATCCTTGAGTCCATATTCTTCCATAATATTTTCTGTGGGGGACACTTGCTGAAAAGGCAGAAGACTCTGTAGCTGCAGAACAAACAACGGACACTGAACTGAGGGGAATGCTGATGAATCACAAGATGGATTTATAGAATCACTTAAATACCCAACAAGCTAGAAGCAGAGTTATTTTACTTCATTCAAGGCAACATTTTGAAAAATTGAGGCTGTCATCCCAGATTATTGACGCGGTTAGACTGACACCATCCGCAGGTTGCAAATGAACAGCAGTCAGGAAAAATGTAAAATCACTGTTCCAACCTGTTTTGGTCCAAATATAGCTCCTATGTTGTCTCTCATACTCTGGCTGCCGCTGGTGCTAAGAACTGTGCTGCGCTTTCCCTGCCCAGTTTGGTTGGAGCAGGTAATACGTACTCCTATGGAGATGATGCAGTAAGACTGCAGGACGTGTACCATTTTGGTAAACTCCTGAAAGAAGAAAACAATGAAGAAGTTGTCAGTATAAAGTCAGAAAATCTAACCCAGAAGAAAAACAACAAGGTAAAATGGGCTTTGTGAAAAGTATGATGTGAACGACTGAAATATTCAGTGTTCCCACCAGATAATGAATGAACCATCTCTCCATTACCACGCAGTAAAAAGGTATTTTGACAGAAAGTGTTAACTAAATATTCACTGGTATAGATTACTGATCTCAAGCAAGTTTAAAGTCATTGCAATAGACTAATAACTGCCTACAATATTGGACAAACGTTGGCATGCTTCGGAAAACTATCAGGACTTATATGTGATTTGTAGTCAGGCTAAACCATGCAGAAACATCAGAATGATCCTTTAATGACTGACCTTTTTTATATTGCGCTGAAACTCCTTGTGTCGAACAGGCAGGGTGCAGAAGAGCTGCTGCAGGCTGACTGTGGTGCCTTGCTGCCGGGGATGAGGCGACTGCTGAACCAGGTGACCTTTGTGGTCAAACACCAGCTTGGTGCCCACCTGGCTGGACTCGTGGCACGTCACCACACTCAGGTCACTGGAGCCGGGGGTGAGAGGGATTTTACTTAGATGAGGTGACATGTAATTTAAGTTTGCAGGAAGAATTTATGTGGCTGTTGGAAGTGTTTTACCTCAGAGCACATAAAGAGCTGAGGGCTTCACCTCTGAAGCCAAATGTTTCCACGTGGATGAGATCTGAAAAATCCCTCAGCTTCGACGTGTGATGCTTCAACGCTGTGAGACAGAGGAGGTTTCACTTAACCAAAAAGATTGGGTGGACTATGATTAACAGAATGGATAGACACAGCTGACGCTTACTCAGTCCTTCAAAGTTGGCCTCTTCGACTCCTTTGCCGTTGTCTGACACTTCCACTAGTTCTGCCCCATGCTCCTTCAGTTTGACATCTGGAACATGCAATTATGTGATATTGAACATATCATTCACAGAAACCCCCAGCATCATGTTTACCCTTTATGGGGGAAAAAAAACACTTCAGTAGTGCATGTCTTTCCTTACCAATGTTGGTGGCTCCTGCATCCACGCTGTTCTCCACCAGCTCTTTAACAGCAGTGGCCAAAGTCAGCACCACCTGTCCTGAGCAGATTTGATGCACTGAGTGCTTGTCAATGGCCCTGATGGCTCCAGCAGGTTCAGAGCTGCGGAGGAGAAAACAAACACCCACTGACAATGATGTTTAACTTTACCTTCGGCTGAATTCATATTTATTCAGATGGTATAAGCTCTTACAATTTTGCATTATCTGATCTGTTTATATGAGGACTGTGGGAATGTTCATAATAACCAAAATAAACCAAAATTTACCAATAAAATACTGCTTGGAAAGTTGGCTGTTGACTAGAAAGATTGGACTAGAAAGACCAATCTTTTTTTTGGCCCAGTAAGTTAAATAAATACTCTGGTAGCTAACTTACCAAGCATCAGACATCTTCAAGGAGAGAAAAGCTTCAGGAGGAAGTCACTTACAGTTACGTCCTAAGATTTTGATGTGTGATTAATATGTCGTCATTGTCAAATATAGCTAGGTATTAATCTAACCCTGTTAAAATTTCAATGCACAACTCACGTTGTACGCCATAGACTGTTGTAAACACAAAAATGAAGTTATGTCGCGCGCACTGCGCAGATTATCCGCGGGCGTCACCCCTGCGCAAAATTGCGCAGTTTGTCTGTTAAAAGCAGAAATATAAAACGGTGAGTGTGTAAAACAGGAAACTCACAAAACGAACACAAAACACACGAGCGTGTTAGCGACACCAAACGAATGATATCGCTGTAAACAAACAATTATTATCAAAACCGTTGCCTCAAACATTGGAGCATTTCATCAGCAAATCGGTCTAAATGGTTACCCTAGATTTGCGAAACTCTCGCGAGATTTGTTTCCTCATTGTGCGAGTTGTACAAAATATTTATGTTTTATGATGTGACAACGCTGTGGTTAAGGTCTGGTTAGGTTTAGGTACAAAAAAACCCACTTGGTTAGGGTTAGGGAAATATCATGGTTTGGGTTAAATTGATCACTCTCGCGAGATCTTTCGCGGGTCTGGGGTTACCATCTAGACACGACCAATCAAATCTACCGGAAACTTTATGTTAGGCCGCACGTGCAAGTAGCCCATATTGTACAAAACGAATAAATCTGGTTTTGTTGCAGGGCCATGCTCAATGAAGCGAGGCTGCAAACTGTTTTGTTTCTTTGGAATACAACACATACATGCGTATACTACTGTAATTTTGTCTAAAGCATGTTTTTCTATCGGCGAATATTGTTGCAATTCATCCACCTATTGTCAGACGGTCCCTCCCCTGTTGGATCATGGCCGTCCGTTGACATGACAGACCGTGTGGGACTTGTGAGAGAGCTTTCTCAGCGTTTGACAGATTCATGCGATGTAACTATTTGAGAGGCTAGGATTTAACAAGTAACTTAGTCGTAAATATGGGGTAGCTGTTCTAAAATTGGTCCGCGTTTGAAAATAAGTACTTTGTTTAGTCAAGTCATCATTATTCCAAAAATGTACAGTTCAGCAAAACCTAATAGCGGACCCCTGTTTTCGGAAGACTGTTCAGGCAGCAGCAGTAACCTTTTTATTAAACCCTTCAGGAGACGTGAGGTTAGCAACCTGTTAAGTTTGGCTAGCGAAGAGGACGATGAAGTACAGTTTGACAGTAAGCAGCTTTTTTTCTTCTCGTACTTAAATGTTACTTCCTTTAATGTTAACTAAGTAAACTTCAGTAGTAACTTAGTTATCCACCTTTACTAGACACAATGATACCAGCACAGTCTGATTTTGAGTTGCTTATCTTGTTGGTTGGGCAGTTTTGCTTTCACAAACTTGGCAGGGTCGTAATTGAGGAATTATAGGCCATGTGAACACCAACGTGACTCTAAACCCACTTCCACATCCATGTCAACAGATAGGGTACTTCATTTAAAAGCCAGTTCAAATCATTTGTACAGGTGCAATGAGAGACAAATGGGATCAAGCCATTGCACCCTGTGCTTTTGGACAGCATTCATCTGAATGTTGTGTATTTTTTTACATACTTATGTTCTTAAAGGTGCACCTAATGACATTCAGCCCCATTAGATGTTGCGCTAGCACCAGCATCTCAGACCAAAACAAATAAAAGTTGGGGGAAAAAAAGAGAAAACGGCCCCTAAACAGACAGCTCATGAAACTCAGATCAAACTGTCAAACTATGCAGTGCTGATTAAATATGGATCAAGATTATGTTACTGCATCACCTATTTGTAGCCTCAAATGTTTTCAGAAACATATTTTAGTGTACTGATTAGCTGTAATTTGAGGAAGCTTGTGACACGGCCGCCATGTTTGAGACGGCTGAGGGAGGACACAGAGGGACTCATGCTAACATGTACTAACATGCACGCGGGGCTGGACCGGCTATCAAAACAGAGAACAGAGAGGCTGAGATTACAACACACACACAGGAAGTATGACTTCATTCTCTGCCATTACTCCACTACATATCTTTACATAGCAAATAGTTGTTTGCTGACATCTATATACGTATATATTAAACTTGAATTAAGAAAAAAAGATCAAATATACATAAAATGCTGCCTATATAACTTTAAAAAAAATATCGGCAGATATTGGACAACATATACACCGATATCGATATATTTGTGATAGGCCAATATCAGCCGATAATATCGGCTGACTGATATTAGTCAGCTCTACTATGGTAATATCTATATTAGATGAAGCTCTTATGGTGTGGTATTTTTCCATATGACCCATCCCCAATTTCACAGGCCTAAATTTCTAATGACATTGTAGCTGACAATAAAGTTTGCTAAGTCAAATCTTAGTTTGGACATTCATTTCTGCTTCAAATCAAATCAACACATCCACACATCCTGCAGTATGATAAAATGAGAGTAAAGAAGTGACAGGCAACTTTGAGACCGCCCCTCTTTGGCACAGTGTGCATCTCTCCTCTGCTTGGTCATGTGTTCATACACTAAACATTAGGTGGAGGAGTCTGGTGTGCACTGGACCAGGCAGATAAGCATTACTGCTGTGCACGCCCCCTTATGCATAAACAAGATGAACTCATTTTTGTCTTGGAGGTGAACAGGATCATGATCAGTACAGCTCTGGGTGCTTAATATTGCAGTTGGTTTTATACAGTGGTTTTATACAGAAAAATGGACCTAGGAGAAAGAAACATTGTTGAAATGATAGCGAAAGTAATTGAAGAAGGTAAGACAGTTGTAATTCTGCAGAGAAGAAATTTTGTTGTATTGGTTGAATTAGTATTTTATTTGGAGTTTAACAATGTCAAATATATTCTAAACTGATTGTTTGTGCTACAATCTCTAGTTTGAGTCTTTTAAGGGGAGGTTTCATTGTAAAAAATATACAAGAACAAAATTCAACAAAGATTCATGCCGAGACAGTGAATTATTTTATTGTTCAGTATTTCACTACTGTGTCCTGCTTTTTTTTTTTATATATTCAGCTTCTGACACAGATGATAACTGTGAAGTGTTGCTGGCTGGTAAACAATACCCGTCCATCCAAGAGTTTGCCTCAGCGATCCCCAACCATCTTCTCCTGGGGTCCCTGCTGGAGCACTTGTGCTTCGTCTACGAGAGTAACCCGGCACGCTCTCGTATGCTGTTTAAAGGTAGATATTGAGATGTTGCAATGGAATTGACTGTGAATATTCATAGTTAGATATTTATTGTCAAAAAATAGCATGTTGTGTGAGCCTCCCCAAGTCCTGTGTGCACATTTGTATGATGTTTTTTTTGAGATTATTTGATTCTAGATTCAGTTACAAATGATTTTCTTGTCCCTCTGATAGTCATTGGCCAGCGTTTAGCTGCTATGAACCTTCTGTCACCGCTGGCCGTAAGTGATGAGTTCAGCACCGTCAGACTCCAGCACAACCGGGCCTTCACTGAGCTGCTACATGCTGCCAGCTCCTCGCTGTATCCACAGGTAACTGGATATGATGGCTGGCATGACCCTAAGGGGCTTTTGGTATAGTTAGTAACATTAGGTAACACTGGATAGTTTCAGTATTTTAACCTCTTCCACTCCAGCCCCCTTACCATAGACCCATTTTTGGGGGGGACAGGGGATCTTTAGGGGGAGATAACAGGTCAACAGTATATGCCACATAGAAGTGGTATACATCATCTGAAAGCTGGGAACCTGAAAGTTAATTTGAGACACGGCTCAGCAATGTGTGTCAAGTTTTTCTAGTAATGAATCTGTAATAAACATTGTGTTTTGGTTAAGGCACCTATTCAAATTTTGAAAGTTTAGAGTGTGTAAGGGCTTAGAACATTAATGTGGAAGTATATGATGGCCATGCTCAGTTATGTCTCATAAGTTGTTGCAGCAATTTTTGGGTTGTTACACAGATTTGGTGCAAAATTTAACTTTGAGGGATTGGATGGCGAGCACTCCTGTTCTGGAAATTGCTCACAACCCCCTTATTGTCAATATACCTAGGAAAGCCATACATCCTCTGAATGCTCTAGGTATACAGTGAGGTTAAGTTTCAAAAAATGGTCTCATGAAATAGCTACTATGGGGACTAACATCATCACATGAAAACAATTAAGCTCTTTGAATCCACAAGAGTCTCAGCTTTCCAGTCAGACCCGATTTATGCAATTCCAAGACTGTTTAGGGACCCCAGTATGCAGAAATATTCAATTACACCATTTTTAGAATAGGCGAGAAATAATACATTTATACTGCATGCAAAAAACTGCATATTTTTTTACCATAACTGCATGGGATTAGCATAAAGTGGGCATGTCTGTAAAGGGGAGACTCATGGGTACCCATAGAACCCATTTTCATTCAGATATCTTGAGGTGAGAGGTCAAGGGACCCCTCATTCAGCCTAAATTTGGAGCGTATTTTAGCCCCCTTTTCCAATAGCTAAACTACAATAGTGAGGCAGTTTTTCACATTTTTTCAAAATATGTAGGTGGATTTCTGTGTGTGTATATGCTGGAAAAAAATAATGTATGGAGAAAAATGGGGATAGATTTGCAAATTCTGCCTGTGTCAGAATTGGGTCTTTACCTGTCTTGCCTACGTGTGATCTGCTGTCAGAGTTCATTGTTGTCATTTCCACAATGTGGTTACTGTCTAATCCTTATCTCATTCAACAGGGCCAGCAACGTCACGCCACAAACACACACAGTCTCGCTGTGAGGTAGAGTGCACTTTAATGTCCAATTGCTTCCAAAGAATATTGAAGTATTGTGAGAGATGATGGTTTTTCACCTTCCCACAGGCCTAAGGAGGGACTGTTCCAAGCGCAGACGTCACGTTATCTTAGTGAGTTTGAAGAAATCTGCAGACTTGGAAAAGGATCATATGGAAATGTTTTTAAGGTATTGCACCTCCATTCCATAAGTCACTCTTCTAAAGAAAGAACAAGAGTTCAATTGGTCAGTGCAATCATGTTATGTTTGACATAATTTTGTAGGTTATGAACAAACTAGATGGACAATGTTATGCTGTGAAGAAAATTCTCATCAAAAAAGTCTCAAAGGATGACTGCATGAAGGTGAGTATCATCAGTGTTGGGGGGGGGGGAATATATACACATCTGCTGTAACCAATAAAATTGTTTTGTTTCGGATGTTGCTGTAGGTGCTCAGGGAAGTCAAAGTGTTGTCCAGCCTGCAGCATGTCAATGTGGTGGGCTATCACACTGCATGGATGGAACATGTTCAGCCTGCGGCACGTGAGTGCTCCACTGATCCTCAGTTTGTAGGGCTGGAATTGATGAAGTTGCTGTTTCCTGAGGTTGGTCAGCGACAATACTGTTCTTATCATAAGTCAAGCTTTATTTGTAAAATGTCTCTATTGCAGATCCCGAGTCTGTCCTGCCTGCACTGGAATCACCTGGACTACAAGACATGTAAGATCAGTGTAAACGCACATACAGTGTAACATTCAGGTATAACAGTATGTGAGGAATTAATGTTTTCTAATGCAAATTACAACACAGATGCATCATGTGTATCTTGCAGTGACAGCAGTTTAATAGAAAACAGGAGCTGATCAGAACAATTACTCCTTTTAGAAAATTGAGAAATTAGACAAATACAAAAAAATAACAATACAATATGAAGTAATAGTATCAAACATTCTCAGATGTGGTAAATAAAGGCCACTACTTGAGAATTTACAGTATGCTGTTAGAACATTATTATATATGAACAGTTTTTCTTCTTAGCCTGTATCAACCTGCCTGTTTACATTAAACCTTCTTCCTAACTGGTGTTACATTTATTGAGTACTTTTTGATAAAATACAGACTAGATTCATTTTATGTGTGAGTGAGCAGATTTTGATTGACCACCACACTTAACTATCGTTTCAGGAAGTGTGTTTTAGGGTGTATTAGGTAGCATCGCACAGTTTTGTGAGTCTAAAGAACAGAAAGTATCCACCATTTTTTGGACTCAGCACCTGGACATGAAAGATGTGACTATCATAATGTCATCATTTTGTACAATGACACTAAAACTATCTCTTCCCTTTTTTGCAGTTCTGATGAGAGCCCTGACAGCAGCGACACAAGCTGCTCTATAGTTTTTCAAAGCCTCAGTCAAGCCCAAACAGAAACTTCAATCGCCACAGTGGCTCCAATAGAGACTGAGCCTGTTACAGCCTTAGTCCCTACACAAGAGAAGGGCCAGGTGGTGTGTCCGAAGACGATGCGCCGCCTCCCAGAGAACTACGTTCCCTGCGTGTTCCTGGGACAGCACGGTCCCAAGAAAAGCTCCAAATGTCCTGCAATGAATTGGGACGCTTCAGCGCTGTTAGAGGAGGAGTCCAGCAGGAGCAGCGTCGAGCTGAACAACAACTCCTGCATTGACAAGGAGTGTCGGCAGTGGGCCGGCACACCCACAGCAAAGCCTTCTAAAGAGGTGCTTAAAGATTAGTTTAGACACGTTAAGACAAAATTGCTAAAAGTTTAGGTGGACATGTTTTACATTTTTTTAATTACTCAAAAAAAAAATGGTAAATTGAGTATTCTTTCAAGATCAAGAACTTAAAAAAGAAGAGAAATTTGAAGTTGTTCTCCTGTGTGTGCAGGTACAGTTCCACCTGATGCTCTACATCCAGATGCAGCTGTGTGAACGCTCACTGAAGGACTGGATCTCTGAGAGGAACACCAAGCCCAAAGAGGAACAAGCATCAAGATGTAATTGTTTAACATGCATTACTTCTTAATATTATAGTGCTCCAATACAGATTACATTTATTTAAATGACGTGTGAATGCGTTTTACAAACTACTGCAAATGCCTCTGCTCATTTAATTATATTTAGTCAGATCATTTCATGTATTTACATGTGTTCTGAAGTATAAAGCAAATTTTTGGAAAATAAGTATTTTGTTTTATATTTTCAGGTCCTTATGGATGTGTTGATACAGAACAGACTGTCAGGCTTCTGAGGAAGATACTTGAAGGGGTGGAGTACATTCACTCTAGAGGAATCATGCACAGAGACCTGAAGGTAATGTGATTTGATAGATTTGATTTTATTAGCACGTGTTTGCGACATTGTATGTGTGAGATTTAAAGATCTCTGTGGCTTAATGCACGCCTTTTTCAGTCACGTGCAGTTTGCATTGACACACAGGTGTCAACTCGACGCGACATTAAAAACATTATTAAGAGAATCCATTTCAGCGTCTGTCACAAAGGAGATGTTCTGTGTATTCTCCCAGTAATTGAATGTAAAGTCATACAGCCTCTCGGGCAGTATTTTTCTCAACTCTTCTCTCTTGCCTCGGATATGTTTTAGATAAATATCATTCTTGCAAATGTCCTGAAGCCTCTTTGGCTGTTGGGTGAGATTTAATAGCTGTTCTCTCTGCTTGAAGAAACATGGTAGTGTCAGTGCTGAGGGCAGGTGGCCGTTTTGGTTGTAGACTGTGAGCGGGGAAGTCAGGCTGAGGAGTTTCACCAGCAGAGAGCTGTTCTTTGTGTTAGGCCTGTGGTTCAGGAACAGGAACAGACAGTTCTCCCCTGATTTGCTCAGCTTATTGATGTTTGCTCCGTACCTCAGCAGCAGGTCCACAAGTTCCTTGTTTCCTATGCTGCACGCCTCCTGTAAAGGCGTCATTCCGGCTTTGTTCACTGCATCTGGCTCGGCGCCTCGCTCCAGCAGCTCAGAGATGCAGCTGATGTCGTCTTCCAGGGTTTTACTGGTCTTCATAGCCATTGCTATGACAGCCAGGTGCAGAGGAGTATTCCCAGAGTGCTTCACTCCCTTGAAAATAGTCAAGAATTTACACGAATTTAATGTTGGACAAATGTAGGACTTTACGTTTATATTAACAATAACAGGATTGCGAAAAGCCAGTAAAGCGACAGCAAAGTGGAATCACTGGGTTTCACTTATGAGATTTACATATACACAAAATAAAAGATCTTTTGTGTGCAATTCATCACTATTTTCTTCATTCTGAAATATTTAAAGGTAAGAACAAAATTCACATGATTTACATGTGATCAGACCACTGGTCAACAATTATAAATAGAGATTTTTTTTCAACAGAAAATAAAACAAACTGAAACATTTCAGTGGTTATAGTATTTTTTTAGGTTAGGTTAGGTTAGGTTTTTAAGTTTTGATCTTATTGAATCAGTCTTTATGCGAGGAGTGCTGAATTGTAGCTTTTTATTTATAAGACCTTTTTCACAGCACGACATTTTGACTTATCATAGTAGGAAATACACAGGTCTTATTCATAATATTAGCAATACCTCTCTGTCCCAGTAGGCCACAGAATTCAGTTGTTATTAATATTATTAATTACACCTGTGTTTTTTCTGCTAAAATGACTGCTGTGAGAAGCTCTACTGCGTTGGTCTTTTGTGTTTTGTGTAATTTTAAGAAAAGGAGTAAAAAAGTAGACACCTACTGCCAAAAACAAACAAAAGGAGAAACAACGCTTACCATGTTGATATCTGCTCCCTGCCTGATCAAGGTGACTATAATGTCCTTATGGAGGATCCCGGCGGCCATGTGCAGTGGCGTCATCCCACTGCTGTCCACAGCATTAACATCAGCACCGTAGCTGGCCAGAATCTGGACAGCAGACAGAGCCACGTAGCTTACTGATAGGTGGAGAGCTGTCTGGTGGCTCTTTCCCTCCACCTAGAGACAAGAAAGACACACAATTAGCCTACATTCGCACAAAAAGAGTTGATTTGTTGTATGTAAAAACAGTCACCTCTGCACTGATGTTAACTCCGTGCTCACAGAGGAGCCGTAGACAGGCCTCTGCCTGCATGCGCACGTTGATCACAGCAGTCTGGAACTTGGAAACCGGTTTTAGCCAATTAGTCAGGATGCTCGGCCAAGCGGATATGACCAAGTGCAGTGTGGTTCGACCGAGCTGGTCCCTGTAGCAGAGGCAGAGACAGTGAAACTGGTGCGGATGGAGAGCTGTCAGCTCTTTATTAGACATAAAAGGAACCAGCGGCATGTGCGTCATCGTGCTGAGTGTCACTTTGCACGAGTGGAATTTGCAGGATCTGAGATAGAAAGTCTTCAAGTCACGTTGTGAAATTATTCATAGGTGCCATCTTCTTTGCTCTGGGAAATAAACTTCCGAACTGAACTGCTATAACTGAAATAGTCTAAATTCAACGCTGCAGTATGCGCGCGATGTGTTGGTGTGTCCATGTGTGTATTTGCTCAGACCTAATTTCAGGATCTGCTCCTGCTGACAACAGGCTCCGCATGCTCTGCACTCTTCTGTAAGTGGCAGCCAAATGAAGGGGAAGAATGGCAAACCCCTGAGGGAAGACAAGACCAGACAAACTAGAATACCAGAAAGCACATATATAGTCTTAACTCTACATGAAGTACTTTGTCTTCGACTTTGCTTTTTTTTTTTTTTTAATTTGTATGATAGGCTAGTCAACTTAATGACCACATTGAAATCATTGAGTTTCTTGTGGTTATCGCTGTCTTTGTGCATTTCTGTACGATTTGGCAATATTATAATATATAAGATGCTGTATGTTAGTCCACGTGACAGTGTTTTCTGTAAAGATAACTTTAACATCGTCAAAAGAGTTTGCATCGTTGCGTTTACCTTCGGGAAAACTTTTCCAGGTGCACCATCCTTTATCTTGATTAGAAAGTTGCCGCCGTACTTTTTTGACATGTCTTCAATACATCCCAGGTCTTCGTCCATAATGGCAGTGAAGAATTCATTGTTGTATAACATGGTAATGGTACCGCTCCTGTCCTCACTTGCTTTATCCTCCTCCAGCATGATCAGGCATTGCAGCTTCCCTGCTGTCAGCGTGTAGTTCTTGAGAAGGTTTGCGGTGGTAAAAAGCTGATTATTCTGGTTTGTCGATAGTAAAATACATTTGGCAGTGTGAGGTGGCAACATCAAAATGCTACTTCTGTCTAGGTGTTGTCAGCTGCTACTTCTGTTTTCTCTGTGAGATGTTTATTTCCTCGTGCGGGTTTTAGAGTTACACGTCTAAGTACGGCCTTCCTGTTACAACTGATAACTTCTTGGTGCGTGTGGGGCCAATTATGGGGATGGTGACACCCTCCGTCGGAGTAGTTTACAAGATATTCAAATGCTGGTGGCACTTCAGTGTTTTACTTTTAAGAAAGCTATAAAAACTATAATCTCACACGCAGAAACCTTGGACATCTGCCCCTTTACACTACAGACATGAAACTTAATGTAATTTTTTTTTTTTTTTTCCCCACAGCCAAGAAACATTTTCCTCCACGGTCATGACTGCCATGTTCGGATTGGGGACTTTGGTTTGGCCTGCAGGGACATGATAGTGGCTGGTCATAAAAGCACCACCTCTCCCAGCAGTGGTAACGCTGTACCTCAAAGCTTGTTACATTTTTATGACAAAGCACCAACCAGAATCACCAGTAGATGGTGCTATTTGATTTAAAGTCACATTTCTGGTGTATTTTGCAGATTCCTCCCATACTACAGGTGTCGGCACATTTGTGTACGCTGCACCAGAACAACTGAAGGGCTCCCATTATGATTCAAAGGTAAACATTAATAATACCCGTGATGGTCACATGGTTATATATTTTTTTTTATATTATATATTTAATTTCATCTTTATCTCTTCTGTGACATTTTAGCAGCTATACTGAATGTGACTCTAAATTGTATCTGTGATGTTGCTCTCCCAGTCAGACATGTACAGTATCGGAGTGCTGGCTCTTGAGCTATTCCAGCCCTTTGGGACAGAGATGGAGCGGGTCCGGACCCTTGGGGACCTGAGAGAGGGAAAGATCCCAGACTCGTTCTGCCACAGATGGCCAGTCCTGGCCAAGTACATCATGAAGCTGACTAGTAAAGAGCCCAGTGTTCGGCCCACAGCCAGCCAGCTTCTAGAGAGTGAACTCTTCTGCAGTAAAGACATGGTATGGAGGGATGGAAGGATATATTTTAGGTCTACAACTGATTATTTGGAATTACTTGTTTACAATTTAAACAGACGAAGGATGTAACTTTATTAAAGCAAATGTAAATTCCATTTATTATTATTTACAATGTGCAGCTTTCGTTTTAATATATGTGTGGCGGTGCAATATGTGTCACCGTAAAGTAGCAAATAACTTGCAAATAACTCAAAAACAAGAAACACAAGTGCCAAAATGATGAAACATTTAATGCAACGCTCAAGGAACACTTAATTACACTGAGCATCTGCACTGAAGGCCCTAACCCATTATAAGAAGAGTTGTGTTTTTTTTTCTCCCCCCCATCAGGTGATCCATGGTTTGCAGAGAAGGGTTGAAGAACAGGAGGAAGAGATCATACAGCTGAGGAGACAGATCAGTCAGCTCCAGAGCTCACAAGTCACAGTTCATTTCTCCGAGTCAGACAAGACCTGAGCCTTAAAAATCACAACATTTCAGAGACTGTCAAAACTTGGATTTACTCAACCGCTGCTGTACCACTATGTTTTGGTGACTTGGTACAAGTGGTAGAGCACATGCGTGCGTGTGTGTGTGTGTGTGTGTGAGAGAGCATTTGAGTGTGTCTTGTGCACCTGGAAGTAAAGGTGCAATTATTTATCTCTATTCAGCTGTTCAATAAAGCCTATTTCTGCTATGACGTGGGATTTCTAAGAAGCAATATGTGATTATTGACAATTTTAGATGTTTCTTTGAAAGTATTCCATTTTCAACAAATTGACAATGTGTATTGTGATTTTGTGCAGTTGCAAACAATTTTTGTGATCCTGAAGTCGCCGCCTCATTGTTGGCAAACGGAAAACTAACTGGTCACAGTAGGCGTTCTCATTTTGGTTTTATGGGGACATGGCTCATTTACTTAACAGTTTTTTGTTGTTGCAGTTTTCTGTACATGTTGTTGACAGTAGTTTAGATGTTAAATTACTGGCCACAGAGAATGCACTCATTTGAATTTGTAGGCACTCAATAATCCAGTTATAAAGGGGTAATTCAGCATAGATGCAGCAGTTTGTGCTGTCAAGTCAAGTCTGTTAGGCTAAAAAAATGATACCAGAGCCACATTTAGTTAATCTCTGCGGGTTTAAAGCACACAGTGCCGGCTGTACATCATGTACACAAAGGTCAGAGGTGTGTACATGCGACGGATCTTCCCCCGAAACACGTTCCACACAGAGAAACGGTGGAATAAGCCAATGAGAGACCTCGTTTCATCGCAGGTACCCGGATGTGCCCGTGGGGCAATTAGCTACGTCATTGTTCACCGCCGGACACCCGCTGGAAATAAGGAATGGATTTAAAACCGCTATTACTGTATTCATAACAGATTCCAGGTGAGTGTTTTGTTGGTTTTATGATCAAATGGTGCTTTAAGTGTACAGCCGTCATGTTCTGGTCGGCCTGGGCCGCTGAGATTAGTTGTAGTAGCCGTACACCGGTCCTCTTGTCATGTCGGGGAGAGAGCGGCGCAGTGAGCGCACTCAGCCGGTGTCGAGCCCCTCCTTTTCTCGCCGTTACTCGGGGCCACACACATTTTCACCAATCACATTTATTTCCAAGTTGAAACTGAAAACTGCTCTTCGACATTTTTGTAAATGCGGCCGTGTTGTACTCCGCCGTGTCAGCCAGCTTCCATCGCGCCGAGCTAGTTAGCAGCGTTAGCATCAATATCGTCGCCTCACGTCACGTTAGCTGCACTGTGTAGCTGTCTGTTACGTTGTGTTCTGAGATTCCATGGAGCTCCTTTGTTGACAGTGTTCCTCAGTGTTAGGCGAACAAGGTGAGTTCTTAATCTGTAGTTAGTAGTAAAGAGCAGCAGAGGTTACAAGACGTGTTTTGTTGAAGTTTAATACCGCTGCGTTTTAAAGGCCTATCCGTCGTCTGTTAGCCAATGTGAGTATCTGCCAGAGCAGGTGGGAGGGAACAGCTGCTGGTGCAAACGTGCTTCCGACCAGGACATTTCCTCTCGGGTTTTTAAACTAGCGACTTGAGCGCGGTTAAGTAGTTTTGCCCTCACAAGTTGGTCGATTTGAACATATTGTACATACTCCTTCAAAGCAGAAGCTAACGGATTGTGTTGTTTTCTGACGTTTGTTTTTCAAGGAAGCCCTCTTTGCGAGGTGCATTTAAATGACTGTTGCCAAGAGCTAACCTAAGTTAATTTAGTTTTTAAGATTAGGATCAATGTACAGTCTGTGGCAGACCCTGGTTTGATTTGTTCACAGCTTTTAATAATTGATAAGTTTGATGAAAACAACAATATAACTTAAGCCAAAATAAGTGTGATCCGTTAGCCACGGCTTTGCTAGAACAAAAAGCTATTATAGTATCTCTACCTTGAGTTTACAGTTGGAGTTTTATTGTTTTTTCTTTTTTTAACTCATCCATTGTAATGCTGCATCCTTTATTGTTGTTTTGTAAACAATTTGGTTCACATATTGCAGTGTATTTGACTGTTCTTTGTCAGTGATGCATAGTATTTGTAATCTGTATGTACTGTAATGTAATCCAAATTTAGTGGTAGGGAGTCTGGTCTCTGACAACAACAAAAAGTCACTGCTCCTTCATCTAGGACAGTCTACAAAAAACTTGATTCACTCCTATTGAATGCAGCCTCTTTGAGATCAAGACATTTACATTGTGTGAAACCCTACACACATATGTGTCTGCATTTTAAAGCAACAAAATGAAAATCACAAAACACTTGAACAAATCTGTATTTTCTGCTGTTCCTAAAGTTGTCTTTTTTTTTTTTTTTTTTTGTTTCTGTCCCACCTACAGCAATGAACAATGACCATAGTTGACAGATCTTCAGAGAAGTCTGACCACGAGTCAGTCGGGTGTAAGCGACCCCCCTTCACCAGTGGAGACGTGGGGATGGATGGCAGCTGTTCCAGCAGCTGGGCAGTGGGCCCCACCCTGCCCAGTGACTCTCCGCGTTTGAAAGCTCCAGGAGGCTGCCTGGGCCCGACGCCTGGCGCTGCCGTCTACAACAGTACACCCTCCACTGTGGACCGGCCCAAAGAGCAAGGTAGGAACAAGTGCTTTTATCAACTGTGTTCCCGTGCATGCATTTGTGAAAGTTTGCAAAAAAGTAATTAGCAATTGTACACACATGTAGAGTATGTCCATAGGTATAATCAAGCAGCACTTTTAGACATGCATTTAAGGCCAGTACCAATAGTCAATATTTTTCCAGCCATATCAGATGATGAAGATTTGTATTTTATTAGGTCTTTTTTAAAAGCAGGTGCAAAACAAAATAAGCTTTTTAGACTATCTTTAAAAAATTGAGCTGTTCCTCCTTTTAAGCGTCAGCTGGTGATGTACTGGAAAAAGATCAATTCTGTTAGCAGATTAAGATATCTGTGTTCATTTTACAGTGCCCAAGTTATTCAGCAATTTTATACATACAAATGCTACAAGTCATTGTAGCATGTAAGACATTGTCTATCCTACAATGCTGTGTCTAATATGCAATTAGTCTACTTAGACAAGTCTTGTGGGGTTTAAATATTTATGGCCCATAGAATAATGAATAGATAGGAAATAAGCGCCCTTCTTCCATTGATTTTTGCTGGAGGACACAATGACACGTGTTGCTGCGGCGGATAGCAACACATCAGTGTACTGAGCGGAGATGATGTGCGGGTGGTGGTGGTGGCAGACTGGCAGTTGAATAAAATCATGTGGCTAATAAATTGCTTTTGTAGTTGGAAGAAGTCCTCTTAAGATAAAGTTAGATTAAAACTAGTAAGTAAAATTATACGTGGCAATATTTTATTTTTATGATTCCGTACCGTTTGCAGTCGCCGTCTTTCTCAGCTCAGCTGCCTGTTCCTGACCTCTGGTAGTGCGCGCTGTGCGCTACAGTACATCGCTTAATACAGCATTTCCGTATCAGTTTAATAGAAAGAGAAGCATCTGTATTTTTGACGGTATTGAAAATCATACCTTCAGGATTTCTAAATACCCTGGTATACAAAATACCTTGATACCGTCTGAGCCTAATACAAATCACAAAGCTGCTCTGATGGGGGGGAAAAAAAAGTTTTTGCTACTGTTCCTGTGTTTCTGTTTCTGCGAGCGTGACACAACCGGTTTGGTGGGTGTTGTGTTTCTGCTTCCACTCTACTTTCATTCATCCAGTTATATAACCAAGCCAGTTTTGAAGTGAGAGCATGATCAATCACTTGAGCTTGTGACGCAATTGGTGTTTTGATACAAAAAGCAGCAGCCTGTCTTGTTCAGCAGAAACAAAAGAGAAAGCAAACTGCCTTGTGTTGTCTCCTTCAGCTAGTTTTACAGTCTCACTCACACTTATTATATGCATGGAGGGTCCTGGTGTTCCTTCACTATGTGCCATTATGTGCTTTAATAAGCAATGTAGCATGTACAGATACTTGTTGATGTCCTGTACTTGGCAAATACATTGAGTCTAATTTTTGTAATGATGTTGGCTCTGTGTGTCCAGTGATAAGCGTTGGTGACGGCATTGATATGCCCCAGAAGGTCCTCTTCCCTCCCGAACGGCTCAACCTAAAGTGGACCCAGGTTCACCGCATCGGTGCAGGCCTGCAGAACATGGGGAACACCTGCTTCCTTAACTCAGCCCTGCAGTGTCTCACCTATACCCCCCCGTTTACCAACTACATGTTGACGCGGGAGCACTCCAAAACCTGTAAGTTGGTTTTTCGTTGCGCTTCTTTGCACCGAGGAAGTTCTCGTGTGATTGTACAGTCGTGAGATAATTATCACATCAATCTTGGTCACGTCGGTGGTATCTTTGAGTCACTTTCTTGCCTGATTCATATCTTACTCATCAACATTTTGCCCATCTGTCCCTGTTGCAGGTCACGAGCCAGGGTTCTGTATGATGTGCACCATGCAAAACCACATCATTCAGGTTTTTGCCAACTCTGGGAATGTCATTAAGCCCATTGGTGTGCTCAATGAACTCAAAAGTAAGTGCTTATCTGTAGTGCTAGAGCATTCCTGTTGTGCCCTTGTTCAAAATGTTTATCTAAAATGAATGACAGGAGGCGCTGTGTGGCTGTTTACCTTTTTAATTTTTGGAGGGAAACTTTCAAGTGGGAGTTCTTCTGCTGTTAAATATATTTTTTTAACTTAACATCTACATGTAAACGTGATATCATTTATCAAGCTTACAAATTTTTTGTTTGTTCTTTCCTGCACAGGGATTGCAAAGCACTTCCGCTATGGAAGCCAGGAGGATGCGCATGAGTTCCTGCGGTACACAGTGGATGCTATGCAAAAGTCCTGCTTACCTGGAACCAAGTAAGTTTCATCCTAAACTGTGTACGGTATCTGAAATAACACACAATCAGTTGTTTACCTAAAAAAGGCAGACAATATTTGTTGCTTTATTAGACAACTAGTTAGCTAATATTAATGTGGGCTGAAGTCAAGCTCATGACATTGGGAGGAAATCATATTGTGTATTCTGCTGATCCGCTGAACGCTTCAGTATTGGCCCTCCAGGATAAATCCTGCATGAACTCTGTGTGTAGTAGATGCTTTCAAGTATTCATGCGTTTCTGCTGAAATATATGAAATCAGTGTAGAACCATTGCAGAGTAGGTTATGTACACATACGAAGCCTCCATGCATTTTTAACTAAAAGTACGACAGGGCATGTTTAATAATAGATAGACTGTGCTGACCATTGTGGCTCTCAGGAGACTCTTGAAAAGTGATTTTAGGAACCACAAGTGTCAAGTCCATTCTTATTCTGCACTAACAGGTGACCTCTCAACTAATTACACCTGCTCTAATTCCTCTCTCACTCCTGCTCTTCAGCCTGGAATATTTTGTCACTTGTTTGTGCAGAATTCTGTAAAGTGACATTTTTACTCTGTAACAAAATAAGCCCTTTTTTTTTTTTTAATCCTCATGATGTTTATCTTTGTGGCAGATTGGACAGGCAAACGCAGGCAACCACTTTCATCCATCAAGTATTTGGCGGGTACTTAAGATCCAGAGGTAAATTATTAGTGTTGATTTGTTTCATCAGCTCATGTTATTTTGTTATGTTTTACAACTTTGCTAGACTTATAAATCAATAATGTTTTTTTTTTTTTTCTTTTGCAGTTAAATGTCTAAACTGCAAAGCAGTCTCTGATACATTTGACCCTTTTCTGGATATTACTCTGGAAATCAAGGTAATTAGACAAAATTCTTTTCCTCACTTGTGGCATGACATGTTTTTATTTTACTGCAACACCAAACCACTTATAACAGATTTTGTCCAAAAAAAAAAAAAAAAAAAAATTAAGTGCAGTACCAGACCGCAAAATTGATTTTCCTCTCCATGCAGACGGCTCCCAGTGTCTCCAAGGCTCTGGAGCAGTTTGTCAAGCCAGAACAGCTGGACGGAGAAAACGCCTACAAATGCACCAAGTAAGTTGTTTATTACAAACAAAAGGAGTTTAACAAAGACGACACGAGAGAGCCAGTTTTTAAATTTGTTTGTTCATTTACATGTCACTTTGCCAACTAACAGAACATTTGTTTCCCTCAGGTGCAAAAAAATGGTGACAGCCTCAAAGAGATTTACCATCCACCGCAGCTCCAATGTGCTCACCCTCTCACTCAAACGCTTTGCAAACTTCAGTGGAGGCAAAATCACAAAGGTACCACAACACACGTGGATTAAAGTTTCCAGTAACGTGACATAGCTGTAGGCAGGAGCCTCCAGTTGTAATGTAGTGCTACTATTAAGCAGCTGTTCTTTGGTCACCAGGATGTGAAATACCCAGAGTATCTGGACCTGCGGCCCTTCATGTCTCAGTCCCAAGGAGAGCCCCAGGTTTACGCGCTGTATGCTGTGCTGGTCCATTCTGGATTCAGCTGTCATGCTGGACACTATTTCTGCTATATTAAGGTACTGGCACTGCTACAGAGCACTGTTTTAAAAAAACCAGGACGCTGTTTTTGCCAAGTACACATGCACACATTTGTCTCTCACCACTACATTAAGAACTCACTTCAACAGAGTTCAATTCAGAATTTGTACAAAGGTTTTAACTGTTAAGCACAGAGAGAAAACTTTCCAGGTCTGCATACAAACACCTGGGAATATATATAAAGTAAAGATAGTATTATTCTTTTATAATCTGTATGACAGACTCGTTATGTTTATATGTGTAATTTGTAATATATTGAACATTGACCAGTTAAAGTGACATTTTTCTAAAAGAAAATTTGTAACATTGATGGTTCTGTAAAGCCAAAGTGTTTAAACTTGCCAATCCTTCTTTTGTATCTCTCAGGCAAGCAATGGTCAGTGGTACCAGATGAACGACTCTTCTGTATCAGTCAGTGACATCAGGTCTGTTCTCAACCAGCAGGCCTATGTCCTTTTCTACATCAAGTAAGTACAACGTAAACGGCAACTAATCAGCTTTTTTTCATTTGTTGGATCATAAATGAGCTTGATTTCAGAATCTATGTGTAAAAAAATATAGCCTTGTATTGTTTCCCTATTTTTTTGTTGAGAAAGTGGTCTAAAAAAGTATCAAAATCTTAGTCATTTAAAATGTTTCCTGTTGAAAATGTCCCTGTCTCTCGTGTCTGTAGGTCCAATGATGTGAAAAAGACAGGGGACTATAGCCACATGAGCCATAACCCAGCCATCCCTGGTCAGTCGTCTCCACGGCCGGTGGTGATACCACGCATCAACACCACCGTCCACCACAACATTGGCTTCATAGGGCCTCAGCTGCCCCCACACATGACCAAGGTACTGCAGACTTGCTTACAATATTGGTGAATAAACCTGTTTGAATGCTGTTAATTTGAGATGTAGCCAGTGTTGGACCCCAACAGTCAAAACATGTTCTTGTGTCCTTTTTTGTTTCCTCTTCAGAGCGCTCTCCATGTTAATGGGAATGGATCTCTGAGGGATTATCCCACCAGTTCCAAGCCCAGCACCAGCAGCAGCATTGTTGGTAAACCAGGCCACGGACTGGGCTCCTCCTCTTCCATCTCCCACTCAATCAGCCGCCCCACAATGATCCCAGACCACGACAAGCGCCAGAAGCTTTCATTCTTCATCGGACAAGGCAAACAGAACCGCCCGTCCTCCTCATCCTCTTACAGCCAGCCGTCCTCTGCCAGCAGCTCCTCCTCTAGCTGCTCCTCCTCCTCCTCCTCCTCCAGCTCTTTATCCTCCTCCTCACAGTCTACCTCAGACGTTCGCTTTGTTCCACGTCAGCTTAACCACGTTAACGGCAGCGCGTCTTGCAGTAACGGGGATCACCACCCCGGAGGGAACGGAGCATCCTTTTTAGTGCCGTACGGCCAAGAGTCTTCAGAGGAATCGGACCAGGAGAACTGTGCCACTCTGGATAACGGCTGTATAGCCAAGTCTCACCTCAATGGAAACAACCGAACAGGTGACGTGTTTGATAAACCCCCTCAAGCCACCAACGGCGAGTCAGGAATGCACCATAATGGAAACGGATTAAATGGACCAACCAATGGCGTCTCTAAATCCAACCACAACGGACACCATTATGGACTTCACAAAGTCAATGGACACAATATGCCTGATAAGGTAAATTATATGCTTTGTGTTTTGGCTGTCTCTTTATAACATGATACTCTACAAAAACTGAAGTTTTATGTCTAAATGAATAATCATGTCGTGTTGTTGCTCTTCAGATTTCTTGCAGTAATCATGGCAGTTTGTCCTCTGTGACTACTGTTGCTGTTAATGGACTAGACAGCGACCATACTCAAGCAAGGTGAGATTAGCATTGTAACTCAAAAAAGTTAGCGCTCTGCCAGCAGTGACGGTCTCAATACTTTGCATAATTTGCATCATTTTCATCACATTCTTTACATTCTGCACCCTAAACTTTAGTATGAAGTGTTATTTATGTGCTTGTTTGTTTTTTCCAGCAAAGAGGCACATGCTTGTGCCACACCCCAAGCCAGCTCTTCTCAGAGCATCCAGCCTGCTGCCAGCGAAAGCCAGCACCTCTCCACACCTGACACAAGGGCTAAAACTGTGTCTGATCCCCCGCCTCAGCATACAGCGCCCTCTGCTGTTAGCTCTCCACCTACAGCCACCGCTACCAATACCCATTCTGTCGCATCTAGAGAATCTGCTTCCTCTTCTGCACATCATGGCAACCCTGCAGCCTTATTCAACCCGCCAAACTGCTCCCAGAGCACCAACAGGGTCTTTGCAGCCCCACAAAAGGTTAGCATCAGTGGGGATGAAGCCAAGGATCTACCACAGACCAATAGTCCATCAGCAGGGACTGAAGGACGTACAGATGCTAAAGAGCAACACCAGTCCAATCCCAGTTCTAGAGGCAGTGAAAGACAATCTTCCCGAGAAAGGGAGAGAGACAGACAGTACTCCTCTGACTGGGGCAGAGATCGGGAGAGACACTACAGGGACAGGAGTCAAGAGCGAGACAGTGACAGTGATCGTCATCGGTACAGACGGGACTACCGAGACCACCACCATCATCGTTCATACAGGGATCGTTTGCCTCCTCATGACCGCTCCTACAAAGACTGGGAGCCTGAGCGCCGCTGGGAGGCCGAGCGCCGCTGGGAGCGGACTGTTCACCACCCCAGGGAGCGCGATCGTGACAGGTGCTCTCACCATTACCACCACTACCACCACCACCGCTCCAGAGAAGACTGGAACCATGAGCGGAGGGGACACGGCTACCCCTACCGCGAGGAATCTCACAGTCGCTCAAGGTGGCAGCAAGACAGTCGAGACTCTCGGATGATGAAGGACAAGAGCAACGGCAGGGAGAGGGATTATTACTCTTCAAAAGAGGCGACTTCCCCGCCCGCCACAATGCCAGAAACCTCTACCAAGTCCAGGGGCTCACCCCCGCGGGCTCCTCTCTCCACGTCTGGATCTGCTTCACACAGAGAGGATCAAAATTACAAGAGGACCTCTGTTCCACAGAGCAAAGACAGGGACGACAGCTCCGAGACCCGACACGCTAAAAAACACAAAAAGAGCAAGAAAAAGAAGAAGTCGAAGGATAAAGACCGACACCGTGAGAGCGGGTGAGTGACGCTATCTCTGCCTCCATGCTGCTTGAAACATCTGTGTAGAATTTAATCCTCATTCTCCACAGCAGGTTATAAAGCTCGAAAACCTCTGTCCGTTTTGGTCACGGTGTGTTTTTCTGTCTTCCCCTAGAAGCTCTGACGCGGATTCAGACAGAGCCACCGAAACAAAAAAGAAGAAGAAGAAAAAGAAGAGGCAGCGGGACAGCGTGGCCGAGCAGCACAGCCCAGACGCAGCTCGAAGCCACAAGGCCAGAAGCAGCGAGGAGAGGGAGAGCCGCAAGCGGCGATACTATGACGCCAAGAACGCTAAACACGACAACGCTTGTTCGCCGGAAAAACGCCGGCGCACAGACTACACCGACGGCATACCCCCCTCCCTGCACACCTCACCCACGGCAAACGGTTCAGCTCACCGCCACCTCAACGGATACACAGGTATAACGTCAAATTTAAAGTAGTCTTCAAAGATCAGTAGAATTTCGCGGAGCTTGTCGGTTCTAAGTGTTGCTTCTGTTTTGTAGGAAACGGTTATAGCCGAACTAACGGCAACTCCTACGGATTCTCCAGTGGCCTGAGCAGTACCATGAAACACTGACTGTGAGTGGGCGTCCTTTTTAATAATTTATCACAGTATGCTCTTGTACTGTCAGTGCTAAACAGTGGGAACATTTATTACAGGCACATGTTTTAGCTCAAAGCTCTGCAAACAGATCGCATGGAGACCTTCTTCTTTCTCATTTCAGACTCTGAGATGCAGAACACAACAGCAGAGGAATGACATCAACAATATTTTGACGTGGTGCTTCTTCATTGGGAATATATTGTATTTTTACCACAACTAAGGTGTTTTAAATGTTCAAAAAATACTCTTCTTTGTCTTTCTTTCTTTCTTTTTTTAAGATGTTGATTTATTTGCCGTAATTCTCCTAACTATGGTTAAAATACTGTCACCCGGTGAACATTTACAATGACAAATATTAATATATACTTGTATGAACACAAACAAAAGCCTGGAGCTTAAACATCTCAACTGCTGCTCAGTGGAACTCAGGACTAGAAAACTTGTTAACATCCATCACGGATATCCACCCGCTTCACACAAAAGAATGAAACAAAGGGAAAAACGTGTTTGCCTGAGAGAAGAACTGGAAGGCATCATATTTGGCTGTAAGGTTTAAGATGTCACCATATCTACAGAGCTGCAATGTTTTTAAGGGTTATTTTTCTTTGATGGGAGCGGACAAACTAACGGAGGGAGAGTATTCATGACGGACGAGTGCAGTGGCGGCAGCGCGTTACCTCCACGTTACCCTGGACAGACTTGAGGACATTTCCCAGCTTTTTTTTTTTTTTTTTTTTTTTTTTTTGTATGTTTGTTTCCATTTCGCTCTGAAGCCTAAGATTCACTCTGTAAGTTTTAAACTTTGTCACAGATACTGAGGTTTTTCCTCTGGATCATGCCTCTCTCCTCACACATCGTTTTCCTTTTTTTTTTTCTTTTTTTTTCTTTTTCTCTTTTTAAACGTTTAAAAAAGAAAAGCATCAAAAATTTGTTATCATGGCTGTGGACCATTTGTGTTTGCTTTTTAATGAAAAATACAGTTTGTGTCTTCTAGCGTCATAAGGAATACTGTGAATTTAATTTTGAACTGTACTATCAGTTATTTTTATACGTAAAAATCCTGCATCAGGATTATCAGTAGATGTTTTGTTGTTTTTTGTTTGTTTTTTTTGCTTTTGTTTTTAGGAAAAAAAAACTCACGTTAATTTTTACCATATTCTCTGGACAAAAGTCAAATAACGAGTATGGATTGCTTTTTTTGGTTTGTTTTTGTTTTCAACTTTAGACAGAAGTTGAGAAACTGCTGTTATACCTTTTTAGTTTAGCATGTCAGAATTTATACATTGTATAAGGTAAAAGCCTTAAAATACATTTAATGTCAGAAATTGTAATTTGTTCTTGGTCTTTGACTTTGTTTACAAGCCGCGTTGAAATGAATGAAAAATGCTGATTTTGAGATGACTGACGAGTTGGCAGAGATTTTTGGAAAAGCTCCCGTCTGCCTTTGTATCATATATATACATAGAATAGATTGACTGTAATCAAACCACTTGTTGAACAAACTTTCCGCTACAGTTAAATGATGATGTAGATACAGTAAGCAAAACATTTAGACGGACGGAAGCTGATAACACTCTGCTGTATTCAGGTTTTTGTTAAATACTCACACTTTTCTAGTTATTCTAGTGCTAACACTCACTTTATATTTTTATTCACATCACTGTCTCCATGTTTAAAAATAACCAAAGACCTGGTAAGTTTGGCGAGTCAAGCTCTTCTCACATGAGTTCACATGCACACAACTGTTTTCTGATCAGCATGTATTTTTATTCAAAGTCTTCATCAAAAGTATTCAAGAGCTGTTTTCCCCCAAACGAAGATCAAGTCTGAGGAAAAACTGCTCCGATTCCAGTCAAGTTCTCAAGTTCCAGTATCTTTTTTTTTTTTTCACCTTTTCAAGGGTATTTTTTAGCCCATTTCTGTTCTATACTCTTTTCAAACTCAGCATAGTGAGCCCTACTTTCATATAACATCATGTATTATCTGATGCTCAGTAATAAACACAGTGTGAGGAGGTTTCTGCTCTGCAAAGAGCCGCACAAGCTCCCTCTTCCACTATTGTAAACTGTTAGCTGTTAAACTAAAAAAGGTGAACGGGTATAGGCTACGGCCATAATGATTTACATGCTACATAAACACAACAAAGAAAAGAAAAAAAACAACAGTATGTACATTATATACTATACATGCATAATGTAAATCCGGGGCTGCCGCTTTTGTTAAAGAAATTAAGAAAATAAATACAAAAGGAAATGAACTTGATCATGGAGGTGGATGTTCAATACATAAAATACTTGAAAATGACAGTTTACAGAATGGATATAGGAGGCTTTTTTAAAACTGTAGCCACTTTAAAGGGTCATTACACTCAATATATGTGAAGTATTACTTCCCAACCTGTTGGCCAATTTGCCTTCAGAGGAAATAAGGAGTAAGTGAAATATACGAGCTGAGGTTTCATTTCCCCTCTAGAGTAAATCAATGTGTTTGCATACAGACACACACAGTCACTTGAGGGCTAACAATCAGACCAGCTGATTTATAAGCTTGAGGCTTTCTGTAGCTACAGGATACTACAAAATGTTGGTGTTGGCAGTTGTTGAAGGACATGTGAGGTGAAAATAATAAAATGTTGACTGGCATCTGGGAGTCTGGATGAGTGGGATGCCTGGTGAAGAGGAGGGGATAATCGGGTTTCAAATCCTCGCTCTGCATTTACAGCAGGTGTATTCCCTTATGTGTCCAGCAGAGGGCGATATCGGCATAGCCATGATTCCAGCCATGGCTGTTTCTTCAGCCATCGGCAGTCCTCACCCTCTAGTCCGTTTGCTATTACCCAGCTTGCACAGTTTGTTCTTGTTCGTTCACCCAAATGACACTTCGGTATTCAGTCTGTGCCGGATTTAAATGAAACCGTCACAATCTTCAGGTAGGAATACAGATTATTCATTTCAGTCCCAAAAGCTCCCACTTATGTCTGCTACGTGTCCTCCAGCCGTGGAAGAACAAATGGGAGGCCTTCATGACCCCCCGTAACACACACATGCACACACACACACACACACACACACACACACACAAGGACTCTGCCAGGTCACACAAAGTGGAACGCGGTTGAAGACGTGAGCGGTCATCATTTCTTATTGGCTATCCTCCGCTTCCTGGTGGCCAGCATGTCGTAGAAAGGATCTCTGCTGATGCTCGCTCTGTAAAAAAAAGAGGACAGGAAGGAACAGATCACTGATCGACTGTTTCCAACTGTTCACATCACTCTTACACACACTGTCAAAGACGACTGTCATTTCTTGGGATGATTTGTCAACATTTTGAACATAAAATAATGTATTTTTTTATCACCTTACATTGCATATTATCCAATGAAAATGGCTCAAATCTACTGATATAGGGGCTTTAAGCGAAACAGAAGAAAGCTATCAATCAAAACGTAAAAAAGGACAGTGCAACAATGCTTGATGAGCATGATGTCATTATTGATTCGCTGAATAAGGTTTACAATATCTCCACATTACTATGCTCGCAAACACCAGAGTTGCCTTCAAAAGTGAGCTGGCATTTTAGGGTGTATTTTTCCTTTAATGCTGTGATCTGTTAGCCAACTTAACCTGTTGCGCTGTGTGCTAAAGCATCCCCTTAGCTTGCTATGCTAACCTGACGTGTTGCCAGTGTTCTCACTGAAGATGGGAGTAACTTTCAGTAATCTGTTGCTTTCCCAGCAGCAGAACAGTAGACATGCTGAATTGGCCTATATGAGTGTTTGCGCACGCAGAATAGTTACCGCAGGAGCAGTTCCCAGTCGTGCAGATGAGTCAGGTGGTACAGAGTGGATATATTGTGTGTGTGTGTGAATCTGCTGACCGCAGGACAGTCTGCCGCCACAGCAGCTGAGTCAAGTGAGAGTGTGGTTGAGGCAGCAGCGCGGCTCTGTCCTGCTGAGTCCAGTCATTGTTATTCCAACAGTGACAGGAGGAGGCTTTACATTACGACGTGCAACTGCACACATGCACACACTGCTGCTTCACACTCGTGCTTTGACACTAAAAAGCACTCTGAGGCCTGCACAAGCACACTTGAGGGTGCATCAGGCGTCTTGTTGGTGTGTGTGTGTGAGGGGAGGGGGGGGGGGGGGGTGAAACATGTAACACAGGCAGCGTGTCATCTCAAGGTCAGTCTGCGCGAAATCTCCCAAACCGAGGAAAATGAGCACCTCTCTCGTCTTTCCAATCAGTTTAATTGTACATGAAGCAGCCTCACCCGAACAAGATTTCCAGTAACTTATCCTAAAACTCATTACTTTCATTTAATGGATACACATATGTCAATGCTAAGTTGGTTTTTAGTATCATTAGAGAATGGAGGGATTGTGTAATATGATTTTCTGCTCTGATATTGATCATATTTTCCAGCAAAGCAGCAGCTGAGTGGATGATGACCAGTGAGCTGATCAATTACCCACTGGGTCCAATTTACAGCAGCAGCTCCACTCTCCTCCCCTGTTAAGCAGACAGCATTTGGTAATGACAAACCGGATGTATAAAAGGCTGCCAGAACACTTCTAAGAGCGCAGCAAGGCACGGTGCCTCTGAAGTCGTGTGTGCGAGCGTGTTTGTCTTTGCTCGCTGAGGCCTAATCAAAGGGAAGCGAGCTTATCCAGCAGAGCAGAAATCACCTCTGAGTGTTATCTGTGTGGAAGTGTGAGAAACGGAGTCACATTTAGTCACCAGCATGTGTGTGTGTGTGTATGTGTGCGTGCATGCTTTCCTCTGTGTATTTGCGCTGGTCTGCACATTTTTGAGTAAGCTCACAGCTCTGTGTGTGTGTGTGTGTGTGTGTGTGTGTGTGTGTGTGTGGGGTTTGTCACAGTCAAGGTCAGACATGAGAAAGTCCCACATGGGGATCAGCCCGGGCGTTGGCTAAGTGCCCTCTCAGTGTAAATGGATCCACGCTAACACGGCATCTCTTACTTGATGGATTTGATCCACTCCTCCTTCTCCTCCGGCGTTGGGGCCGATATCCTGTACACTACGTGGTTGCCCTCGACGACCCGCCCGTCCGCCTCTGTCTTGCAAGCCTTGATGACCTGACCTTTGTGGTTGGGGTTGTAGAGCTCAAAGCAGTTCTGGGAAGACATCAGGAGGCAAAAAAATAGTATCTTATAAGGCAATATACGTAGATTTTTTTTGTAGTTTTTACGAAGGTGAATTTTAAAAAAAGGAGGAGAGGATGGAGTTGCTCCTTACAGGTTTCCTGGGCTCGTCCACCTCTCTGATACTGAGGTTCTCTAGAGGAATAATCCCACGAGGCTCTTTATCCTGAACACAAACAAAAAGGCAAACACTCAACATCAACACAACACTCACTCAGTATGCACATATCTCCTTACTACTGTCTAAGATAAGGACCAGGCCAGAGACTGACAATAAATTATAGTCAACCAGTGCAGAGCTTGGCCTCCGGTACTGCTGCTTCAACACATAGAGAAATGAATACAGTTGAATGAGTTAATACACCAACAACATGAAAGAAACCTACATTCTATTATACACAGATGTGAAGTACTGTAATAGTGTAGTATAACAGAGAGCTTTTGCAAAAATGTGCATCCTAAAATAAAGTGGATCGATCATATTGGGCTCTTAGATTGTTTATTCTCTGTGGCTTCAGTTCGGATCATTTGAGTGGGTATGTTTGCTCAAAAGATTCGTGATTATACGAGACACAGTGGTTTTGAACTGCCCGTGGGAAGTAGCCTAAGAGTCTGTCCATTCTTGATTGAAAGCTCTGTTTTTCGCTGTTTACTGTTCTCTTTTTAGAACACGCCATGTGAACAAAAACTTTTCTCGAGCTGAGCTGATACTAAAAGGTGACGCGAAAACACTGCAGACCACTGATTGGTCAGTCATTTATCTCATTCACGGGCTTTTTTGTTGCAGAGGAAGCTCTCCACCGCTCCCTCTCCTCACTCTGCTGCTCTCTCTCTCTCTCTCTCTCTCTCTCTCTCTCTCAGCTGCCGGGCTTGAAACACAGCATTCACACACCAGGAAACAACAACACAGATTTGTCCTGTTGTTCTTTGTATTTACTGCTGCATTATTTGGACGTAATAAATGAATGGAAAGGATAAAAATGCAGAGGAGGAAAATGAAACACTAAACTAAGAGAGAAACTAACTAAGAGCATCTGTCTCCACAGTAAATCATCTGTTGAGTGTTTGATGGATGTTTGTTTGTGCTTTAGGATGCACACACAGACAAAGAGTCCTTCCTTTAGTAGAGAGATGAGGAATGTTGTAAAAGAAAGGATCCTTTTGAGACGATATCACCCGCAGAATTGTGATTCATTGTTCCTTAAATATGAATTGATCATTTCTCAAAGACTGCACACAAAGAAGATACCGGAGCATTCCTTCAACCATGAGCTGATCATTGTCAAATTGAATGTGATTCTTGTGAATATTTATTATTGAGGCCATAGTTAAGACGACAGGTAGCCTCTTCATCACATTACTGTTGTTGTTAGGGTTTCTTGAGAATTAAGAGCACATTTCCCATAAAACCCAACCCAAATTTGTTTCTTCCTTTGCATTAAGAAGAATAAACGTATTGGAGGTGATTTTTCCATTTGTCTTTAAGCTCGTCTAGACAGCCTCACAGAGCTGCTAACATGGCTCTAGATTCTCATGAGCTGTTAAAATACTGGCCGTTTTTTACATCTCATTCCACATTGCTAATATTTAAACAATTATATTTGCATCATACATCAAAACAACCTAAAATTACAATTTTTAACAACTATAAATGGCAGAAAGGCAACGCAGTAACAATTTTTTGATCCTACATGTAGCACCTTTAATTTCAAGTATTATCTTATATTGAGCCTGACAGCCTTGAAGTAAAAAGTCAAGGTGGTGATTAAAGCACACTGGAGGTTTTTGTTCATCCTGGTCACGTAGGAGACAGCACCCAAGGGAGACGTAACACTACACTCTCCATCCTCCAGCAACTGGCATGGTGTCTGCAAGGCCAGATGTGAGTTGGCGTGTGTGTGTGTGTGTGTGTGTGTGTGTGTGTGTGTGCTGGGGGGGACCTTGAGGAACAGCCCCGTGTCCTGCTTGTCATCTTCCTACTAATGAGGGGGCACAGCAGGGGGAGGAAATGCTTCTCTTTTCGAGTGTGTGTACGCCGCACTAACACTTATGCCTGCAGTGTGTGTGTGTGTGTGTGTGTGTGTGTAGGGGGGTTCTTCTCAGAAATGGGGATGCAGGGTGCTGGGGTGGAGCATGGGGGTGACTCGCAGCACTCGAGGCACTTGGCTTATGGCTTAGCGTGGCCAGATGTGTGTCGGTAGATTCTGCAGATGTTTCCCATGATGCTTCATGTTAATTGCTGGAGTGCGGTTCATTTAGGTCAAAGGGGCTGCATCTGTTAAAGAGCAGAGCTGGAAGGCAAAGACCTCTACCTCTGTGTGTGTGTGTGTGTGTGTGTGTGTGTGTGTGTGTGTGTGTCTTTTTCAATCTATATTGTATTTAATCACGTCAGCTATTTTACACATTCAGCTAGACAGCCAATATAGGATTAAATAATTAAGAAATTTAAAACTATAGCTTAATATTTTTGATTGGTATCAATCTTCTCATCTAACTCTCAGCAAGAAAGCTTATATGTGTATTTCATAAAATGTCAAACTATTCCTTTAAGATCTTCTCAATCTAAATATGTTTTTTGGTGGATAATCTGCAAAAACATACATATTTGGATAATATACGTTCTGGTGAACAGCAGAAGAACAAACAGAGTTTCAAAATAGCTGTCATGTACATATGATACAGTCCATTCAGACTGTCTATAAGCACACATGCGATCTGGCTACTTACTGTTGTGTATTCAAAGTAATACAGGCAGTTGTCGGTGAGTATGAACCACCTCCTCTTCCACGTCTTCACCCTGCCGCCTGTGGAAAGAAAAAAACGCGCCATATTTGAGTTCAAACTGAGGAGGTGACGGTGTTTGTGCTGTAGAGGCTAACCTGCAGGAGACCTCAGCTCCACGTGCCACATCTGGTTCTGATCATCAGCTCTCTGCATTACTAGGCCCAATCAGAGGCTGGTCACTCCTTCCAGCACCCCCTCTCAGTCCCAAGAGTTTGATGCCTGAGGGCCCGGCGAGTGCAGGGGAATAAGGAGGGGGTTGGGGGGGGAGCTGGGTTGTCAAAACAGTGGAACCCTGTGTTCACTTGTAGGAGAAGACATCCCAGGCATGTACACACCACATACAACTGCAGTGGGAGTGATTTTATGAGACTGACCTGAGGAAATTCTTTGCTGATATTTTAAAAATAGAAAACAGAGGAAGAAAAATGTAATGACTTATGATTGTTGCAGAGAGGGTTTGGATTTGGAACAAGTAATCCAAAAGATTTTTTTTTTATTTTAAACATCTGAATGTTACTCTTAAATTATGCTCAAAAAAAAAAAAACATTTCCTTGGCACACAATGCGAGGAACCAACTGAAAAGCCAGTTGCAAGTGTGAAGAGTTGCATTTTCCTCTTTAAGGAAATCTCCTTATAAGAGACACAATCTCTCCATCTGTCTGCATCACCAGATGAAAGTAGATTATTGGGATTATTGGATTTCTGTTAATTACACCATCGGTGATGCAATGAGTAATTTACCTATGTAATCAAAAAAAAAAAAAAAAAAATGTGGCTGATCTCAATGTACAGTCTGCAACGTGTGCGCCATAATAACATGTTTGCTGACTTTACAGTTTGTGCACAAAGCAGCCGTTACTGATGTAATCAATATGTAATGTTGACTTGACCCAGATTTGTATTCTATACTGCTGGCTACAGTTAAATCCAACATCTACATTATATATGAGCAATGTTTACCTTCACATGCTTCCAGTGTATTTAACTGGCTAAACTGGAATGAGTATGCAAAATAGAGTCTGCAGTTGTTGGGTAAATACATAAGTTAGTTAGTTAGTTTTATTCTGCTACTGTCAACCATATGGCAGTATGGATAGCTGTTTATCCCACTCAACCATATGTTTCATTTCATCCCAGAACCGGAATTTATTATTGCTTTCTCCTTCCGTGTTTGCTTTTTTTCTAAAGCAGATTCATCATTCACTTGTTTGTTTATAGACACTCAGGGAGTGCAAATAAATGTGGGATGGTTCACAATTGTGCGCAAGTTTAAGGGAGTATTTCTTCATTTTCATGAAAAATGTTTCCCACAAGTGTAGTCAAAAGTGTATTTGTTGGATGAATTTGAAGTCCTCACAGGAAGAACAGCCACAATATTGCGTACTGACCGGCCGTTTGTCTGATTTAATACTGATCGGATGTGATGTTTGTCAGTTTACATCATTAATAGAATTTGATTACAAAGAGAGCACAAACTTTGGTTGAACTCTGAAAAATTCTATTACGACGTAAACACACATGATCAGCAGAGGTGCTCATGGTTAATGCAACCCCTCTAGATAGTAGGCCTTCTGCATAACTGAATACTACATGCCACTGACAGGCATAGCGGCAGGCTCAGTCCACAGTGTGGGTGTTATGTGAATAAAAAAAATCTTCCCCTCATTACGCAGGGTCTCCTCTGATGGAGCGTAAATTGGCGTGAAATTCACTAATAGGTAAGACCGGTCTTAAAATGATCTGGCAAGTGCAGCTGGTGGCATGGAAAGCAAGAGAGGAGGATCTGCAGAGGAAGAAGAGGAGCAGCAGCAGCAGGAGGAGGAGGTACTGAGGCCTGTAGGGCAGGAACAGAGGCAGAAAAATGAAAAGGGGGCAAGGGTGTCCGTTATTTCACTGTATGACTGGCCACGCAGCAGTAGGTAGGTAGGTACACATTCCCAAAGCGCAGACTGAAGGCCATTCACTGAAAGCTCGAGCATGACTGCATGTTCTGGCAGATAGCTACACAGGAGCTGTATGACGCACAGGGCTGTCTCTAATGGTACAGAGCATGAGGTGACCCGGCAGCTTGTTTTAGGGAAGCTACATCAGAGCAACACACGAGAATATTACTGCAGATGATTTTGGTTTAGGTGATTCTGTGCACTTGCTTATATTTTAAGGGTTGTCATATAAGATTTTTAGTGGTAAAAGTGTCATATGTGGTGGCAGTGACTCCACACAATGGAGTCCTTGCAAACATGAGTGATCAGACAGGTTTTCCCATTTAAATTAGTTGTCTAAAACTAAACAGAAGTGAAGCATTAATGATGTCATTATATAGTTATCTACTGCATTGTAAAACAGTATGCACACACAACTAAGAAGAATCTTTCAAAAAAAAACTAATGGAAGTTAATTAGGCTGCAACTAACAAGTATTTTCATTATAAATTAATCTGTCGATTATTGTCTCGATTAATCAATGAATTTTAAAATGTCGGAAAATAGTAAAACATTACCGTTATAGTTATGCCAGAGTCACCTCCAGATGTTTTGTTTTGTCCGACCAACAGTCCAAAACCCAAAGATATTCAGTTTGCTATCATGCATTAGAAAGAAAAGTATTAAATCTTCACATTTGAGCCAAAACCAGCTGTTTCTGCATTTTTGCTTGAATAATGATTAAAACGATCATTCGATTATCATAAATAGTTGCTGATTAATTTTCCCTTGATTGACTAATCGATTAATTAACCAATCGCTGCAGCTCTAGAAGTTAACTGTTGACAGTTTAGATAATAAATTAAATGTTCACCTTTCTTTTACCTTCCAAATAAATTGTGATTGTGATTTACCATTGAAACTAGGCTGTGAATATGGTGCGTTTTTGTGAAAAGCGGTAGGATAATAAGGGGGATATGGCACTATAATTTGATGAGGTGAACAGTTATCTTTATGATGCTAATGCATCTTGGGATAAAAGTTAGTGCTCTGCATGTGCGTGCGCCAACTGAAACGAGCCCTCTGCGTCATCCGGCCTCCTCTAGAGCCAAAAGAGGAATGCAGCCGACCCCCATGCATAATGAGAAAGACATCCCGCTGGCCTTGCCTTTGAAAGAAATAACCTATCACCTCACGATGCCATGAGGTGATAAGGTGAACTTATTCGCCAACTAACAGCTCCGATACAACAAGCCAATTACTGTAAATGAGGCGGCTAGCATGTTCAGGGGTCCGCTGTGCTAAAGAGATAATGGCAGCCAATGCCGGTATGAAGGCACTCTGTGATGAACCGGGAGGATGGAGGAGGAAGGAGTGTTATACCTACCTCCTAATACAGAGATTTAAGAAGGAAAAGCCATCACAGAACAGAGTGAAAGAACAGAACAAAGGGTGAAAGGGTGAACGATTAGAGAGAGGGAGTGAGGAACAAAAAATACAGAAGGATTTGAAAGACGCAGCAAGCACAAAAATCACACCACGACTGAGAGACAGAGAGAGAGAAGCTGAAAGTGTAATCACACAAAGAAGCATGCTTTAAGTGAGAGGAGAGGAGAGGAGAGGAGAGGAGAGAGACAATACGAGACAACAAAGAGGAGAGATCACGAGACCAGGGACAAGGACAGAAAGGACATTTAGCAGTTGCATCACAGATCTCCTAGCAACCTCATCTGACACCTTCATGGCAAAAATGGGGCTGGGCCGGAAATAATGAGCTAACTAAGTCAGCTCTGTTGAATGAATTTGCTAGCTAGCTAATTAGCTAGCAGGGGCCCGAGCATGTAGTGTGTTCACACTGCGAAAATCAACACGGTATAATTTAAAATACCAACATGTTTCCTAAATTCACTCAATATTTGAGTCTGGTGTTAATGGACAGTTTTGTTCCCCAGCGTTAGCGCAAACTAAGGGCTCACAGCTAAAAAACTGTGATGCAAATGGCCAACAGCTCAGGCGGAATCACTAGCAAGAACAGCTAATAAAGACAAAAAACTTAGCGCCTGGTCACACCAGAAGTTGGCAGTGAAATTCATTCAAGCATCCTCATGAAATACGTGCTGGAAGCATGACGTAATGTTTAGTGCTCTCACTCAGTAACTGGTAAATTCAAGGGGAACTTATTTGCACTATCTCCTGTGTCATGACTGATTTTTGTGGAGTAGTTTATTTTCTCCGGCAGAGCAAGGTTTTATGAAATGTTTTAAAAAGCTAAATGTTTAGAAATTGGTGCTAGTGCCATCATTTCCTGTTAATAAAACAATTGTACAGTATACAATACTCTGCTTTGAATAATAATTTGTGTATAAGATGTTTTTGCATACATCTACCCTTGTAAAAACTGGCGCGCTGGAGGCTTCACGTTTCCACATCACACTTGTGTATGTTGTATAGTGGCCCACGATTGGCTCCTAACTAGTTGTGATGTCACAATTCACGCTCCTAGGTACACACCTTAAACTCAGATTTAAGGTGAGCACAGAGAAAGTTTCCACTTTCAGCAGATAGATGTGAAAAGTGCCTCCTAGTGTCAAGCTGAACATATATCATTCTGCACAGTGAAGCTCAAACATCCATCTGAACTTTAATGTTTAATTCTGCTCAGTTGGAAAAAAATCTAAAATGAAGAACACAACACACTGCTCATCAAACTGATGTTGGGGCTCTGCTGACATAAATCAACATGGTCAAGGTTAATTTAGTGACTCTGAATGCACGTACCTAGCTTTAAGAGCCAGCCTTCTCTGTCGGGGTTGAAGAACGTGTGCGTCAGATCATTCCCATCATCCTCAGGGATTTTAAAGGGCTCGTTTTTGATGCTGTCGTAAAGATTCTGCAGACAGGGGAGGGAAACAGTTAATAAAACCGGGAAACAGTGGAGGAAAAGCCTCCTTCGTATGGAGTAGGTGTGACAGGACGGTCACAGAGATCAATCATCACACACACACACACACACACACACACACACTCACTCATTATAAACAAATCCTTACTCTGAGAAGCTCCTCTGGCAGGTCTCCACCCTCATTGATGCCTCTGTTCATGGAGATAAAGCGCTCCACAGGGGGCTTGTCTCTGACGTTGGGGTTATGTAGGCTGGTGTTCAGCATGATGATAGCAAATGACAGCACATAGCAGGTATCTGAGAGCAAAAGTAATGGAATAAAGTGGGTTACGAAAGTGTATATCCTCCCACAGAGACCCCATTTACACCTGGTATTGACACGCAATCTGTATCTGGATATCTAATGTACATCTACATGTCAACGTTATTTGGATAATGACAGTTGATCACTGTCCAAACTGTACAGACTACCTGAGTTTTGTGTTCATCCAGATATAGATTGTATGTTACTACCAGGTCTAAATGAGATCAGAGAATTGCACAAATTACGCATATGATGCGGAACACTGCATAAATGGAACAGGTAATAACAGAAAATGACTTATGCTGCCCACTGAGATTAGAAATAGGACACATTTACCATAATTACCATGATTCTTAAAAGATGTTTACATATCAAAATTTTTAAAAAGTTTTTATTTTGCTTTTATTTTAAGAAAGGATCATTACTCTACATCATTACTCAAATTGTACTGTTCATTTTCGACATGTGTTGTGTAACATTTTCAAATTCCAGTACATACAACAGGGTATCATCAGCATATAGTGATAATTTATGTTCATTATGACCTTTTGCGTTGTTATTTCTTCTTACACATATAATTATTTGGTATATTCCTATTATATATAGCAATGAGGGTTGGGAGTTGAGCCCTAATTCTTCTAAATGTAGATTTTTTTGGGAATTGATTTAAAGGAATTCTCTCAGTGACTCATGGGGGCAAAAAAGATAGACAGAGAAAAGACTGTTTAGCTTCTGTCTCTTTTTATTGAGAGAGAAGCTTTCAGACATGGAGGAGTCAGGATTTTAAAAAATAGTTTTCTATATGTGTGTGTGTGAGTGGTATGAGAGAAAGAGAAATTGTGTGTGTGTGTGGGTGGAGGGGTGGGGGGAGGTGGGCGACTTCAGTCTCGCCACTGTGTGTTAATGTTCAGACTCACACGGGCCAGTGGCTGCCTGTAAATGAATCATTCATTCCCCTCTATCTGTCTCCTCTCACTGACACACTTTGGTCCTGGCTGTCCTGCGCTGCCTATTGTCTGCTCGCTAACACACATTCTCTATTAAAAAAAGAGGAGCTTTGCACACATACAGAGGGGTGCACTGTGGGGCAAGAGGTGCTGGTAACAGTGAAAGGAATGTCAGTGCAGTCAAAAAATTGATGAAAATGAAAAAGGACCGAGGGAAACGGGTTGCTCGTGCTTGTGATAATTAAAGATCACTGATCATTTTATGTTGTTACTGCCACACACATGTTCCTGTGTGCTGCTACGCTCTGCCCTGCACCCACACAGACTATCACACACACACACATAAACACGCATGCCTGCCTCTGTGGGGACTGTGCATGAGACTTTATGGGACCACTGAAGAAAAGAAGAACACTTTATTCATTAAACTCTCTGATTCTTTTATAGTTCAAAGAAACACGCACTATCGTATGTGGGTGTAAAGTCAGCGGCTCAAAAATAAATAATCTGAAACATTTACGAGTCGTGTCATTTTAGAGGCTTTTATCTTGCATATTGTCTGTATAAAAACCTCACATCTCACCTCACATTTTCAAAGTATCCCATTTCCACCACAAGATACGCAATAGGTTGCTCTATAACCTCCTTAATTATTTACTGACTGTTGTAGTTGTAGGCTTTGTTTATCACAAGCCTGTGTATCACTCAGCCAGGTTGTGTCTTTTTGAATAATGGATGTCCCATGTTTGTAGCTGGTTGTTTCCTCTGAACTCATCTGCTGCAGTGATTTGTGCAGTCAGGGTGAGATTTGGGATTTTCTATTTTGCTGAGTTATTTTTATCCCCGCTGGGGAAAAAAATGTATCCCCCTCTTAGTGATTTATGCTGCTTCACCCACAGACCGTATAAAATATCAAAAATAAAAATAGACTATTTAAAAAAAAATCTAAGTAAAGCGCTGCAACGTGAGAGCGGTCTATAGTGCCAAAAACAATACAATAGGAAATGGACTTTCACTGTCAGCGCTTGTGTGACAGTAGAGGTGACACCACGTCTAGGCGACGTGATGATGCAGTAAATGGAGCACTGAAATTAGCAGATGTGGGTAAAAGAGGGGCGACACGCCACAGATGACCCCTTCACAGGAAAGTCCGTCATCAAAGCAGAACTGTTTTCTTAGTCTGACAAGTAGGTATGTACTGTAGATTATTTATTTTAATGATGACAGCGTGTTGTTCTATTGCATGTTGTGATTATTTTCTTGAATAAGCTGAATTAAACAGTGACTTGCAAGAATGAAACTAAGTGTATTGGCACAACTGGTGCTATCCACAGTACTGAAAGGAGCGTCGGCGTGTTAAATTAGCATTTAACCTTTTGTTTTATGTGTCCTCTATGTGTCCGCATGAGGAAAGAATGAGACATGAACTTGACATCACATCCCTGAGAGTGAAAATATATCGCGATACTTGATGAATTAAATTAAAAATGGATTAAAATGTTCCTGCAAATGCAGTGCTCAAGTTCAAATTTCAAGTAATTGTTTTATTAAAGTTCATAATTATTTTATAAATGTTATTGTAACAGCTGCAAGAAATAGTTACTGTAATCTGGATAATTTGTCATTGAGCCTTAGTTGCAGCACCTCTTATGGCTTAATGATTGAAATGCATTAAAAAAAACAGGCCATCACTCAGCGTGTCCTGTAACAGATCCTCAGGCATTATTTCTGTTGGCATGTGTGGCTAGACTCCATATCAGTGCATCGACTTTGTCCAACATATTGGATTTCACACTTTGCTCGTATGAATATAGACTATTCTTTGCACTGCAGTAAGTAGCCTGCAGTGTGGCTGACCTGTCGACTGGAAGACCCCGGGGTTGCACTGGCAATACCGCGAGGCAAACGCCTCCATCATACGGTCGATCTTCTGGGCTTCACCTGGCAAACGGAAACTCCACAGGAACTGCCTACAACAACAAAAAAAAGAGAGGAAAGGGACTTTATTTGTGATGCCACAAGCAGTCAGGGTGCACAGGACGTAGCTGTGTTTGAGTTCTGCTTGATATTTGATTTAAACAGCCAGCTGACCGTAGTGCTTGGACGAGGTTGAGGTCTGCGAACTCGTGCAGCTCCACAAAAGCCTGGAGCACCTTGATATTGAAGTCATCCCTGGTGAAAAATAAAAAAGAAAGAATTTGAAAATCAGATATTATCCTTCCTTTAAGCCATTTCTTCTTTTTCTTTTTCTCCGAGAACCCCTCAGAGAAGATGTAAGATACCCCTGAGCACAACATGAACTGAGAAAACAGGTGGGGAAAACCATATTTCCTCCATGAAAGCATTTCTCAACCTGAATTCCTTTTTTTTTCAGCATTCCTGTCATGTTTGTGCTCTTATTCATACTGGACGCTGAGTCTGGAAGCAATTTAAACAGCTGGCCAAC
The DNA here is from genome assembly GCA_038419695.1 of Scomberomorus guttatus. Lineage (NCBI taxonomy): Eukaryota > Metazoa > Chordata > Actinopteri > Scombriformes > Scombridae > Scomberomorus > Scomberomorus guttatus. The sequence continues at coordinate 16,334,297 of CM076465.1, read as the reverse complement.
GCTGAGCATTTCTCCACCCTGAGGTGGGGAGCGGGGGGGGGTGGGGGGGTGGGGGGGTTGGGTTGACTGATGAAAAACAGCTAAACCATAAACCCACACAGGCTCCTTTTTGTCAGAGGTTTGTTTGGCCATCATAGGGGTTTTTTTTGGGAGGAAAAAGTCAACAGCATGCTCTCAGGCTGCGGTCACCAGCTTCTCTGATCATGTTTGTTGTACATCAGAATCCATTATCTTGATCCTGCATCACCTTCGTATTGTTTATTGTTCAAAAAGAGACCAAGAATTGTCAGGCTGTTTTTTGTGGAGAGGTTGAGAGGAGTACAGAGAGTGTTAGCAATAACATTCTCTGATTATTTGGATGACGTCTTGGGAGTCCACTGAGTGTTTATGACTATATTGTATCCCGCACTGTCGTCTGCAGCCAAATGAAATGAATCCTACCCTTTGAGGGTTACATAGAAGGTTATTGCTATAAGTACATTTATCACAATGAAACTTGCATTGTATGTGACAAACAAAGCTGAATTATACAGGAACAATAAAAAGGGCTGCCAAACAAAAGCTGTCTTGTGGCGTGATTTAAGAGCCTGCATCCATTTCCCACTATCTATCCTCCTTCAAGCTGTTTCATCTCTCTCTTCCTCTTTTCCATGTGTCCCTCTCTCTGTTTTCCTGCTGTTTTCCCCTCTCTTCATCTCCCCTCTCTGCTCAGCATGTAATGATAGGTTCCTGCTCCTTGCATAAGCTCAATTAGTGATAATTACTGAGTTTAAACCCGCAGCCCGTGTTTAGTGTGATTTCCACCAGGTAGGTGGCCTCTTTGATGATCCTGCATGAATGAAGCCTATTGCCAACGAGAGGAGCTCCCGGAGCCCCCCCCCCCACTCCACCTCCCCCGAACCTTCAGCCTCCTTCAGAGAGTGTATGTGTGTTTCTTTGTCTCAGTTTAGGAAGATAATACAGACTGTAGTTGATGTGATTTCCTGCATGGATTAAAGGGCAGAAAAGGGTCAAACAGTGGAGCATTTATTTTGATTTAAGACTTTTTAAAATGCTGTTTAGCCAAACCAAAAATAAAACAGCGTTTTTTTGTACTTTAGGAAATCAACTTTATAAAATGATCCAAATTTTTTATCTAATATTCTTTTTGTCTCCAGGAAAAATCCCGCCGAATTTGGTGCATTCACACGGCAAAAACAATGAGGTAGGAATGCAGCGTAACCAACCGGATTCATTCACCAACTCCAGATACACCATCAGCTGCAACTACTAAACAATGGAATGTGTTTTGCTTCATTTTTCATTGTTCCTGTTTTGAGGACCAAACACAAGTCATATGAGTGTCTACAGAGCCTGCAGAGCAAAGTTTTCCAGCTCACCACTGACGCCAAACAATGAACATACCAGTGTCAGAGTGCATATATACTGGCATTTGATTATAGCACTGTATTCAAAAATTGTCCAACAGTATTTGACAATTCAATTTTGTTATAACAAAAGAAGGTATCAATACTTATACTTACTATCCAGATGTTCTCCTTTCTTATAGTGTATAACAAAATTGGAGTATAGTAGACACTTTCCACATGTGCACACTAGTAAACAGGGCTGCAGCGTGATAACTTTCCAGAATTGTAAAATCCAGTCTGTGAGTATTACAAACCGCTGTGCAGTGTTTTTCTTATCAGCCTTTAAACACAATAATCTGTTACTCCAACCAGACTTGCTGGATGTTATTTCATTGTCTCACCGGCACTTTAAACAACACGACCACACCAACACAGCCCCATGTATTGTTTTAAACGGGACTGTTTTCAGTCTGAATGCAGCTGAGGAGTTCCTGTATGTTGCTGAACAACAAGAAAAAGTCGAAAACAGAAACGTGCAGAAGCAGATGACGACATTTGCGTCATGCGGACCAAAGTGGACCCTCCCGGCAACACGGACGTGGAAAGTATGAATTGGCCTTTACAAATGTTTGAGATTGTTATTTTCTCTGTGACATTTTCTCTATGCTCAGTTGTGTTACTTTCCACGGACCACCTGTCAATCAAAGAGTGCAGCTAGTCTGTGATGCCTTTTTTGTCAGATAAATAGATAAATTGGTATCAAGATTGATAAATTAGCCGGCCAAAATGAGCTTTGTGTAGATATTCTAGTGTTGGTATCAGCCAATAATAAATTGCAGTAGAGAAATGCAGGTGATATCTTCGAAGTAATTTAGAAACAGTGTCACCATTTTCGTCCAACAGGCTCCATTCCAGCCAGGGACCTTTGTTGCAAATCATCTCTCTCCCCCCTTGTTTCCTGTCTGCCTCCTCACTGCCCAATATCCAATAAATAATGCCCTCCATAAAAATCTTTTAAAAAAAACCCTTAAATATTGGTGTTGCCGACAGAAATATAAAATGCATCACTTCCTGTTTGATAGAGAATTTATACTGTAAAAAGACATAAGGTACTGTATCACACTAAGCATCCAGAACAGCAACTATAAGGACTGATTACAGGTTGAACTCAGTACAGGTTGAATCATTGCTGTGTCTTTTATCAGCTGAGGATAATGAGGAGAAAAATGGACGTACTGTATATGCAAAAATAGCACTGATGAATACTTTAAAGTAAAATGGAAATTATATGCAATTCATGGTTGTTTTGCACATAATTAAACTTCATTTTCAATTTAAAATTGCTTTTCCAAAGTTATTTTGTTCAAATGAAATACAGACAAATGATAAATCAAGCTGAACGTTGCAAAACGGCGGTTTTGTGTCTTATAATTTTGAACCACTGAACCTTTCCTGGTATTTGATTGAGTGTGTTTTGTTCCTGTTCGCCTCCGCCTCATCCAGCATGTTTAACTAATCTCACCTTCAGATAACACCATCCATCTCACTAGTCCTCTGGCTATCTAAGACAGTCCCTGCGTCACAGCTGCAGGACTTTCCTCCTTCTTCAATATCCATCAGTCTGGCCTGAGATGTGAGGAGCCGGATAGTCTTTTTATTACCAGTTATAAGTCCACAAGGTTGGACTGTGACAAGACACCCACGCTGCCTCAAAGATTCATGTCGGCGGGGTCAATCATGTTCTCTTTCTTTAATCAATAAATCCAGCCCATAATTTCCTTCTCTAATCACAGAGGGGAAATAAATCTCATATAAGGAGGACTTTCGCCCACAGCCTGATAGAGTTCTGTCTCACCGCTCGCCCAAGTAGTCTCCGATGACCGTCTTGTTGAGACCCTCGCCTTTGTAGAGGAACTGGGCGATGTCTTCTGGAGTGTGCTGAAGGAGGTCGTTCTCCAGCAGGAACTGGATGCCCTGAAGAGGAGGAGGAGATCACAGGATGAGTCTGGCTGCTCATCTCAATCGAGGACGGGTGATGGAAAATGACAGCTTTTCATTGCTGAGAATAGATAGTCATTTCAAGGCTCCAGACACACTGGAGGCTGTGGTGGTTTGTGACGAAAACATGAGGCTGGTACAGCATTGAAAAATAGAAATAACCACAGCACCGTACCTTTTTTGGGTCCATGTTGAATTTCTTCCTGCCCATGGCAATCTGTTTGTTTCTCTGGGATGTTTTACTGGAATACATAAATATGGAGATTCAATTAGGTGAGTCCACTTATTCACCGTAAACAACACCGAAAACCACAGATTGTCAAGTACCTAAACGTCAAACACAACAAATATACTTTATTTATAGGTGCGACTGGGAAGATTACTTCCTGCCACATCTGTTCAACCCATCATACGTTCATGCCTGAGTCTGATCTGAAAAACATATGCACATGCAGACAAACTCAACAAAAAAGAGACTTCTAATGTGTTTGTGTAGTGCAGGTGATAAAGTGACAGATACAGCAGTAATGACCTCAGTGACAAACAGTGTGTGTCCACACACTGTGTGGACACACAATGATTTATACATGGAGAGCACGTCTGACTGATTTATACAGGGCACCTTCGATGTACGCTGACTGTGATTGTTTGTTATATGCAGCTGTTGGTTGGACAGCATACACTGTCTAGCCAGGCTGATATATACAGTATATTGTATAGAATTATGCTGTCTTTACCCAACAATAGTCAATATTTCTGTGTGGACGAACAGAGAACAGGTTGGTCTGGTTGGTATAACAGTCTAACACAGCTACAAGTCCGCTTCATCCATATGTAAATCAGACTTAGCAGCTTATGTCATTCAAAACAAACCACAACTTTGTAATGTTTGACGTCTCACGCCCAAGCATGTAAATCCAAAACCCAACTAAGATAGAGGCAAAGAATCAACAAAGAGCTTTAATTCTGTGTCTTTTGTATTTTTCTGGCAATACAGGAATTTTAGTGACTTGAACCACAGTTTATATTCTACAAATTTATGTTATTCATGGTTGGTTTGTTAAGGTTGATAATGTTTTTAGATCTTTTTTTAGCCAGGAAAAAAAGGATTCAGTATTTCCCCGCCGGGGCTCTGAAAAAGTATTTGGACGTTGCCACATACTAGCGCCTTTAATAACATTTAGAGCTCTAGCAGATAGACGATTAATCGATTAGTTGATCAACAGAAAACTAATCTGCAACTATTTTCATAATTGCTGGTTTCACACACAGTCTCGATTAATGGAATTTACAGATAAACTACAGTTGTAAGCATCATACTTATAAATTGAATCAGTGAAGCAAATTGTATTACAGCTTACCTCTCTCCGACGCACGTCAGCTGCTCGATCTCCGTCATGACCTCGGCGATCTCAAACTTCAACCTCTGAGAGAGAGAGAAAGAGAGCCAAAGAGGCCACGGTTGGTTTTCTTTCTTAATGTGAAATGGAACGGACGATGCGCTGTAAGCAGTGGAAAATTCATCACTTCTTGTGATCATGGATATGCACACGTATCCTGTCAATTTGCATCACTTACAGTATGCAAATACACCTACAGTAGATAGGCAATAGATAAATAAAGGTTGTGACTAAAGTTCAGACTTCATAGAAATAATACAGTATGTTTTGAAATGAGTCATTGTTATCAGGAAAACAAGGCTGTCATAAGAGTTACGTTGCACTGCTAATGATCAGAGGCTTCAGCTACTGAGATGAGGCAGTGTCAGTGTACAAACATGGCATCCAGCATATCACACACACACACACACACACACACACGCTCACCTCAATATCATCGAGCAGCTCCCTCTTCCTGCGTCGGATGTTTGACAGCTCATCTCTCTCCTCAAGGGACAGGTCCTCAGGAACTGAAACACATGATGGAGAAAACACAGCACGTCTTAACCTTCATTTGTGCACAGTCCACATTGCTCTTTTTCCGCTCAGCTCCCACTCAACAGAGGAAAAAAAAAAAGTAAAGATCATAAGGCAAAGTAATAGGATTGCTAAAGATGAGGGAAAACAGAAGCGAGCCATAAATCCAATCTAGTATCTGCATGTTCTTAAGGAGCTCACAGCAGAGGTGGAAAATCAGCTTGGAGATTCATCCTCCTCATACAGTGAAGTGACAGGAGTACTGCTCTGCTGCTGCTGCTGCTGCTGCTGCTGCTGCTGCTGCTGCTGCTGCTGCTGCAACGACTGTTTCATCCTATTTAGCCGGAACAAGGGCGTAGGTTTGGTTTTAACTTTGGTGGGGACATTTGTTTGTCAGACGGCCAAAATAATCCTGCATGTGTACTTGCTCTCTGCCACTCTTTTTCTCTTTCATAGCCACGTGTGCGCACACACACAGACGAAGAGCCTGACTCTGCAAAATGTTGACTGAATATGCATTTGCTGACTTGCCTGAAACCGGACTTGTATCATGATTTTTTCCATTTTATTTTATTGTTAGACCACTTAACTATAAATCCACTACTGCTGCTTTAAGTTGAGGGTTGCCAGATCCTCCCCCATATCCTGCTCTTTCACTCTTTATCATTAAAACACACTTTTTTTTTTGCAGAAAACACAAACCTGGAAACTCTGCAGAGTTAAAGCTGCTAGATTGTTTGAGATTGGTAAAAAATATTGGTAGAGACATGTCCCCACCATCCATACCCAAATCTACAACCATGAGCTGGAGCAACACATCAAGAGCCTGCATGTTCATCTTAATTAACAAGAGAAAGAGAGAAGCCGAAGGGTCTTAATTATTCCACTTGAAAGTGTTTTGCCCCTTCCCTCCTTCTCCACTTGGCCCGGGGGATAATTCTATTAATAAAACCAATCTAGATTAAGTTTTCTACCATACATGTGAATATGGTAATTTAACACGGCCTCTGACCCTGATTCCCTGGCTGTGACGGTTTCAGAGTTCCGAGCAAATATGAGCAAGAGGGGAGGATGACTCGCTCTCAGTTCAGTGTTTCAGACTCCTCTGTCTTTCAGTCTCAATCTTGTTTTTCAATCTTGTATCCCTCTCCCTCTATCTCTCTCTCTCGGTTTCATTCTCCCACTCACACATTATTTCTCAATTGTCTCCATCTGTCAGGAGAGAGCCTGTGCGATCTCGCTTCATTAAGCCAGCTCAGAGGCAGAAAACGCAGATCTCTCAACAGGAAAATGGCACGTCTAATATCACAACCGCAGCTTTGAGCCTACATGTTGCTAAAGGAGAGATATGAAAAAACACCACTTGTTTTTTTTCCCCTCGCAGTCGGGAAGCTGCGCCAATTAAAGTAAAACAAGGTCACTGGGCTCAAGAGGAAGCATTCAGCCCCACTTTTAATTCGACAGCTTGTAAAAAGAGTTGCGTTCAGGGAAGCCAAGTATTGTTATAGACGGTATTCACATTAACAGGGAGACAAAAGCTGCTTCCTAACTTACTTATGTAATCCTGAAGCGCCGCGATGAGGGTCAGGTAAACAGCGGGAGAAACAGCTGAGGGATTTCCTTTGTGGGCCAAGTTTTTAATAGACAGCAGAGCGGGATGTGAGCGCACACTGACTGAGAGTATGAAAATAAAGACGTTAATTAGCATTGCTAACCTCCGACTACCTCACAGAACTTATGCAACAACTGTGAGCGCTGTGGCTTAAAAGCCAATTAGTGCTCCTAAAAAGTTTCAAAGCTCATAACTGTCTGTTTTAATTCTTTGATATTTTACTTAAGCAATGTTTTCTTAATATCTGGCCTACATACATTGACATTAGGGATGTGCTTGTGTCTGTCCATCAGCAGATCAATTAAAAGGAAAAAAAAAATCATTAGCTCGAGCCCTAATATTACAATTTTTCTTTGTCTTTTTGACTACATTGCACAGCGGAAGATGACGTGCAAGCAGCAGACAGCTTTTCCATCTGCCTGAGGCCTTGCATTAGCTAATGGAGATATCCACTGGCTGCAACAATGTGCATGATTACAATCTTGATTGACGACAAATCGAATGAAAAGCAGAGGATGCTCCCTTTAATAAAAGCCTACCACCGCTAATGGCAGAGCATCGCCATAATCCTCCAATCCAGGTCTCTCTTTACTGGATCTACTGTAATACATGTCCCACAAACCACACATTTGATAATAGAGTTCAGTACCAACATTTCTGTCCCACTGGATAATCTTGTTTAGTGGTGGTGGGGTGGGGGGACGGGGGCTCTTCTACAGAGGTGGTCCACCAATTACATTATTAACACACTAGCCCCAGTGGCCTCATGTGATTCATTCAGGAAATGAGTTTAGCGTCTTCAACAAGCACAGAGGGAGGCGCTACCTCCAACACAGGCACGCTTGAATGATAATCAACTAAAATCAATTATGGTGTGTGAGTTATTGCCTCGTAGTAAACAGCAGACCTTGGGAGGGTCAGATCGTCCAGTAGTGGAGTAGCTGTAGCTGGCGAGGCACTGATTTCAATTTGTGTGTGAGCTAAACGTGCAGGAAAACTAGACTTAAAAGCCACGTTACCCTCTGTGACTTCTAAAAGAAATCCACTGTACAAGAGCTCGGAAATCCACTGTATCGAGCGGTGGGTTGAGAGGGTCCAAAGGGTTTAAACTCCAACATGTGCACTACAGAACAAGAGGCCACAGTGATTTCCCCCCTAAAAACAAATCCCTCAGAATCTACTTTTAGGAGTAAATCCCCTGCTGCTCTTCACACCCAAAACTAACAACTGTCCCTGGCCACCCACTGAAACCAGAGGCTTTAATGACACGTTAACTAACTCAGGGATGCTTTGGCGTACACAAACCCTCACCGGTCTCAACCTTCAGTTTCATAACTTTCACAGCCTTATCTACATATGTTCAAGTCGTTTGTTAGAGTGGACAGACAGAGAGAAAGCAATCCAACTTCCAGGCCTTGAGAAGTGATTCAAGGACTCCCTTAAAACCAGCATTCATGCCGGTTGTGCAGGAAAAGCAGCGCGGTACTTAGCACATACTGTGGAGCTCAGAGTGAAAATCCCACGCTCACTTAACACTGGCTGCGGCCCCAGTTTTCACCGACTCGTGTGAGTGAAGAGAGGATTTGTCCAGATCCACCGGCTTTAAACTAGCGATTTAACCGCTGTAATGTCTTTTAAAGTGGATGAGCTTTAAAAAAAGATAACCCTGTTACCCATCTTGGCCCTGCAGCACACTGGGACACATGCAAGGAAGCGGGAAAGGCTAGGGGAAACTTCCTCTGGATCCAGACTCTAATCTGAAGCCCGCCGCCCCCAATCCCTCTAACTGTAGACGACAACAAGCTCTGCATTACAGCCTGGGTCATACCGCACAGAACCGCATAACCAGCACATACGCACCAACGCCAGCTGGCACTAATCCCACACACTTGCCCTCCCCGCCGCTCTTAAAGCCCAATACAAGTCTGGCAAAGCGGAAGTGTGATGTATAACAGCATATACGCAGATGTCGCCACCGACCAGCCGCTGCCTGCCTCTAACCTACTTTGCCTCAGAGCTGCTGGATAAAACGCAGCGACAGTAAGTGTAACCGCAGATAGTCTGGTGTAGCTGTCTGCAGAGGCATTTTGGCTTGGAGCCACAAAGCGGGAATGCTGGGAAGGGCCCATGTGAGGAGATAGAGGGTATGACACAGGAGGTGAAAGGTCAGGCATGTATATGTGAAAAGCATGCTACCATTTGGACTGGACCATGTGATATTTAATGATGAAAACAGCTGAGAGTAAACCTTTAATTTTATTCTATTCCCCCCTAATATTTATATCTAAAAAATGTTAATCTGCAATCTCCTGTTATGATGCTTATTGTAACTCATAACTACTGATAAAAACTATTCCTACATCTCTTCTTCAGCTTTTTATTATGTCTTCAAACTGTTGTTGCTTCTGAAACATAAAATTAGTGCTGCAACTAGCAATTATTTTCACAATTGAATAATCTGCGAATTATATTCTCGATTAAGCTATTAATTGTTGGGTGTATACAATGTCAGAAAATAGACAAAAATCTTTTTTTTTTTTTTTACAATCACAGTTTCCTAAAGCGTAAACACATCTTCAGATTGCTTGTTTTGTCTGACTAACAGTCCAAAACCCAAAGACATTCAATTTACTATCACAAAACATACAGAAAAGCCGCAAATTTTAACAACTGAAAAGCTGGGACTGGCTAATGTTTGGCATTTTTGCAGGAAAAAAAAGACAGAAACACTTCATAGTTAATCAAAATAGTTGGTGGTTATTTTTCTGCGGATTGACTAATTGCGCACGCCAGATGTTTTTTTCCATGAAATTCAACTTTATTCATATCGCGCATTAAACATTTGATTCACAGTGCTGCAGAGCACAGAGAGAAAGAACAAAAGAGAAGGGAGGAAGAAAGCACAGTCCTACAAGCCAGCAATTATATAGAAAAGGAATACAATAAAAGCTTGTGTGTGTGCTGAATAATCGGTTAATTAGGTATAGGGAGTTGCTGAAATGCCATTTATTTATGTGAGATTATTGCTACACAAGAGGCTCGTTTTTTCTGAAGCAGAACATTCCCTCTATAAATTCCTGTTAAAGCACACATTTGTGTCGTGTGTGGTATCCACGCCTGTGTGGTATGCTGCATTATTACATTGTAGTCTGTATATTTCAGTAATAATTCAGTAACAACAGTCCTCCTCTTTGCGTGAGAAGAGAGATTAGGGGAGATAATATGGCCTCTAGTTTTTAACTACCTCTGGGGTCATGAGGAGAATCTGGGGATGGGGGAGCTGAAGAGCCCTCACACTGATTGCTCTGGTTAATCTGCAGTTTTGGGGAGGGACCTCCTGCTGTGAGTGCATTTGAGTGAGTGTGGTTGCATAGGAGGTGGTCTGCACATGAAGTCCTCCTTATATCACACATCTGCTCAGCATCAGCACTATGTCAATATTTGATTCGATGAACACCGCCAGCAAGATCTGAGGGCTTCCACTGCCATATTCTGGCAGCCAAAGTAACCATAATCTGATGATTTGATCAGCCTGAGAATGAAATATGTCTTGCTGTTTCTTCTGGCATCCAGGCAGGATGAGGAGCTTTCACAGGCTGAATGCAGTCCAAGTCAGCCTCCCTGTTCACTCATTACAACAGATCTCAGATGATCATCCAGGTTTTTAACAGAATTTGAAGGGAAGCTGTAAAAGCCTTCATGTTAATACTTTTCGCTTTTATTCTCTCACAGAGCTAGAATATCTAAAATTTAGCAAAAAGGGGCTGAATACTGGTGTTAAAAAGAGTTCAAACCTGTTTACTATTCACAATCTGAGTCTGGGGGCGGCTGTGGCTCAGGAGGTAGAGCACTAATCAGAATATCGGCAGTTCGATCCCCAGCTCCTCCAGTCCGTATGTCAAAGTGTCCTTGAGCAAGATACTGAACCCCAAATTGCTCCCGAAGGCTGTACCATCAGTGTGTGAGTGTGTGAATGAGCATTAGAGCTCCTGATGAGCAGGTTGGCACCTTGCTTGGCAGCCTCTGCCATCAGAGTATGAATGTGTGTGTGAATGGGTGAATGTTGGCATGTGGTGTAAAACGCTTTGAGTGGTTGGAAGACTAGAAAGGCGCAATATAAATGCAGCCCATTTAATCTAGACTGTATGTAATTGTTTCTATGCTGCATTCAGACGTTGGCAGAATTTAGTCACTCCTACTCATAGCTGTGTAGTCACACAAATTAATTAGCTGCTTTTGCAGTGTTAGGTATTTGAGCAGTTGGTTACAAGGGGAAACCAGATACAAATAAATTCTCTTTAAATTTGATAAATTTGTTTAGTTACATCATTTATTTAGATGTAAATGCAATGGTGGCTTTGCAATACTTTGGTTTATCACCAAATACCTGTAAAAAATGACACTCAGGCTCGGCTGTAGGCTACTTTGTGTTCAGTGCTGAATGACAAATATTAGCATGCTAATACGCTAAACAGCATGGTAAACATTATACCTGCTAAACATCAGTTAGCAGGTATAATGTTCATGCTCATATAAAGGTACTATGAGCATGTTAGCATGTTGACTTTAGCATTTAGCTCACAGCACCATTGTGCCAAGTACAGCCTCACTGAGCAGCCAGCTTGGCTGAAGACTCTTTGTGTTGTTTTCGCATTTCTGTGTTTTTATTGTTGTTAGCTCATAAATCCTGGCTGCAGCTAACAAGGCGGGAAGACATGGATATGACTGTACATTTTGAAAGGCGACATATAATTGACACACACCTCTGTTGCTTCCTGTGGGCATTAGGTGATTGACAGGAAGCTGAATGAACCTAATGATAAAAACACACTTGCCTCAGTTATTGTGATAGATATCTAGCTTGGGAGCAATTTTAGCAATCCGTATTTGGTGCTTTTCATTCTCTACACAACAATGAATGAGAGCAAATAAGTTTGGCTATATCCAACGATGCTGCAGACACCAGCAGGGAGGCAAGAGGTGAGTCAACCTGGCTTGGTGATAACTTAAAACCTGTCCAGCGCTGTTGAACAAGACATATAGCTCTGTTTCTGCCTGCTCCCGCTCGGGGGTTCAGGATGTCCCTGTGATGGTTGTGCGCCTGCCTGCAAAAACACTGACTTTAGCGGACCACCCTGATCTCATTCACAAAGAGACCTTTGATCAAAACAGCTATAGAAACCACCCACCAGGCCAGGTTTAAGTAACTGGTGTTGGCTTCAAGATCCGTACCGTTACATATAGATGGATCATGTTAAATATCAACCTTTCCCATGGCTACCTGCTGGATCAAACGTTTTCTGTTAAAAGCAGCTCTGTGCTCACCAAGTCTATTTGACGCAGAACAGAAGGAAAAAATATTCGCTTGATCATAAAAAAAAAAAAAAAAAGTGCAGGAAATGAAATGACAGAGTGCCAGGACATTTTATTAAGGTGAGAACGAGCTGGGCGTGGGTGTGGTTCTCCATTTCTATCAAGTGAGGAGCCAAGTAACACACCCACCCCCTCATCCTGTCTGTATGGTCAGCTGGACCCTGTTTTCTCTAAACTCTTTTTCCACTGAAATTAGGTGCAGATTACTCGAACACAGCACATCTCTGCCGCCCTTAATGTCTGTCTGTGTTCCTCCCTAACTCAAGCTCATTTAATTAGCCATTCTTTTGTCTCCCATCTGCTCTACGTCTCGCACTTAAAAGATCCCCTCTCGACAGTTCGGGGCAATAATTCCAGTCGAAGTGTACCTCTTTTCACAACAGCAAAAATGTTGCCTTCAATGTCATGTCTCCTATCCTCCCACACACACACACAGACACACTACCATGGTGATGGGAACATGTCGGGAAGCCTCCCTAGTCTCTCTCCTAATCAGGTCCATATGTAGTCTCAACACTTAAATAGCACAGTTTATTACAAACTCCGGCTCAGTCCCCGCATATCACACGCCAGCACTGTCTGTGTTTATGTATTTGTCTTGTTGCATGTGGTATAACCCACTGTATGTTTAATCTTCTAATGTTGCACCACAAAACCCATAATCTTGGCAGTCAAAATTAATTTCTGTTCTTTCCAAATCCCTCCCTTAAGCCCTTTAACAACACAACCAGGCAGCCGGGTCAACCAGAGAGATTGTGACGAGTAAATTTTAGCACATTTTTTGGCATCTGTGTCAACACACATAAGAGACATGTTTTGTCTGAACCGTTGCAGACTTTCATTTCAGGCTACTGAAGTGCTGCAGGACATTTGGAAGTGGTGAATTCAATCCAGCTCGATGTTTTTATAGCAAGAGGGAAATTCTTTCTGTAGGCAGGTGAACAAAAGACATTCACATAAAAATCAAAGCGTAAAATCAAATGTGCAGTTTTTACACTTCAGTTTTTGTACAGATAAAACAGACAAGATTCAATGTGTTCATTAGGAAGCTTTAGAAGTGGTGTTACCTTTTGACAGAGCTAAGCTAGCTGTATCCCCATTTCCAGTCTTTGTGCTGAGCTAAGCTAACCAACTGCTGGCAGTAGCTTGTGTAGAAAGTGTATACCAGTCCCTCCATGATTTCACATGGAGTTTCACAGTTTTTTTTGTGATTATTGTGGCCAAAATACTTGATTTTGCAGAAGTTTGTGGATGTTTTATGTGCTCTTTTTGCTGTGAACTAGAAAAATTGCAAGCAAAGGAATTAAAAAAAAAAAACAACTACCAATGAAGAGTCATATGTAATCACTTCCTTTGATAAACAGCATACATATCACAGAAACAACTATATTTCAGTGCTATTTTATTTATTTTCTGATTATGAGAACCAAAGTACTTCCATTTATAAGCCTCTATTAAATAAACTTTCACCTCAACATTAGCGTCATATAAAATCAGTCAATAATGCCATTAAAATAAATCCATTAACGCCTGAATCCTTGCTGAATGCGCTGCGATGACACAAGTTACAACGACAAGAAATGTGACAACTGGTCGAAATCACAAGCGGTCTATTGATTTGGCCATTTCATGCGGAGAAGTTGCGATAATTTAGCAAAATTGCAAAGTTTTCGCAAATTATTGCAATCCCAAAATCACAGTTTCACATTATTTTTTTTTCCTTTACACAACTAGCTAAAAATATCAGTTTTTTTTTCAAACCACCAACAAAGATGCATATTGCATTAATTGATATTGGAGGAGAAATACTGGATATTGGAACTACAAACATCACCTAAACATAATACTACACCCCAGTTTGTAGCACCATATTTCATGTGGAAGGAAGGAGGTTACTTCAGGTTTCTGCGATGCCTTTACCTCTCATTATTGAACAGATGCCTTTTAGGGCTACAACTAATGATAATTTTCTTTATGGATTAATCTACTCCTTGATTGATGAAGTGTTTGGTTGATAAAATGTGAGCAAATAGTGAAAAATGCCCATCACAAGTTCCCAGAGTCCCCGGTGACGTCTTCAAAAGGCTTATTTTGTCCAAAACCCAGATATATTCACATATATATTGACTATCACACAACACTAAGAAAACCTGAAAATATTCACATTCAAAAAGCTGGTACTGGTGCATTCTTGTCATATTTGCTTGAAAATAATACTCAGAATTGTTGCTGATTTAATTTCAGTTAATCAAATACTCAATTAATGAACTAATAGTTTCAGCTCTAATGCATATTAGTGGATTTCACATACAGTTTTCCAACATATCTACAGGGCGACATTAGGCAGATGCAGAGAAAGAAACAGATGTCTGAGCTCTGATTTGCTGCTGTCTAGCCCTTCAGCACCAACCACTTACTTTAAGCCAGCCTCCCAGGGTGAACTATAGCTGCACAGCAACCACAGTTCGCCCCGAGTGACTGTCTGAGGTCCTCCCACACACTCACCCTACAGCCACAACAAAGACCGTACCCTAATCACACCAACTTCCCCTTCTTACCAACTAATCCCCCTCAGGACTTCAGTGCTAGACGCCAAGAAATCACACATACTGTACAGTGTGTTGATTCAGGTTTTCCAAAAGCCAGCTTACAGTAGGTTGGATTACATGCCTGCTGGGGTGAACGTGATATGAAACAACTGCATACAATCAGGTGTCCATTAGGTTTGAGGAGATGATTGCACAAAATGCAGAGAAGAAAGGCACTTTTTTTTTTTTAAAGAAAGATATTCCATTGCAGGGGAAGACCAATAACAAAAGCAAGGTGTGCATTTATGATTCTGCACACAGACACTGCCATGTGTGCACCACTGAAAGGCCTTTACAGACAAAACAGCCGCGCTGCAGTCAGATACAATTTGTTATTTTAGCACCAAACATTCAGTCCAAAGAGAATAGAAGAATTGAAGGAAAGGCCTTTCCCATTCAACTTTTCCCACGGTCAGATAGAGAGAAGAGTGTTGATTGACACTGTGAGTCAGTCGCATTATCACCACACTAACTCATAAAGTATGGTCAGTAAACCTCTCGAGACCCTGTAAACAAACTTTTTTTGGCGTTTGCACCAACACAGACATAAAAAAATGTTTTGTTTGGGAAGCTCAGACGTCACAGACATCTTGATTCAGGCTCTAAAGGTGCAGGTCAATTCTAAAAGGTGAACTCTATTTATTTCAGTGGTTTAATACCTCTAACTCCCAAAACCGCGATTTACTCAGTGTCTGTTAATCCCTTGAAGAAAGCCAAGTGTTAAAATTCATGGCCACCATCCAGCTGCTCAGTAAACTGTTTTCCAGCCAATTTCTGCTTCTGTGTTCTTTCCACTTCTCCATCCAGCTATACGATGAGGCTAAAAATAGACACATGAGTAATAAAAACACTTAGGATTTCAAGCCTGTTGCTGATTTTCATCCATTTTGAGGCCTAGCCCTGTCTGCTCTGTGGCACGTACGTAAACTGAGCAGAGAAGCGCCAACTCTGATTAGTGAATGCGGTAAACATGTACTAATTAATCCCATGCTACAAGCTGAGTCCCGCAAATAACGAATAGTGGCAGAATTTACAATTTCATTCAGTGTGTATCTAAGATATATGGGTCCTATGTGCAGGAGGTTTCTCCTTTCCTCTTGTTCCAACACCACCATTATTCCACCAATGATGGTCCTTAATGAAATGTCAGGTTTTAGTCCTGAAATGTTTCTTTTTTCTATCTATTAAATTATTTTTTGGACACTTCGGGGTAGTGCAACAGCGAAACATGTTAGCAAGCAGTGGTTTATACACACATTGAGCAGATACGGAGCCACATTTCATTTAGAGTTGTGTGTGTGCCCACGCAACAATTTAAGTCCAATATTCGCTCTCTTATTGCTATGTTTCAGGTTTCTACCGAGTCCTGAGGGAAATATCTGCCTTCCTTTTTAGCAGCTAAATACGTTCAGCAGCTAGTTGCTAACTTGCACACCAATTGGTGCTGGGCAGGTAGCCGCAGTAGGTTCATCAGCTGCCTGCTGTGTCTGGAGAGAATGCAGTGAAATAGGACCAAAATAGTAAAACAAAACAAAACAATGAGTTAAAAAAAGCTACAACGCTCCGTAGAGCTGAGGGGAGTCTGGTAATTCTCTATGGATTTGTCACTACACATATTATACATAGTAATTTCCTCCATTGTTAATATAAAAATACTGATTATTGCACCTTTAATGTACACCTGTAATCTACAAAAGGACATTCAGCTCAGAGCTGAAAGGTTGCAAGAAATGGCTTTGACATTGTGAGGTTTGTCCATGGTCATATGATTTCTGACATCATGAATGATGAGGGATTTAATTAAGACTTGACTGAGCAGGGGTGTCGTCCCAAAGTCTTGGACTGTATTCCATAAGATGCCCTGACAGCAAGATTTCACATGACATTAAAAATGGAGAGAAAAGGCTGAAATTCAGACATTAAATCAAGCAAAAATCAATTTTTTCGACAAAGGTTTTGCGATAGGAGAACATGCACTCAGGGACAAAGGGGCATTTTTAATTCACTGTGATTTAGAAGCAGAAATGCACAAACCTCTAACCCTATGATATGTCGTACAGTCTGTTCTGAGCTGCTCTTGATTAAGATGTAACTTCGACGTCAGCCGTGGTGGAGACAAATTTAGCACTAAGTGCCCGTGTGTGATACGAGCGTATCAAGGTGTGCATGTGAACAATGTTAAGTGATGCGTGCAAGACAGCCAGAGGCGGTTGACAGTGTGAGTGAGCGAGCAAGAGCTGAGCTCTTAATTAGTTTAACATTTATGGTAAGTTATTTAAATAATTCATCCCGCACTGTGCTGCACGTATTCTTTCCAAGCTTGTGCCATATCTTTCCAGTTTGATCACAGACAGACAGCGTGCCTCTCTCACATCCTGTCACATGATGTAGCAACGGTATCTCTCTCACTGGCCTCAGCTAGGGGTGGTGTGCTTGTTGCACATGTGATTTACTGATTTTAGAGGGGATGTTCATGGTTATGATATGGCCACAGTGTGTGCTCATGGTTTAGATTACAAAGACGATACAGGTCAAAACTCTGACTTCAGAATAATCACTTCCAACCAGCCTCTGAAACAGCATTTAGACCACGATGACATGCTATAGCTCTCCACTAAAAGATTGACTGAAATACTTTTTAACAGAGTAAATCTCATTGAGAGTCCAAAATAAGAAGGGTTCCTCCCCACTCAATCATGGATATTCTCAGTCAGTTTCATGGCGTTTTGCCAATTCAATTGTGACATTTCTACAATTTGTATGATTTCTGCCCAAAGATGGTACAAGGGGAAATATCAGGGGTCACCAGAAACACTGGGATTCATCCTCTGGGGACCATGAATATACACAGCAGAGTTTATAAAGTTTATAAAGAGTATGATCCCTAGAGCTGCAATGATTAGTCCTCCATGATGGTAAAGTGTATATCTTTGGGTTGTGGGCTGCTGGTTGGGACTAAAGAAAACATTTGAGGATGACACTTTGGGCTTTGGGAAACAGTGATCAACGTTTTTCACCATTTTCATTTAATAATAATTGTTAGTTGCAGCCCTAATGATGACAGAAACACAATGATGCTACACTAACCCCTTTACACACAAGTATAAATTAAGCTTAATGACAAGGGTCAAACTGGGTCATTCATTCCCGCATTCATTCAAATTTAAGGATAAGCTTCTTGGTTTAGGTATATCCGGACTGTTTGGATGTGGGGAAAAAATGTAGAAGTTGAGATGAGGGTCTCTTCTGGCTCGACTAATCTCTCACAGTTTAACTGACAAACTGTTATCAGACTACAGCCATTTGTTTACACTACACTGCCTTCGAGGCCCTCGGCACACAGGGCGGTTTGGATTATCAGCTCAGAGGTATACTACATGTGTGTTCCAGCACTATCATACAATAACTGATACGGGACTCCGAGCTGCAGCCGCCACGCAAGCAATAATCTGGGTTAGACATGTGGCTGTACATGTTCAATTCATTCAGCTTTATCACAGCATAAGAAAATATCAACTTTTCTTATTTGGGCTCACCTCCTATCATCATTTTTACATCACTATAGACACTTAAAGCTTGCATATGGCACCGAATGTGACCTTAGCATACTTCCATCTCCTCATTTAGTATCACTATAGGTACCTAAAGTGTGTATATGCAACCTTATTATAGTTCAGGACATTTCTTCTCTTAATATTCATGTTTTCTACTATTCTAATTTGTTCATTTAAAGTGATTTTTCTGTGGTATTTTGCCACATTTATAGTATTCAATATCATTATACGTTCCATATTTTGCACAAACTTGCAGCTTTTGTTGTAAGTTTTAATGACTTCATCTTAAATCCACAGCTGGTTTCATTATACAACATCACAATAGGAATTTATTTTTTATACATGTTTCTATCTTTATGTAAAAGTACACTGCTTGGTTTACCTTCCATATAGATGCCTGCCAGTCAGTTATCTTATCAATTTCCACCAGTTTGCAGGCTTCAGCCAGACAGGCTAGTAAGAGCAACTTCAAAGTCTTACAGCAAGACATCAAACAGATGGAAAAGGTGCATGCATGAAAAAAAAATTGCAGTGTTTTTGTTTTTCACCATTTCTAAAGAGAGAGGAATGGTCAGACGCTCGTAACGCATGGAAATCATGATCCTGGTTTTTAAATCATGACAACTGGGTCTGGTTGTTTTTCTAAGTAGGTCTGCAAAAAGCACAACATATACCTCTATCTCCTCACATCCATGCCCTCTGATACACACACTATCCATCCATCCATCCATCCATCCATCCATCCCTGCACACGAGCTGAGAGAGGGAGAGGAAACCAATGTGGGGAAAGGAAAAAGCAGCCTTACCGTGATTGTCCTCATCCATATTGATTGTAGCGGTAACTGGGCAGTCCAGCAGAAGGTGTGTCCGGCTGAAAGCTCCCGGAAAATATATTTTTCTGGGTGATTTTTTTTAACGGGATTGTCTTCTCTGCTTTCCCCGCTGACAGACAGTCGAAGCCGGCGGTGTGTTGACAGACAGATGGGTGAAGTGGAAGTCAGCGGTGAAATTAGTAAGAAAAAAAAAATGGAAAAAGAAGCCGCAGTCTGGTTGTAAATTATAAGGAGGTCCTTAATTTTGAATGGGGGTGTTTTAAAATAAGTGTTTGGCTACGATGAGAGACAGCGGCGGCGCTTCTCCCTCTCTGCTCCATCCTCAGCTGCTCCGTCTGCATTCACATTGGTTACACTGCAACCGCGGCTACGTCATCAAGCCCCTCCCCTGCTAACAACACCCCCACACACACCTACACACACACACACACACGCACACAGTCGTGTTTCCATCACTTCAGAGGACATTTCATTTCCTGAAGACTTATCCTAACCTTAACCATAACCACCACATGCCTGACCCTAAACCGTACCCTAACCTTAACCTAACCCTAAACTAACCTTAACTTTAAACCAAGTCTTCCCCCTAAAAGTAATGATTTACATTAAGGGGACTTGCTTTTTGTCCCCGTAAGGGAGGTGAGTCCCCACAACCTGAGGAATACCTGGTAGACACGCGTGCGCGCACACACACACACACACACACACACACATCAAATCACGGTCACTTTTGGGGACATTACATAGACTTACATTAATTTTGTGGAGACTTAGCTTAACCCTAATCATAACCACTACTTGCTTAACCTTAACCTTAACCACTGACCCAAAAGTCAGCATTTTACCAATTGGGGACACAGCTTTTGTCCCCAATTGGACAAGCCGTCTCCAAATAACTGGTCCTAAGTCTGATATTTGTCCCCAAAAGTAGCCTATGACAGACCACACACATACACACACATAGAAGAATTATGGGAATATTAAAGTCCCCCTCCACCCAAAAACATGTTTGGTTTATTGTTCCTTGTTTGAGCTTTACTGGGCAAATTGATGTTTGAGTTTGACACTAGTTGGCTGTTTTCACATTCATCTGCTGAAAGTGGACAGTTTCTCTGTGCTCACTGAACAGCTGAGTTTAAGACATGTCCTTCGAGCATGATTTGTGACATCACAACTAGTTTGGAGCCAATCATGGTCCAGTACGCAGCTTACACAAGTGTGATGTAAAAACTTGAAGTCTCCAGTGCACAAACACTGAAAGAAACATATTTGTATATTCATAGATTCTGGATTCTTCAATGAGGGAGAAGAAGTTGATGTAATTTTAAGGGTTTTAACAATCGAACTGAACTGTTTTATGGTGAAAATCCCATATTAGACACAAATTATCATTCAAAGCAGATTATTTTTATATGTGTTAAAACATGTCTCTGCTAGGTTAACATTTTACTCACTGACATAATTGCTGAGTCCTGAGGAGTCAAATAGGGCATGTTGTAAATAAACGCGTCATAAATAAATGCTCAGTTGTGTCTAAACAACTTACTTGGAAGTTTAAAATAAAGGCAAATGTTAATTATTACCCTGTCCTGTACCCGTAAATGTAAATCAATTGTTCAACCTGATTTCCAGTTTGATTTAGATAACTGGGTGAAACTGGGGGTTGATTTACAGATTGTGGGGCCATTCATGTGGCTCGCCTTAATTGATGAAGCAATGTTTTCAGGCCTCCAGATAGTAAAATGTTGTTATTACTGGTGGGAATGATGGCCAAAAGTAACAATGAGAAAAACAAGAATCTAAAAAGAAAATTACTTGAAATGAAAATGCATGAAAAATTCTTTGACCCTCTTCGAATATTTCACAGAACATTAGCATGACAACCAAACAACTGCATCTGCTGAGGAAGACTGTGTGAGTCACAGCTTAGCATTTTAAAAAGCTAATAGCACGTGATTTGTGATTTGAATTGAAGATATCAAAACCAGTGATGACACAGCGTCTGATTTATATGTGGACATGATTAACTAAACCTAACCAGACTCGGGACATAGTCAAGTGAAGACTACATCTGACCACAGAGAGCCTTTCACAAGGAAAACATTTCAACAGTACCAGCAAAAGGTAGCAAAGAAGTGGAACCATCTGTAACGTAGAGACTCTCTTCAACACACTAAAGATTTTCAGGCTGTGTGTCTTTAACTTCAATGAAGTCAGAAGGGCCTCTTGTCTAGCTGTTTTACCTCATATCAATCCATGCATGCACATTCCAATTAAATCATAATATTGTGAATATATGAATACAGAATCAGTGAAAAATGATCACTTCACTTTGTACCACTTTTCTGTTTTAAGATCTTTGCTTATTGGTGTTTTGGGGTTAAGACAACTTGTAACATGCAACTTGTAACATCTAAAAGTGTTTCTCTGACCTCACACCTCCGCCCCTTATCACTTAATGATGACGCAGGCATAATGACACCCGTGAAGGCTGATGGCCAAAGGAATCCAGCTCGCACACTTCCCCTCTGTCCCTGCCCATATGAGTGAGCTCATGATTCACTCAGGCTTTTCCAAGGGGAAGATCCGAGCCACACCAGCGCTGTGCAGAGGAATATGAAGGCAGGACCCAGCATGCAGTCCAGTGTTCAGGAAGGGAGTTGTGCTGAGGACTCATTGTATAGAACTGTAGGAGACAATGGAAGAAAGTTACAGTAAAGGAAGTGATGTGATGGGGCTGCCCTCCTTCACCCTCACAGTTATGAAATCTGATCTGACCCATCTGTGTCGCTTTAAATTTACATTTGAGTGTTTAATTACAAACTGTAGTTTATCCATGTTTGAAAGTGTTCCCTGAAATATTCTGGTTAATTATTTGTGAATGTGGGCAAAGATTTAGGGGCAATTTTTCTTAGTTTAGGGTAATTTGATTGAACACAACTTCATTTGGGATACACATCACTGGAGCACAATATAAACTAAAATAATAAAACTAAAACTCATTTTTAGGTAACATTATATAATAATGTCTTCTGTAGTTGATGTGTTTGAATCTAACATCTAACTGTAATCATGTGAACACAGTGTGCATTAAAGGTGGTCTATGTAAGATTTGTTAGCAATATGTTCAGTATTTCTTTCAAATTCTTTCATACATTTATACTCATTCAAGGGGCCAATTTTAACATGTATGCTACATCTTTACTAACAACCAGTCAGTTTTTTGTTGTGAGTTATACAATGACAGTTGGAATATGTCATAGTCTCATTTTCTTCATGGAGAAGCTTCAGCTGTTATGCAACAGGTATGAGAAATTGTACAGTACTCCCGACTCCCACCCTTAGTTTTCCTTCTTTGGTACAATCACAGTACATCTTTCCTGATTTCAAAGTCTACTGGCACACTGACACACCTGATGCATGTATCCATTGTGTCATACACAAGGAAATACCTCACTGTTACTGGAATGAGTAAAGCAAAAAAAAAAGAAGAAAGAGAAACAGTACACATATTATAATACAATTATACACAAACTCATAAAATGTAGTACTGGGTATTAAAAAGTAGTCTTTTATTAAAACAAGAAACAAAAAAATGTCAATTTCTTTCCTTTTTCAACTCAGTTTCAATTGTTTTAAGGGTTGTCTTGACTGTGACAGTATCTGCAGGAAAGGCAGATTGCTCCATATGTTATATTTTTACTTTTTATGTCCTAGTGCTAAAGTATACGACAATATGTTCAATTCATTAGCCTGCATGGTAAAATGATCAAAAAAAAACTTAAAAGTCAAAGAGCTGGCATGGTTTAATTGCCTTTAAATGTTGATTATTTCAGTGTCAAAAAAAAGAGTGGCAGTCTTATGATCTGATCACATGTTACTGATGCAAACACTGCTCTGTCCGGAGATATAATGAACACTTGTTAATGTTCTGCTCCAAATGGATGACAGCATATAATGTCAAACCAACTTTCCTCTCTTTCCTAAAATAGAAAATTAATGGTCGCAGTTGTTTTTTTTCCCCCTCCAAATGCCACAGGCATAAACAAATACTGACTCCACAGCATTGGTAGTTACAATTAATTTGCAGCATGTGCCCATAAAATCCCCCTCACACGCCCTCAGAGCCCCGCCTCTAGTCAGAAACCAAACACAACTGGTTTCATGTGAATCTTTACAAAGACACTCAGGGGAGAATTGGATCGGACACATGAAATCTTCATTACCATCTGTAATTTTTCTTCTTCACATACGGTCAGTGTGTTAGAGAAGTGAAGGCCGTCAGTTTTGGGAATAATTCCTGTGTTAAGTGCAGATGTCCGGACCAGCACAGGAAGAGGCCCCACTTCCACTTTCAGTGAAACCAACAGGGTGGAGTTCAGCAAGAGCTCTCTTGATCATACAATTTAATTATTTCCCTGTAATCGCTGGAACACTGGAGTTAATTCATCTTCTGTTCACAATGTGTGCTGTGTTTACCAGGATTAGAAACATTTGGATATGAAGCATATTCTTCCAATGAAGGAGGACATGCTGTATGCCAGCAAATATCTTGTGAGAGTCAAAAGAACAGAAACTGTAAGAGTCAGCCTCTGCTTGGCTCAGCTTCCTTGTTTAATTTTTGATCCATAAGCCTCACCCTTACATCATCTTTGCCTGTACTACAATGTAGTTATATTTATTTTTTTCCTCATTTACAAGCCAGCAGGAAAAAAAACGTTGTATACGCGCTCCATATTTAACTAGAAGCGGGTTCCTACAAGTCAGCATATATCAGCCACATTAGGACATGTCACGTGCAGGGCCAGGAAGTGGGTGAAGTGACCCAGAGTCCTGCTGAGAGGTTATGGATAACCATGTTCATTTGCTTGTTTGATGTCAGTTGCAGCGAGGGTCACAGGGTGCTGTGTTTTGCATATATGCATGTATGCGGTTGGGCTGATCAGGCTGATATGTCAGTTTGCCAGAAATGTTCTTTTGAGAAAAAAACAAGATAGCGGAAAATGACTGCTGATGTAGAGGTGAAGATATGTTTTTATTCAATTGTTTCAACAGTGACAATCTGCAAAGAAACCTGCTTCATTTTCACCTGCCTGAAAAGAAAAAGCACCATCATAGCGTAATATGTGTAGCACCTGAACTATTTGGGTTTTGTTGAGATTCATGCAATTCAGCTGCGATGCCGATTCAGTGCTAATTTCTTTATTTAATTTGAGTATGTGGAGACTCTCTTTATCTTCACTGGGGGGAAAAAATCTTGCTGTTGCTGCTACATTTACTCTGTGTGATTAAAATTATACCCCTAATCAAGAGCACGCAACAAGTTCTACTTTCTGGGAGTTGTTGACAGGCATTCTGGGAAATGCAAGAGATCACAAAAAAAAGGAAAGTATGGGTACATCAAAATACAATAACTGCCTTTTATTATAAACAGAGACACGTACAGCACCAGTCAAAGGTTTGGTGTGTCCAAATGTTAGACTGGTGCTGTACCTGTTATGTCACACAAAGGCAGATCTAAAGCACCTCCTGACCCCAACCCTTAGGCTGTGAGCTGTTCCAAAGGATTTCTCTTTCCTCAACATATTTTTGGATGAGATTTCTGCATAGTATCTCATCAGCTTTTTCCTGTCCTCATCCAAAATTTCATGCCCTGAACTATTGTTGTACTCATCAAGGAAATGACCTTGTGTGCTGCATGGAACCGGATTCATCCAGTGCATCTCCTGGTTTCAGCAATATTATAAGGGACTAACCTGCTTCATGACCCATACAGTTATAATGAGGTACATGTTGAGCCAAACAACTGAGTTTTTTTCGTCTGTATGAAAGAGTATGAGTCATGCTGAGTGAGATAACCTGATCATTCAGTGTCGACACAGCCGTCCAATACTATATATGTCTGTTTAACACATTGTAAAACAATGGTTCATTCAAGTTAAAACACAGCTCTCATGTATCACAGAGGTTGGTAATGACTGTGTGCAACAAATTTAGGTTTTCTTTTAAGAGTTTAACTCAGAAATAAAGTCTATTGTTGCAGGAAAAACATACGCAAAGCTCGAGAGGATAGTGTTTGGTGAGTTTTTGAGGAATCCTGTGAAAACCATCACGAACAGTCCCACACACATTCCTGCTAATGCAAATACACAAGTAATGTGTCACACTTCCTTTCTCACAGTGGTTGAGAGAGCGGAGCAGGCAAAGCTTGAATGGCAAGAATGGAAAAGAAACTGGAGAAAGAGAAACACACACACACACACACACAGAGAGAGAGAGAGAGAGAGAATGAGAGGGAGGACAAAGGAAATGCGTGGGACAACTGGGAGAAAAATGCTGCAATTTGCTGTTGTTTGACCCAGCGGCCGGAAACTTCCCATCACATCCACCCAAGCAGCATGTGACTCACCTCACAGCTCTATCACATCTGATCGAATCTAATCGCAACAATGATTCATGGCTGATTGTTAGAGTGCTATATTTATTGCAGCATTTGGTCGTCAGATAAGCAAAGCTTTGTGATGAGATGGGACTGGACACAAGTAATCATGTAGAAGTCTCCTCTCATCTAATGACTAATGGGTAAAAAGCTCCTCATATGCTGCATGCCACTGCTCGTGCAGAGTGAAGATTTAAAGTGTAGTTATTTTTAGGGTGCTTCACATCTGCCACAACTGGCTAATAAACAAGCTGCACAGAGCTGCCTGAAACCATCCCTCTGTCAAAGCTCAACATGCAGTCGAGTGAGAGGTTTGAGGAAGCTCGCAGGGAGCATCTGGAGGCAGTCTTTCAAAGAATAAGAAGGAATTAAATCCCATTGCTGAGACAAATTTTTAGGTTTAATTTGTTGTGTTTTCACGTGCATGCAGCTACACATACAGATTTAGTGTAGCTATACGTGCAGGTGCCATACATTGAGTGGGGGAGTTTGACAGAAAGGCTTTCACGTGGGGCAAAATGTTATTCTTTAATGCAGCTGAGGCACGAAAAGTCGTTGTTATGAAACTCACTTTATCAGATCAGAGACGCGCATTTGCAGCGTCCTAATCAGACTCGCTTCTGTGGATAAATTCTCAGAAAAAACAAAAAAGAAAGGAAAAAAAATCCATCACATGTCACAGTTTGAGCTGCTGAATGATTCATAGCAATTCTAGTTATCTAGAGGATCTTATTACCGCTGTATATAGGATTGCATTGATCATGTGGAAACCAGAGATAGCAGCGGCGCAAATGCCAAAGCCTCAGCTGGGCTCAGCCATCTGCTTTATGTGTTCAGTTCAGCTGAAATGATGAATTTTAGGCAATACTTTTTGAATCCTCTCTTGTCATTTTGCTTCCTGACTATCACTCTATTGAAAATGTTGACTTTCTCCACATAATGTGACAGCGGACATCCGGTGGACTCGCCATTACAGGGCACATTTAGCCATTTAAGTGCTGATTGCCTGCAGACTGTCAATCTGACTCCTATGCAAATGAGAGTGCCGCGATGGGGGTCATTAAATCTTGGTGATTATTTGGAGAAGTAATGGTTGAACGTAATAATCCGATGAAATGACTCTCTGAACTGCAGTTTGAGGGGAGATGCGTATGGATTGGGGAGGCAGGAGGCGAGCCCTTCAACAATAGTGGTTCTGGCTTGTAAATTCCTCTTTCCTCCCACCTCTGATGTGAAGTTCTTGTACCAAATCATTCTCCCAAAAACAGCAAGAGAACACCGAAGACAGAGCTCCTGTGTTTCTCTTCAAAGTCATCAAATGACTCAATTGATCACATATTCCTTCCGCTGATTGTACAGTATGCAATCCTCAAATGTCACCAGAGAATAGAGCTTTGATTGTTTGGAAGTTTTATATGATCTACTTGAAATCACAAGTCTAGTATAGCACTTTAATGTACAAAATAATATGGTTGAAAGACAGTTAAAGCAGCATTTTTTCAAATATAAAATCAGTCTGGCAAGATACACTTTGATATGAGTTTTCCAAGTAACATGAAACACTGAATAGAGATCCCAAGAGAACAAATCAACCGTAGCCAAACTGCAGTCAGGTGTATTGGTAAAAAGAAAAATTGCTAAATTAATAAATACATCAGTAGGGCAGCCTGGAAAATAATAACAACAGATGCCAAACACAGACATACTGCACTAAAAAGGTAGTTATAATGTGATACTGACCAACAGTGATGTGATGGGTAAATACAGTAGATGGAGGGCTGATAAATGCTGCTAATTTGCTATTTCATGCTAATATAACCACTAGAAATGTCAAAGGTTTATGAAACCCATTAAAGACTTACTAAATTCTAAAATATGTTTTCCCCCCTGAGTATGTGTGAATCCTGCCTCAGAGCAGATCTTCCCTGTAATGTCTTTTCTAAGTTTGACATCCAGGGGTCCCGTGGTGTGACTCCCTCCGCTGTGTTTTACAGCCTCCCTGATGTGCTGGTGACAGGCTTGTTTATCCTTCATTAATCTCCCTCTTCTGCTTTTACCCCCCATTTAGTGGGGACTTTATCCCATTAATGGGCTGTTTGCTTGAGAAATCCTCCAATAACATAATCCACAGTCAAGGTTACTAATATGTGTGTGTGTGTGTGTGTGTGTGTGTGTGTGTGTGTGTGTGTGTGTGTGCAGAGTTGATGCTGCACTGAGTAGTTGCCATGCAGCCACTGATTAATTGATGTAAAACCATTGAAAAGGTGATGGTTAGGACTTTAAGCAGTCTGTGTGTGTGTGAGGGAGAGACAGAGAGAGAGAGAGAGAGAGAGAGAGTGTGTGTGTATCTGTTAGGTGTTTGCATTTTATATCCTTTTCCTTCAGGTTGGGAATAAAGAATTAATCATATCAAAGACTCCAATGTTAAAACTATAAGATTGTAAAATACTGCCCCCTGAAGTTCCTATGCAAAACTGCAAAATTTGATTATTTTTGCAGTATTAAAGGGAAGAGTCAACCATTTTTACCGTGGGTATTCAGTATTCAGATCCATTACTTAAAAGTAAAAGTAACAATACCCCTATATAAACTACTTGCTGTTCACTCGAAGTGGAGCTAATTTAACTACTTTATGTACTGCTGGATAGTTTAATGTATAAAAAATGCATTTTTACAATTGTACTTGGGTGACTGTAATTTCCACATCTGATTATTTTATAATTCTTCTTTTCATTTCTTTACCTTTTTTACTACTACGCCCAGAAATTAAGAGAGAAAATACTTTAAATTGAGAACAAAATAAAGCCTTAAATGACCAGAAACCTGGCTACAAGCAGCACAATAATCATATTCACTAATAAAGTCAGTGCCTTGTTTTGTTATCTTTGGAGGAGTTTCAGATACATAACATTACATCATATAACCAGCTTCAAGTTTGTATTTTGCTTTGATCAGAAAACTACATGTTCATAAGTGTTCAATGAACTTCCAATGAAATAAAAATGCTCATTTTTAAAATTGATTAAAAATGTGCCATTCATGTTTAACTAATTGGATATCCACCATGGAGTGAGCATTTTGGTGGATATAACTTGTGGAGCAACTTGAAACACAATTCTTTCGTCTTACTCCTACACACACATACATTTCCTGTACAAATTACTTCCAATAGGACATAGCACATGGCACATAGAACTGATACAAATAATCTTATTTTCTGTTTTTATTTTTGTCACAACAGGAAAAACACACTTTAACAATAAAACATTTATGAATCTGTCAAAAGTACAGACTGGGACAAAGACTTGTCCTTAAAAAGCTAAGAACACATGCTGGAATGGCAACTAATACAATTGCAAACTCCCTTGGGATTTACAGGAACTATATAGCTGTAAATTGAGTAACTAATAAACAATGAGGTAAGAAGTATTCAGATCCTTTACCTAAGTAAAAGTACCAATACAGCAGTGTAAAAATACTCCATTACAAGTAAGTCTTGCATGGAAAATCCTACTTAAGTAAAAATACTATATTTTACTATATAAATAATATAGTAAAATAAGTATCAGCAGCAAACTATACTTAAAGTATTGCAGTAAAAGTAGTGGTTTGGTCCCTCTGACTGATATATTATTATATATGAACATTTATTGAAATGAAACCATGTGAGAAGTTTAGAGGGAAAAATCACTATTTGGTGGAGCTGTTAACAACTCATAGACATCTGAAATGTGACCCCGACTACACACTGCTTTTTGTAAGACGTCAAAAGTCTAAAAGGTTGGAAACAACTGGATCTCATCTTTAACAATGTGTTGTATTTTAAAAGCTTGTTGTATTATCCATTGTGTCAAATCTTCATCTGAAAAGTAACTAAAGCTGTTAGATAAATGTAGTGGAGTAGAAAGTACAATATTTCCCTCTGAAATGTAGTGGAGTGGATGTATAAAGTAGCATGAAATGGAAATACTCAAGTAAAGTACAAAAATTGTACTTACTTGAGTAAATGTGCTTAGTTTCCACCATTGCTAATAAAAGATTACTTTTAAATCAGATGTGAAGTATCATTTCAGTACAGCATATTGATTTTGTTGCAATACTAAGTACTTAATGAGAGAAAGTTGTGTTACTGCGGCTGTGTGTGGAAGTTTGATCGCTTCAGACGCAGTTTTGTGGTGTTGCACTATAACCAGCAGATGGCGGGGTTTGGCCGGATGTGACTTGCAGGGATCCTCTCGGGAGCTGCAGCTTCCAAACTGTGGGCGTTTCTTCCTCAGTCTTGACTCCAGAGTTTTTTTTTTTCCTGGGTGTTGCCTGCCTGCCTGGTTTACAACTTTGGAGTTTCACCGGAAAGAGAGACAAGTCGGCTAATATCTTCAACGTCAACGTTTTTAACTTTTCGGGAACGTAATCGAAGCCCGTTCACTTTGTTAACGCTGTACTTTTAACGCGACACACATTTGACCGGTTTATTTTAGCCGCCGTTAGCCTGTGAAGCTAACTGAGATCGAGCTGTCCGATGCAGGCCATTAAGTGTGTGGTAGTGGGGGACGGGTAAGTTAAACTGTATTTTTGTCCTCGCTATGACCTCTAAAATTGCCCACTTATACACATATGGTAACAGTTAAAGGCTAACGTGGTTGTTTTCGTTGACCCAGTTAGCAACAGTTGGCTAGCGGCTAACAAGCCTCAGATAAACATGCCAACATGAGCGACAGCTGGTGTTGTTCCTGCTCTCCAGTCCAGCTGGGTCACACAGACATTTAATACACATGACGCAGGCTGCCATGTCGACAGCCACCTATATAACGTTAAAAGTCTGCGGGCTGTTAGCCTTTGAATGATCATTTCTGTTTCATCTACCATACCAACTTTTGGCCTTGGGAGAACTTATTCATTTAATATCCCTCTCAAAAAGCCACCATCACACTAGTTATTCTATGAAGTTGTAACTTTTTAAAAATTAGCTAATTATTTTTGTGAATACTAAATAATCCAGTTAAATAGGGCTGGGTGATATGGACAAAATCAAATATTACTATATTTTTTGATGGGATGACTATTGGTGCTTTCACCAAATAGTTACACAATGAGATTTTTGATAAATAATCATCAGTAATGTGGATATAATGACTAAGTGGGTAAAGGCAAATGATAGAAGAGCTAGAAAAGTCTGGTAAGTTCAGCACATTACATCACTTTACTGTAATGCAGCCTTTAAAACCAGGAAAAGTCACAACTTATGCCATATTATGATATTACGATACCCAAACTCTAAAAGTCACGATCACAATATAGATATAATATCAATATATTGCTCTAGCCCTAGTTTGGCATGTTGTAAAAGTGAGCCAAAAGCATTTTCTTAGTTGTAGCTTGTAAATGTTTGGTATTTTACCATATATATAATGTAATATACATATTCAAATTGCTTGTTTTACACGGCCAACAGGCCAAGACAAGTTGAACATATATTAGGGCTGCAACTAACTATTGCTTTTAACTATTGCTTTCATTATCGATTAATTTGTTAAATATTTTTAACAAATTTTTACTCAATTAATTGATTAAAAATGTCGATTGCCTTTTTTCAAACCCCAAGATGGACCTAAAATGCCTTGTTGTGGCCCGATCAACAGTCCACAAACCCAAAGATATTCACTGTCACATTTGAGAAGCTGGAACAAGAGAATATTATCATTTTTTTCTTTAAAAAATGACTCAAAATGATTAATTGATTATCAAAGTAGTTGGTGATTAATTTTCTGTCGATCGAGTAGTCATTGCAGGTCTACATACTATAAAAACTACTTCTTGTTACCTTTATTTCACTGAACAATTCTTGAAATAATGAGAGTGAATTCAAATCAAGCAGCAACCTTAAGTTGTCATTGTATTTTCTCTGTCAATCTTTCCTCCTCTCCCTCCCTGCCCTCCTTTCTCCTCTCAGGGCGGTGGGTAAAACATGCCTGCTCATCAGCTACACTACCAATGCCTTCCCTGGAGAGTACATCCCCACAGTGTAAGTAACACACACGGACACCCATCATGAACAGCTGTGGTGTGGAGATGGAAATGTGGCAAAGTTTAGGTGATAAAGGTAGTCCACCGGAGCGATGGAAAGATAATCATCATGTTTTGATTAGGAGGTTTGTGGAGAAATGTATTAACACAATTTTAGTTTAATTTGGAACTTAATGCCCACCTCTCTCCCTTCAGTTTCGACAACTACTCTGCCAATGTGATGGTCGATGGGAAACCAGTGAACCTGGGCCTGTGGGATACAGCAGGACAGGAGGACTACGACAGACTCAGGCCACTGTCCTACCCACAGACAGTATGTATACCAGTAAAAACAACTACACAATGTTAGCATGAACACTGCTTTCACTTTGCCAGCATTGATTTGGAGTTATTCACTGACCCGTAATGCTTAAGACAGAGTCTGTGCACTGAGCAGAGTAGAGCCTTGTATCCACAGTACCTATACACTGTCTGGAGGACGTCTGGAGGAAGTGAAAGGGAGCTCTTGTTTTCCCCCTTTGTCCTCACAACAAACTGGCTTCTGTGTCACAGAGAGCTGAAAACGGGAGTCAGTTAGTAGTTAACAGTAGTAGTCCAGATTTTTCTAGATTTGTGATTCATGTCTGAATGTTTAGAGTGTATTAAGTCAATAATGTATGCTATGTGATTGAGATTAATTTCTAGTTATTCTTGCTTCATTTGGTAACAGACACGTCTCCACCGTGCTGATGGAAGTTTTCATGTTGAATTGAAGTTTATATTTTGTGATGTTGCTGTTTTCAAAGGTTGCTCACGGTGTGATTTTCCCTCTCTAGGATGTGTTCCTGATTTGCTTTTCACTAGTCAGTCCAGCCTCTTTTGAAAACGTCCGTGCCAAGGTGAGAACAGCCTGCTCTTTACCTTTACCAATAATGGTGGTATTAGGTTTACATACTTAAAAAACTGTTTAAGGGAATGCTTGCAATCAATTACACAATTCACTCATTGAACTTCACTCTTAGTTCTAGTTATAAGATTAGGCAAAAGACATTTAGTGTCATTTTGTGTATATAATAATGCAGCCATAATAAACCATCACAATCATATTTCCAGACACAAAAGGACTGTTAATGTTGGTCACCTGCAGATACAAGGTTGCCCAATATTTCCAGGGGGAAAATCTAAATTTTGATGCTTCTTTAGATGAAATTAATGAATTGATGGGGATTATTTTGGTAAAGTAAGAGGAATAAATGTAATTTATTGCATAAACAGGACTGACAGTTGTTCAGTGTTAGCGGTCTAGTTTCTCTAAGGTCTCTGACTCTGTCCTCTGACCTCACCCAGTGGTACCCGGAGGTGAGACACCACTGCCCCAACACACCTATCATCCTGGTGGGCACCAAGCTGGACCTGAGAGACGATAAGGACACTATCGAAAAGCTCAAGGAGAAGAAACTCTCCCCCATCATCTACCCCCAGGGCCTGGCCATGGCTAAAGAAATAAGTCAGTAGTTGCTTTACACACACACAGTTTCAAATTAAAAATCATAGTATTGTCTGTTAAGGTTTTAAATTGTAAGAGGGAGTGGTGCTTCTGGTAGTTTCCTAAACCCATAAACCCTAATTATGCTGAGGCCTTCTCTGTCTCTGTCAGAGTGAAATGTATATCAAAGTCACAAATATTGTAATTTCAGCATGATGTAGATGTAATTAGATGTATCTTTAGATCTAAAAAAATAGAACATTTAAATTAAATCACTAAAATGTCTGCAGTTTCCTCACCTTCTGTGACATTTGCCAAATACAGGAAATACTCGTCTCCAGTGTAGGTCAAGCTGCAAAAACACTGGATCATACATCTCCCATAATGCAACGCAAGTGTCTTTCATTAGACCCCCTGATTCCTAAATGACCACTTTGAATCTCAAGCTGAGACAACCCTGATGACATCATCACGACGACATCGTGCCATGCAAACAAAAAAAGCTGGTTTGCTGACTGATTTCTCTGCCTTCCCTGTTTTCCTCTCCTCTGCCCACCAGGTGCAGTGAAGTATCTGGAGTGCTCAGCTTTGACGCAGCGCGGCCTTAAGACAGTGTTTGACGAAGCCATCAGGGCGGTCTTGTGCCCCCCACCCATCAAGAAGAGGAAGAGGAAGTGCGTAGTATTGTAATGGAGAACCACAGGGAGTAGAAAATACAGTTGCAGTCAGAACTCACCTACTCGGAGGGAAGAAGATGTTGGCGGGGGAACCCTAAATATCATTTCACCCCCCTCCCCCCTCGTGTCCTTGCTTATATAGACGCTCCGGTAGATCAGACTTTGTGTCTGAAAGAACTCGACAGATTTAAGCAGCGCTGAAGGTTTCCTGTAAGATTTGGTTCCTGGTTGCTTACATCAGTCCAGTCCTTTCAGACACAACAAGAATGAAGTGACTTTTGCTAAGGCCTTGGTGAATGTGAGGGGGATTTGATTTGGGTTTAAGGAGTAAGAGGGAGGATTTTACAACAAAAAAAACCAACAAAAACATTCATGTGATTTTTCTCAAGACATTGTTCGAAGAAACACTACTTGAACGTGATTTTTATCATGAAATTACCGTAGATTTTAACTCTAAAGAGAAGGACGTCCTGCACTGCACTCTTTCCCCTACACACTAAGAGATTCCTGCTGCCTTGATGAAATTTTACTTTAAGAAAGCATTTTTTTTTTCTTAGAAGATCTAATTTCTCCTTTTTTTTTTTTCATGGTCAGTCTCTTGTCAGCTGTGGTTGACGGACCATTTTGTTTACATTTGTCACCTGACTAGACTGATGTGTCGCCAAAACTCAGTCAACGGTCATCAATTTGTCGTCGCTCCATGAACACTAAAATGTTTTTTTTTTTTTTTTTTTTTTGCTTTAACTTGTACAAGATATCACCATGCAGTCATGAAGAAACGGTTTAACCCTTTTGTGAAGAACTTTTATGAACTTTAAATAACAAGTGTTGTAGCAGCTGCTAAGATAAGTAAGATTACTCTCCACAGTGAACGAGCATTTAAAACACAGTCTCTGTTAGATATTTAACAGATAGTTCGATTATTTTGTCCCTAAAAGCTTTCTAGATGAACCACGATATCCCTGTGCCCCTTGCTTCTCATCTCTACTACGTGTTAAGAGAACACACACAGTATTTCATGACTGACTGTTGGGCATGTGAAGGTGCAGTGCAGCCGGTTGGAGATTCTCAGTCAGCAGAGGCTCCTTTTGTGAAGTTTAATCAACCTAATGATTTTTGTTTATTGCTTCCCTGGCCTGACATGTGACTGTTGTGTTGTCAGCAACGCATCTTTACTCTCCAGTGTTGTTGGCCTGGTACACTCTCCATTTTTTTTTCTGTAAAGGTTATACCCAGCATTTCAAGTTCTCACTAAATTCTTGCTCAGAGAGTTCTTTGGATATTTAGGCTTTTTATTCAGTATATGGTGCTCACTTTGCTATCTCAATGGTGTGTAACCATGTCATTTTTGACCCAATCTACTACTGTGTTTCAAGTTAATGAGCCAGAGTATAAACACTCAGAGGTTGCAACTGATTTTAATGTCTCTGTTGTACAATTTGACCTTCAGTAGTAACTTTTCAGCAAATGCATTTTATTTTTAAATGAGCAAAGATCAAAATGCATGGATGCTTTGAGGAGCCACTGTAAGTCATCATTTCATCAATTTTATCAGTGTTTCATTGGCGCAGTGGAAGTGCACACTTGGATTTACTTTCTTGCTAAATGTGGTTTCATTTTCACATTGTAATGTGCTGATTTTTTAAGAAGTAAATAAATTCATTGAAAATGCTCTTTTGTATTTTCTGTTTTCTGTTTACAGTCAATGGTCCAAAGACATAACAATTCAGGGAAATATAATTAAGACGGCATTTTCGTTCAGTAAAAATGCCCATCACACTTTCCCATGAGATCATTGAGATGTCTTCAAATAATTGTTTTGTCTGACCAACAGTCTAAAATGCAAAGAAAATAGATTTACAATGATTAAAAAAAAAAAGAGCATATTCTCATGTTCAAAAAGCTGGAACCAGCTTGGCATTTTTAGCCACATTAGCTACATTAGCAGCGATGTCGGATGGTCAGCCCATCACTTTGGTCCAGACCAAAATAAATATGCCAACAACTATTGGATGGATTGCCATTAAGTTTGGTTTACAGATATTCATGGTCCCCAGAGGATGAGTCCTAATAACTTTGGTGATCCCCAGATTTTCCTTTAAAGCTACCAGCAGGTCAAAGATTGTCCAATACTAAGAAATTTATTCTTACTTTATACATCGTACTTGTGTTTTCTGCTAATTAGCAAACATTAGCATGACCAACACACTAAGATGGCAAATATATTATGATTTGCAAAACCTAAAAAGCACTGTCATTGTGAGCCATGTTAGCATGCTGATGTTAACATTTATTTCAAGTACTGTCTCTCAGTCACTAGATTCTTTGTCAACTTTGTTTACGTTGCTTAATAAATTGCTTTAGATGTCTTGATTTGTCCAAACAGTCTAAAGGTGTTCAAATTACTATAACGTAAGACAAAAAAGCAGAAAATCCTCAACTTTGAGAATCTGGAACCATCAAATAAGCATTTTTGCTTGAAAATTTACTGAAATGATGAATTGATAATTAAAATTTTTACTAACTAATTCAATAAATCATTGCAGTTCTAAACTAAAGTAGAACATTTGGGGTGAAATATATCATTTCCTATTTTCCTATATTTTGTAAGATTGCCTTGATCTTGATCCAGCTTGTGTGGCACAAAGGTCAAACAAAGAGGTCAGGATTCAAATCCATGGCCACTTCATGGTTTGCTGGTTTTGGCTTTCCATTGGTCAAATACCAGCTTAGCAGACACTGCATCTTCAACTCCCATTCCTGTTATTGTAAAAAAAAAAAAAAAATTAAAATACTGAGTTGGAATAATAAAGCACGTGTCATGATAAGGTCCACATCAGGTATGGCTTACCGAGGGATTTGAACACAGTCGTCTTCTCTCTGTGTGCAGCTTTTGTCCCATTAATTACATCTCCAAGCTCTGCAAACACCTC
Organism: Scomberomorus guttatus; assembly: GCA_038419695.1. Lineage (NCBI taxonomy): Eukaryota > Metazoa > Chordata > Actinopteri > Scombriformes > Scombridae > Scomberomorus > Scomberomorus guttatus. The sequence continues at coordinate 16,297,536 of CM076465.1, read as the reverse complement.
CGCCTGAAAACAAACGAGTCCACAGTCACACTTTTTCCACACATAAATTCTGCAAAGGCAGCCAAGAACATACGCCTCAGTTATCTTATCACGTCAGTTAGAAAGCACAATGACAGACTGACCCCAGAGAGGATAACGTCACCCGACTCGGCCATTGCTCCCTCCCTGCTGTCAGTGTACACCACCGCCTCCTTCATCAACACGTCGTCCAGCTCTCGCCAGTTTGGCCTGCAAGCTCCCACAGCTGCTCAGCAACAGAAGAGAAAAACACAGAGTTGTTATTAAGTGGTATACTTCACCCCAAATCTGTCTTTTGCGCACCTAAATTGTGCACATTTTGCATAGATTTCAAAATCTCACATATTTCCCATTTAATTGTGTATGTGTGTGTACATTTTTTTTCTTCTCACCTGCCACGTGGGCTCCTGGTTTGACCCACTGACCAAAAAGTACAGGCTCCGTACATCTGGTTACTGTCACTATAGCGTCCGCTCCCCTCACCGCCTCCTCCACTGAACCACACACCGTCACAGGGCCACTGACAGACTGGCAAAACCTCTCCGCGCCCTGTTTTCTGTGGCTCCACACACGCACCTGTGGTGAAGAGCCAGGAGAAGTACGACAGTGTATAACCAACCAAACATTAGACATATATAAACAATGACAGAACTAATATGGGACAGACTGGAGAGCGCAAAAACATCTAAAAGCATCCGATGCTACACTGGTTTTGAATCTTTCCCCTCGCTCAAAAATACTTGAATACTACTCAAATTTTTTTGAGTTTTGGTGTTAGTGAACTGACATGACACTGCGTGGATGATGTATTTGATGAATGTCCTGTTGATTAAGGTTACTCTGATGCTACAAATGAACAATACTGCTACATGTACATACAGTATCTACCCCTTTTAGTAGGTTTACTGTAAAAAAAAAAAAAAAATCAAGTGCATCCCCCCAAAAAAATGTGTATTCAATGTCCCATATTTTCATGGAGACTAATAAATGTAGTAATCTATGCTTACATGTTTAATGGTACAAGTGTGTTCTTCAAATTAAGCCATTTACTGTTCTGTGTGATGTTTACATGAGAAGTTATTATATAGTAAACAGAAGTAGGTCAAATCAGGCAGGAATAGGCTCAAAACTGCTACTGCAGAAAGGGGTTAAGCAAAAGTGGGACTCAGTGGTGCGACAGGCTTCTGTTCAGACTTTCTTCAGACTTGAACTGTACCTCTTTAAATGAAAACGTTTCAGTAAAGACATTGTAATGACTCAGGGCCTGTTTGCCTGTACCCAGGATGGCCAGCACTTCTGCTCCAGGATGCATCAGCAGCTGCATTAACACACAGAGGGACAGAAACAAAGAGTTTCACAGTTAGAACAGAAAAACAGTGAATAAATGTTTACATGGGCAACACAGTTACCAAAGCATACCTTAGCAGAGATGGCCGAGACCGCAGCTGTCCTCATGGCTGTGATGACCTCTCCATCCATGACCTGCAGATTGGAAACTGTTAAAGCTGTGGGAAATGTTAATTGGAAAAGGTCTTCAGTCATTTGTTTGATTGTAAATTTACTAAAATCAGCCTGTTGCAGTGTGTAGGCTGCTTCAGTTGTACTCACAGCCTTGACATTCCCATACTCTGGGTCCAGCAGCACCACTGTGGCTTGAGTGGCTGGCAAAGGTGAACCCTCCTCCCTCTTATAGAAACACACAAACTTTGAGCACAGGACTCCATCATTCTCCATGTATGTAGGCATCACTCCCAGGAATCTGTAAAAGTGAGCGCGCCTCAGCAACAGCAGCCAGATTGTTAATGTGTCATTTGTTTTAACTACACTTGGAGTCACAGTGCAGCCGGGCCTACCCGTTGTGTTTCTGCAGGGGCACTGTGGTGCGCACAGGCTGGATCACCTCTGCGCTGTCCCGTTTGGAGAATTTCCCCAAAGCGTCCTCCAGACGCGGGATCAGCTCTCTGTAATGCAGCAGGCGCTGGACTTCATGCTCCCATATGATAACAGGAGGTCCGGCCATGGTTTCCGCCTCTGCCGGAAGAAGGAAGGAACCCACATTCATAAACGGAGAGAATCTGGTCCAAAGTTCAAGTGCAGTGGAGTTATATTCAAGAGCTGCACTGTTTGTAACTGTGTTAAATACTCAAGTAAAGTAGCTTAAAAATGGTTCTTGAGCACAGTAGTTTAGTACATCTAGTTAGTTGTTTTCCACCACAGATATCGATCATGTTCAATTTAACTCATGCAAATGGAGCTTTTGTTCTTTAATTTTACATTGTTTCATTTTTGAGCAGGAATTTCAAGGGTTCATTATAAAAACGTTTATTTATTTTCCCCAATTTCACTCGTTGAAAGAACAGTTTTGGTTTAATTATTGAGAAATGAAGATTATAATTTATGTGTAGACTAATTGCATAATCACATGACCTCTAATCTAACCCAATACTTTACGATTTTCAAAATGAAAGAGGGTAGTTAGAAGTAACAAAATCGACATTGCAATAAGGTCTTATGTATATTATATTGTTTTAATGCTACATATGACTGTAACTATTGGCTTCTAACAAGTGAGAGGTGAAGCAGTGCACGCCGTGTTAAGTCCGCGTCCGTCCAGATGCGCGTGATGTGCCCTCGTGCAGCTGGAGTCTTCCGTCCTCCTACTTCTCATCCGTCCAGAGGACACCGTCGGGTATCCCAGTGTACAGTCTTTTCTTTATCTTTTTCTTTTTTTTGACTGAGGCTTTTTTGCGGTTTTTGTGGATTGAGTGAAGTTAACTGAACTTCCTGGTTTTGCGTTTGTTTGTTTATGGGATACCGGGGAAACCCGAAGTCGATTATTTTTGTTACTGAACTGAACTGAAATGAACTGATAAGCGGGGAAAACCCGAAGTGGAGTTTCTGAGTTGTGTTATAAATTGAAGTGAACCTCTGGACCTGGACTTAGTTTCAAGCTTAACTGATGGTGTGGTTCAGATTGTTTAAACTGTTTGTCTACCAATGATGCACAAACATTTATAAATTCATCTGTGGTCTGAAACAGGACATGGAGTATGTGCAACTAACTGCATGTATCCTTTGTGGGGTTTGATACTGAGTCACATTCACATCAAAAACTTGATCAAACCGCTTCACTTTTCAGATGAAGATTTGACACAATGGATAATATAACAAGCTTTTAAAATACAACACATTGTTAAAGATGAAACCAGTGGTTTCCAACATTTTATCCTGTGACCATTTGGAGGGGCCTGACCCCTAGCTTGAGAACCACTGGAGTAAACTAGCTAACTGTATGTAAAGTAGTTGAAACTAGCTCCACCTCCAGCAGCTACAACAGTAACATGCTGCTTACACACTGATGCTTCAGTATTAATAATCTAATGATCAAGATCAATTAATAATTATCTTTATCACTCATCATGTGATTGGTCACACTGATTGAACATTGATTCCTATCATAGTTTTCATGTCATATTGGAGATTATGTGTTAATATTTCTGAGTGAGCAGGATTGTAGTGCATCTGCAGATTGCAAACTAAATATAAACAAAACTTGTTTTAACAGCATTTCAGTCACTATATTTCAATTTACTACATTTGTTGAAATGTAATCACTGAATGCTGTTAAGCCAAGAACCAAACAATGTGTATGTGTCTATGTAACATATCTATTATCTGTTTGATCCATATATTTTTTAAATCTTCAACTATATTTTTCATCTTTGTCCCCATCAGATTAAAGCTGAATACATGTATGTAAAAATGTAATGTAGGCTGTAGCCTGATACAGTCAGATTCCACCTTATCATCCAATAAGGAAACTCAAGTCTGGTAACTTTTCCCTGCTCTGACTCAGGTTATGTCACTGCTATCTTTTTTTTTTTTAATAAAGGTAATTGTTCAAAGTCCACATACACATGCCCCTTTCACCACACTTAACTCAGAGTGAACATACTCAAGATTAATTGAACAAACTCTGATCAGCTGTTCTGGATCCAAAAATTCAGTTTTCTATCTCAAGATTCATCAATTCAGGATTCAGGCTCAAGCTCAGTTTGTTAAACCTGCATCTCCTCCTGGTGAAATCAGCTGTGATTTGGTTGCAATGAAAACCTGCAAACTACACTTTTGATATAGTTAAAGGTTAACTACACACTGAATGAAAACTATTATGAAACACTGAAAAAACTGCATTAAAAAAAAAACACCAAGTTTAAATAAAAAATGTTTTATTATGAATCAGGTGATGCCATGGCAAACTGATACACTGAAGTGGACTCACAGTCCTAAAAAATAAAAATGCTAAATTTTCTTGTCATATGCAACAACTGTTTCTTATCAAACATAAGACAACATTATTTTTGCTCTGGAATTTGTCTTCATCTTTCTTCAAATGAGACATTGTCACAACAGTGCAACAAAAATCACACAAGCAGTCTCTCAATAGCCATTTGGACAGACTGGATCTGCGGCTTGAGCTGAGATCCCTCCTTTATGGTGACCGAGGTAGCGATGACGGGGCGCGACACCCCACAGGCCCGGCCAAGGGCCTGCTTGGAGCGGACAAACACGTACGGGACGTTCTTGTCCTCACAGAGCAATGGCAGGTGGAGGATGATCTCCAGTGGCTCAGCATCAGCAGCCATCACAATAAACTCAGCGATGCCTCTGTTCAGGGTTTTTGTAGCTGGAGGAAGAAGTAGAGAACCATGAGTACAGTATATTTACAGCTTAAACCTCTTTTTAGCAGCTTTATACTGACTGTCCATTGGTTGTAGAAGTGATTCTGAGACACCACCACAGATTTTAGTCTCTAAACAGACACAGAGAAACAACACCTGTGTACAATAACAATCACTGGGATACTGTAGGCTTCACAAAGGAAGTGTGTTGTTGCTCTGCACTGTTTTTAGTTTTAGTATAGATACTTAAATTGTTTTGCATTCGTTCAGAATAAGGTTGATTTTTTAGCTTTAGAGCTAAATTACGACTGTAATTTCACAGCTGAATAATAATCAATAGGTCATTCCTCACTTGTCAATATTTGCTGCTTACACCAGTGTCAACATAGAATTATAAATGTAGTATTTTATATTTTTAGGCTATTGGTGAGATGAAACAAGCACTAAAGACAAAACTGTTAATTTGGGCAACTTTTGATGACCATTGATTATTCCATACGTCAATTAAAAATTAGGTGGATTAATCAGTGATGAAAGTGATCATTTGTTGTCGCTCGAAGATACTTTTCCAGGTCTTTTAAACGCACACACGTGAGAAGCTTTAAAAAGGAAACCCAGCTCTGTTTGGAGCTGAGTAAACCCTGCAGAGACACCACGTTTTACAGACCTCTCTGATGTCACATTGCCTCAGAGTGGGAGAATAACATTGATTTCCAGCTTTTATGTGAACGCACTGACTAGTTGCATTATAGCTCAAACAGATGTTGATGTCTCCTCACCTTCATTAGCTCCCTTCCTCAGCTGCTTGTAGTTTGAAGCTTGCTGCACCAGGTCCAGGATGGTTTTGGTCAGCGTGGCGTCGGCCAGCGGGTAGGCCTTTGGGTTCACTGGAGCTTCAGTCTGGAAATATAACGAAATATAACAACAGTGACCACGTGAAAGCAGAAACACTGTATAAAATAAACAAACACGAGGATATTATATGAAGTTTACGGTTAAATTTCCCTCTACAGTCTAGTTTCTTCAACTTGCTGGCTAACAGTTAGCTTCTTAGTTCATTCACCCCACAACACTCACCATTGTGAATTATGGTTTTTTCTGGTATTCCGGCCCTCTCGGCGAAATGCTTCACGGAGGACTATTTTCTTTCACCTCGGTATAAAAGGAACAACAAGACGCGGGATAATGGTTTAGCTTTAGTTCAATCACGTTAGCTACTAACTCGAGGAGTCTGTCGCATGCAGCAGGTCCAAAACGTTTGCCGGACGCTATTTTTTTCCTAGGATGGCGAAGTTATGACCCGCCCTACTCTGCTTCTGATTGGCTAGTACTCGTTGTCTTCGTTGGTTGGGTTGGTTAGGTTTAGGTATGAGGAGTGGGATTGGTTAGGATTAGGGTAAGAATTGTCAGGGTAAGCCAATCAGAGGCCAAGTAGGGCGGGTCATATCTTTGCCATCCTAGGAAAGCTTACCGCACGTGTGGGGTGACGCGCATGCGCACTGGCAACAACCGCTAAAAAGGACAGGAAATGCTTTTTTTGGTGGCCCTTTTCTGTTCTGTTTATTTACATTTTGAAATGATTTGATTAATAATGCGATAATATTTTAAACTTTGTCTAAGTAAATATCTAAGTATATAAGTAAAATATCTATGGAAGCTTAATTAAAGGGAATTAACGAGATAATTATCTCGGAATTCTGAGAAAAGTTTTCATGAAAAAAGAATTGCTGTTTTTCTGAATTAACGAGATGCCTCCAAATCCGAAGAGTAAAATCTTGTTGTAAAATCTGTTTTGTACCATCTAAAAATAATAATAGAGCTGTATTGTATGTTCCTTATTTCAACAAGAGGGTATTTTTATTCCACATGTCATCACCTACTGGAATAATTTTGTGATATTCATGGCAGAAGATTTGACTGTTGCCTCACAAATATCTCATCACCAATAAGATAAAGGAGGTGTCCTCTAAGTTTATACATAAATTCTACCCTGTAAAACATTTTCTTAAAAGATTTAAGAATGATATGAATGTATCGTGTTAATTTTGCTTTGCACATCCTGAAACTGTGCCTCGTTCATTTTGGCATGGTTACTACACTGACTGGCAAGAGGTTTCTAAGTTTATTAATATTACATTTATGGCTGATTTTGCTTTATTGTATAAACATGTACTGTTTGGGTTTTTAAGTTACAACAGAAAGATTGAGAAACAAGCTTACATCATCAATCATAATTATCTTAGCTATGACAGTTACGACTAAATAAATAAATAAATAAAGTAAAAAAAACATTCAGTAAAAGGATTGTGCAGGAAGCTTTTTACATTCAGTAAAAGCAAAAACATATATAGGAGGAGGAAAAAATAAATATATATAAAGGGGCACAGATTAATAATTAAGTGACATTAGTTGATAATTTCATATGTTTCAAATATTGTTTGGGTCTTTGTTGCTTTCCTATTTTTCAGCTTGACTAGAGAATTGCAACAGAGCTTAATATTAATTAGAAATAAGGTAAAGTTTGGTTTTCTATTTTTATTTTCTATCCATTTCATTTTATGTATATGGAATTTTCCAAAAAATATAAACAGCTGGATTAAAAAGCAAACATTTTTATCCATGAAGTTATTTTGTAAATAAATGAAAATATCACTACCATAAAGCATGTCCATTTGACCTGTTTTTCTAGATAGAAGGTCAATCCAAAATATTTTGGAATACATACAACTGAAAATAAGTGACAAAGTATTTCTTTGTTTAGACCACAGAAATCACAAGAATAAATAATGTTCAGTTTAAACCTTTAGTATAAACAGTTTAAACATGCTTTACAGGATATATTGTAAAATTTTAAATGACACCTCTTTAATTTTATTGTTTATACAATATTTTTCTCATATTCTCCATCGCCCCTTTTCCAATTCAAGTCACCACAAATAGAAGACCAGAACATTTGCATTGGGGGAAGATTACTCTCTACAAGGATATTCCAGATTTGTTTATTACTACATTTTTTTATTTAGGACATCTAAATCACCAATGAAGATAGTCCTTCTGCAATCAATTTGATGACTGAGTTCTATCATCAGAAGAGTTTTTCAGAACCTGTAAAGCACCTTTTGGAATAGCATCAAACACTTTTGGTGTAACAGGTAATTCAAACTTTTTCAGAAATTCACCATAACACAATAATAACTTGTTAAGTTGCTGAACTTGAATGATATTGTTGTCAAATAATTTCTGGATAAACAGATATAGTGTATTTTATACGGTTGTGTCTAGATCATTGGTCTAGGTTACCCTAGATTTGAAAATTAGAGCAACACTCGCGAGATTTGTAATGAAGCAGTAATTTAAACCCACACCACGTTTCAGGTGATCTTTTTAATCACCTGAATTATCATCTTTCCCTAACCCTAACCAAGTGGTTTTTGTGCCTAAACCTAACCAGGCCTTAGCCGCAGCGTTGCCACATCATAAAACAGCGAGACAAGAATATTTTGAAGCGGCTCGCGAGAGTTTCGCAAATATCTAGACCACCACCATCTAGACACGACCATTTTAAACTTCTGTCTCATTCTATTCATCTCCGTGGCAACAGAGGGCGCGCTGTCATTGGCTCAGTGGTACTTTTGCGAGCGAGGACCGCGCAGGGCATGCTGGGTAGGGCACTTTCAAGTCGGCCATATTTGCCTTATCGTCCTGGCTGAAGGAGAGAGAGACGGGAGATGAAGGGGATCCGGGGAATCAGTCAGTTATCGGTAAGGACTTCGTCTTACCTGTCCGACAAAGTGTTCCGCCGCCTGTCTCACTCTTTCCTTGGTTGTCAAACGGTGTAAAAAAAGCTGTAAAGAAGCTGTCCGGTGAAGCCTGACACGACTGCGCTCAACCACCACTAAACCAACTGATAAACGTTAGCTACATCATAAATACAGACAGGGCGAGTCGTTACCTAAACTGCTGTTAATCCCAATTTACTCAGTTACCCAATAGTTAGTTATCTTAGAGGTGAAAGCTCGCTTCGTGTTTGTGTAACTGGATATGATTTAGCATCTCTTTCACAGCTAACCTTAAAGTCCCCCTCCATTCAAAAATATGCTTTTCTTTTCTTGTTCCTACAGTTGAATGTTTGAGCTTCGCTGTGCAGAGTTTGACACTTTTTTTGAGAATATTTTAAATTTATTTTTTAGACATGGGACAAAGGAAAAAAAGGAATTCTAAAAGTAAAACAAATTTAATACAGCCTGAGCCATATCACATTATCCCTGTAACCTCATCATTCACACCAACCCTCCCCTCAGAAAAAAAAACAATACAAAACTGCTGGTAACAATTAGTAAGGATTCATAGCACATTAACAATTCACACTGAGAATTCATACTAGAAAATAATCCACTAACATAGAAACACGAGATAAGAAGAGACAAAGGACAAGAAGATAAAAAAAAGAGTTTGACACTTGAAGGCTGTTTTCACATTCATCTGCTGAAAGTGGAAAGTTTCTCTGTGCTCATTGAAAATCTGATTTTTAAGAGGTGCTACAACAAAATGTACAATATGGCTGTCGATAAAGATACACGTTATTCCAAAAGAGTCTCACAAAGAGGAAGTAGCCTACCAAAATAACTGAACAGCAGTCGCAGGGGAGCTACAACAAAATGTGCTACTGATATCAGCATGTTTTCTACATGTAAGCACCTACTGTAAAGGTTTTCTCAGTAATAGTCCTTGAGAGAAGGTTTGAGCAGGATTTGTGACATCACAACTAGTTTAGAAGCCAATCCTGGTCCAGTATGCAACTTAAACAAGCGTGACGTGGATACCTGAAGCCTCCAGTGCACAAACACTGAGAACGGACTTTAGAGTGAAATAGGAGACATCTTGTGTCCAGCAGTTAAACCTTTGAAATTAAATATATTTGCATATTCATAGATTCTGGGGTTTTTAATGAGTGAGAATGAGTAGATGCCATTTTAAAGATTTTAACATGGTAATTATACTTTTTTTGTAGAAAAACCATATCAGACACACATTATTGTTCCAAGCAGAGTATTTTTCTTTCAGTACATGTCTGGAGGGGATCTGGTGCTTGGGTTTTGTACTACAATGCCAAAACATAAGACAGGGCTCTCTATTGTAATAAAAACTAATTTCCAGCGGTGGAATAACACATAACTTCAGCTCAACAACCAGAGCACTGCGTCTTTTAACATATTCTAAATAAAACTGCATTGATTCAGTTCTCTGTGTATTGAAATAAGAACCATAAAGCTTTTTTAATGTGCTGATTGAAATATAGGCATAGATTTACAGAATTCTGAGATATCTGCCAGCTGTCAAAGTCCATAGATGGGAGGTAATATTATCTGAAATCCTTTTAATTAAAAAAAAAAAAACACAAGGGCCATTTAGTAGCTGTTTTGGAGCTTTCGATCACATCGTATGATCTTCATCAGGAGGTGGACTGTGCCCAGTTGTCATAAAACTATAGATGTTTAAATTTCCATTTTTTGAGCATTTTTAAGGACTTCTCATCCACGTTGGCTTCAAAGACAACTTATGAAGGAGATGTGAAATGATTAAAGCTCCAGAACATATGCTAAATGGACCTTGTAGTGAGATTATTTTGTCAACTGTCTGACATCAGTTCAGGGCCAATAACTACTAAAACATCCGTTTTCTGTATGTTTTACTCCAATAATAGTAACAAAATGAAGAATTAGAAGACATACAGTATTTTAACAGCACTAGCAGTACAGAGCATCCAGCTACACTATATGTCTAAGAGGATGCATGTACAAACTCAATAAAAGTATTTGTTTTGTTAATGTATGTTGTATATGAGAGAAACATATGTGGACAGAAATCATGTCAAGGAAATGTAACGTCACAAATCCCATCACTTCAAAATCTTTCCTCAGATGGCCCTTGCCTAAGTCAGCAAGCCAGCAACACATTACTTGTAATGTCCCGCCTTCCCATGTTCTTTGTTTTTCCAGACAAGGCTTTACGCGGCCCAGGCTGCCCGTAAGGTGGAGTTCACCGGGGCCGCCGAACACGTTAAGTTTCAGCCGCAGGATGTGCAGGTCAGTGGTTGTTAACTTGTCTCTCTCCTCCACAGAGACGCTTCTATGCGGCTGCCAGAAAAGGCCAGTCCCTTGCCCAGCCCCTGGCTGGCCTCAAGCTCACTCCAGGGGCTGCCCACTCCTACCAGGATGTCCATGTATGTTGCAGAGTGATGAGGATGGCTGTTCTGGGGACCTGTGTGGGGTTGGCTGGGTCCAGATAGTGTGGTGTATAGAGAACGAAGATACAAATTACTTTGCCTATAGAAACCACTGGTTATGTTTTATGCTCTAAATATTCTTTTCTTTTCATATGATGTCAAAAATACTGGTAATACGTCTTTACAAGTCACCTAACTGAATGCCAAATTGTCTTAAGACCTTTTGAGGTATAAACTAAGGTTTATACTTCAAGTTTTAACTTAATATCTTTATGTATACTTGATGTAATGATGAAACTAAAAGGACGTCTCTGTATATGTGTCCTTCTGTCCAGGTGACCAAACTGCCCAGTGGACTGGTGATCGCCTCTCTGGAGAACTATTCCCCAGCCTCCAAGATTGGAGTGTTCATCAAGGCTGGCTGTCGTTATGAGACCCCTGACAACCAGGGGGTCACCCACCTCCTCCGACTGGCCTCCAGCCTGGTATGATACATCAATACAGCCTGAAGAGCTCTGTCTTCATTCATCTGCTTTGACCCCTCTGTGCTCAAGAATTACAGAAATAAATGCAGCTGCACCTGGTCGGATATATAAACTTAATATTTATGTTAACTTGCAGAGGTTACAACGGACAGACGTTTGCACATTTAGCATTAATTTGTTGAACATTTGAACCACTTTCCACTCGCACATTTCGAAAACACTGATAGTCAATGTTTTCAGTCTCTATAATTTTGGTGTATTTTGAATTTCATGCAGATTCAAACAGCTGATAAAGATTAAATATTCAAAAGGTCTTTTTTCCAGCCCCAGTTTTTAGTATTTAAATAGCTATAAAGCACAAGTGCCAGAATGTACCTAATATATATCTGGAGCATAATTATAGCCTTCTGTGTGAGACTTGCATTTGTGCTTTTTCCAGACAACCAAAGGAGCTTCATCTTTCAAGATATGCCGTGGTGTTGAGGCAGTAGGAGGCAGCCTGAGGTCAGTAACGTCCAAGAACAGTTATAACAAACCAGTGAATACAAGTACAGTCTTTTCTTGACCAGTATTCTTATCTGCATGTTTGTGCCTCTGCAGTGTGACTTCATCCAGGGAGAACATGGTCTACACCGTTGACTGCTTGAGAGATGACATGTGAGTTATTATACCACCTGTACACCAGAGTCAGAAAATGAACTGGGACTCATGACAGAAATGTCCCATGCAGTATTGTTTTTATTGAAATGTATGTAGGAGGGATTGGTTATGTAATGCAGGATGATGGCACAGTACACAGAACATGTTTTTCTGGCACTCGTTATTGATCTGCAGCGACACAGTGATGGAGTATTTGATCAACGTGACGACAGCCCCGGAGTTTCGGCCATGGGAGGTGTCAGAACTCACGTCCAGAGTGAAGATCGACAGGGCCCACGCTGCACAGAGTGCTCAGATAGGTGGGCCTTAAGTTCTCTTGCACTCATGTAAATATTCACATTGGTTGATTAACGACTGAAGATGCAACTTAGATGTTTAATTACACCATAAGAAAGACATTTAAACAGCATTATTGAGCAGTATGTGTCAGAAAATGCTTGTCGGGTTTAGCTTATCAGAAAATACTGTGAGTCAATGTGTACTGCCCAAATTAAAATTTCATTAAAATTCTGGTCATTTCATTTACTTATGTGATAAGTATAGATGTCATTAGACAGATGCACCAAATCCAGTCACTATTTCTTTGGAGTCTCCAGCATTAAAGGAGATATAATAATCATTTATTAGTTAAGAAGACATTACGAATTTTAGCTTTACCATCAGAACATTGCCGTTCATTATCATGCCTCTTTCTCGCTTTTCCAGGTGTGATTGAAGGTCTGCATGAAATGGCCTACAAGAACGCGCTGTGCAACTCCCTGTACTGTCCGGATCACATGGTTGGCAACATCCAGTCTGAGCATGTGAGTATTTTTTTTTTCCAGTTTATTCTTTAACGCTGATATTGTTAATATACTCATTTTTAAACCCACTTTCAATGTTTGTTTGTTTTTTTTTTCTCCAGCTGCACCAGTTTGTCCAGAATAATTTCACAAGTGCAAGAATGGCTCTTGTTGGACTTGGTAAGGATCATTACACTATCAGCACATGTGTATATATAACAACATGATGCGAATCTGATGTGATTATATTTGGCTATTGATGGAAATAGACATTAAAGTTACATACAAATAATTATATCAAATGATCAAAGAATTCTGAAGGCCTTGATACCCCTTTTTTTTTTCCTAGGTGTTGATCATGCTGTGCTGAAGCAAGTTGGAGAGCAGTTCCTCAACATCCGCAGTGGAGCGGGCACCACAGGGGCCAAAGCTCAGTTTCGTGGAGGTGAGCTGAACAGACACTGTAACAAACTGCATGTTGGACACACATCAACTGTAAAAACACTAATTTCCTCAAACTTGGATTAACTTTGTTTTGACTTATTTTTTTTATTTTACTTTCAAGAAAACTCATTGGGTGTAGTTCAGTCAAAAAAGAAAGCAGACCGTTATAACTAGGCCACATCAGTATTGCAATGACAAAGTTGACTCACTGGCTGCATTTACAGTCGTAGAGAACTCTGCATTAAACATTAAGCAGTGTTTCTGTACTGTACATTTACTGCCAGATTGACAACTTACTGCTAACCTTTTCCTCTGCTGCGCTCGCATTCACCGTCACTTTTCTCACACTCACTTAACCACACATTGGCTACACACACACACATTACACACTGCCTTATTCCTTAAAGGAGCTACGCTACCAACAGTTTCCCAGGCAACGACACAAAGGTTGATTCACGTTTTGGAACAGCATCGCACAGAGGCTCCCAAACGCAAATGATAAGTTATTTCCGAATGAAAGGATATTTGGTGCTATTTCTGGCATTGAATGAAAGATCTATAAAACAATGTCATCACAGTTCTGCCGACCTGAAACTTGGCCAACTGTCTGAGGCAAAAAAGATGCTGCTGGCTTTTTTTGCACAGCATATTTGTGTTTTCCTCAAATGACAATTTGTGCTCAATTATGTATTATTTAAGTATTTAAAAGACTCCACCGTTTCTACACTCTGGCCTAAAATTGATACACGTCCTTGGTTTTAGTTACACTCAAAGTTTGAATGTAACCCAAGAAAATGATACACTTGTTTTGTCTCCTCCTGCCTCTCTCCAGGTGAGATTCGGCTGGCCGACAGCAGCAGGCTGGTCCACGCAGCAGTGGTGAGCCAGTCAGCGGCGGCGGGTACCAGCGAGGCTCTGGCCTTCAGTGTGCTGCAGCATTTACTGGGAGCTGGTCCACATGTAAAGCGGGGAGCCAACACCAGCAGCAAACTGACACACAGTGTTGGCAAGGCAACTGCTGACCCCTTTGATGTGAGTGGTTGTCAGTTCGTAATTTAAACTTGTAAAACAGTTCATTCATACACCAGCGCTTTCTCTGGCTTAACACAGGACTATTGCAATGCAGAGGAGTGTGTGTGTTATCTTATACAGGTCAAAACAACACAGGACAAGATCATACATTTGTTACTTAATCGTGAATGTGTGTTAAATCCTAATTGCAACAGCACCTGTAAAAACATTTCTCTTCACAGGTCAGTGCTTTCAACGCGAGCTACTCTGACTCTGGTCTGTTTGGGGTCTACACCATTTCCCAGGCTGCAGCTGCCGGTGATGTGAGTATCCCTTAGTCACGACAAACGCCTGTTTATCCACGTAGCTGCAGTCATTTTTGAATATGAAACCAGAAACTGTTTTAACATCTGTGCTTTTGTGTCTGTCCAGGTGATTAAGGCTGCTGTTGGCGAGGTGAAGGCTGTTGCTGGTGGTGCAGTCACAGCTGCTGACCTCACTCGGGCCAAGTAAGACACGCAGACGGACAGAAACACGGCATTCTTTAATTTACTATTGAAATGATGGATTAAAATGAAATTAATAGGGAACAATTATATGGCTGAGTTGAAGCTATGGCAGCACTACTTTCATGTTGAGGATAAGTACAATGTTTGCTTGCTGAGAAAGAAGTGGGTGTATTAATTGATGAAGTGGGTGTATTAATTGATGATGGCTCTGAGGTTTGTGCAGCATCTCATTCCTACTAATAGTGACTATCATCATCATCTGCCCACAAGAACTGATTAATTGAAACAATGAAATCCAAATTGTCTCAAGCTGATTTCAGGCTGTTCAAAGTCCTCATTCATGAATTAGTTTCCACTTGGTGCCTGTTGGTGGTGCCATTCTTTCTTCTCTTATGCCATTAAGCCTTCCGATGTCAAGTTATACATGGAGCTCATCTTTGTTTTCCCTGCAGGAGCCAGCTGAAGGCTGACTTCCTGATGTCTCTGGAGACTTCGGAGGGTTTGCTGGAGGCCATGGGCACTCAGGCCCTGGCTGACGGATCCTACCGCACCTCTGCAGAAATCTCCAAAGACATTGACAACGTCTCGTTAGCCGATGTCGCCAATGTAAGATATTGGGATCAGTCAGTGCTCGGTTTTTGCATTACTGTATTACTTTAGTTAGATAATAACTGTAAGATGGGCTGAATCTTTCCTTTACTGGGTGAAAAACTTGAGGCTTGTAATTAATTAGTTCTTAACTTTCTTACTGTTTATTTTCCAGGCTGCCAAGAAATTCGTGTCTGGCAAGAAGGCCATGGCATCCAGCGGCAACCTCATGAAAACACCCTTCGTGGATGAGATCTAAAGCCCCCCCCCCTCTCATCTCGTACTGTACCTAACTCTTGACGGCAAAGCAGAATTTGTTTCCTCCACATTTTGACAAAAAGAGAAAGCGAGCAGAAGTCATCATCATCATCATCACCTTTTGCAAATGCTGTTGTTCTGAGAGATTTAATGTCATAACACCACCGGGTATTTATAGGTGTTGTAACAGTATATTTTCAGGTGATGCTGCTCTGGCGCGTCACAATGTCACGCTCCACTCATTTGTCCGCATTTACTGTATAGCTGATGTAAAATAATGAATAAATTCTATCTACCGACCTGACAGTTATGGTTTGTTGTGGTGTAAAAATGTCTGTTTTAGCTCATTCTTGACCTTGGAAACAAGCAGTTGACAGAGCAATCTCAACTCAAGCTCCACTTGTTATACTGGAGCTTTCTACCATATAAGACAAAATAAAAGTGAGGCTCAACTTTTAAGTTAACATAAATGAGAAGTGCTGCAAATCATGGAAAGTTTAAACATCTACACTTCCATTAAAACTGAAAACTCAGCCTGCTGATGAGGACTTTGTAATATAGCCGAAAGGTCCGGAGTTTAGTGGACCTTGAGTTGGGAGTGTAACTTTAATAGCAAAATGTGTTGCTAAGGTGTGTGTTAGCAACTCGCTGAGATGATCTCCTAATGCATTATGACCTGTGGACGCTAAAAGTAGCAGGAGCTGTCGGCTATTTACAGATTTTCTCGCGAGAGTTGTCTACTACAGAAATGGAGAAGCGAGCTGAGTGGATTTTAGTTTGCTTTGCAAGGGAGAGGACAGCATCCTTCTGCAGAAATTACGCTTGCTGTGAGCTCGGGGGCTTTTTAAAAAAAAACAGGTTATATGTCGGAATTCAGTGTGTAAACGGGAATATCTGTAAACTCCAGTAAAGCGCTTTGATGTGAACATGGGCGGCGCTTTCCGTCTGCGCTCATCCAGAGAGAAAACGCGTCCATATGGGGGGAGAGAGCTCGGGGGGCTTCATGCACACTCAGGAAATAAGTCGCCTGCATGCATGAATCCGTCCTCACTGCTGGAGAATTATTGAGCGATTGCGGCAAACACACCCAGACTCCTATGAAATCTCCACTCCGTCTTTTGGCAAAATATCACCGGGATGTGGCGGAGCATCCCGGGGCTAGGCAGTGCATGAGCCCGGGCAGCGAGCCTCTCCTCCTGGGCTGGAGAAGGGCCAGCAAGTCGGTGCAAGCTCGGCTGCTGGAATAAAAAGGGATTTGTTTTGATCGGAACAGCTGATCTTTCTACCTGCGATTAAACACCATGTGCGGACGAATCGTGAATCAGACCGACCCCCTCACCGCAGCGATGGCCGGGGTGATGATGGGGCATGAGGGACTTTTTAAATGTCCTGTTTCCCTTTAAAGAAAGAAAAAAAAGGTTGACATAGAGGCACAAAGACGCTCTGACCTCCACCTGTGTCCACCGACATGGATAAACTCACCGTGATATCAGGATGTCTCTTCCTCGCTGCAGACATCTTCGCCATCGCCAGCATCGTCAACCCGGACTGGATCAACACTGGAGAATCAGCCGGTGGGTTTAAAGGCGCTTTGCTTCACTTCAGCTCTGTGTTTGTGCTGAAAAAGTGGAGTTTATAATGTTTCTGAGTGTTGATAGGAGGTCAGTTCATAAGGCAATAGAAGATAGTGGTGATGCATTAAAATAATAATATTTTAAATATTTCATGAGCCTGTCCTATAAAAAAATCACAACTGGAGTGTGAAGCTTTGCAGACAACAACAACAACAACAAAAAAATCACATAAAAAGTCAGAAGTCTGCTCAGAGTCTGGATGAATAGTGTTTTCAGATAAATATCCACTTAATTGTTGCACACAAACATTGTTGCAGTGCAGGTATATTTAGAGCAGAGGTTCCTCACCTTTTTTGGCTTTTGAACCCTTAAAATGAAAGTGTCCACTTGTGACTTCATCACAGGTGATCATGGCTCCTGAGCAGTCATTCCCCCCCCCCCCTTTTTCACAAAAATGCAAAAATTAGAGAAAAGTCGGAAAAAAACAAACTATTTTCTGTAGCTGATTTTTTTTTTTCTTTATCTGTTGACCCCTTGGGAGTGTCCCGAGCCAAAGGTTGGGAACCACAGTTTTGAAAGATAGGGAGAGGAATGTGACAATGGAGTGAGTGAGTGGTAACAGACAAAACAGGAAACAATAATTACTGCAATTATACAGAGGGCTGATAGTATGATAAGTTTGCATTTTCACTTCCATATTAAATTGTCTCCTGAGTTCAGGAAAGGTTAAGCGAAGGTAACCACAGTCCCACTGGTTAGACGGCTAAAAGTAAGAAAAACACCTTCTGCTCTGTGGCGTTTTATTGTAACGTGTTCAAATGTCCGTGTTCTTTCTAGATTGTCTCCACCTGTCTGTTAACATCAAGTGCCAGCCACGGCAGATTTGTGAATAAGTGGGTGTATACTGTATTAGTGTGAATGTGTGGATTATATAAGGGTTATAAGGGTTTCTAGTTAAAAGACACTTTTGTACTAGTGTAACAAACTCTTTGAGGATGCATGAAATGGTTCCTGAACACTACACAACAAGCCTAGTTCACTTCCTACTAATCATCCCATGACCTAGATAACAGAGACGTTTTAACAAAATTAGGTTTCCTGTTTAAAATAACACATTTTAAAAGACCTTCCTGGACTTTCCAGGATTCTTATTTTTAACTTTAACAGCTAAGTGGGTACCTTGAACCAACAGGAACCACTAAACCAACCAAGACGCCCTGGAGCCAGTCATGCTCTAAATATATGCTGTCATAATAGTGCAGCGGACTTTAAAGGACCTGAAAACTTATTTTCTCTTACTGTGAGTCCTACATGAAAACACAATTTTTGTGTTTTTAGTTGTTTTGCTTCAGAGATTTCAGCATTTGGGTTTTTTTTTAAACTTGCTTCTCTTGCTGGGTTGAAGTGGGCGGGGTTCGGCTGGGAAAAGGTGATGTCATGTACTTTGTTTACCAATCGGGATTCAGCAAGATTTGAATCAACATGTAATCACATGTAATGCTGCATTCACATGTTCCTTGGGTGATCCCGTTTCCCGAGTTGGGAAGTCGTTCTTCCGACTTCGGTGTGTTCAGCTTTTAAGTCATAATGTGGAAATAACATGGACACAACAAAGAAGAAGTGTTGTATTTTGTCCCAGTCTTGTTGCTGCACCAGTACATTCCCTAAAACCACTAAAATATTGTTTTACCTGACTTGTTCTCAGGGTTAATACTAATAAATGACTTTTCTAACTAATCTAGGTCACTCTACGTGGACAGCAACTAACGGTTACAACCTAATAACATCTTACAAATTACATGTGAGCAAGAAAATTTATATGCAATATGTGAATTAGTAAAACGTTTCTTGCCATCAACCAAACATTTACTTTCGTCCACCATGTTTCCGCATATATGACGCCAACTTTCAGCGAGTCGTGTACCAAAATTTTCCAAGTTGTTCCAACTTGAGGGGGCGTTCACGTGAATCTTCCAAATCGGAAACTCATTCTTCTGATTATTCCAACACCACATGAATGCCTCACAAATGCTGTTTCCAGGTCACTGTCAATGAAATCTAATCAAACCACACCAACACAGTGCTGATGACGTGGATTAGCAGAGTAGTTTAGTGTTAAACCTTTAATAAATAATAACTAAGGATGATTTATTATTTAGTCATGAATACTTAAGATTTGAAATGTTTTCAGGGGCTTTAAATATATTTATTATTCACTACTGAAATCTGACATGACAATCCTGATCATTTAGGTATCAAAATTACAGCTGCTGAATATTTGATCTACATTGTTTTATTAATATTTTGGCATCTGACAGCAACACCATAACTTTAGCAGCTGTTCTGGATGAAATTAAATGATTAGTTATCATCACCCATTTGATCATATTGCAACCAACCCACAGTTATTAATTGTGGAGAGTCAGATTTCATTGATTGGACAGTCAACCCAAATCAAGTGTTAACCAAATACCACAGTCTTCTGTGTACATCAGCAGAGCCGGTTATTGCAATGGAGTAATATTCTGATGCAAAGTCCATAAGCTAAACATTGACTAAAACTGATGCAACAGACAAACAGCCCCACTACAGTATATGCACAGCTGTCGGAGGTTCTCGTCAACCTCCATCCTAATGCTACCACTGGAACTGAGATAAGCAGGTAACACGTGTGCTGGGTTGTTATTACAGGATTTAATTTGTTCCAAAAAAAAAAAACAACACTAAGTATTTAGTACATAACGAGCAGGTTTTTGTTGCAAAATTAAAAAACTAATCTTTCTCAACCATCATAGTTGAAAATGGCTCTCTGATGTTCCACACAGTAAATGAAATTGTGAGATTACTGTACTTACTGTACTAAAAGCCTTTTGTTCCTGTTTAATTAGCTGGATAGTAATTACCTGAAGGCAGGAAGTGTTGTTTTTGAATGAAGATGTGTGACTTTTAATTAGGCCCCCTGGGGAGAGTAATGCTTTCCACCTGGAGAATTAATTCGGGCCCCGTCATGACGTACTTAATTTTTGCCGTGAGTGCTTAGCGTACGTGTAGAAGTCAAAAACATAAGAACGATTGTGTGCAATCAGCGTTTCATATCTTTCTATTAAACTGTGCCTCAGCACTTGGCCCAGCTCTCTAGATTTTTAATAACACCTAAAAGAGAAAAGAAGGTGGGAAAAAACAGTATAAACATAGAAATTTTTAAAAAAATATTTTGTTTACTTTTTAAATATTGGACAATGCATAGCAATGCCTCTCGTCTTGCAAAAGTTTTTGTAATTATTATTTCCCACTGTATATTCCTATTAAAACAAATTCCACTCTCCATAATGGCATGGAGCAAAAAAAAAACAAAAACACTTTCAGTTGGATACGTGACTGTTTTTCCATCACGTTCTCTGATATGGAGTCCTGTGAATGCACTATTTACATTGTCCTCCACTGTGCGGTATGAGAGGATGTGTTTAGGGGGAACAGGATATCCTGTGTATAGGGGGAACAGGTCCGCCTGCAGGAGGATGTGGTTCAGGCCTGATGATCCCCTCAGCCCCAGTCCTGGTATCATCACCTAGAATCACATCCACGATCAAGAACTGAAGCAGTTCCATACATGGCAACATTAAATATTTAAAAGACTGATTTTAATTTCATTATTATTATTTTCAATTATATGCGAGGTGGTTAGAAATCTTTTTAGGACTGTCCTGGGACTGTTATGCAAGTTCTGAGGTAACGCAAGCAGCTTTTTGTGCTCTTGTACTGGAGTGTAATGAGCATGAATAAAACTTAATTTAGTTTTCTAAGTCCATAATTTTGCTTTTGTATATTTTTTTCACTATTTACTATATGGTTTTGAAATACTAAACATTCAGTGTAAATTGAGTGGTCTTAATAGCTTTAAGTACTAGGTGTTTATTCAAAAGCAGCTAAAACATTTAATTTTCCTCCTAATTAAGATGTTTTAGTGCTCCTCTGTGTTTTTCCTGCATCTTTGTGACATTGGTTGCTTGCAATTTTGGCCTTTGTGACAATTAAGTTAATTGTACAGTCGCTGGGTTTAAATTCTCCTGAATAAATGCATGTATAAAGCTCCTCTATGTCTGCTTGGCTGGCACTAACTGCTGTCTGAAGATAATTCTGGGCAGGAAAGAAAAAGATGGGAGACAAAAGAATAAATTAAGGTGTGGAGGAGGAGGATTTTATTCCGCATTTGTCTTGCGCCGTGTTTGGTGGATTCTTGTGTAGTCAGACGCAGAGTTGAGCAGATGCAGTCTCTGTTGGGCTCCAAGTGTGTGTGTGTGTGTGTGTGTTTAGTAGATGCAGAAATCCTCCTACCTGACATCACACGCAGTGCCCACCAGGCTCAGGGAGACAGGAGGAGGGTCAGTGATCTCTTCATTTCCGTCTCAGCTGTCACTGATGCGTCGCCTAACTGTTATTTCTGCCGTTTTTCTCTCCGTCTGAACCTGTTTGACGTCATACTGGATCACCGCGGGTCACTGGCACAAAGCCCGTCAGCCTTGTTTGCATACCAACAGGTTCATCAGCCCCCAGTCTCTGTGGGGAATCAGAGGGAGTCCTGGGAGGTCATTATGTTCTGCATCCAGGGTCAACATATGGGCCAATGATGTCATGTGCTGCTGTGTATTAGACTGAAGTTGCGATTGAAAGCATGTAAAGACAACAAACTGGCTGCTGTACTGTCCGCTACAGGTAGGCTGTAAGCTGCCTTTCATGTAATGGATTTAATGTGCAATAGATTATGGAATATTGTTTTGGGACACTAATGATCTCCGCCAGGCGTAAGTCTCACACTAATCTCACATACTACTGGACCCATAGGCCTAATATTTTTTGGTGCACATTTATGACTGTATGTTCAAGGTCCTCTCATGATTACAGTGATTCACAATTTTTGAAAAACCTAGTTTATAACGCCATTGACTGCTGACTCACTCCTCTGAACCGGCTGGTAGGTGCCGCAAGTGATCAACAACTGCTTCACTTTGGAATCTTGTTCCCGCTATAAACAACCAATCACGCCTTGTTGCCACGTTAGATCAATCAATGCCAAATTTTGGTCCCTTGAGAGCGGGTTGTGTCATAAAAATTGATAAGATTCCTTATGAGCGTATCGTAAAGCTTAGATTTTCGTCTTTTCAGTCCTCGCCATTTTTAACAAAAGGCTGTTGCAGGCCACATTTTGGCCTTTGTCGTGGCTCAAAAACTGACATCCATAGAAAAGTTTAGTCTCATCTTGAACCGGAGCATCTGCTGATTAATTCCATACCTGATATGTTATGATCCACTAAAGTTAGCCATGATACGTAATGAATAAATCCCTGTTTTTGTTATCATTGCCGCCATCTTGACTGTACACACCTGGCAGAGATCTGCACTCGACTGAGTGCATTCCTCTAATTTGGCTAAAATACCTTCTGGACTGATTTGTTAGTTACTTTTTAGCCAGGCTACCGTTTTATCACCAATGTTTCCCTTTTACCATCTGAATAGGGTTTAATTTAAGTTTTTCCAGGAATTTTCTCTTGGTCTGTGGTACAGTTTCTGATAAAGTGAGTTATCATGCCTCTGCCCCATTGTTAGCCAGAATGATGTTGTCTTCAATATCAGCATGGAGGACGTCTGGGTGGAAGGATAATGCTGCTGAACAACCTGGACCACCCTACCAAGTCAATGGTGCTGTGAGTCGCCTGTAAGCATCAATATCTGGCACTGGTTAATCAATACAGTCTGTATTTACCAGATGCTGGTGTGTGTTCACAGTGTCCATGTTTGCTTATTGTTGGTCTGAACTTGGTTTTCTGTACAGTAGCCGACTCTCAAACCCAGATTGTCGCTGCTCTGTTGAAGGATCCAACAAGAACGTTTTTTTTTTAAAAACTTCTGCCTCTTCTGTCTTTCTCCACCCAGGCTCTCTGACTGTGGGCTTGGTCCGGCAGTGCCAGACTATTCACGGCCGAGACCGGACCTGCATCCCCCCGCAGCTGCCCCCAGAGTGGATCACCACGCTCTTCTTCATCATCCTGGGCATCATCTCCCTCACCGTCACTTGTGGTCTGCTGGTGATGTCACACTGGCGCCGCGAGGCCACCCGATACGCCCGATGGATCGCCTTCACAGGGAGTGAGTGTTCACTGTCACCTTTCTTCTTTTTCCCCATCACAACCAGCTTCTCTTCTCTTCCTCCACCTCTAAATACAGCTCTTTGCTGTGTTCACTCACATGCAGGAGATGCTTATTGACAAGTGGGGAATTGCATGAAAATGTTTATGCACCTCCATGTCCAGACAGAATCCAATCCACACTATATATAGACGTCATTGACTTTATCTTTTCACAAATGGTATTCTAGGGATGAGGAAAATTGTTGGGCTTTGTCCAGCCAATACATGACAGGACTTATGAGTATCCAAATTGCATTTTTTTAAGTTATAAAATGCCACGCCAGGGTTAGAAATTAATTGTGGGTCAAGGCTAAATTACCCATTATAGTTTATAAAATCCCTGTGAAAGTAAAAGATGCGTCTTGAGAATCTGCCGTGAAATAAATGGAGGTTACGACATCAGAATTCTGCGCTTCATTTCAGGAAAGCTTTTAGTCTGGTAATTATGAACATCTTGACAAAGTGACTAGGAGCCTAGGAGCTCTAATTGATGGGCCGGTTTCTATTTTTACAGGAAAGAGACAGCGTTTGTCTGTTAGAGAGGACCAGAGCTGGAGCTTTGCTAAATATGGAAAAATACGAAGCAGATTCTCATGAATAGACCATCAATACTTGGGGGGGGGGGTTGTAGTTTTTCTACACACATATTACCCGAATGTGGCTTCAAAAGTGGGTAACAATAACCAAATATTTCAACCTTTTTTGAACCCCCACAGCCCTGCCAGAAGAACTCGCCCCTTATCAACACCATTTATTTGAACCATTTATCCATCACTTTTAGCTACTTATTTCAATTTCTCTGCACGCTTGCTACTGTAACTAATGTAGGTTTCTCTCACTCTCAACATGTGTGTTATAGCTGACTAAATATGTAGACATTTTTTTAATTCAAATCGTATTTTTTATATTAGTTTAACTACTCCAATCTCTCCAATCACTGGTCCAGAGGCTCTTCTCATTCTGTTTTTCTTCTGTCACAGTGGTCCTGTTCTGTATGGCTGCCCTCATATTCCCAATCGGCTTCTACATCAGTGAAGTTGGAGGACAGCCATATAAACTGCCCAACAACACAGTGGTGGGCTCTTCCTATGTACTCTTCGTTCTGTCCATATTCTTCACCATAGTGGGACTGCTGTTTGCTGGTAAGGTATGCTTGCCCGGCTGACGTACCCTCCTCCTCTTTTTTGTATCTTTGGAGAAAACCCCACCGTAGGAGGCAACTTGTGTTAGAATTCACTGCTCCGTGGCAGCGTTGGAAATACAACAAAACTGAATTGTCACTCGTAACTGGAGCCGGAGGTGGTGCGTTGCATCCGTCCATCTGTTTGTTCAGAGACTGAGCAGGTGCAGGGAGCTGGGCCCTCATCTCTGTCCGTCGTGAGCGATGAGTAAATGGTGAACAGACAGGAGAATATTAAAAAAAACTTGACGGAACTGGATTAAAACATCAGGACTTACTGTGTTATCGGTCATTTTAGGAATTAATGACAGATAATTCTTCTCATCCCATCAACCAAGATGCACATATTGGGATTAGACTGATGTCAGGCCTGATTGTGGCCAAAAATTGTCCAGTCACCTCCAACGTAATGGAGATTCTTCCCTGAGCACGACAACAGTACATTAAAAATCTGTTTTATTTATTTGTTATTTTGTAATTTTTTTTTATTAAAAAGGCTTATTGTATTCCAGAGTTTCCCTGCCATTAACATGTCTTGCGTATCACCTTGCCTTAAAGAGCTGTTAACCTTAAAATAACTACCACATTGTTGAGTTTTAGTTGAGGGTTTTAATCTTCTAAAAATCTGGATGTGTGAAATGATTCAGCATAAACCTGAACTGGAATATAAACTGGGGGATCATCAACATCTGTTCAAAATGATTGTGTTGGTCAACATTCAAAAACGTCTCTATATCATGATGAGTAATGTGAAGTTGTGTCCATGGATCTCTTGCAGGATAATATGATGCTGTTGAATGTCGAGCTAAACATTTAAGGGTCAGGACCAGAGCAAGACTGACATTAACAGGCGAAACCTGTTCCGGTCTTCGTTAAAACTTTTTTATTTTAGTGATGTAGTGAATGTATTATTCACCTTTATTGAATATTTCCTGTTGTTTAAACACTGTATCAAGAAATGATTAAATCTACGATTAGTTTGTTTTATACATTTGAGACTTCATCTCTGTATAAATGAAGAGTCATTTTATAGAAGCACTACGATACTCATGAATGAGCATGGAGGATCTCATCTCATTAAAAATAACTTTGGAACACTTATTGTCTCTTTGTTTTAGTCATTTATTTGTCTTGAAAGATCATAATGCTGTCATTATTTATTATCCAGGTACATTTAAAATGAGAGCTTCTATGCCAGAAGGACAGATGCCAGAATGAGCAAGACGTTTGAGGGCCAGAGTTGCATTTATCACACCAAGAATGTGACATTTTCTTACTCTGATAAAGTCAAACCTCTCAAGGTTAAAGCTAGAAGACGCTGATTTCCTTATTTGCGAAAAGCTGACATTTAAGAGATATATGAAGTTCATCTGCTGGTGGCTAAAATGTATCATCAGTTATATGCAGATTCCTTTACCTTTAATGTTTATCTGCAGTGAGGCAGAGCTTGGTTAGAGCAGAATCTCACACCCACTTTCCCTCCTTTGTGTGTGTGGATGCACAGGATCATGTCACCATAGGAACGTCATAGAAAAGTATTTGATGCTGTGTGTTTTCCTGAAAAGATCCAGCGAGCTACGATGCCAGCAGCAGGAATCCAGTTGTGTGTGTTAACTGAGCCCACCACTGCCGCCAAAAGTCAAGTTTCAAACTGACACTACTGCCTTTGATATTCTAACCAAATCTCACAGTCACAACGCTGCTATTTTAAGCCCTGAAAATCAGTTTTTCAAAGTGTACTTTGTATAAATTGGCTGAGTGGAGGCACAAATAATCTTCACCTGATATATGGTTTATATGCTTTTTTTTCACCAGACAAGAATATTGCAGTTCAAACTGGTCTGGGTGTGGTTTGTGCTGTAACCAAGGAATGATTCAATTGTTAGCCAGTTAGCATGCCAAACTTCATGTGCTCTTTTGTTCACTATAGCCAACATAGCGTCAGAGGCCTGGGCCACACAGTGCAATGGTAACTTGGCCTAACTACATAAAAGAACAAATCTATATTGCCAGCTGGATGCAATGTATTACAGAATAGTTGAATCTAGTGTGTGTTTGAGGCCAGTGTGCGACCTACTCTAGAGTGCTCGGGTTAGCACTGTGACATAACCAGCTGTGTCCTTGCTGTCAATTTTACTGTTTTGAAAATGCTGCAATTTCCATGGCAACAAACAAAGTAGGAAAAGAAGTCAAAAATGTGTTTTTCTTCTTGTTCCTTCAGTTGGATGTTTGAGCTTCACTGTGCAGAATGATGCTTGGTGCAGAATTTGACACTAGCAGCTGTTTTCACATTCGTCTGCTGAAGGAGAAAAGTTTGTGCCTGTGCTCACCTCAAATCTGGATTGAAGACGTGTACCTACGAGCATGATTTGTGACATCACAACTAGTTTGGAGGCGAGTCGTGGTCCAGTGTGCAACTTATACAAGTGTGATGTGGACACTTGAACCCTCCAGTGCACAAACACTGAGAATGGACTTTACAGTGAAGTAGGAGACATCTTGCATCCAGCAGATAAACTTTTGAAATTAACAATATTTGCACATTCATAGATTCTGCTTCTTTCCGATGAGGGGGAAGGAGGAGATGTCATTTTAAGAATTTCTAACAAGGTAATTGAAGCAGAGCAATTTTTATGTCTTCTAACATGTTCAACATTTTTTCCACATTAAAAAAAGCTGTTTCACAAATGTGTAACACAAGGACTTATTGAATTTTTTTGGCTTATGATCACACAATTTGAAGACATGCCCAGGGCGATTACACTTCATGATCTGAAGCCTTGTTGGATGCAAACACCAGAAGCAAGATTATAGCTCATAAGCACCACATCAACGTCACTATCTAATCTTCTCATTTAGGGGATAAAAAAAAAAGAGCGTGGTTACCAAGAAAAACAGTATCTGATACTCTGTGCTTTCTCATGCCTTCTATTTTTTTCTTAAAAAAATGACAGCAGTTGTGGAGAGATGTTTCGTTCCAGGCTTTTAACACATTCTGGCATTTGATCTCAGACATTTAATTCACACTATCAGTAGAAAAACATGTGACATGCAAAAGGATGTATGCAACACTTTCAGGCGTGGTCACTGTAAACATTTGGAACAAACAGCTTATTTTAAATTAATCTGCATGACTTACAAATACTGACAATGTTTATGTGATATATTGTGAGAATAAAAATGTATCTATGAATTTAAAGTAACACAAAAGGATCTTAAATTGTAAGATCATCAGTTTAGTTTGGCACAAATTATATTACAACAGTATTGCAATCAGCATGGTCAGATGCACACAGTGGATATGACGAACCAATTCAATTCTCACCACAAGGTGGCGCAATTGGTCAGGTTTAACTCCACCACTGCACAACTAAAGCTTTCACTTACTGTAAATCACAACAAGTGTCAATCTCCAATCTGAAGTAGATTTAAGGACATTAAACTTTTAAATCACACTTTTAAAACAGTCCAAAACATCTTTAGTTCAATCTTTGTCAAAGCCTTCAGAATGTCCAGCCGTTGTTTGTTACCTTGTTCTCAGGCAGCAACATACCTGACTGTTCTTTGTCCTACATTCACATACAATCCAGTTCAGTTCAGTCTCCATCCTGAATGTGTTGCATCTGCTGTGGAGGCTTCTGTCAGGCCACGGTGGGACTGCTGTGCTGCAGCTTGGCCATACGTGCTGCTATGAGCAGCAGTATACCGCTGAAGAGCTCCAGGCCGTAAGAGAGCCAAGCCAGACCCAGAGACCAGCCAAAGGAGGTGTGGATGTAGGCCAGACCCTCCGGCCCAACCAGCCTCTCTGTCTCAGCCAGGGCCTGGTATGAGTAGATGATGTAGAGGCTCACGCCACACAGGGTCAGCAGGCCTACAGAGAGAGGATGCATTACACACACATATACAGAAAAAATACTAAGTCGGTGCCGGGGTTCCCATACCTGGTTGGACATTAAACTTTAACCGTAAATGAAAAAAGTAAAATTTGCAAGTTATCAGTTCAAATACAGACAACACAGAAGCCTTATTATATCATTTTCATTTTCAAAAGAAATGCTGTTCAAATCCCTAATTTTAAAATTAAAAATCCTCATCCAAGTAGATTCCTCAGGATGTGACGAGTGGAAGCACAACTGAGTATCGTCAAGGCCATAAAATCAATGAAAAACATTTTATATATATTTAGTTTTTATGCACAAACACTCAAGAGTTTTTAAGGCAGGAGCCCTGCACAAGCTGGCATTGTACTCCGGCAATTATGAAGCGGAAACCCATACTAGTCAGAACTCTGTGCTGAGAACTCCATCAATAAAACCAACAATAAAATCAAGCCATTAGCTACCGAAAATCTCATATTGTGAGAGACAGGAAATACATTGACGCATGTGTTGTCTGCTTACACAACATCCCAGTCATCAGAGACTAGACTGAGACACGCACAAACCCACACAGTCCTCACGTGTTTCATAGTGTTGCCATTGGAAACCCTTTTAATTTTGATGGCTTGCTACTGGTTTTAAGGGGATGTAAGTGGAGCAGAGAGGCTACCCGGGGCGGGACTAATAATCATTTTATCATGATTACACCCCAAGGTGCTACGAGCGCGGAGAATGATGAGGAAGCTGCGTCTGATGTCTCATTTTTATGCGTTTCGCTGTGAAGAACAAAGAAGCAGATAAACAGGGACAGACAGAGAGACAGACCACAACCGCTTGACTTACAGAGATTAGACTGTATGTAATAGCTCCTTATATTACATACATACAGTTTATTACAATTAATTACTAATATAGAGCTGAAACAGATAGTTGATTGATCGAGTCATTGTTTAAGGAAAAATACCAGGTTGATACCAACTTGTAGAATCTGAAAATTTGTTCCTTTTCTTTAACATTTATGACAGGAAACTGAGTATCTTTGGGGTTTGGACTTTTTTCACACAGTAAAGCAAACAAGCAAGAAGTCAGAACAGAGCAGCGTGGCTCTAGGGATGGCGATATCAGTGTGATTGGTCAGTCGACCACTTTGGTCCAGACTGAAATATCGGATGGACTGCCATGAAATTTTGTCCAGACATTTATGGTCCCCAAAGGGCGAATTCTGATGCCTTTGATGACTTTTCATCAAGCACACCAGCAGGTCAAAGTTTTTACTTACGCAGTAAAATATCTCAACATCAACTGGATGGATAGACACAACGTTTGGTGCAGACATTCATGGTTCCCAGATTATGTTTCCTACTGACTTTGATCCCTGACTTTTCCTCTAGTGCCACCAGCAAGTTGACATTTGTGAGCGAAAATGCCTGTTGAATAGATTTCCATGACATTTGGTGCAGATGTTCATGTTCTCTAAAATACATTTGGTGATTCCTCTGACTTTTATACCCAATTTACACCCGGCATTACCATGCAATCTATATGTGAATATCCTATCAGGATACAAAAACATGTTACAGTGTAAATACAATCAGATTAATCAATAATATATCTAATTGTTAGTTTCAGCCCTAACTACTAACACTACTATTATTACCACTGCTACCTCAAAAAGGACCACAACAACAACTAGTACCTCAACAAATATTTTGAGGCTTTTTTTACCCCTCGTTCTTCCTGGTGCTGCTACTGTGTTTAATCACCATATTTTTTCAGGAAATGCATTGTAACAACAGCAGTAACGTACGTTATGTTGTCAGTTTCACAATATTAATGACATCACATCGTGTATTTTTTGGGGACTGGTTTTTAATGCGGAAGCACTTTGGTGATGTTCTCATTTCAGAGGAAACCTTGCTCAGAATGTCAATTACACTGAAAATGAAGTACAAGGGAAGCCATGAACAGCCCTGCAGGGAGCCCAGACAAATACTCATTAAGGCTGCTTAATGGGCAGTGAGAAAAGTAGTTGCGACATTAAAATGAGAAGACAGAACAAAGGAAATAACAGCAAATTTTTAATTGTCAGTTTTAAAAAAATACATATATACCAGTACCAGTCAAAAGTTTGGACACAACTTCCGATTCACTTGAATGTAACTAAAAATGGTAAAAAATGTCACTAACTGAAATGGAAATACAATTTTACTGAACAACAAACACGGCAAAGAGAAATTCGAGGACAACAAAGAAACCACAACCGGCTTGGAGGCAGGGTGGGATATTTTAGAAGTTGGGCAGTCAACAAGTTCACAAGACAACTCCAATCTAATTCAAGCCTTTATTCCATTCCACACATTGCCATGTGCTGTTTATTAAAGGGAGACTATAAAGAGTCTTTTTAAGTGAAGTGTTTATCTATCACAAGGTCCCCTTTATGGAGGTCATAAGGCGTTGGCAGGAGAGCATCCGAGAGCATCCAGAGGGAAGAGCCCCGCGAGATGTTCAGACGCTACGTTTGTGTGCATACGGATAACTTGATTACTTTAATACCCAAATTAACGTAATAGTGTAAGGCGTTTACATGGTTAATGTTAATCTACTCTCCCAATAACACAAATTGAAATGATTTATTTGATACTGTAGTCAAATAATTATCAGATGTGTGGTAACGTAAAGCAGGAATATAGTAGGAAAGAGAGGGACTATGTTGTAAAGCTGAAACATACCGTCAATTGACTATTTCCTGTTGTTAACATAAGCAGGTTTAGTTGATGCCATTGTTTCCCAAAAAAACAACTATATGCACGTCTATAACTACCAGCGATAATGCTCTATTTTTCCCCCACATAGCTTTTCATCCAGTTCACTGTTCTACCTTTATAGCACAGAATCAAAACACACACCTAAAGAAACAAGACCCCAGTGTGTGAAAAGCAAGTTTTATTTAAAAGATGAATGGTAACCGAGTTATGTTTACTCTGATTATGACCTTAATTTGGATCAGGTAACCAGGTTAAGGTTTTAAATGGCAGTTGCAGTATTTGGGGTATTTTCTTAATCTAGTTAGGCACAGCAGTTTTTTTTGTCTTTGCAATTTAGCAGCATTTCGTCTCAGCTCTTATGAAGCTTGTGGTGTCTTAATGGATACTGGTTTTCTCAACCTCAGCCTGGGCGCCTTTTCAATTTAGACAGGTCATCATGATGAGTGCTGAGACGGAAATGTATCCATTTGAGCAATGAACAGTGATAAGAAGTTATATTATGTAGCTTTAAAGGGAATTTCATGTTTTTGACATGTGAAGCAGTAGTTAATTCATGTTAGGTGAGCATTTGTACAGAATCAACAACTATTAAAAATACTTTTTAAACATTTTTTCAATTTTTTTTTCAATTTTTTCTTTACGTTGTTGGTTTTTATCTGATGGTATTTGTTATTCTGTTCTTTTACTGTATGTGCATGTTTGTCCTTTTGTAAGTATAATAACTCATAATTTAATACACTCTAATCCAATCAGAGTTTTTTGGCTATATATATTATGGATATAAATTGAGGATTTGTTCGAGCAAATCAACTCTAGAGCCAGTCTCCTGCAGGGTGACTGCCAATCAGTACAGTGGTATATTTAGCTGAGAAGCTGCTTGTACACTAAAAACAGCTCACTTATCAGTGCTGATGAGCTGCAAGTGGAGTTACTGAAAGTATGGTGAAGAGATACTCAGATGTGTTTTTTTTTTTTAGATTTTACATACTTGTGTAAAATTGAAGCAAAACAAAAGGGAAAACCCTTTAAAACTACTTCAACTACCTGCTGCTTTGAAAAGTAGTCAACCTCTTTTTTTTTATATCCTCACCTCCTTCAACCATCCGTCACATGCAGTAACCAAACTGAACTGAACCGAGCCAGGATTAAAACCATAGCGATGACCTCACGGCAGCAGCAGATCTTCCCTTTAACTCTGAACACATTTCAGTTTTTCCTGGCTTTCAAACCACAGAATAGTGGTGAATGTGAACCATTACAGCACAAAATCTATGAAGACTATTTACTCGAGAAACGCTGTGAATATTACAGCTTGATGTCATATTCTCCTGATCACCATTCATGTTGATTTGATACTTATTTCCTATTTTTGACACAGTAATTAATTTAGTTTTTTAAACACTTATTAGGGTTGGCCATCAAATTCAATATTATCTTTCAATTTTGGCAGACTGCAACAGTATTATTACAATATGAACGTATCAAGTTAATGTTTTACTAAATTATATTGCCAAATGATTGGAATTTAAAAACAAACTCAATGATTAAATGAAATTTTCTTTTATATGAAGAATGTTGTCTGATGTGAACCATAACAGTTTGGTTATTTTATGTGATTTTGCATAGATTTGCTGTATCGAGACATACATCAATATTGGAAAAAACATACCATAACAATTATAAAAACCATCTTGCCAACTACAATTTTCTTGTATACACAGCTTCTAAAAGACATACTATTTCTATCCTATGTTTATAATCTTTTTGTGACCTAAACTACTGATTTGATGTCCGGGCCTTTGCAGGTTTCAGGAGGTCTTGACAAGCTGTTATCTTCAACTGTCCCAAACGAACAATGTGAAATCAGAGACAGTTTGAAAGGAAATAGATAAATTTGAGATGCACTTGTATCCGAAGCAATTTTATTTCACTGTTGTTCCTCCCTACAGACCAATAAAAGCTCTCATAATCCACCTGACACAGTATGGGATGAATCACTTCTGATGTAACAGACCCAAGAGCAGTAATACACACACACACACACACACACACACACACACACACACATACACATACACCTGCCTGTTCATGCATACTTAGCCAATATGGCCAAATCAAACAACCAGTCAGTCTTGGGTGGTAATAAACGTCAGTTGCTTTGGTCACATGAGTTCAATAACTATAACTGAAGTCATTTTCAGCTCCATACATAAAGAGCTCCCATCTGCTCAAATGAACCACCTGGCTTTCCTTTACTGCCACTATGTCCATACAGATTCCACCAGACCTTCCACAGCTTTCTAGTGTTTTCCTGATTACACTTATTGTGACCATTTTCTAATCTAAAACAAAAAAACAAAACAAAGAAATGGTATGTGTCCTGTGCTCTTTTTAATCTTATTTTTGATTATTCTGCTTCTGTGTTTTCCATCAGAACAACTAAAGCATCAAATTACATTTACTAAGAAAAGAGACCTGGCAATTATTTATATTCTTATGTTATTATCTATTGATTAACTGTTATAATTATCACATTCTTTGACTTAAATGTTTTGTGCAACTAAATCACACCCTAAGAATAAGCATTTATTTGATGTATTTTGGTTTTTAAAGCATTTTACGTGCTACTAATCGGCCGTACAAGGAAAATGATGTTGACAGTGGATAAAAAAAAAGCGTGAGAGGATCACACAGAGATTGAGTACACACTCCTGAGGCATCATTTTCCTCACCGCACACACAACCAATTGAATGAAATCATCAACAACAACAACATGTGTCGGGACAATTGACTGTTCGCTCAGCTAATGATTCCTGCTTTATTTAACATTGATGTAAATGATCTGAAGCAGAATTGATTTAATGCAATATCATTTTTTGTTAACACATCACTCTTGTAAATTTGTGGCAGTAATTAGCAAGATTCAAGTGTTTCAACCACCATTGAATCTTAAATGAGATAAAAGAAGCACTGTCCTCTGGATAGAAAGCACAGGCACAGTGAGACAGCAGTCTGTACTGTGTGGATGGGAACTCCCCAATCAGCACCACATGGTGATGTGGTTTTTACTGTAATGGACCTGTCGTAAATGGCTTCTAAATATCTGAGGGGACAAAAAAACAAAACAAAAAAAAAACCATCCTCCACAACTGTGTGTTTTCTGTTTTCAAACACAGTAATTGCCTCAAAGCACACGTTGAAGTGAAACCCTCCACTGCAGACAGTGGTGGAAGAAGTACTCAGATCCTTTACTGAAGTAAAAGTACCAACACAGCAGTGTAAAAATACTCCACTACAAGTAAAAGTCCTGCATGAAAAATCCTACTTAAGTAAAAGTACATAAGTATCAGCAGCAAACTGTACTTAAAGTATTGCAGTAAAAGTAGTGGTTTGGTCCCTCTGACTGATATATTATTATATATGACATCATTAGATTATTAATACTGAAGCATCAGTGTGTAAGCAGCATGTTTCTGTTGTAGCTGCTGGAGGTGGAGCTAGTTTCAACTACTTTATATACAGTTAGCTAATTTAGTCCAGTGGTTCCCAACCTAGGGGTCGGGCCCCTCCAAAAGGTCACCAGATAAATCTGAGGGGTCATGAGATGATTAATGGGAGAGGAAGGAATCTTTGATTTTTGATTTTTTTTATTGAAATGAAACCATGAGAGAAGTTTACAGCTCATA
This sequence comes from Scomberomorus guttatus, assembly GCA_038419695.1. Classification (NCBI taxonomy): domain Eukaryota; kingdom Metazoa; phylum Chordata; class Actinopteri; order Scombriformes; family Scombridae; genus Scomberomorus; species Scomberomorus guttatus. The sequence continues at coordinate 16,262,604 of CM076465.1, read as the reverse complement.
GACATCTGAAATGTGACCCCGACTACACACTGCTTTATGTAAGACGTCAAAAGCCAAAAAGGTTGGAAACCACTGGTTTCCTTTTTTAACAATGTATGTGTTTTTTAAAGCTTGTTATATTATCTATCGTGTCAAATCTTCATCTGAAAAGTAACTAAAGCTGTCAAATAAATGTAGTGGAGTAGAAAGTACAATATTTCCCTCTGAAATGTAGTGGAGTTGAAGTATAAAATAGCATCAAATGGAAATACTCAAGTACAAGTACCTCAAAATTGTACTGAACATGGAATAAAGTGACAGCAGACCTGAGGGGGGAACAAATGAACCTCCACTTACTGCAGATGAAGAAGTAGGATGCCGTGGCCGTGAGGAGGACGGGACTCCGAGCCAAGGAGCTGACCAATCCGCAGATACCTCCAAACAGCAAGAGCACCAGGCTGAGGGGAAGAACCACCACTATGGCACTGTGCATGTCTGCGTACACACAAGCACAAACAGATGGATTATGGAGCGTCTGCGGCGTTACAGCTGTCTTGACAATGAGACTTCATTAAAAGAGTGAGTGTCATGAGCGGAGGGTTTCAACAAAGCAAGAGGACTCACTCAGCATGCGCAGCTCAGTCTCAGAATATTTGGAGTAGTCAGCTGTAAAAGAGTCAATAGAGTCTGCATACATCTTCCCACCTGAATGTTGCAATTAAAAACGGAGAAAAGCACCTAAATTATACACATAGTTGACACTTCATCTCCATCGCTAATTTGGGTTATTAAAAACAGCAGGGTGCTGAAATTGCGCTGATAAAAGAAAGTTAGCCTACCTTCGTTGATGCTCCACAGTCCCGAGTGGGAGCTCATGTCCTCAAAGTCGCTCATGTTCACTGGATTCATCTCTATGATGTACCAATACTCGGTTCCGAGGGAAGCTGCCAAAAAAGCGAAGCTCAGAGTGCCGCAGATACCGGCTGCGATCACCAGAAAGCCAAAAGTTACCCTCATCCTGCCCAGGTGGAGATTTAACTCATGCGTAACACCGATTTTTTTTGTCGATCCAGTCTTTTCCAAAACGTTTACGCGCTCATTAGAGGATGCGAAAGAAATAAACACACATCAATGTCTTCGTCTGCGACAAATATCTCTATTATACCCAAAAGCTGTCTTGTCGTTGCACCAATTTAAAATCTACAGAAGATAAACTTATCCTTCAGTCAAGTCACAGAGCTGCACAGAGATACGACCCTCCGCCAGAACAAGCACCTTCTGTCTGGGAGGGACTTGAATTTACTCGGGAGGCGCACACAGTTATATGTAAGACATGGCGGGAGAAAACAACGGAGTTTACAGGTTGGTAAATGAGCAACACTGGACAGAACAAAAATGATTAGTTTGATGTTGTTAAAATAAAAAAGGTAATGTTTTATTGTAAAGATACAATAAAGGAAACAAAAGAATAGATCCAAACCTTTACAGTGTATGGGTTGTGTAGCTTACTCACATCATTTCCAGACTCACCTAGATAGATATTAGTAAAGTTTCACTCTAAATATCCCCTCAACCCCTAAAAAAAAAAAATCAAAAAGATCCCCTCCTCCTGTAAGACATATAAAAATACTCTGTTTGGTATAATAGTTTGTGTCTGGTGTTTCTCCCACAATTTTAATTCAATTACCTGGTTACAAATTCTTAAAATGACATCTACTCCCTCTCCCTCATTAAAAATCCACAATCTATGGATAAGCAAATATCTTTCACTTCAAAACTTTAACTGCTGGACACGAATTGTCTAACAAGCTTCACTGCAAAGTCTATTTTCAGTGTATGTGCACAGGAGGCTTCAAGTTTTAGTAAAACACTTGTGTAACTTGCATTGTGGACCACAATTGGCTTCAAAGCCATTATGCTCATAGTCATATTAGATGTGATGTCACAAATCATGCTTGTAGGTACACGTGTTGAACTCTGAGCACAGAGAAATGTTCCTTTTTCAGCAGATGAATGTGAAAACAGCCTTCTAGTGTCAAACTCTGCACATACATCAATCTGCACAGTGAAGCTCAAACATCCAACAAAACACATGTAATATAGGGTAACTAAAAAGAATATGTTTAATGAATAAAAACAGATTGCATGAAAACAGGAGACATGAAAGATCACAAATCTGCATCTATTCTTGTGTCACTCTTCACCCATGGCTGTCTTGATAATATCTCCTCTTCTCAATTTGGCTGCCTCTTCAAACTTGGTGATGGCCTCTTTACAGGATTTGTTCTGTGAGTGGGAGAAAGGAACTTAAAAATGGACATTTTGTAGACTTTTGTCAAGCCGTTCTCAATCAATTCACTTTTCAAACATGTCTGTAGAATAAAAGGTGAAAAAAAAATGGTAAAAGACAAGAGAGATGATTAGGAAAAAAAAATACTGACAGGCTCATTCTTTAATCTGACTTATACAATTAGAAAAGAATAGGTTCACAATTTTTCAAGTCTGTCAGTCATGTGCCCAAAAGATCCCTTTATAATGCACTTACAATGTAAGTGATGGGGGACAAAATCTACAGTTCTTCTGTGCACAAATGTATTTAAAAGTTTATTTGAAAGGCTTCAGCAGTCCAAATTAGTCAGATCAAGTCAATATCTTTCAAAGTTACTGTCTTTTTAGTGCTAAATTCCCTCTTTTTGTTACAATCCTTCCACTGCAACTGAGCAGGAAAACACTGTCCATCAAGACATGGGATTTTTTTTTTTAACTAAAAGACTAAATGTGGAAGATATCCATATTATTTGAGTAACACAGACGGCTGATTTATACTTTTAATAGCCAGTATGAACAGGAGGAACGATTACAGCGAGGAAAACCTGTTTCAGTGTTCACATGGGAACCTGACTGTTGTTTTAAGACAGACTTAAAAAAAATTTGTGAACCTATCCTTTAATAGATTAAATTATGCATTATGCAAGTCAATAATTTGGAAGTTATGGTGTCCTCTAAAGAACTTACAGTGATGAACTTGTGCCTCTCCTTCTGTAATTTGACAAACTCTTCCACAGTCAGCTCTTCCACTTTTTTCTTCAGGGTGATGAAGTGGCAGGACGGCGAATGAGATTTGTGCTCCTTTCTGGCAACAAAACAAGAGAGAGTGATGAGGGACTTAATAAGAGTTGCATGCAAATTGGGAACACATGGAAGAAACGGACATCGTGCCATGCAAGATGTTCTGCTGTGCTGTGCTGAGCTTTTTCTCCACTGGTTTTTAGTACGCTTATGTGATTAACAATATTCTGAACTACAGCCTCAAAATTGAACAGCAAAAAAAAAAAGCAAACACTAATTGGCTTTTCCACACTAATATTCCCTATTTCACTTTTCCCCTGCTGCATTATATTATATTTACTGCTGCTACACTAACTTATCTCCCAAGAGAATTAGACTAATTAGAAAAATAGAAGGAACTTAAATTGATAAAGTAATGAAGTTGCACAAATGTCTTGTCCTTTTATTTGTGTTTTTGGCTCCTGTGGACAGTAATGTGATCGTCTTACTCTGGGTCATCCTCTGGCTCCCAGCCTTCCAGCTCTTTGAGGCAGAAGAAACACATGGCGATGTCTGGACTGTTCTCTGACGGGGTGTGGATGAAGCCAGCTTTGGCCATCTGAGGAAACAAATGAACAGACAGGCAACAAAAATGCTGTCAGGTTTTGTAGATGAGTGTGGAAACGATTAGTCAATGAATTAATTAATCGTTAGAAAATGATTCAACGACTGTGACGTTTGACTATCATTGATACTATTTATCAAATAAAAATGTCGGTAGTTTCAGCTTCATTTGTACCTACAAATTGAGTCTTTTTGGGGTTTCAACTGTCTGTCAGACAAAACAAACAGCTTCAATATGTCACTTTGGGCTCTGGAAAAATCAATATTTCCTGACATTTTATAGACTAACCTAGATGACTAAAAGATTAGTCAATAATGAAACTAAGCATTACTTGCATCCATAGTTGTATTTATCAACTCTGTGCCTTGAAGCTCAGGTATGCTGGTACTCCTTTAAAACAATAGCTAGCTAGATAATAACAGTAACAACAGCTTTTATACTTATGTAGTTATACACAGTACTACATAGCTGAACTGTACTGTTATCAAACTGGACTTTACGTTTCACAGCCCTCATTCAATCCCTACACTTGTCACTTTCATATATTTCATCAAAGTGGACTTAACATTGTATATTGCATTCAAACTCCACTGTTACATAATTTAATTATTTATTGCACATGTCACATTTAATTTTTGGAGTTGTCACCTTCATATATTCCATACATTTCATTTCTTGGTCCATAGCACAGCCCATATTTCCGTGGTACAGTCAATATTACATTTCAAATTTTATATCCCATTTCAGAACTATTATTACATTCTGTTAATAGGTTTTTATTCTATGTAGCGTTTGTAGGAGCAACCGCCAAGACTCAATCTTTGTATGCTGCATAATTTTTACTAAAAAACAGATTCTGACTATGACAAACATACATGTGAGGCACAAACTGGGGCTACTTTGTTAGTGGACCTCAAAAATCCATTATCATATGGGCAACGACACTTTGATACCTAAGCTAAGTAAATGTTTACTGCTAACAAGCTCAAAGCTTTGACTGCGAGACTTTTAAAATAACGTTACAAGTACTCTGCTTGTTAACTTGTTACCGTGAAGCTTTGTACATTTTAAATACGACAAGGCGACTTTGCGTTATGGATTTGATAACTACCGTGACCTAGTGTATCTAGTAAACCCACAGCTAAACCATAGGTAAGGCCACAGCGTATGTCATTTGAATATTGGTGTTTGTCTTGTTTTAAAGCTGAAGTTAATTGTTGTTGTGTTAGCCTGCGAGTGGTAGCTAACAGTAGCAAAAGTCAACCGTTTACTCACATTCTGCGGGGTGCACGCGCAGTCTTCGTCGAACGGCCAGCCCTCGAAAGTTTTCAGCCTGTGCTCATAAAAATACATTTTGATATCCTCTTCGTTTAATGGCTCCATCGTATTTAGCGTTAAAATACAGTTAAATGTCAACAACGTTTCTGTCACCGCCACCTAAAGCAGCTACAGGGCGTTTTCAAATTTCGGTGAGTGTTCTCTTTTGGCTGTTTTGATTGGCGGACAAAGATCACGTACTGTACGTAGCTTCTTCGTCACGTCGCTACGCCGCGCCAGTGCGTGAAGACTACATCTATGGTGAAGACTAATGGTGCTAAATAGATAATTAGTCTGTAGAAAGACGAAATCTACAATAAATATTAAATTGTATTCAAAAGAAGACAGAACATGTTTCTCTCATCCCCTTCCCTTAGCCGAGCAGGAATTTTGATTATAAAGCCCACATCCGCCGGCCAGCATCATGGGTAATGTAGTTCTTGACGATTATTGGTCCAAAATGCGACGCGCGGAAGTTTGTGAGAGCTTCGACAACCGGTTCGGGATTATCTCTCGTTAACATTCACTTTTCTTACCCCTCACTCAGCTGACAGTGTTCACAGTGACCTACATATGTACACTCGACAGTTTCTTCTTCTTCTCTGTTGTGGTTATGGAAGGAAGGTGTGTGGTTGAGACTTTGGCAGAGTTTGGCTTCTCAGCAACGTCATGCACAACAAAGGTCAAGTTCTGTTTTGGGACAGATGTGTGCATCTGCACTGGCGAGGAGGTCTATGTCTTCAATACCCAAGAGAGAAAACTCAGGGCAAGTAACTGATGTGCACAGTATTATACATTGATCAGGCGCCACAATTGCACTGCAGATTTAAAAAAAAAAATCTGTCTCCACATCTGAGATTTACTGTGTTCTGTCACTTTTTTTTTTTTGCAGGCTGTCCTCCAGTTTCCTGGTGCTGTGAGTGACCTGGTTGAGAGCCGAGACAAGCAGCTCCTCTATGTAGCCTGCAGGAGTGGCGTTTACTGTGTCAGCTCACCATTTCTGCTATCCAGGTATGAACTGTGCCTTCATATAGGCTGTCAGCATTCACAAAAGCTTTTCATTCAGTTCCTCTAGTTTATAAAATAGTCCATGTCTAAATAATTGTCCACGTGTTGTATAAAGTATCTTAATTTAATGCCTCACTCAAGTGATCTTTTCACCACTGCAGGGTTCAAAGCTCCCCGGCTGATGAATCCTCAAGTCTGGCTCGGCTTAAAATCTCTTCAGAGTATCTTGTCATTGAAGAGGAAGGAGTGTCATCTCTGCTCCTCGTCGGCTCTGTGCTCCTGAGCCTTTCCCAGAGAGACACGTCCTGGCTGTTGACCGTGTACAAAACACCAACACAGTCGGTGTCCAGCAGCTATGAGATGCTAAGTTCATTCAGACTCCCACTGGTCTCAGCTGTTGCACACGATAGCATGGAGAGAAAGGGAGGACTAGGAAGGAGGCCAGTGCTGATTTCTGTCCACACTGGTGATACAACACCACCATCTTTCTCCTGCACTTCTTCTTCATCAGAGTCAACTTTAACTGACGGCCACTTTCACCTGGAGCCCGTCCTCTTCAAACTTCTGTTTGGGATTGACACCGCCCTCGCCAAATCACCGGTTATCCTCTGTGGTCTACCAGACGGGCGCCTGTGTTTCCTCCCTCTGTGTCTCCCAGGGTCACGGCTCAGAGTCCTACATAACCTCGAGCAGCCAGTCGTATTCGTTCGAACATCTGTTGTCACGGAAACGGGTGCGGGACAGTGTTTGGTGGCAGTGGGTGAGCAAGGGAGAGTGGTGCTGATCAAGGCTGACGAGTTAGGGGCAGAGGGAAGGGGCATGATAGCTGGTTTTACTGAGGGGTGTGTACCGGGGCCTGTGGTGTGTGCCTGTGTGGATAAACACTGTCTTTACTACAGCACTGGTTCAGACCTGCTGGCACTGGATCTATCAGAGCGATCATCTGGGAGAACAGAGCAAGGAAAGGATAAGGAGTCATCCAGTAAGACGGTAGCTGCCCTTCAAAGCCCCACCAGTTTAAATGTGTGTAGAGTCATCGCTTTGGCTGAACTTACATGCAACTCTGCAGGTGAGTAAACTCAGGCTCAATGTCAAAGCAAATGTGAAGAAGCGTTGAATCTACAAATGCAACGAATTTATTTTTAGGATGATTTCCTTTCTGGCAGCTGTTTTACGTAACCATACCATAGATATGGTATTGTGTTCTTGTGGGGAAACTCCAGAATCTGAATCAGCTGCCAAACAGCAACTTTCTAATGAAAGAAATCACCAAATTAACATGATCCTTTTCACAGTGTTCATTATGTATTTATGTATTTTCCAACAGCATATCTGAAAGCAACTCTTTCAAGCTGCATTTGACACAACTTTGACAAAAAGCAAAGTCATAAAAAGTCGACTAAAATGTTCACATTCACTTCAATTTTAATTCAATTTCAGGTTTCAGTTATCTGCAAGTCATATGATAGTGAAATATGAAAACGGTGTCTGTCTGAAAGCCAGGAGATCATCTCTTTATGTTGTTTAGTTCTGCGTCAAGGTGTGAATCAAATCTGCAACAAGCAGCCGTCCCTCTCTTTCACGAGGAAGAAGGAAACCTGAATAACGTTGAAACAATTATCAAGCAGAAGTTTGCAATCATTCTCTGGTTCAAGCTTCTCTAATGTGAGGATTTGCTGCTTTTTATGTTGAATATCACTGTGAACTGATTATCTCTGGGTTTTGGACTGTTGGGTGCACAAAGACATTTAAAGAGGTCACCTTGGACTATGGAAAACTCAGATGAATGGTTTCATTATTTTCTGATATTTTAAACAGATTAATCAATGATTAAAATTAGGTCTGCAACTAATGATTCTTTTCATTATCAACTAATCTGACGACAATTTCATCGATCAATCAATTAATCGTTTAAAACATCAGAAAACATCCAGCCATCAAGTGTTTGGTGCTTTTGCTTGAAAAAATTACTTAATTTGATTAATTGATTGTCTATTTATCGATTAATCATATTATATTACAGGTAATTAATTTACTTTCAATCAACTAATCAATTATTCTATTATTACTACTGTAATTGTTGCAGCTCTAATGAAAATAATCATTAATTGCAGACCTCAGCATGAGAGTTTTCTACTCTGGTTTATATCATTTCATCAGCAGTGTTGTCTGTTTTTTAACTCCTTTCTGTCTAAAGATGTTAGAAAAGTCCACAGGTTGCAAAGCGCATGGTGCTAATTCTAAACAGTTGTCTAATATGACATATGTGGCAGACAAGATTATTTGATTAGTGATTGACATCACAGCGGGGTGATAAGACTTTTTATTGAAGCACTTTGTTGCTCTGCCTTGTGCTTCTAAGACACTCTGTGAGCTCTCTGGCAATTATGTTGTGCATTGATTTAATTGGCCCTGAATGTTTGCTGCCTCAGTTCCTTATTAACTATTTCTATCATCTTGTATCTTTTGTTTATCTTTAACTCCTGACTCTGAACTCCTCTTATATGCTCTCTATAATGTGTTTTTTCTAACTTTGAAAATTGCTCTTGCATACCAGGTGATTTTCAGCTACTGGGGCTGTCTTGCAGAGGGCGGCTGCAGAGGATTACCTCGCCTGTGGGGAGAGACGACGCAGGATCGCCTAAGCTCCCTTCCACACAGGTGGGCCTCAGCGTCCGGGACCTCCTGTCAGCTATCGGAGATGTTTGTGAAAGGTAGCTACACCCAACATGATCCCCCCCCCTTTTGACTGCTAATGTAATACAACTCTGAAACCAAATACTGTAGAATTATTGTTGTCAGCAAATATTGAGACAAATGTGCTTTCACTTGTTTTCCTTTAGAGCGTCCGTTCTGAAAACTGCCATCAAATCCAAAAACCAAACTCTGAGGCACCTGAATCAGGTGCTCAACATCAGCTTCCTGCTGACAGCCAGTGCAAACAGTGCAGAGCAGCCTCCCATCCAGGAGCAGCCAATCAGATGTCATGCTGTGACCACATGGAGCAGATTGCTTCAGAAAGACTCCTTGAACTTAACGTGCGTCCTGGATAATGGAAGTTCTTATATTCTGGAACGAGGCTGGACACTAAACATCACTGTGTTTCCTCTCTCCTGCTCCCCCAGTACAGGAGGGGAACGCTCCTCCACAAATTTTTCATTCCCCTTCCACAATCTCCATCCAGGGGAAAAGCTAGAGGTGTCACTGCCTCTAGCAGCTACAGGCGACACATCCTTCCCCATAACAGTTAGCTGCTCGCTCATCTTCTCACTCGCGAGTCTCCTTGGAGAGGAGGTGGCGGCAAACCTCCCTGGCTCGCAGAGTACTTGTATCAGTCTGCCATTGAACACACTGACAGTGGATTGGTTGCATGCCCTGCAGGTGAACAGTCCCACAGCCACACACAAGAACGGCACATCTCAATCCCACGACATCACCGCCACTGATCCCATCCAAGCTTTTTTAATCTCACGTCAGATGAGGCGCAATGGAAGAGGGGACGGAGGAGGAGAGAGCGCTCCAAACCCTGAGAAAGAGCAGTATTCGGCAAGTGTTAGGGTGTCGTCGGAGTTACTAAGGGATACGCTGATGTTGAAAACCTCAGATTTGGACCCTCAGGGGGCAAAGTTGGCCCCTCCAAATGTGTGCTTTTCTCTGCTGGATTGGCTGTTGTCTGAAGGTCCCGGAGGAGTGAAGACGGGACAGCAAGGAGAGAAGATCAACAGCTCAGTGGTCCATGCTCGAGATCCAAACGGACACACAGTCAAACTGACTGCAAAAGAGGCAAAGCATCACCTAATATTTAACAACAGTTCACCCTGTACATGTTTTCTTGGCTGGTGTAGATGCATTTGATAAAACAGGGGTGTTTTACGCCTTTGTTCTGCAGGTATATGTAGGGGAGGAGTCTACGGCCACGGTGGAGGTTCAGGTTGAGAGCTCATCTATGGCGGCAGTGTGTGGGCTGCACCATGCTGTCCTGCGTAGAGTACAGGTACAAACACACACGCAACCTTACTACTAAATTTAGACAAGAACAGTGATGTTTACAGGACATATGGAGTTTTTTTATGTTGTACTTGACACACACACACAAGTAGCTGGAGTTTCATGGTACTGTATCTAGTCTAAACTATTTGTTAATACAGGAAAGCTCTGAATCACTATTATAACATGTAATGGAGAATTAATCTCCATCTTCTTTTCCAAACTCAATTTTATTTTATTATTGAAAATTCTTACTGTAATTTGTTTTTTCTTTCTCTAGCCCAGACTAGAGGATAATGAAAGATGTATGTAGCGTGTACCAGCCTTTAGATACACCGAAATGGGCAAAAAGAATTTCCCCGGAATTAATATTTCAAATTTCTCGTGTTTCAACATGTTTTCTTGACGCAGACTCTGTTGCAGAGGGCTCCTGAGAGGGCTGCTGCCTCAAAGAGGATGCAGAGTTTAGGTTTAAGACAGACACTACAGCAGGCTGAGGTAAGACCAACTTTATTTTGTTACTAATTAGAGCTGCGACTAACATTTATTTTCATTACTGACAAATATGCAAATGCTTTTTTTTTTAACTTAGAGATTTTTGTAATCCAATGTAATATTTTTTGTCATTCAGGCCAAAAACACAGCTTTATATCAATAGTCCATTTGTATGTTTTTGTCTAAATAATCTCCCTGCTTCATTCTTTTTGAACTCTTTTCCCCTCCTCCTCTCATGTCAGGGCCTCTTGCAGCAGATCCAGCAGAGTCGTATCTCTGGGGCCTTTGGTGTGGGTGTGTCCGCAGGGCAGATGACCCGATCTCTCCTCAGTGTGTACCGAGAACTGAGAGAAAATCCTCTCCTCATAATTTAACATTTATCTCAGCTGTAGATACACCACTGCCCTTGGCCTTTTTCTTCGCTGTCATGTTATCTGGCTTTGCAGCTGATTAAAAAATAATAACCACTCATGGTCCATAATACTGCGTGGTAGTGTAAATACTGACTGTGAGCATTTTATATTTAACACAAAGAAGAATTTGTGGCATGACTTTGAAGATGATCTTATTTGCTGATGTATAGGAGTGATTATTTGGTTCCAGTCACATGACAACAAATTAAATGAAGAACTACTGTATTTCTGTGAGCTCCACACTTATTTTTTTCATTATTATTTTGCTGTTGTGCATGATAATAACGGTCACTTACATCACCATTTTGTGGTAGTTTGTATCCTTCAGCTCAGCTCTCTTGACTTTACAATATGTTCAGCACAATGTGACCGAAAGAGCTCAGGTGGAGTAAAAATATACGCAATTACAGTCCAAATGGGAAGACTCTGTCTCACAGCTGGGTGAAAGCCCTCCAGTTCACAGAGTGTCATTAGATGTGCCAGACATGCAGCTCTAATAGTGATATAGGATCTGATGTATTGTAGTTGTCCTTCAAAACGGCATTGGAGACAAAGGCATACAGCTGCAGGGGCTTGATTGTGAATCCACCAAATAAAAAAAAAAGTAAGCAATTCATTTGCAAAATTACAACTTATATTACCACAAACCAACTGCCACACAGTGAATTTGAGGCTATCAGGGGCACCTTTTGAGTCTGGCGCCAATTGGGCAGTTCCTCCAACGATGATCCAGTCTTTTAGGCCCAGGTTTTATCTGGAGCAGCTAAACAGGCAAGTCACACTCGGATAAACTAATTTAGACATTTAGCGTCTTCAGTTTCAGGGTCCTGGTGTTGTGCATGCTGGCTCACTGTCTGGGCTTACTGGGACACGTATATAACAGAGGCATCGTTAATGTCATTAGTAGCACCTGAGGTCGTTCAAATATATATTAACAGAAATTAAAGCTCAGTCCTCTTTAAATGGGTTATGTAGACTGTGACTGTTTCTACATCTTTGCCTTGGCCCTCACTTAACAGCAGATCAGCTCTTGTTATGAATGTAGCCTTCAACCAGTTGCAAAAAACAACATTTCTGAGTGGAAGGTTGTCTTAGGATAGAAATTTCACATGTTCCTCAACACAGCAGCTAATAAGTTTGGAGGAATTAAAGCAAGAATTAAATAATAAGAGAGAAATCCTTGGCTCCTGTGTGTCTGTGTGGAAAGAGAAGTGAGTGAAAGCTCGTGCTGGGTAGAGAGTGTGTGGCCTGTGCCAGTGACGTCCCCCTCGTCACCTCCAGAAGTCACTACAGTAATAACGGTAACCCTACATGACCCCTGCACCCACCCTTACATATGGAAAGACATGCAGCAGCTCCTGTGTGGTTTTATACTCGTGCTGGTGCTTTGACAGTGGTGTTTGATGCTGTACAGCTGCAAGATAAGACTCTTCATACACAGACTAACAGGCTAATCTCTTAAATAATAGCCACTTTATAAATGTAATAGATCATTTAAAAAACATTTAACACTAAGTATAAATCCAAAACAAAAGTAGCGTTTTTAATTCTGAGATATCTTTGAGTTTTTATTGATTTATACCTCATATTCTGTCAGCTGCTACCTAGTGAAGTGATATAAAGAAGGCTGACTCGGCACAATGAGAGGATCTCATGTCCTCTTGTAATGCCCTTTAACAAAAATGCACAGTCATGTCTTTTGTTATGATGTGATAGGCTGAATATATCAAAAAGACAAGTATGGAAATCTCATTTGCATTTCATCAACACTGCAATATATTCCACTCTATTCTGCTACTTAACATCATCATATTATTATAATACTAACTTTGTTGTATCAGAATTGGCCTTTTGTCCTTTTTGTAAAAGACACAGATGCACCACAATTTACATATTTGCTTGAACAGACAGTCAAGAGGCTTTAAAATGTATTTTAATGTTGACCATTTGATCTCAAAAATGAACATGTTGTCCATTAGGTGGCAGTGATGTGACTTTATGGTCGCATCACTGCCGTGGTCTTGTCAGTGAGAATGAAACTGAATTAAACAAAACATGATTAATGAGTACACCATGTTTTGCTGTACTAGTTAATGTGATTTAACCAAATTCCTTCGTGCTCACATTAGAGTTTGGAATTTTAGAAAGGAAACACACAGAGGTCAACTTTCAGATTGTTTTCTTATGAGTTTTTTGTAGACTCAAAGATTCATCTGAGTGATCATTAGTTGGAAAGTGTCATTTCACCTCACCTGCTGCAGGTAAAACTTCACTGCTCCAGGTGAAGATTTGAACTCCCAACCTCTGCATCACTCTGCTGGTTACTGTCTTGTAAGTACCTCACACTAACCAATTGCACCACTGGAACAGATATATGTTGCACTAACTTCTGTTCAAAGTCTAATGAAAGGCACACGCTCCTATTGTTCACGCTAGAAAGCTGTTAACAGAAACTACTGTAATGTCTTGGGCCAGTGAGCACTCCAAACCAGTTTCTGAGATTTCTACGTTTTCATGAGACTTCCGAGTGAAAATCAATACACCTTTAAAAAGAGCTCAGTATACATGCAGATGTCTTTGTTCCTTGACTACATGTGTGACTTGATTGTGTTGATTCATGAGTCTTGTGATCAGTGTGAGCTGTTAGTACAGTGGTAGTGACGCTGGTACAGAGTTTAAAGAGAATCTCGGTATAATTTGAAAGTGAGCATCAACAGTTTTCTTAAAAAGCACAAACATGCACCCATTTCCTTTAATTGAGGCAGCTGCTGAATGAAGGCCTGTAGTCTTTGTTGTTAGAGTAGTTCAAGTCATTCAAATGAGCAGTGTGATTATCAGGATTTACCAGTAGTATCAGTATCTTTATTTAGATTGTGCTGGTTGAGTCTTGTGATCAGTTGGTCATGGTGTTATTTTCCTTCAGCAGCATGTTAAAACTCTGCTGCTCCAGGTGAGGCTCGAACTCACAACCTCGGCATCACTCCGCAGGTTACTGTCTTATAAGTACCGCGCGCTGACCGATTGCGCCACTGGAGCTTGTTGAGTTGGGCTGTTCAACACTGAACATGTGAATCAAATATTACTTTGGCCAATTAGATCAGTTCTCAGGTGGAATTTGGGTGGAGCTGTGCTGGGAGTTGGCTGAGCTCATCAAAATCAGAAAAGAATCGTGAAGATGGAAGTCGTCCCACCTCACAGCCAGTTCACATCCTAGGCCTAGGCCCTTGGGCCTAGGTAGCCTAGAGATTTGGGCCCCCTACTGATTCCTTGAGCTCAAATTAAGAACAATACATCAGTACTAAAGCACGCTCATACCACAGCAGAAACAGTTCCTGTTAATGATCGTGCTGTAACAGCAATTATCTGCTTAAAAACAGTGGCCGGTCTAGAGAGAGACACAATGATCTCATCCACCAGTAAATGGCCAAAAAAGAAAACCAGCACAACAGTGACCATAACTGGTGAGAAACTGTTGGCACCTCCTGCTATCATCATGGCAGCAGCTGCTTAAAAAGTCATAAAACTCATAAAAACAGCAACGGCGATGGCTGCTTGCATCAAACTGTAAGCTGTGTAAACTGCTGGTCTCCACATGTCCAAAGTTCTTGAATTACAGGGACTCCCAGTAACATTTCTGGTTCGCACTTTGCCCTGCACTACATATATTTGACAGCCTTAGTTGTTTGAAGATTGCGATTTTATATGATGCCCAAGTACAATTAGCTTCAATTCAACCATTAAAATACTTCTTACACAGTAATATCCAATCCAGTGTAATAAAACACTTTGTCAGGGGTCATTCTGCTACTCTTACTTTTGATTGGCTCCTTTAGGTACATTTTGCTGCTAATACTATTGTACTTTTACCTGTAATGGAGTATTTTCACATTTAGGTATTTCTAAGTGAAGGAATCTCTACTTTTTTTTAAACTTGTGATCACTTAAAATGAAGCAGTGTCTACTTGTGACCCCTAATCACAGATTATGGCCATATAGGATGTACATGATTGGTTGGCAGTTCAACCAAAAAGTGATTTTTCCTTCTCACACTGTGTTATTTTGAAGATTTTACAAATATGTGCGCATGTGGATGTTAAGATTCCACTTGCTTTGTTTACCTTGTAGTCACAGGGAAAGAGTATTACACAGGCTTTCAAAGTCACAAGGTAACACTGAGAAATTGGTTATTGTATTATTGACTTGAGTTACAGTCTGTATAACATGAATTGGACCAGAACTAAAAGTTGTGAAAGTGCCCTTAAATAAGTTTGGCCTTGATTCTTATTATCCTGATAGAAATGCAACATTACTAAAACAAAACATAACCAGCCATACAAGTTTATTTTTTTTATCTCTATGTTCATAAAAGAAAGAAGAAATGTAGAAAAACATAACAGAGCGACAAATGAAAAAAAAAACACTTCCAGCTGCAGGTTAAAATGATCCACTTAGAACTGCTATCATGTACATGAGTCTTGGTTACAGTCTTCTTCTGTTTCTACAGGCGATTACTAGAAACCGTCTTGGTTACAGTCTTCTTCTGTTTCTACAGGCGATTACTAGAAACCTAATCATTCTCCTCTGCTAATAAACATCCTCGGACAGTAGTATCATGCTAATGACTGAACCCCTGTAAAACGTGACCTCACGCTTAATGGTGACTGTCTCAAATAGCATCCTGACGTACTTCTTGGACTGGATGAGTGACAAGTGTCATTACACACCTGTGGCACCACTTTGTTTCCTTGAAGTCACTCATGTAATACCTGTAAGGACAACGATGCTTGGTTTTACACCCGCAGGGGTTCAGAAGACGTCGCGAAATCTACACGTCTTGATTGAAAGGAAGACTTTTTTTAATCTTTAGGTTCAGACAACAATTGAATCGTTCAGCAAATGCTAATTGGAAAAAAAAAAAGTAAAGTAAGAACACAAAAACTCTAATGTTCAGTCACACCAATTTTGCTGTTTGACATCAAGCAGTGGCCTTAAAACATTGTTCATTTCATCAAGACTTTTCTTGGCTGAATATGCATTCTTGCACTTTCTCCTCACTGTATGAGTTTGTTGCCTCTGTGAGTCCTCTGTGAGACCGAGGAAAAGAGTGGAATGAAGTCAATAGAGGCTGCACCTCATCGCTGATGAGCAACAACACCTCAAAATGCCACAGAGTTTAGTTTTAAGTTTTTACTTTTTAAGTATTGATGCTGGCCCAGCAGTGTTGACTAGTAGTCACCTCTATGATAACAGCAGTAAGAGTTTTAGGCCTCGGTTCTGTTCTGCATTAATACTCCCACAGAGCTGAGCTGCTCAGGCTGAGTCCGTCTCCTTTCAGCGTGCCTCCCGGGTCTCCACGCAGGTATCTGCCATTCTTGCCACGGATGGCGAGGCGGCCGTGCTCCAGGAGCTCCAGAGTAAAATCCTCAGGGGCCTCGCCGTCTGAGCACACCAGCCCGGCACTGTTCACGTACCAGAACCGGTCATTCACACCTGCAGGAAGTCACATAGAGTAGGAATGTGCTGGTGAACGGCTCTGTACAGGTTCAAACATCTTATACTTGTGTTTTATGTTGTTGATGTTTCTCTTCACTGACACACAGGCTAGTTCGAGAGACGAGAGCAAAACAACACAGGGATTAAATCAGTCTTGTTGGAGTGGGTGTGTCCTGACCTTTAATGTGGTAGGCCCCATTACTGAATTGCAGGGTGAAAATGTCATAGACGGATCTGCTGGCATCCAGCGTGTTGGAGTTCCTGTGGTGGCAGACAAAACCGTTCTCTCCTCTCAGGATCAGCATGGGCCGGTTGATCAGTTTCAGAGTGAGCTGCTCGTCCTCACCTGACAAAAGATGACAGCAAAATCGTGAAAATAACATCAGAGGGAACACAAGAGAGGTCAGACGTGGATTTGAGGGGAGGAGGTATATTAGTGAAAAGTTGGGTAGAAAAGGAAGAAGCAGCAGAACAAACCTATGGAATCACTGACTGCAAGTAGCTGGCCGTTCTTCTTGGTGCAGATGTATTTTCCATTGCTGGCTTTTAGTGCCACCTTGTGGCCAAGCCACTCCACTGAAAACATGGTGCTTGCTGACCTGCAGGTGAGCATCACAAGAGAGAGAAAATGAGACTTTCCCTGCCTTGAAGTGCTCTTGGAAATACTGTAATTACATATTGAGTGCAGAATGGAGTGAGACTCAATTTATTATGAAATCTGAGTTGATGACATGTGACGTTTAGGGAGCAGAGGTCATGTGAGAAAACCAGTGATGGTAAGCAGGAGCAATTTATAACTACATGCTATTGTCTGCAAGTAACCACCCTAACCTGTATGATCCTAATTTCTTTCCTTGTTTAAGTTTTAGCTGTCACACCTTTTAAAAAATAAATTAACACATAAAATATCATACAAATACAAATATCTGTAATATGAAATGTGGAGCTGATGTACAGTCTATATACGAGCATTAACTTACACTTCAGTGCCAGTACTCTGGATGCCTCCGTGGGCCACCAGCGCCCAGTAGTTCCCTTGGCTGGTGCGGAACGTACACTTCCTGGTTTCCTTGTCAATCTCCATCTGAAACGTCTCCATGTCCGTCTCATCTTCCTGGTTGGCTGCGAGGCTTACTCCTGGGAGGGGCAGAGTGAGCACGTCTTTTCATTAGTACAGCATGAAAACTCAAGGACTAGTTAATGATGGGAGGAATCCATTCATCAACTGCTGCTCATAGTTTTTATTGACGATCATTTTCCCCCTCAATGTCGGTGTTGCCTATTGCATATGTGCAGGTTGTATTGGTGTGTTGAACTTGGCTCAGCATGAAAGAGTTGGAAATCACGTCTGATCCCGGGATGTTAGGTTATTTTTAAGTGGTTCTGTCTTAAACTGCACACTTGATCTGACATGCAAAGCATATACCTTCCTTAGGGCAAATACATGTTCAGTAATAGTTGGTCTTGATGCGTTTAGAGATAGAATACACAGTGTATAGATAAATACACTGTAACGCTAAACTTAATCATGCAGGAAAATCTTATGTAAACAAGTTTGCATGTTTCTCACAGTAATATGTGTTAACTATACAGACACTCTCACCACAATGCTCTGCACCAATTACATTGAGACTACTTAACACTCAAACAAAAGTCACACCTCTGATTGACAAACATCAATTTTGGCATTTTAATTGGTGACACGTGAAACAGAGTTGGTGTCGAACATGTGAGAAACACAGACTTACACAAACACAGAGACATCCCTCCCACTTCAGGTGGCTTTAGTATTTTATCCATACACTGCACAATAATGACTGATAACCTTGATATAATACCTTTTTATTTTAGCTTTTTTTGTCATTAAGTTAATAAGTTATTTACTCGTGTATGACACAGTCCTTTGTGATTTACTGGCTAATTCTTAGGATTATAATTGTTAGAAGTATAGAAAATAATTGTTTGTCTCACCACCAAGAGACAGATTGCAGAAGGCTAAACCCTAAATTAGTTGCATCCCATAATATCCTCAATACATTTTCTTAATCCTTTAACAACGATGATCTGTATGCCTTACCCCCCTCTTATCGC
Organism: Scomberomorus guttatus; assembly: GCA_038419695.1. NCBI lineage: Eukaryota > Metazoa > Chordata > Actinopteri > Scombriformes > Scombridae > Scomberomorus > Scomberomorus guttatus. Next base: position 16,244,148 of record CM076465.1, on the reverse strand, counting down.
CCCCTGCTCCCTTTTCGTCATCCTTCCCAACCTTCCTCCCTTCCCCCAACTCTCTCTCCTTACCCCCTGACCCCCTCAACCCCCACCTCCCACCATCACCCCACCTCCGGCCTTGCCTATCTCCCCTCTTCACAGTGGGGCTCTGATATAATCAGCTTTTCGAGTGCTACCCGTCCAATCCCTCAATCCCCTCAATGAAAGAATAAAGGATTTCACGGTCCACACTTAGCAGGATGTACAGATAATTACCAACCGCTCTCAACCCTCAAGCTAACAGAGCTAAAAATTAAAGTGTATCTACATTAACTAGCTATGTTATTGTATATATCTAAAAGTGTTCCCTTCTGCAGCCTGAAATGGTATACATGTACAGGCGGTAAACAGAGCTGTTTTAAGTTGACTCTCTTTTACAAATACTGGACACACAAAGTATAACCATATGTAGAGAGATAGTTTTATTTATCCAATAGGAACCAAACTCTATTGGGCAATAGTGCCTCGTTTTTAAAAAAAAGATTGAAACCATGTGTGTCAGGTGACTGCATTTAAAGGATGCAGAAAATGTTATTTCGACCTATCCAAATATCAGTCAGGGGTTACAAAGAACGATACAATTCTCTGACTTCTCTAAAGAGTCTATACAGCCGTGCTCCGTGAGATATATACATACATACATATATATATATATATATATATATATATATATATATATATACATATATATATATATATATATATATATACATACACGACAGTACTTCGAGCTAAATGCAAACGTAAGCATGCTAACATCACAATGACAACACTAACACGCTGATTTGTAGCAGGGATAACGCTTACCACGTCCGCCATCTTAATTTAGTGCGTTAGCATGCTAACATTTGCTAACTAGCACTAAACACAAAGTGCAACTGAGACATTTCACTCAAAACTACAAATGTCAACTTCATGGTGGCGCTACAGGAAAAGTCAAGGGATCCCGAAAGTGATTAGGGTACATCGTGTGGGAACGATAAATGTCTGTATGAAATTTTATGGCAATCAATCTGATAGTTATTGGGATATTTCAGTCTGGAACACAGTAGAGGATTGACTGGCTGACTGGCTGCCATCCATAAAAATATAAGACAAAGATGTTTTCTGCATGTCCTTACTGAGGTCAAGCCAGCTTTCTCCTACATTTTATGGAGATGTGTTGTTAGTGTAGTCCTATCACAAGTAATAAACCTGAGTTTATCATGATACACTGCATCAAGTGGTGGATGTGGATTACATCTGCATAATCCAACACAGATGCACTTGCACGTACTGGCTTGGATAAACACCTTTTTGATAGAAAAAAAGAAACCCTAGATATTGTTTCAGCAGTCTAATTCCATCTGTTTTAAGATTCTTCTGAGGCTTTTTGCTTCAATTTAATATCAGACCGTAGAAACACACTGAAGGAGAGAGAAAGGGGGATGACACGCAACAAAGATGTCATGGTTACTGAGCTACCTGGACGCTTTAATCACATCTTATTCACACTTGATAAACTAGGTATCATGAGGTCATACAACTGTCTGGTTAAATTATCATTGATCTTAAGTGCATTTGAAGCATAAATTTCTGCCCCTCTACTCTGCACCTACGCCTGGGGGCCCATCACTCTCATTCTCTTTCATCCCGACTCAATGTCATGCTTTGTCTACCTATTCCATGTGTCCATTTCACACTAATTCAACCCAGAAATGATCCTCAGACAGGGCTCAGCTGGGACCTCACTGCCGCTATCTGATAGATGAGAGACGAGGAGACAGAGGAAGGAGAGAAGGATGGAGGAAGAGAAAAGAAACAGAGAACGGGGGAGAAAGAGATTGGATACGCTGAAATCTAAGCTACCAATCTGAGGATATCAATAGCTCTGTTGATGACCATCTTTGATACACCGGTTGGTCAAGCATACAAAATAAGATGTTGTCATCATAGCCATGATCACTGTTAAACTATGCAGCATTGAACAGTACACCTATCAATACACTTCCTAGTGGATGTGCACAGACAGACAGACAGACAGACAGACAGACAGACAGACACACACACACACAGTATCCTTAGTAGTGCCACATTTTGGATCAGACCCCAGATCCAGCTCCACTTTCTGGTGTTGTCCTACCTGCTGCCTGCAAGTGGAGCAGGCCTAACTAATCCATCAACGATGGATGGCTCTGACATCTATTATTAATGGTAAGCTGATGCCACTATCCCCCTGTCCCTTATTTTCTTCCTTCTCCCAATCCTTTATCCTTCACAACTGCATTTTCTGTTGTTTTATTTTGGTCCCTTCATTTGTTTTCTTGCTTATCTGCTTCTGGGTTTTGTGGGTGTGTGTGTGTGTGTGTGTCTGTGCATGCATGCATCCTGTGTGTGTATACTGTATGTATGTGTATGTTAACGTGTGTGTTAATGGAAAGTTTGTGTCTTTGGGGTATCATCTCTTTGTCACTTTCAGGGCAGAGTGGACCACTTAGACCCGAGAAACACTGAGAGGTGATGAGAGACAGGATGACAGATCTACATGACGCACACACACGCACACACACACACACACACACACACACACACACACACACACACACACACACACACACACACACACTGCAGGAGCTACAGGACAACTCAGAACAGCTAGAAAATTCAACCTTATAACAGCTGACCCTCTTTTATCACGAACCCATTTACTACATTTGTAATCACTTTAAAACAGAAGGCCAACATGACTCCTCTGCTCTGTAGGGAGCTTAAACCGAGGTGCTAATTTATGTGTAAAGACACCGGTGATATTAGGGAGGATGAAGAGCCCACCTGTCTCCACACATACTCCTATTGTTCTTAAGTCCTTTGAGAGTCCTCCTACATGTGTATCCTCCCTTCTCTGCTTTCCGTTTCCCCCTTCTTCTCCTTTTATCATCATGTTGAACCCAGATGTGGAAGGTAACAAGGTATATTTACAGAAGTATAAGGACTGCCACTTAAATATTTTCCATTTTTTACTTATATCCCACTTTTAGACTAATTTAACAATTCATACTATAATCCATGCTCCCTTGCTCATTTTGTTCATCGTAACAAATGTTCATAGTGCAAGCAACATAAGTTGCTGAAAAAGGTATCTGCTGAACGTTGCCTGTCAATAGCCAGTCTAGGGTGTGATTACAAGCTTTAATTTTGTGCCATGAACTGTGCTGCCTGGTACATGCAAAATATGTGAGAACTTGACTGAAGCATTTTCAAGCTACTAGCTTGAGCTGAAATGAGGTAGCAGCAAAAAACCTTATAATGACAAAAAACCTTGTCTGGTACTTTTGGTCATTTTTTGGTTACTAAATACAGCATATTTATCCCCTCTTTAACAATGTCTTTCCTTGATTTTCAGCAGCCCTCTGACTGAGTCCGGGGTTAGCGGGTTAGATTAGGGGGATTCGGTAGGGCAGAAGCTTTGGCCCCAGGTGAGAGGCAGCTTGAGTTTCTGAAAGCAGACTCCCCCATCGCCTTCCAGGAACAGGGGCCAACTTCATCAATAATTCAACACACCTCACCTCACCACTCACCACAGCCGGACGGTATGGTTGTGTGTGGGTGAGTGTGTCGGAGAAAGATAAAGCTTTTGTTTGTGCAGAACGAGTGTAGGAAGAGAGAAAGGGAAAGGAAGAGAGTAGGAGAGACGGGGCGTTACAGAGAAATGTGAGCATGATGCAAGTGTTTCTGTAAATGCATGCACACAATGTATACATGAAGCTACTCTATACTGAATGTGGGTTCTATACTCCACCTTATCACTCCTTCCCTTCAACCAATCAGTTTCAGTGCTCCCAGTCATTTAGTTTCTGCCTGCAGCTCCCACTGCTAACCAGGAACAATGAGCGTGGAAAGATTCAGTTACAGCACCCAGGGCTGAAGTAACTCGACCCTGCAGACAAGAATCTGCAGCCTGCAGATGGGTGTCATGGCCAAGTATGCTGACAAGCACTGTTGGTGTATGCTAATCCACCCCAAATCCAGTTTCAAATCAGACCAGCAAACCCCTTTCAACCATCAGCAACTGAACACTTGGCAAGTACTTCTAGTGCACTTCTGTTTAGATGTAAAATGACCCTCACAATTACAGTTTTTCTTGTTTTTACGCTGATCAAAGAAATTCAACCTTGTTTTTCATAAGGAATAACTTTGAAGCCAATGTGGAGCAGGTGTAATCCATCCGTATAGTAGTGTGCTGCCATGCCCGCATGCTGATCAAATAACCCACTCCAACAGCCCTGTCACAAGACCGAAGAGTAAATACATAATACAGTATCAACACAGCATTACTGTACAGCATATATGTTACAAGCAGCTGTTTCAGTAAGCCCAAGGGGCAAAAGCCAATAGTGTTAACACCATTATCCAACAAAGCCAGGGCGTACATTTGAGACGGAATGAGAGGCTTTTTTTTAATATATTATTTGGTCAAAGAAAGGGAAAACAATGTCCTACTTTCTCACCATCCACTTATTATATTTGTTGTATTCTATAAAGAAACAACCACCATTTCATTGATATGAAACCCACTCTGACACATAAAATAGAATTCTCTAGAAAATAGGTTTTTCCACATGTTGAGAAATACGTATATTCTGGGTAACATAATTCTTTCCAACATGGATGCACAATAAATCTGTCATTTGGCCAAGTCACTCACTAGCGGAGGCTTTAATACAGACAGTGGACTGATCTATATCAGTGGGCAGCCCTGCAAAACCAATGACGTATTCGTCTCAGATCTCCGAGATGAGCCTCTTCAGCCTCATCTATCTTGTCTTCCTGGAAAGATCCAACTATCCAATGTGATGTCGATACACAAGTTGATGTGCAGACTACATTACCCATAATTACTATGCATTCCCTATCATCTGCCAATTATTTGTGAGTGGCCGGATTCCTAGACCATGCATATTCAGCATCTCCACTAGTTAATGTACTTCCTGTACATTGTAAGCTCAGTTTTCTGTGGGTGTATCAGTGCACAGTATGTATATATGGGTTAGTAGTAGTAACTGTAGTAGTTGTAGTTGTTGCTGCCTCTCTGTTTCATTATGTATGTGTGTAGGTCAGTGTATGTCATCAGAAGGCTCATGTGACCACCCTCAGTGGCACATAAGGTCAACCTTTGTCCATTTAATCAGACTTTTAGGATCCTAGCAGACTGCTGGAGTTGCAGTTTGTGCATGAATGCGTGCAAGGCAAAATCAAACCATCTCTTAATGATGTGTCTGTGTTTTCCTACCTTGTCTAATGGAGACATATCGTCCATTGGCTGCCATCAGAACCACCTGTGGGTGGCTCTCCTCCAGGTCAAACAGTTCATCTTTGCCTGGCTTGGAGCAGCGCCCGGACCTCAAGGTGCCTGTGGGCCCCATGGGAGACAAGTACTTCCCTTCACAGTCTTTGAAGGCCAGCTTCCCACACTTCAGCTCCAGTGTGTATGCTGTGGCCCTGCCGCTCTCCGTCAAGAGCTTCCCATCATTACTGAGGAAGCGGCTGTCACAGGTCTTTAGGCAGTACTTCCCGTCCAGGTAGACGAGAGTCAGGAGTGCTACCACTCCCCAGGGAATGTTCAGATCCACAGCGATCTCTCCATCCTCCATGGAAAGATGGGCGTAACGCTTGCGGGCCACAGACAGGAGGTTGGCCTGTGGATGTAGAGCCAGGTGCACTGCCCATAGCTCAGCATCTGTGATTACCTGGGCAAAGCAGGACAGGTAGTCCCGAGAACCACCGAAGAAGCGGAGGTGCTGCTCAGACTGCAGGGCCCAGCGACCGTCCGACTGAGCCACGATGAGGAAGCGGCAGTCTGAATTGTGCCCGTCGGCCTCACAGGTGACCTTGCCATCCTTGTCGGAGGTCAGGTAGCGCCCCAGGTGGCTGCGTAAGTAGACCACCTGGGTGTCCTGAGAGTCCTGCTCAAGAGTCCATATCTGCTTCTTCTTCAGGCTGGGTGCAGATGCATTTACCTGAAGGACAAGGAAGATATCACTCAAAGTGATGTTCTATACAACAATGTGAAAGTGCTTATTTCATATGTAGATGTCATGTTTGTACCTTGAAGCCAAAGGTCTCAGCAGTAAGGTAGCGACCCTCATGGTTGATTAGACCGAACTGCAACTTCAGGGGACGGTTCCCATTTGACGGCATCTTCAACTGCAGAAATCAGGAGGATGGCAGAGCAAGAGACAGGTGAGACAAGAGAAAGGTGTGACAAGTTGGGGATGGTGGCAAGAGAAAGAGAAATCACAAAGAGAGGGGTATATAGACCTGAAATGGAACGCAGTAGAGAGGGGAATGCATTAAAAAAAGGGGAATACAGGTTTTTTTAAAGAGGCAAGGAGTAAGGATGGAGGTGATGTCATGGAGAATGATGAAATGAGAAAGTCCTAAAGACAGGAAATCAATTCATTAAGGTACAGTATATAAAGCACTCCCAAGACCACAAATTCCTTCCCCCGCCCATGGCTTCATTATACATTTTTCCAGCCACAGCCTCCTAATTTACTTACTGTGGTTTTGTGGCTTCCTCTCTGTAGTTTCTGCGGCTCTAATTCCAGCTCCCAGATTTAAGAGGCTTCTTTCACCAAGCGTCCTCTTGTAATTCTTTCTCTGCCTTCTTTTCTGCAACTCTCCTCTCCTTCTCCTGCGGGTTCTCACGTTCTGTTGATTGGATCTCCCAGCACCCCTCAACCACGACCTCTCTTCCTTTTAATCAGGTTGGAAGCAGCAAAGACTTGAGTCAACCTTGATCTCTCTTCAGTCCTGAGCCCGGCGTCAACCTCTCTTTCCTAATTTTGCTCTCAACTGCTTATCTCCTCTTCTACTGCCTCTCTGCTGTTGAACAGTGCTCTCTTGTCCAGCGTCACTCCTGTTCTTGCTTGACTTGTTATTCACTCTGAAGGCTCAATCACTAGGTCCCCCCAGACTTGACTTCCCTGGGGTTTTGTTTTTTCCCCTCCTTCTGCTCATTTGCTTCCTATTTTCTGCAGGTTTCTATCACATTCAACACTCTGATTTTCTTCTTCGTCTCCTTGCTTGAAGTCCAGGTTCCTCATTTGTTAGACAGAAGTTTGATCAGTGAAGAAGAACATCCCCAGTGGTCCTTCAAATTTTATGGTACTGCATTGAAAGACTCCTTCACTCTTTCCCTAAATATAAGCCGTCCATCACAACTGAACTCAGCAACAAAGGGTGCTTGCCTCTGTAATCTTAAGCCTCTCTCTGTCGCTTTTTCCTCCCATCCTCTCCTTCTCTCTCGCTGCCTTTCTCTAACCTGCCATGTGTGTAATCCTGCCTTTCTCTGCCTCTCTGCTTTATTCTGAGCTCTGCTCCTCGTCTCTCTCTTTGACACATAAAGACAGGTAAGTAGAAACAATGCACACACACATACACACACAGTGTCGGGTAACCAGAGCACCCCCCATGCCTTTGGGGTAGTTGCCTGAGTGCAGCTCCCCTTACCTGCCTATGCTGGGGAGTTTAGTTACACACCTTCTCTGATTGCATGCTCTCTGGATCAGTCCTAATGGGAAATGTGTCTGAGAGGCTGAGGGAGTTGGACTTTACATCTGAATTTGGGAGACAAGTTAAGGGAAAGGAGATGGCAACAATAACAAGCTAATCAACATATGGGTGTGTGTGTGTATGTGTGTGTGTGTGAGTAATCAACCTTGCCAATCAGCCGATTATAAGTCTTCTTTGCAGAGTAAACAGACGTGTCTGTTCCTGAATCCATCTAATCCTCAAACCAATCATCCCAACCTGGCTAATCTACCGGTACTACCCCTCCCCATTTCCTCTAACACACACACACACACACACACACACACACGCTCCCCCCTCTGCTTGTCATTGGCTATAAACATGCACATAGACTCACTGACCCACAGAAGCATGCATGTCATCACCACACACACATACATACAACACACACACACACACAAACACACACAAAGGTCAGAGGAGGGTCTCAGGGTTCATAGTAAACACCCACCCGCCCAAAGATTTACTCCTTCTGACCCAGACTTGAACTGCTGCACTTTACGCAAAATGTGATAAACAATGCATGTCACACACAAATACACACACACAAACACAGATACTGAAGGACATGAGTGGTGTGATTGTTCACTGAGTCCATTCCTGGAACACTAACAGAGACAGACATCCCACTTTTCTGAGGTGCTGACTCGAGATCAGCTTCCCTGTTTCTAGTCTGAAACAAAATCATCTTGTGTCATATGAATATGTGTCATATTTTTGTCATATTTGTCATACATGTGCTGGACATAGGTGATCAAAAGTTCTAATTAAAATGATCACTAGAGAGGGGTTTAGAGATTTAAATCAACTGTTGATATCTGAATGAGAATATTTAATGAATCACCGAAAACTCACAATGAAAGCCAGCTTGCCATATTCGTACATACGTCATTAAAAGATGAGAGGAACTTTTTTAAAATATTGAATCTTGCAATTAGATAAATAAAAAGCGAAACAATATAACTTCACGATGTTCAGTACAACTCCAGGCTCTACTGAACCTACAGAGGGCGTCCCTGTTCTGCAGACAAGATACAGGACTATACAGTCTGATATGAACCCTGCAAACTCATCTTATTCCAAGTTTTGAAATTTTTGTGTTTTCTTTCAACATGTCAGTTGCCAGTCAAATTAAGATAAAGGGACAACTGAAGGGCAATAGCAGGTTATGATAAGTTTACATTTTCACATCTACTTTGTGAAATCTATCCAGACAAAAGCAGTTTAAAAACTTCCCAGTCTACCTGTCTGTTATGAAACAGGCTTACTCATGTGGATGAAATCCCTTCACTATAAACATTCACCTGCTCGTGCTTCTTGGAGAAGCCATCTGATCTCCCCTCGGTAAGAGGAGCTGCAGTGTGCATGTATGTGTGTGCAATTATTTCTGAGAACACAAATGCTCCTTATCTTAAAAATAACAGAAATGAATTGGAAATCAGATCCCATATTCACATACTCAAAATCTTCTGTTTCTGTCTCTTAAATACAGCCAAACACACACACACATACACACACACACACACACGCTCAAACACACATAAAAACACACAGCAGAGAATGGTGGGAGAAAAAAAGGAAGAAGGAGGGGGAGCAGCCACACTGCTCACAAATCAAAAAAGTCATATACTGTTATTGTTATCAGTGCTATTATTTTCATTACTATCACTATTATCACTATTACTGTACTTCTTCCTCGTATGTATCCTATCCCACGCATCATTAGCTCCCTCTCTGTGGCCCCTGGGGGCTGCGTCATCGTCTGCTGATGTGCCGGCGCTCCTGCTGCCGTCGGCACGGTGACGCCTGTCGATAGCCAACCAGATGTTTTTTTTTTGTTTTTTTTCTCAACCCTTATTCTGGGACGTGCGACTGTGCCAGGTTCACCGTGGCAACCGTGGGATGGTGCTTTAGAAGCCATTACAGCGGTCCTCTGATGACACTCAAATAGCTATCATTACACCTCCTCCAAGGAGACACAGAGGGAGGAGGAGGAGGAGGAGGAGGGAGGGAGGTGAGAAGGGAAGGGAAGGAAAGGAGAGAATGAAGCAGGGAAGAAGGAGGGATGGAGAAGAGAAAGTGGAGGAGAAGATGAAGCACAAGAAGAAGCAGAAAGAACTGGAGGAAGTGGATGAGAGGGCGAAGAGAGGAAACGGGGAGGAAGGGGAAACAGCTGAAAGGTGAGCGGTGGGAGAGATGGCAAATTACACAGGCAGACAGGGATGGGAAGTTAAAGATATAGAAGGTGCATGGAAGAAGGGATGAGAGGGAAGAGAGTGATTGAGAGAGAGAATGGGGAATTCAAAATGACCATTTCTGAGTTAACAGCCTCCAGCCTTTTTCTACCCTATTAAGTTCTATTCTGCCATTACTTGGGACTGCGGGGTGCTGCCTCATAGCCCACGGTGTCCCCCTACTCTTACAGACACCCCTCCCACACACACACACACGCGCACGCACACACACATCCACGATCTTCATCATTTTCCTCCTCCAGTCATCCTATTCCCACTTTTCTCCCCCCTCCCTCATCTCTCTTCGTCTTCACTTCAATTCCAGAGGTTGTGAACTGGATGAAAGAGAGATCAGCTGGATCAGATCTTTGAGTCCGCTGCTTGTCGTCGTTGCAAAGCACGCCAAAACAAGCGGTAAAGGGGTTCTGCAGTTATTCCGTTTAGTGCATGTCTTTTTCTGTTTACTCCTCCTCTTTCTCCTTTTATCTCTGACACCTTTTGACTTAGTTTCAGCAAAAATCAAGTTATACTTATGCATTACATAACAACCTGTCATCCAATTTAACATGTCTAAGCAAATAAACACTCTAACTTTGTTATATATTCTGATTACTTCTAAACTGCGTTGCCATGTTTGAGGTGAAAAGGGAAGAAAAAGTGAAAAACAATCTACAGGAAGTTGTTTTCACAGCTGTTTTTTTAAGATGGAGAACACCTGACACAGCTCCAAAGGCCCTTATTTGTTGTCCAAGAATTCACATCATATTTTTCCAAAGATAATCAGAAGGCACAATACTTGGTGACATTATGTAAAAGCCAATTTTGTGTCTAATTGTTGTTAGAACCATCCTGATATTATCCACGTCTGGCTTTTCTGTATCTGACCTCTCTAAGACAGGAAAATGGCACAAATAAAAAGAAGATCTCAATATGAGAATGACAGTGAAAATGACAAGTCACATCTACATCATTCTCTCTCTTTTCTCTTTTCTAGCAGTTACACGAATTTTTTTTTTTTTTTTTTTACATGAATGGGGGTGATAACGGGTGAAAATAAGTCTGAGGAAGCTGTCACCCGCAAGAGCTTCAGTGACAAACTGTAATTGCTATCTGACTGAAATGTCAGCTCAAGAGAAGAAAAGGAGAACATCTTTCAATGCAAATGAACCAAACACACTCCCGCACCTTTCAGCCTCTTTCCAATATGAAAGTTGCAGGAGTTTTCTCCTGTGTGAACCCCCCCCCCCCCCCCCCCCCCCCCTCCGATTTCATCAATTTCAGCCTCCTCGCCCTCCCCTTCTTATATACACACCTAAATTCCCTTGCTCCTCCTTTTACCTAAACTTCCTCCTTAAACACACTTTTGGGACGGGCAATATTATATTTGTGTCTAAATTCGTGTTTCATTGCATTTAAAATGAAACATGCAGCCATTTAGGAGCCGTATTAGGAAAAAAATAAACGTTTTAATTGCAGTTTCCTTGCATGCTGAGACAGTTGAGTCCACACACACACACACACACACACACACACACACAAACACCTTAACCTGGCATACTCTCAAATGTAATTCCCAAAGCCACCACTAAGAGGCGGTGTCAGCCTTCTACTTTGTCTCCTTTATGAGAAGCCTGCCTATATATGTTTTTGGAGGTTAAAAAAGGAGAGCGAGAAGATTGATGCTTGGTTTGTCGATGCTGGTGCCTGTGTGACTGCATAGCGTAGGAGGGAAGGACTTTATAGTGCTATTTAAAATGGCTACTTTTAATGTCTCTTCCTTTTGGGGGGGGTGGGGGGCACTTTGCACAAACTGAACTGCCTCAACAACACGTGAAAGCGTTATCAACTGTAAAACATCAGTGCAATTAAAACGAGAGGAGCGGGGGAGGAGTATTTCCCCTGTTTCAATCATTTCCAGTCCCCGTACCTGAGTGTGTTTCTCTTTCATGTAATGCGGGCTGTATGGCATAACAGGAGCAGGTTTGACCCACAATTTTAGAGCCTGAATGTGTAAATGTGGGTTATACCTCACTGCTAAGCATGCATTTCTCATGTGCTTTTAATCCCATTGGTTTTCTTGCATGCTGATTTGATTATGACCAGGGCAACATGCACGCTTAAAAAGCTGCAGGCTGCTCTATTCACCCCACGGGCTCCAGTATAGTACAGTACATTACCCTCGCTTTTCTTTAAATGTGTCTGAAACGAAGCTTTGAAACAGTCCGGATTAACTGATGTATCGCCTTTCTAAAAACAAACCGCCTCTGAATCATTCATTAATTCACATTTGGTTATTACAGTGCGGGTTTGTGTTTTATGGGCAGAGCAGCTCCTTCCTGTGTGGTAGGAAAGAGTTAATAACAACGGGCTAAACGTGATGAGTGAGGGGGACTCTGTGAAAAAAAGCAGCGAGCCAATCCGCGTCAAGATTAACACCTTGCGCGGCCGTGATTGGCCCACAGCCCGGTGTTGTCGTTTGGAGCTCAGGGCCCACGTGGGGGCGCGGACACTCACTCGAGCTCTCATTGGCTGAGACCCCACACTTAAGAACCGCCCGTGGAGGGTCTCGCTGTATTATTGGCCAAGCTGCCACAATCTAACCCCCCCCACCAACCCCCACCCCCCCCGCACCTCCGCCTTGTTTTTCCGTCCGGGAGGAAACGGCCAGCCGCGCCGCCGCCGTCGTCGCTTCACATCTTTCAGGAGGCGACATTTCACACCGATCCTCTTAACGGTACGAAAAATACGGAAAAAAAACATGATTATTAAATATATTTAACTCAATGTCAACGTCTCTTTGCGAGGAGTTTCCCGTTATTTCGTTTTAACGCCAATTTTCGAGACGTTTGCTCCTTCTGATGCTTCATTTTCTCTTTATGAAGCAGCCAGGCGCTTCTCTCTCTCTCTCACTATACAAAGCATACACACACACAAACACACACACACACACACACACACACAAACACACACACGTCCATGTTCATATGTGCAGTTTTGTAGTGACAGGACCGTTAACCTTTAATGAATTAATTATATTAGTAAAGATTAACAGGCAAGAGAACATAATCAAATTTGGTCTGTGAGAGTATAGCCTCTTGCCCCATCTATCTATCTATCTATCTATCTATCTATCTGTCTATCTATCTATCTATCTATCTGTCTGTCTATCTGTCTATCTATCTATCTGTCTATCTATCTATCTATCTATTTATCTATCTGTCTGTCTGTCTATCTAGTAAATATGCAATTTAGAGGGAAATCCACGTAACAAAAGTGCTCAATCTGAGCCTTTTCTAGCACAGAGATGCAAAGTTTTTCTTTTACTTACGCAGTATTATATCTGACTGAGATGAGCCAATGTAACAAACAAGGTTGTAAAAGTTAATCTCAGCTCATCCCCGTCTTTAAACTGCAAGAAAGGAGATGTAACAACATGTATTGCCAGTTGCATGGGATGGGATTCTGATACTTAGTTTAGTGGTCTTTTACGCAACATATTATTATTATTATTGTTATTATTATTATTACACATATATGTATGGCCAGGGTGCAAAATTCACTTCTTTGTCCAGCGGCCAAATGGCTAGTGAATGTTCATATTTTACCAGCCATTTGCATATTTTACCAGCATTTGGCTGGTGGCTGGTGCTAATTTTGTGTCCTGTGCATGGCATTATCTTTCAAACCTGACTGCTGGAAAATATTTTGCACAAGGCTTTATTAGATTTTATTCCTGTCTCGCAAAATAGGTTAATGGCTGTTCTCGTGAAGAGACCGTGATTTAATGGAGGACAACAATGAGTGAGTTATAGTTTGTTGTAGGCTACACATTTTATTTAATTTTAGCAAACTAATTTTGTCCATTACCAGTCAGTTAGCTTTGTTGGTAACTACAGTAACTGCAGCTGCTAAGCTGGTGATATTTAATGGGGTTGACTAGCTAAAGAAGAAAAAAACTTAACATCCATTTCAGTTTCATTCTTCATTTTTAAAAAATCATGTTTTTCATCATTGGTACAGTTTCATAGATGTTGCTGAATAAACTTCTTCCATTTCCAGGACATTATTTGCTTTTTTCCCCCAACAGACTAACTACAAGTCTGTCTCAAAGTTGAATAGTCAATTAGGTGTGATTAAGGCATATATCTTTATGAAAAATGCAATACCCAGTGAGTGTATAAAAAGTGAGGCACCCAGGTCACATAAGGAGCTCACAACACATTGAATTAAAAAAAGGTGATTCTCAGTGCCAAAAACATGCGCGGTGTGTTCGCTCTAAGAGTTTAAAAGCTTTGACATATGCGCTCTGGGAGCTGTGCTGGAAATTGCTGAATGCTAACAAAATAATTGTTCTTATTACTTGGTTCAAATGATGAGGTGTTCAGATTTTATTTTATAAAATACAGCAACTCAGCTTTGAAAATGGACAGAAAACTCTCCAGTATTTCATGTTTCAGAAAAATCTACAAAAACCTCCTCGATTTGGAGGACTTTCACTCTATTTAATGGCTCATCAGTCTTCCATTCAGTGATAAAATGAAATGACAAACAAACGCTGCATTGAGTTTCTGCCACTAGGGGGCAGAAAAAACAATCTGACAGATTATACCACTACTACAGGCCAATTCATGCGTCCATGTGGTTCCATACATACTTTTTCGAGGTCCACGGACATAGATGTGTTTCACCTGTGCACACTAGTAAACAGGGCTGCAGCGTGATAACTTTCCAGAGTTGTAAAATCCAGTCTGTGAGTATTACAAACCGCTGTGCAGTGTTTTTCTGATCAGCCTTTAAACGCAGTAATCTGTAGTCCAACCAGACTTGCTGGATCGTATTTCATTGTCTCACCGGTGCTTAGGCAACACGACACGACGTCTGAATGCAGAGTTCCTGTATGTCGCTGAACAAGTCGAAAACAGGAAAGCAACAGCTTAATGAGAACAGGAATACAGTACATACATACAGTAGACGAGACAGGCATTCCTGTTTGCTTTTCTAGCATGTGCAGTTGACGTGCTTGCAGTGCGCGCAGTCATAAATTTTGGGCTGTGCTCAGACGTCCGCAGAGGATGATGACGTTTACATCACGCGGAGCTTCGCGACCACGCGCACACAGAAAGCATGAATTGGCCTTACCTCATCACAATTGTTTGCTAACATATGTGTGCAATTGCTAACGTGCGTACTTCCACATCCAGCAGGCAGCATTTTTAGTTAAATTTCTGTCCATGTGAATGTAAGTCCAACATCCACTCTGCTTTTAGGTTTATATTGGTCTTCACCATAGTCTCCACCGACTCCTGGGAAAAGAGACCATCCCCCAAGAAAAACGACAGAATCAGTCATTTCGGCAAGTGCTCCAAAAAGAATTATGTTTACGTTCAATGAAAATTCCCTCTAGTGGCTGAAGTAATAATGACGGGAGCAATGGAGGAAATCAGGAGACGTTATTGTAGAGCGACAAACTGCACAGGGAGGAGGTTGGGGTGGTTGGATGCGTCAACAAAACACTGGACTAAGGTCCCCAAACCTTCACAAAGTTGACATTTTAACCCAAACCACAATGTTTCTCTAACCTTAACAAAGTACTTATTTTAGCTCAAACTATGCCCATTCCCTAAACCTAACCAAACCTTAACCATAGTGTTGTCACATCATAAAACATATTTATTTTTCAACAGTGATTTGTAATGGTTTTGGAAGGCAAAGACAAATGTTGTTCTGCTGATTGCTGGCAGATCAGAAAACGTTGGCGTGCATGCACCAACAATGTATTTTGTCGTTTAATTTGGAGGATCTGAGAAAAATATCCGACTCTTTAGCTTTCCAAATGGGGTTTTTCACCAGTTACTACGCTAACTTTGTCTGCTGGGCAAGTAGCGTAAAGTGGCAAGTAGCGTACAGGTTTAAAGAGGTCAAAACTCCAGCAACACTTGTAATATATAGAACAACTATAACTGTATTTTTTTTTTTTTACCTTTTTGAATTATTTTCTGCTTCATACCTTCCCTATTTAAATGTTTGTAATGTGTTTCATGATGACCCTGATGAAGGCCACAAGCTGAAACACGTTGGTCTGACAATAAAGTTGTTGTATACACTACAAGTAGCATAAAGTTTAGCAGAGCTTTTGCTAAAAAGCTGCGCACAGGGGGTAGATCTTCGACAGTGAATATCTGGTCAGCAAAACCACAAAAAGCTAAGAGAGTCTAAAAAAATCTGTAAGAGCTAAATGATGATTTCAGCTTAAAAGTGATTTATAAGCCGACAGCAAAGCCTACTTTACTTTTAACAAATGTTAACAAATGAAGAGAAATGTCCTCCCCTCGTTCCTAAACTGGTCCTAAATCCACACTAGAGCACTTCCTTGTTTTATGAATAAAGCAGCACACAAGTTGAAGCAGCCGCGGTGTATGTCTTTGACCAATCAGTGACGGTCAAACCCTGCCCCCAAAGTTCCTGTACTTTTGGAAATTATTACCCCCAGGGCAGGAACTTTTTGGGGGGTAAAACAATCTCCCCGTAACTTAATTTAGACCCTGGTGCCTCCGGTCAAAATGAAGGTAGGGGAACTGAGTTCCTCAAAAGGTTCTTAGTACCTGGGGGAAGTTCCTGCGGTTGAAATGCTGTTCAAAAAAGGCAGATAAATCACCAAATATCACTGGTTTGCGCAGCAACCATCAGGCTTATTTAAATCATGTTAAACCTTTGTCACTACATCCTGAACCTGCACATGCATAATTGCTTTTCAACAATGAAGGGCAATTTCTTGAGATTGTGTCTTTCATGCAGCGGGCAAATACTGCGTGAGCCTCACAGACCAGCCACAGTGACTCTTTTTGGGATTTCTGCCTACAGAACATCCCCAACCCCTTCCTCCTCCTCTCGAATTGTTGAATAATGCTGCTAAATTCAGCTCAGACTGAATCTCCTGTCCATTCAGTTCACCTCAGAATCGAGATCAGTCAGCTTTTTCTCGCCTCATCCTATGCCGGAGCCGTGCTGCGGATTTAGCTCGCTTCTGATCCAGCAGCAGCAGGCACGGCGGCCCTCGCTGTGTGACGGCTGCAGGAGGGGAGCTGGGCCAGCGGGGAAGGGGGATACCCCCCGTGTGCGCTTGGCAATTGTTGTTGTGGCGATGGTGGCCGTAGTGGTGGTTACCAGGGAGATGGTGGTTGCTTGTCTGACCCGTCCCCCTTGTGCTGTCACCAGCGTTATTGATGCACGCCGCTGCTCGGCATTGTGGGAGTGCGGGAGGGAGGGCGGAGAGGACAACGGTTAATGAGTTCAGGAGGAACAGGGACTCTCCCTGCTCCCGCTCTCCTTTCTCTGTTACTCTCTCTCTCACTCCCTCCCCCCTCTCTGCTCACTCTCTCTCTCTCCTTCATTTCTCATGGGTGTCTGTCTTGTGCGAGTGTGCATTAAGAATGTGGGTCTCTCATGATCCATCATGGCAAAATGCACTTTCCCTCTCCTTCACACAAACACACACATGCTCGCACACCTAAACGGCATACAGACGGTGCACTCACAAAAACATGTTCTCCCACACCTTTACTCGAACAGTGTAACTGACTCATTCGCAACCACTCCTTTCTCTCTCACTTACATACACACACACACACACACACACATGCACGCACACAGATGCTGCCCTGCTGTTATGCCTGAAGCAAGGAGAGCTAGCAAGATTAATAATGACCCCTGACTCCCAATAGACAGACCCAAATATACACAGTTTGGAGAGAGAGAGGGAAAGAGCCCAAGTAAAGAGAATGAGGGGAAGAACAAGGTGAGGCCAAATGGTGACTAAAAATACACAATTTAGAGACAAAGAGTGAGAGAAAATGTATACAGTTTAGAAAGTGATAGAGATATGAGGAAAGCAGAAGTAGAAGTGGGAGGCCAAACATGCAAAATTGCGTGAGAGGAGTAGTGATGAGGGATAAAAGAGAGTACGTCCACAAACGGTCTCCAGAGCGGAAACACTGGCCGTGCATTTAGTTGTGGATAAGAAAAACGGAGCTTTTGGAAAATGCTATAAGCCTTATTGGGGCCTGTGTGCAGTTATGAGGGGGGGACCAAAAAATTCCTAGAAGCCGTCGATAGCACGGGAGTAGGGTGTTGATATCGGATTTGCTGCTAGGTAGCGTATGCCTACAGCTTGGTGACACTAAAATTGGGACTGAAAAAGAGAAGATTTGCTACTATGACTATGTTTTTTAAACAGTTCTGGGAAATTTTGGGTCCCCCTTCTCCATCGATTTAGCACTTCCATATATTTGGCCTCCTTGCGAGAGACAGATTACAGTAGATTACAGAGTGGTCAAAATTGAGGCAACAGAGGCCAAGATATCTTGACTTTTACTCACTAGTATGCTCAAAAATGATGAATCCTACAATTCCCATAATAGTATTTTTCATTAGACCGTCCCTTTTTGGTAAATTCTTACATCTTTAAAACTCCATGCCCCCAGTATGTAACACAGGCTGTCCTTTAAATATTTGTCATTTCCATGCCCAAGATGAGATAACCCTGATGGGGTTCTTTAAAACTTTAGAAAGCTCCAGAGCCACTGAAGAACATGACGAGTTTACACATGAAAGTCATGTGTAAAATCAGTGGTGTGTCCCTTTAAGTGTCTTTAATGTGTCTTCTTTAAGAAGAAGAGATTTTTTTCTGTTGTTCAAGTATGTTGGTGTGAGATCTGAAACCAGAAAACGCTCATGCGGATAGATGTCGTTTTCACATTTAAACAGCATTTTCAGAATTAGTGGCTCAGTGTGAACATTGTCGGAAGACAGTGGGAGTGAAAATATTTGCTTTGACAGTGTGTTACTACTGCTTGCTTTCGCTACAGCACGTCGCACATCCTTTTTGTTTCTCTGGGTTCCACACAAATGGGGGACTGCCCGTCGGTCCAAAGGCCCATTATTCCGAAACCCCAATAGTTCGAAAAATGTCCCATTGGACTGAAAGCCCATTAGTCCGAGGGCATGTTATCCCAAAAACAAACGCCCATTGCTCTGAAGGCTCTGAAGGGGTGATGGACGCACTGCCATTATTTATAGTTAGCCGTTCTGATTAGGCTCCCTCTGTCGTCTTTTGGGTTAGGGTTATTATGCACTAAATGCTCCAAAAAGCAAGCATTTTGTAAACGGTATCTTTGCGTTTGCACGTTAAAATACACTAAGATATTAAGGGCAAAAAACTCCAGGGAGAGTGTATTTTCAGAGCAAAAAGCCTTCAGAGCAGTGGGCTTTCGTTTTCAGAATAATAGGCTAATGGGCTTTCGGTCCAGTGGGAAGTTTTTCGAACTGTAAGGGTTTCGGAATAATGGGCCCTCGTACCAATGGCATCACACTCATACATGCACACACATACACGGGTATATATGCATGTATGCATGGACACACAAAAACACTCACAGATAACAGCAAATATGCTGACAAACGAGTGTGCACACAGGGTTACACGCACTCACACACACACACACACAAGCACCGGCATGGATTAATGTGTTTGGCTCAACTATTTCATTTATTACTGTTGGAGGCCTTTTGTGATGAGGGCATTTTTCAGGTTGCTAACCATTATTCCCTCTAGGCCCCGGGCTCCTCAAAGGAGAGCATGTTTGTGTGTGTGTGTGTGTGTGTGTGTGTCAGTGAGAGACTTACCCAACCTTGTGGTTATGGTTATGGTCTAACCAAGTAGTCAGGTTTTTTCCCCCCTCAATTCTTCAGGGGATTCACGTCGCCATTTCTGACTGTACTTAATGCTCCCTCCCCATTTGTCAACACAAGCCTAAGCAGCTCCAAGCCAAGTTTTTTTTTTTTTTTTTTTGCCGTGAAAGGTTTTTGTTGTACCTCTATCATACCTTGAAATATTGCTGAGTGTGCTGTTTCCATCATCATTTCAAAAGTATGTGGAGGCAGAAAAAGAGAAACAACTACCCTATCACTTGTCTCTGTCCTGATGTTCTTCTTTCTTCCCCCACAGTATATTAAAATGTGTTTACACAGTACTCGGATCAACTACAGCACAAATTACATGCACATAGAGATATAAACTCAAACCAGACGGCGTTGCTCCCCGCTCTGAATAATGGTTGGTGTTTGGTTCCGTTTTCATGGGTTTGACTCTGCCATCGCCTCGAATAAATTAATTCATCGGTTTACTCTTGGCTTTATTTGTTTGCTGAGGAACTTTTTTTTTTTCTCCAGCCAGTGGTTTAATTTGTGACACTGACACAATAATTAATTGAAATCTGTCTGGGGATAGACTGTGTGATAGGGAGAAAGCCGTGTCGGCGTTATCAGAAGGCTGTCTTTCACCTCTAAAGCATCATGCCATACCACGCTACGTCTCTTTAAAACTATAAGCCTTTTCATACGTGTCAATAAAATGTCTGATTACAAGTCGACAGCTGAAGTCTCATTCAGGTGGTGGTCAAGTTTGCACAAGAGTTTCTAATGTTCACAGACATTTTACAACTCTGGAAAATTATCACAGGAAATACGGCGTTCACGTTACAAAGTAATCTTCCAGGAGAATGCGCTTGCGCGTATGTGATTGGCCAACGCAGCATCTTGCCGGATGACATCACGTTGTGTTGCAGCAAAAGGTGTTCCTGGTACAACTTCCTTTGTTTGTTTGTTTTTTTTGTGATCAATTATTTATTGTTTAAATAAAGAGATACAAAACGCAACACAAAATCAACAACCATATATATAATGTGTCCGAAGTTCCATGTTTAGTTCATGACAAGATTCTTTTGTTTAAATGCTTTGCCAAGATTATGCTCAGATTTTGCAGCAATTTCTTCTACTAATACAAAATTGTGATTAATTTTAATAAATAGGCAGATTTGGCACTATTGGCACTATTTAGCATTACTATCTCAGTCATTTTCTCTAATGGCTGAGTATAAATATATACAGTAATTGAGACACATTCTGATGCCAGATGTAAACTGCAACCTATCTAATCTAGATCTACATACATCACAGTCTAGTCACATTTGGACAGAGGATTTTAAAGTATATCTGAACAAAGCCTAAATGACCAAACTGCTTTCCACTGTTTCTGCTATACACAGTCACTGCTGTATATAACTGCTGCTGTATTGTACACATACAATAAAATGTAGAAATCACCAAGACTGTTTTGTTCAAAGTGAATTGAAGAGCAGGGATTGACATACCTTTGTAAACATGAGACGAAAGTGTCCTTGAATACGATAAAAACTGCAAATCACAGCTATTATGTTGCTGCTGGTGCGCTCCTATAAACGTTTTTCATGTTTTTTGCTTTCATTGAAGGGTTAGATGATGATCTAAGGGTTGAGAAAATAAGTCATAAGTCATAAATTTAAAAATAAGTCACATTTTCTAAGACGTTGATGTTTTGATAATACAAGAGTCCTTGTGAGGTTTTTAATATTAGCACGAGCCCAAACTACAGGTGCATCAGTCACAAAAGCTACAAAATTCTTTCATGCATTGATTTAATGGATGAGAGGGCCAGTAGTTAAAGTGGTTGGAAGTCAACGCTCAGCAGAGGATAGACAAAGGTAAGATTTACTGTTACAGGAAAGCGGATAAACATCTTAGAAATACTGTCAGAAATGACCGAAGAATTTAATCAATCTCTGAACTCCTCCGTGTCTCAGCCAACACTGTGCAGCATGAGCGTCACAAAGCTGGTATTCAAGGTAGCTATTCAGAAATTGCCTATTACCAAGGCCAGCACACAAGGATGCAGTTGGTATAAGTAGCACAAAACCCGGAGCCCCGAGCAATGGACAGAAGTAAGTAAGCTGTCTTCATGTTTTCTTATAGGTCCGAAATGAGAGTCTGCCAGGTTGTTTGTATGGCTTTATAAGAGCTGAACAATATGAGGCCATTTTAGTGCATGATTTCCCCATATTTCAAGATGACGACGCACACTGCAAGAGAAATTGAAGGGTGGTTTCATAAGCTCCAGAATGAAGTCACCCACCATCTACCAGCTCTAAACAACACTGACCCTTTGTGGGAGGTAGTGAAGGAATTAACCCTCGTCATCTCTCAAAGAACTGGAGGCTTTTTCATCTTGCAAAAAAAAAAAAAAGTTCCAAAATCAAACTACACACCGCTTAGCCTTGTGGAACAAAGCTTGAAGGAGGACTGATGCTGTTGTCAAGGAAAATGACACAAAGGGTGGAATAAATGAATATCCTGTTTTCAGTAAGGAGTAGAACCGTGTCCAGTCTCTGTCACGTTTTGGCTGACGCAAATCCTGAATGCCATTTCGTGGTATTTTGGACCAAAACATAAAATTAAAAGTGAAATGTTCTCGTCTCTAATTACATCTTTCAATCAAAAGCATGACTCTCTACTTTGGTGCTAAAAGTGTAATTATTTTTGTAGTTTATCTTATAATCTATCTAAATTGAGTTCCAGGTCTTTCACTCCATTTAACAGACCTTAAAGTTTATCATGACATTTCATAGATAACTTCTTACAAATTAAATCAAAATGTAAGAAAATAATATCAAATTAGTCCATTTCAGTTTATGTCCTTGGGGGTAAAAACACTGCACATCTGCTAAAAGATATTAAAGTATATCCTGTGTAAAGAAGTACATGGTGTTTCTTTAACAGGAAAGAAGTACGTTTTTTTTTGTTGTTGTTGTTCAGAGGTTAGAATAAAAATAAAAAGAAACACAGGAAATGTCAGGATGCTGGTGACAGCGTCATGTATTTTTGTTTTGTATGTCCAGACCACAACCCTTAAGCATGGTTGTTATATACAAGTCTGATTCTCCCATATGAGTTTTTTTTTACTTTTGAAAACTATTTTAGAAGCATGTAAACGATACACACTGGTCAAAATCGATGTAATCAGTATGGTAAATTCATTCAAATATGTGACATATTGCACTGACTTTGGTTCAGTTCTACCAGCATGCAAAGTTTAGTGAGTAATGGTAAATGAGGCTGGGGGGTGGGGGACTGTGAACAGGGTCGAAGCCACCACATCCGCATCATCGAACAGCAGCAACAAACCGGCTGTGTTGTTTTCATGATCACAGACCAGAGTTCACTATTATCTAAGATGTAAGTGTGATATTTATGTGATTTATTATTAATTGTGATGTTTGTAACATTACAACCCTGCTTGACCTTTAAGATAAGTTACCATAAACAACAAGTTTGAATCTAAATTGAGCTCTGTATTTACTTTGTAGCTTAACATTATGGACAAAAGAAAAGTGCTTGACCAAAGATAATGTGAAAATACATGTTGTACGCTGCCAGTTTTGAACAGCCTATATTTAACCTTAAGCAATGTACTTTCTTTGTAAACGAGTGAAATCCTTTCCTTGTTTTATCGTTATTTAATATTACTGTTTTTTTTCTGGATGCCAATTTATAATTATTTAACCCAAAATTCTAAAACATAAGCTGTTTTGACTGAGAGTGTATATTCTTCCCTTCATGTCCCTTTTTGTTAATGTTAATTTTGTTGTAGCACCAATGGGGGCGAGAGCAGCTCGAAGAAGCAGAAGTGTATTTTGGACTCTCTTCCTGGTGCTGTTTCCTGTGGCAGGTACAGGTCACATCACATCATGCTGCTATTTCTAGAAATCACCTCATAGTCCACATAGTGACTAACATAACATTTAATCCCTTTGTGCTTCTTTTTTTTTTAATTTCAGTGCAATCATTCCAATGTGTGACCTACAAACATAAAAAAATCTGCGCCCTAAAGGGCTCATCCGTAGAGCTTCCCTGCTCCTATCCCAATAACGTTGAGGTGATCTGGATGTCACGATGGTCCAAATTGCATTCGGTCTCAAAAACAAACCCCCAGAAACAGATGCCAGCTTCTTCATTTCAAAATAAACATGGAAACAATGACTGCACCCTGAAACTCACAGCCCTAAAAAGGAGTGACGCATCCAAATACTTTTTTAAATACTCTTTTAGAAATGTTGCAGGAGTCAACATGACGTGTGAAGGTGTCCCTGGTGTGGACCTCCGTATTTTTGCGTCTCCTGTGAGCATCCTGCTGGAGGAGATTGTTAGGGGACAGAAAGTGCCAGTTGCAGATCGGACGGTGATGGAGGGTCAGACGATAATGCTGACTTGTGCCTGCACCTGCGCTGCAAATCTGAACTCCAACCCAGGCTACATCTGGTACAAGAACAAACTGCAATTAAATGACAGCAGAGCACACTCGACCTTCTTGTCTTTGGATCCAATCAGCAATGAGGATGCGGGCAGTTATGTCTGTGCCATGATTGGCTACAAAGACCTTCCCTCATCTGCTGTCGATCTCAGAGTCAAAAGAAGTCCCAGAAACATTGTGGTGTCGGCTGAAAACACTGACGGTGGATCAAAAAAGGACAGCAAAGAAAATCTGACACATAGCTGTGATGCTCACAACTCAACCGCCCAAAACCCTGAGAACTGCCAGACACCCAAATACAAAAGTGTGTTTACATTCTCTATAATGCTTGTAGTCAGTGTTTGCGTTGGGTTGGCTATTACAATAGTGGTGGCTACACTAGCCCTCAAAATAAAGAGAAAGAAGAAGAGGAGAAGGTGTGTCGGTTCAGTCCAAGAGCCTCCTGACCGCTGCAGTGACACCTACATGGCTCTGGATATCATGTCGATGTCGCCTGACTATGACACACTGGACTCAGTGAAACGTTGCTCGGTTTCTGATCAAGACAGCAATATTTATGATAACTTACCAAACACCAACATGTACTCCTGAGATGAGAGAGAGAGAGAGAGACGTTTTAAAGCAGCATACCACTGGTTTTGCATGTTTGCCCATCAAGCACAAACTGTTTAAACTGTACATTTGTATCATAAGGTTTTAGATTGATATCAATTTTGCAATGGCAGCAGTTACGCATTGAATTAGTAGTGTTAAAACTAAGAGGGTGAACATGGTAAACGTTATAGCCGACCTACGTTGCTTCGACATGTTAGCACTGTCACTGTGAGCATGTTAGCATGCTGACATTAGCATTTAGCTCAAAGCACCCCTGCGTCTACAGTCTCACAGCGCTGCTAGCATGGCTGTAGATTCTTGGTATTTCTGTGATTTTAGCCAAAGCTGCATCATCAAAGTTGTTATACTTTTCCATACAGCTTTAGCCAACTTTTTATGTAACAAATGTGAACTCTACGTTGACAAAAGAAAATACCTGAAAATGTCCTCTACTTTGTCAGTACTTCATCATTGTGTGTTATTTTATATAATTTTAAGAAAGTGTAAGATTGTTCATAAGATACACACACACACACACACACACACAAACCTTTGAACAAGATTAGGATCTGGCAACATGAAAAGGGTGTGTCTAACTGCTAAAACACATAATTTTGTTTTACCAACTTGTCATC
This sequence comes from Scomberomorus guttatus, assembly GCA_038419695.1. Taxonomy (NCBI): domain Eukaryota; kingdom Metazoa; phylum Chordata; class Actinopteri; order Scombriformes; family Scombridae; genus Scomberomorus; species Scomberomorus guttatus. The sequence goes on along the minus strand of CM076465.1, from coordinate 16,218,901 downwards.
ACTCTTTCCCTCTCTGTTTGTGTGTGTGTGTGTGTGTGTGTGCAGGCGTTTGTGTGTTTCTCAGTACCTGCATGCGCCATCCGCTGTGTGTGCATGCTCGGTAGCTCCAGCTAATGACATAAGTAAGCAGACATGTTCAACAACGTATTGGTGCATGTAAACATTGTACAGTGCAGCACCCCCCCCCCCCCACCTCTCCCTCACTCTTCCTCCATGCTTTTATCTCCTCTCTTATCTCCTGGCCTCTAAATCTGCTCATCCATCGCTCCCTGCCTCTTCTGTCTCTACTCGCCTCTATCTGTTTATCTGTCTCTCTTCCCCGGGCATTCAAATCCTACAACGCTGTGCTTTTCTTTCCTCTTCTCTCTCTTTATTATAATTGTCTCTCTCTCTCTTTTCCTTCTCTGGATTCAAACACCTCCACTGATATTATTTATTTCGCCTTGCAACTCCATCCGTCTCACGGTCTGCCTGCCTTTCCAGCCATTCATCCACCATCACTCTGTTGCTGATGTGGTGTGATGGAGGAAGTAAATAAACAGAGTCAAAGCCAGGAATCCTAAAAGATCTTGTCTTTGCATGAATGATGGTAATTCATCACTACCTTGTCTCTCCCTCCCTATTTCTTCTGCGTACAGGAGAAGATTTATCTCTAATTGTAATAGTGAGTCAGGTGATCGAGCGGGGAGGGGGTGAGGGTTAGTGGGAGAGAGGGAATTATTAAATGTCACCACCAGTTTGATGACACCGGGGGCTGAGATGCCATCTTTTGTTTGGGGCTCAGACTTACAGTTTGCTGCTGGTCAGAAGGAAGCGTGTGCTTTATTGACAGGTATTCTCATTTTTACTTTTCCTCCTGCCAATGCGTGTCTTCTAAAAAAGAAAGAAGGGGGGGAGAAAGAAAGATGAAGAGATGTGTCCCGCACTTTGAGGAGGCCTTGTCCTGTTTTTAGGTATGAAGTAAGAGTGGGAGATAGATGTGATGAATAATTGCAAACACTGGGTGGTGAAAAATAGAGGAAATATTCTAGGTACTGTACACCTCATTGCAGAAATCCCCCACCAAACCCAGGCTTCCTCCAGCTCCCTTCACCCAGCCCTCCACCTCCGCCTCTGTCTCCCTCCCTTTTCCTCACCCCCCCATTACCAATTAGCTCCGAGGCCATAATGGATGTTGTTTGCCGTGTTTCCCTGTCAGCGGATTGAATTAGCGCCTCTGTGTGTGCGAATGTGTGTGTGTTGGTGTGTGTGTGTGTGAGTGATCATCTTATCGGCTCTTAGTACAGTAATGAAACACAGTTATAAATGGCTGCAATCCTGTTAACAAAACAGCACCTGAGTGCAGCCCGCTAGATAAATCAGAACTGGGCCGTCGCCACGCCGACCCGGCGGCTGTAGCTAAGGCATGGAATCACCAGGAGACAATTGAATCATTTGCTCACTGTCTGATAAAGCGTCTGTCTTTAACAAGCGGATCACTGCTATAAAAAATAAGACTATTTGTTATCACTGTGTTTTTCCCTTCACAGGGTTTCAGAGAAGTCTGGTTGAATTTCTGGTTTTGTAATCAAACTGGTATTAAAACGGCAGCATATTTCTTTGTTTTGCAACATTTGGCGCTTAGAGCACAGCCGTTTTGCTTCTGGTCTTTCTTCATCGCACAATGGTGATATGGGTTGTCATGCATGCACTCTCTGTCTCACACACACACACACACACACACATTCCTCTGTCTTTGTGCTGGGGGACTATTAAGACAGTGTCTAATGCTGCGACATACTCCAGTGCTCACACACTTAATTGTGTTAATGTTTGAGTTCACATAATCTTTCAGGGCTGTCATTCTCTCAGATTATTCAGCCCTGTTTTCAATTACTGAACGCCTCGGCACTGAAGGCCCAGAATGCATGATATACCTGTCCCTGTGTGTGTGTGTGTGTCTGTGTGTGTTTTCACGCCAGTGTTTGTGTGTGTGCGTACAAAACGGGTAAAATGACTTTGTTCAGCTAAACAAAGATTGAGTATGAAGTAGCGTGAATTATTTTTATGCTGCCTTTTTATTGGTTACTTATTTTGCTACAAGGCTGTGTGTGTGTGTGTGTGTTGCTGCATCTGTATGTTTGAGCCTACACCTACATGCGAGTGCGTCTGTGTGCGTTTGTGTATTTATACAAGCAGCTCAGGCTTTCAACGGCCAGTCAGTTGAAAAATTGAACAGCTCCTCCTCAAACTCATTTTTAAACATGTCTGCAATAGTTTTGGCTACAGTCAGTGATCACACCACATCATCAGTTATTGTGAATACAAGAAGAGTGAACTCTGTTAGCGTTTTGACACACACACACACACACACACACACACACACACACCCACAAGCGCCAGTTGAGCATGAGTCAACTTTACGGGAGTAAGAAAAATAAAAACCACATAGCACAGTCATTACGTGCTGAACAAAGCCCACTCAACCAGATCAGAGATGTGTGTGTGTGTGTGTGTGTGTGTGTGAGGAGAGAGTGATAGAGAGAGAGAATATGTGCAAATTGTATTTTTTGTGTGTACTCATGTCAGTCATCCTTCAGTCTTGTTGCTGCCGGTCCACTTCAAGAATTTCCTCACCATGGTTTATGTTCTGTCACACAAAGTTGCGTTTGTGTGTACAGCAAGCGGCAACAACCACCGCTTGAAGTTGAAGCCATTGCGGATGTACTTTAAAATGAAATACCACTGACAGTTGCTCATTGCTGCCTAAAAAATTCCCTGGCTCCAATAGACTCCCATGTGTACCATGTGACCAGGTGTGATTGACAGTTCGCCCCCTGGCTCTGGGACTCACACTGAGTCAGACTATTGTCGCAATAATAGTTAAGTTTAATGTTACTTGCCGTGTTAGTTAGCTAATGTTAGCACAAGTGTACACCACTCGGTGTTCCTGGTAAGTTAGCGTTAGCTTCGGTCCGAGGTAGCGGGGCGTGTTTCCAGAGCGTGAAAGGCAACACCCTGCACTCCTTATTTGGGATGCTCTGACTCCAAACGGAAAAGATGGCGCTGACTGTAAGCAGCAACTCTGGGCTTCAAACTGACTCCAATGCAAACCAATGGGTGATGTCACGCCTTGCTACGTCCCTCTTTACAGTCTATGGTGTACAGTGAGGATTATGGTCAGATATTCAAAGTTAATTCCTGCGTCCTGTGAAATTGCAAGCTGTGTAAACCAACTCCGTACAGCCATGAATAGGGACTGTGTGCGTTGAATACCTCCAGGTCAGCAGGTGTCATTGTGATGTTGCGTGTGTGTACATCTGTTTGCTCTGTAATTGCTTAAATAGGGGCTGAAAAGGTGTGATAATAAAAGCAAAGATAGAAGGTCAGTGATAATTAAAAGGCAAGTTCCACAATACAGTAGTCACAATGTTTCACTTATGCATATGATGGAAAATAATGTACCAGGTTAATGGTAACACCTTCTGTAGTGATAAACAACAAGCTCTATTGTTCACACTTTATGGTGAAATTTTCCTTATTTCAGTCAATGTTTTGTACTTTAAGAGTACATATTATACACATTTCCAGCTCTACATTTATATTCTGGGGCTCTATTGGAATATCTTTGCATGATTTACAGTTTAAAAAACTTTTATCTTGTACTGGCCCTTAAACCTGCAGTGCGGAACTTTTACATATAAATGAACGTCCGTTACATTCAAACCCTTGCCCAACGAGTTCACACAATGCTGATTAAGCCTATCACTGCCAGATAAATCTCTCTGTATTTTACAGTATACAGAGTTTTTAAATCTGATGTCAGGAGGGACATTTGAATGTGGCTGTTTGAATGTGTACCCAGAGACTAACTTCGGTTAGCTCCCTGCTAACTTGAATGGGGATAAAATAATTGAATTGTGCGGCTCTTCTAGACTTTCCAAATGTTGACTGAATGGATCAAATTCTGATAGTGAAACAAGTCATTTTGTTGTGTGACGCTCGCGGCAATTTATCCACCATTTTACAGCCGCAACAGTAGCGATGGAGTAAGCTACGGTGTAGCCTATGACGTAAGCATGTGTTGACAGTGTTTTTGACAGAAATTGAATGTGAGTTGGACAGAAGCGAAGGAAAAGTGGAGGTCCGTGCAAGACCGATTTGTTCAGGCCCACAACAAGTCTATGAGCAAACAGTGGGGACGCTGCTTATGGGGTGAATCCACAAATTCTTCGGTGGCTGGGTTGGCTCAAGGCATATATTAATCACCCAACAACCGCGACCAATCACCCAAATAATGACGCGGTAAGTATCTTATTTAACATTGTGGTATTTGGAAGACAGCTGGACATTTCTTCAATACAGCGCCATATGCTATGCTGACTGCAATGGGTGGATGGATAACTACATTTAGGCCTATTATATTTTGAATGAGCACTTAAAAAAACTGCAGATCTTGTGTTTATTCTTTTAAAGACCATTTAATTTTTGTTATGTTTTGGCATTTTGGCGTTTTGTCCACCTTCTTTGATTTAAACTTCATAGAAATATTTACTAAAAAGACATTTTTTGAAAAATATACACACACAGAAAGACAGAGAGAAGAGAGAGAAAGAGTGCAAGAACAAAACCCAAACCAACTGACCAAATGCAATTACTAACATTGGTAATATGATGACGGATGAGGCCATTTGACACCCGGTTGATAATAAATTATTCATGTTTTTATTGACTACTTTGTAAATAAATATGAATTGCACAAAAAATATCTTGGCACTTATTGATCCACACTGCCAACTCTTTCCATGTGGCTTCTTTGTTGTTCTAGCCACCAGAACATGATGGGGAGGCTAGTACTTTAAGTTTGCACACTGTCAATCATCCTCCTTCTCCTGCATCAAGCTCAGGTACATTATTGCCCTCTGATGTGGCAGGCCCTCCTCCTCCTAGTCCATCTGAGACATCGTCACATTAGAAAAAGAAGAGAAAGCGAAGCCAGGAACCAAATCCATTTGACACTGCATTACTCCAAAGATTGGAAGAAATTTGCAAGGAGACACAGGCAAACAAAAAAATGTTTTCAACTTTCACAACCTACCTAAACATGTATTTGCTACAGCTTCCTGAAGCTGATGCCGAGCGGCTAGGAAAATAAATACAGCAACTGATGCTTTGTTATGGATAAATGATAACGATTGAATAAATTAAAGGAGTACAATAAAGCAAGCCACTATACACCATGCCACTAACAGACTTTAAAACCTGATAAAACTGTGAGGATGTCTTCATTTTTAAGACAATATTGTGTATTCCGTTGTACTGGAGTGATTTTCTGTTTGTTTTGTTTTTTTTGTCCACCAAAATCTGAGGTACAATGACGTATTATAGACGTAGTGGAGACAGCACAGACTCGATGCGTCGCTAGCAGGAACTCATGGAAAAGCTAAGAAACAAACTTTCTTGGAACCAATACAAATTGATGATATAAATGTGCTAGATGATAATTACCTACAACCAATAGGTGAGAGGGGCAACACTTGGTATGAAATGATGGCCTACATGGTAAAGCATACATATCCAGATCGGCGAAGAATGATAGCTGTGGTTACACCTTTCTTGTAATTGCATAGATTTATGTGTTTAAGTCCTGTTGGAAGACCACTGAGGAAAGACGAAATGAAGGGTGTTCCTTGTGAGTACGAACAGCAAATTGGGAGACAGTATTTTCAGAATTCATTTGATATTGGGTGTGATAAGTAAGTATGGTAAAATTATTCCAGTCCACAGTGCAACAGACCTTAGGAGTAGACCAGATCCTGTTGGACTACTTCGACTGAAGCAAGTGAGTTAAATAGTACATGTAAGAAAGCCTTGATTTCTTCCTACAGAGCTTACAGATACAGAACAACTTTTGGTCAGCAAATCTCCTGGTATGAAAAGCTGATGAGTTTTTTTTCTTTCCACAAATAGGAGCAGCTGCTGTATCTTTGCATGTGGATAGATGATCTAATACTATGTGGGGTTTTGCAAATGAAACTATGAAAGGGTTTTCACTCATTAAGGATATTTTGAAATCTCATAGGTTGACCTTGTTGAAACATCAGCAAGCTTTGGACTTTTTGTTGGCTATGACTGGGGGTTTGTGTGCAACTTTAAATTTGACTGGTGGCTTTTGTATGACTTTAATTCCAGATGTTGCGGATAATTTGACAGATGTTATCTTTGTTTTAGACCATTTTCAGTCTGCTCTGTATTCTAAGCCCAGTTTTGCTGATCCCTATCGCAGTTGGTTGGCTACTACCTTTGGATCATGGGGAGCAGGTATATTACAGTTAGTTTGCCAGTTGTTGGAGTAATATTATTGTTTTTCCTGATGGCTATGTGTAGTTTGAGTTGTGTTAAAGCTATGATCCACAGGTTGGTTACTACTTCATTGACTGCTGTAGCAATACAGTCTGATGTGAAAGGCCCTTTGTTGAATACACTATTGGATGCCCACTCATATCTAATGGTCGATGGTAATTGTAAGGACATTAATGATGAAAACTGCCTCCAACAACTACAACTTGACTTGGATGATTTCGAGGATGTCTTAGCATGCAGCGCCTGCCCTTTAGATGAGCTACAATAAGGCTCATCAAGGGTGAAGAGGACCAAGGGAAGAGGACGTGAGAAGAGCTCTACTACCATTATTATGGTGTTATCACTTGCATTATTGTAGGTGTTTTCTTATTCTTTAAAAATTAGGGTTATAGTCTTAAGTGATGGCAAGTGTGAAATTCATTAACTACTATTTTTGCTTGTTCAAATATCTGTTAGTTTTTATATGTTTTTATATTATATATATGTTTTATTGTCATTATATGTAATATTTGGATTTTAAGGACAATGTGTTGAGTTTGAGGTTTTTAGAGTCTTGATATATCATCATCAAATGACAAGAGGAGGAAATGTGAGCGAGATTTAAATAGTGGTTATCATTTGATGTATTTCTTGTATATATTATACATGTTACAAATGGTGTTCTTAAGCTAAGTGTTTAGTGTTAGTTTGTTATTCCACACCTGTTCTAAATACCTTCACGCTGTGTCTATTTTAAACTTAGTCCCTTGCTGTGTAAAATAAGACAGTTGATTGTTTAACAGTTAGTTTATGATGTCTGAGCCAGTGGTAGGACAAATTATAGTTATGTAGATTTCTGTCTCTTTAATGTGTTGATTTGACAAGCCTTTAGAGGACAGTGTTGTTTGTTGTTCTTTAATTTAATGTGATAGCAATGTTATTTTGTGATGCTGCTTTGGTCCACACCTGTGTGCTGTCATTCTGGCATATATGGTCGTGAAGAAATACTATTCCTAGGCTAGTTGAACTCTTGACCTTTGTTTCTATCCGAGGGTTGTTCACTAACCTGTAAGGTTAACTATAGATATTTTCAGATCCAGTGCAAGAGCATTTAAGAACTGGCTGAGTGTCAACTTGTCAGACAAAGAAAAGATAACTAGCTGGTATGTATTCTTTGTCTCTCAGAAATATGATGCATTGTACTTCTGATTGTTTCATTTGATTACATGAATTCATAACCTGACAATGCTGTCTTTGTGTGTATATTGAGAGATCAAGCAATTGTCCACTACAGGTTGCATCAGGTTCACCTTCTGTGAAAATGCTTCATCACCCAAAAAAAAACAAAAAAAAAACAGTGATGATCTCAATCTCAGGCAGAGGAGCTGCGGGTGGAAGACGAAGCTTGTCCTGGATGAGCTGGGCTCCTTTAGAAGACTCCAGCATCACAATTTCTGCCATAAGCTCCAATATAAACGTACCTGAATTTGTACCTTGCATCACTGACTGCCATCAAGATGAAACTAAAGAAACCTTTGTAGTTATAAAAACTACCACCACTGTTGGCTAGCGCTCTCACTGATATGTTTCCCATCTATAGCCCCAATGCAGTCGGGATAATTCCACTGCTTCTTCCTGATTACCTCCCACTACTGTTCTCCCTCTGAAAAGGCCACAAACTCATCCCTGAGCCCAATCCATATAACATGGCACACCTCCCTGACAATGCAGCTCACAGTTGCAGAACCCAGCTTGTAACTTGCTGCCAAATCTTGCTGGCTGATCCCTGATCCATTGAAAATGATGGTCTCATTTGTGCTGAAGTTTAATAAGGTGCTGTTACAGAAGAGAAGAATGTCTCCACTGAGCCAATCTGAATTTACCTGTTGATGATCTGACGACATCAAAAGTCATGCCGCCATTGTGCATTGACTGCTGATCTTTAAAAGTCAAAGTTTGAGGAGAGTTGACATCATGCAAATACTTCTCCTTTCACAAACACTTTATCTGTAAAGCACACGTCAGTTGTCCAGTAAACCTGTTGTGTCAGTTTTGCATACTGCCCAGATTACCTGATTTAGTTATTTTACTATGTGCATAACTGACGAGGAACTCCTCTTTCTTGTGTCTGGGTGTGTTTATCTATCTGGGATCTTTGTGTGGTTAAAGCTAAATTTCATTTCAATTGTGTTGTCTTTTTCATAAGCATAGAGGGGAAAGTGAACCTAGTGACAGGAAAAGAAGGGAGGTGATCACATTGCTGTGACAGTTTCATGATGCTCTGTCTCTGTGGTAGCTGGTTGGGTCAACTGCTCTGAAAGCCTTTTCAATAATTTGTGAGGTGCACCTGTTATTTTATCACAACTGAAATTAAATGCTTTAAAATTATATGATACACTAGAGAGGTCTTTTAGCTTAAAATACACTCATTTACCAAAAAACATTTAACTTTCTGTAGTGACTGCATTGTAAAATAAAATGAGAAAAAAAAAAAAAACCCTGACCGTTGGGATACTTTGCTCCACAAAATTTGAATGTGTTGATTTCATCATGAGTCACCTTATTTCTTTCTACTATTTTGCCTGCTTACTTCTCCCACAAAAATGTAAATTTAAGAGAAAGCTGCATTCACCAACAGCAGATCTATCTCTTGTCACAGGCCACGTCTCCTCCCCCACGTGAGGAGGAGGAAAGAAGACAGGACTTATAATACACCTCCCTGCTTCAAGGGAAACAGCTGCACATTGTCATTGTAAATGGATAGGTTTGGTTTGTGATATTGTGTAATTTCTGTCTTTTTTCCTACCTACATATTAAGATGAAAGACAGGATATTATCCTTAGGCATCTGTGTGCAGTTTAAAGTTAAGCTTAACCTATAAGTTAGCTGCAGTTGAGCTCTTTCCTCGATATCCACAAGATAAATAAGACATTTGTCTCAAAGAATTCCAATTAAACATCAGATAAACTTCTTGTTTGCATGCAGAAACAACCACATTTTCTTGTGTTCAGCCATATAATCAGAGCATATGCTTATAGTTTGTATTTCTAAAAAAATCTATCTGTAAATCTATAATTTAATTGCTAAATTGCTGTAGGTTCTTGTGAAAATGTTAAACAGCTGGTTTTAAGTATGAAACCCTCAGTGTCAAGGAACAAGCCCTTCAAATTAAACGACAAAATACGTTTTCTGGTCTGACGCGCCTATCGGCAGGACATTATTCTGTCAGCACCTTAAAAAACATCAAAGTTTTTTCTGATCTTACAGAGCTACACTGTTTGGTTAGGTTTGTGCACAAAAATGACTTGGGTTGGGATTAGAGAAAGATCATGGTTTGGGTTAAAAGAACTACTTGGTTACAGTTATTGCACAATCATGGCCTAAAAAAAAAAAAATCAGAGTTCACTGTAAGAAATGGGAAATGAACAGCTTCTGTGTCACAGTCAATCATTTTTTTGACCCATTCAACCACCTGCACCTCCTCCTCCTGAAACTTTCTGGCTTTATAACAACCGTATCCTACTTCCTCCTCTGTTCCCGACGGACGAGTCATAATTCCTGCAGCCATTAGAGGTTTTTGTCATTTGAATATAAACATATGTCATTATTTGGCATTTGCTGAAACAGCTGATGCTGTTGCTTTTCTTGGGAGGACAGTCTAGCACTTGTTCTTATTGATATCCATGACTGAGCTAAACCAATTTCATTATTCCACATAACCATCAATGAATAAAGATATCATCCATGAGGAAAGAGGAAAAATAAGGAAATTCTGTGGAAACTGAACAATTGATTTTTTTCTATGCAAATGAAGTTCCTCAAATGGTCGGGAATCCAATTTTACAGAAAAGGATTTTGGACCAGTAAAGCTCACCGCCTTTGCATTTACCTTTCTGTTTCTCCCTTTTTGACAAACAGGGCTAAACAGCATGTTGGGGCCGACCCTTTGTAAACAGGCTGTGGGTCTGGTCAAGGCTGCAGGAGCCTGTTAGAAGAAGGACAGGCCGGGGAGACAACTGAGGTTGTTTGCCATCAGGTGTGTGTGAAGATATCTCCAAACATTTGGACCCTGGAGATAACAGCATGCCAGAGGAGGCAGAGAGACAGACAGAGATGAGTGTATTTCCCCAGGACCACCTAAGCCGCCTAATCAAGATATGACTCCACTGCATGTGTGTGTGTGTGAGAGAGAGAGTGTGTGTGTGTGAGAGAGAGAGAGACAGACGGAGAGAGTGTGTTTCTGTGTGCCTGTGCCCAAGATAAAAGGCTGTGAATCAGAGGTTTCCCTCATCCTGATCCCCTATAGCAGGTGAAGCTAGATGCACGTGCCTGTGTGTGTGCATGCCTGTGTGTGTGTGTATGTGTGTGTGTGTGTGTGTGTGCGTGTGCGCGTATGTGTGCGCGTCAGAAGACAACTGGGAGGCTACTCCCACAGCCCCCATCACACCACCTAGACCATGGAGACCAGACCTGCACAGGAGTAATGAGCATTGCACTGTTATGTCTGTGTCACTCAGTACGTGTGTGTGCGTGTGTGTGTGTGTGTATGGGGGCGAGTGATAAACGTTAGCGCTGTGATGTTGCATTAATTGCGTGCAGAGTCTTTGGTTCCCTCTCGCACAGTTAATGAAGACACGACACGTCGCTCTGGCCCCCTCTCTGACGCTCTGCTTTGAGTGCCACTGTGGCCTCCACTGCATTTGAGCACTGTAATTTGGCTTTTAAATGAAATAAATGAGTTATCTGGGAGATCCTAAGGATTACGATTATCATTATTTTTCCCTTAGTGACAAACGCCACGCTGTGATTGGTTAATGACTTTCTTCTGAGTGGCAGCCGTCCTATGGGGTCGTCCGGAGCGAGGAAAATGGAGAGGGAGTGGAAGGCGCCAATCTGTATGCCTAATGAGGTGCAATTATATCGCTGACTGTCTGTTGATGTGACCCCACCAAAACCCTCAACACACACACACACACACACACATGCACACACACTTCTGGTGATCTCTTCAGACACTAAATTTGAGGTGGTTGAAAACCAAAGAAGTGAAAGCATGCAGCTTTAAAACGACCAGCAACAGCGAAATGCACTGCACAGTTGACGCCTAAATGAAATGATTACAAGGGACACAGACCGCTGCGCTATAGAGGAGGAGTCATAATAGCAAGGCCAAGATAGTGATAGACTGTGTTTGTATTCCATTGCTTACTTGCTGTCTTCTGTGTGGATTTTGCTGTGCGCATGTCCATAATTACCATAACCCAGAATTTCACTCGGGCATATTTTTGAACATCAAATCGCCCATTAATCCTCATTTAATCTTAATTTAGAAATGTAACATAGAGGTATGAGTCAATAAACTATACGCTTTTATATGTAAAACTCTTTTATGTTTTGTATTTTTATTTGGTGAATGAATGTATGTGACACCATGGAGCAGATGACTTGGCTCATTGAGTACTATAAATACTTAGCGCTTACCATTAAAGTTTAATGACCGTGTGTATACTGTAGACTCAGTGCTCAAGGTGCTCGAGATCTTTTGATACGATAGTGACGAGAGCCCGTGCGTGCGGGCTCCAATGCAGCTGTATTACCTGCATATATGGTAGTTTTTCCACCAAAGCCCAGAGGTGCAGCTATTGGAGTCAGGACCTTCCAAATAAGGAGTGCGGGGTGCTCCAAAATGCACCAATACACTTATTAGAGGAATTAAGCGATTGAGACCTTAATGACTCGTTGAAAAAATGATTGACTTAGTATTTGACTTAGAGAAATTGACACTTTTTGAATGGTAGTCAATTGGAGCCAGCATCTAGAGGCCGTCAGTGGCATCGCACTTTAAGGTATTTCAGCCTGTGGTACTTGCCACTTGGCCCTGATGGGATGAATCAACATGACCTGAGACCTTTTGTAATAAAAGTGGACCTAAACCAGTAGTGAGCTAGATTTGTAAGCTCTGACCTAAGACCTGTGAGTTATAGTGGATCCAGGGATTAAAATCCTTATATAGGATTGTTCTGTGGATCCCAAAGTGCCCATGTTGGAAGTCACAGTATACTCCTCATGAGCTTACACATGCTGGTTTTTAGAGGACATGGCTAGTGATAGTTTATATTTTTTCTTATTGTCAGCAAATCCTACAAAAGACCAAAACCAACAAAGAAATGATAACAAGTATTGCCTGCGGATCCAAATCCTGATACAGTTTTGTTCATCTGTGTTATGAAACTCCATAGTTGTCCAGAAACCATGAAAAGCACCTCACCAGCGTAGTGAAGGTGTAAAGTATGGGGAGGTGGAGTAACACAGTAACGCATTGTTGATCTGCTGACAATAAGAAAATTGTAGAAAAGAAGCCTTTCTTTTCTATCTCCGTATATGTCTTTCAGCCTCTCACCTTGGATACTTTCTGTGAACATACAGGTGATGATGATGATGTCAATTATGTTCACACATTAATGGAGTCTTCATGTCCATCCTGAAAGCAAAACTGAAGATCTCTTTGAGCAGAAAACACACCTCAATGATGAGGCTGGATTCTTCCTCCTGCTCATTTTGTAGAAAGCCTTCCACTCTTCCCTTTGTCTATTTCCCTGAATCCTACTTTCATTGTCTTCGACTTCTTTCAGATAATCTCATTTAGACTTCCCCTCTTGATTCTCAAGCCTCCTTCTCTCTCTCAGTGGAGCTCCCCGCCTCTCTCCCATGGCTCTGTCTTTCTCTCTCTTCTTCACTCATTTCCTCTAAATGCACACAGTATTGATGTTTTTCTCTCCATCATGGCCCCTGTGATGCTTTTCCTCTTTTTAGCTTTCCCTTTTGTCTCCAACCTTTTATTTGTCAAATGGTTCTCTGTAGTGCTTTCTCCCCAGGTATGCTCTCTCCCATGCACACAGATGTATAGATATACCAGGGTTTTAACAGAGTTTTTGACGGCTAAGAGCAATACTGATTTTTGTTGTGAAACTGCTGATGGCCTGTATACATGTCAATACATACAGCATCTGTAAAACTGACCATTTCCCTGATGAAGAAATTAACTATTAAATTGTCATTCACTGAAACATGCAAAGTTGTAGCGTAAACACACTACATTATGTTTTGTGATTGCGCCTCTCAGGGCAACAAATGTGATTTTTTTGGAAAATGTCTGAAGTGAGCTGGGCTGTCACTTTTTTTTCTAAAGAAATAAAATATTCACTCAGGATTGACCTGTTTGAATTCAAAATTCACAATAAGGCCTGTTGCCCTATGAACTAAGCTATGGTTTCTTTGCTAACCCCAAATGGCTAATGCAAAATGGAGAAAACTAGCAAGCTGTGCTAAACGGATAATAATGACACTGAAAATTAATGTGTGGAAGCAGTTTGGATGTACCACCATAATCCCAGAACCCCAGAAAATCATGGATAAAAGTAAGGCTGTTAGCTGACTTTAGGCTGTTAGCTTGTCAGTCAAGTGAAGCAGCGGAGGCACCGCTAACAAACTGCTCAATCTAAATTCTACAACTTGCGTTTGAATGAATCCAAATAAATTATGTGTTAATTCATTCCAACCTTTTTGAGACAGTGATAGCCCTAGAAATTAGCAACGACATGCATCCTTTCCTAAGGTTTTATCTAAATCAAATAAGCAGCATCCGACATTTTTTTCCATAATTAGCATGGTAGCAAGTAAACCCTGTAGCATGTATCTAAGACAATCTGCGTAATCTTTGTTGAAATGCCAAAATAGGACAGTGACATGCATAATTTGCTCAAGATCTGTTCTGGTGCACAGTCTATCACAAAAACTGGTCAAACAGTATGAGTATTCTGGGTGCCGAGATGGTCGAAGTAGACACGTACCATGTAAACCAGTTAAAGTAACAACGGGGACCTTTGTTGGATGTTATCTCTCTCTCTACCCCCACATTTCCTGTCTTCCTCTGGACTATACATTATCAATTAAAGGCAAAAATGCTAATCCCCCAGATTAGTTGTTTTCAGAGTGGAAAAACCTCTGAAACTATTTCCTGTCAGTCATCATTTGACACAGACACTGAACACCCAGACAGATGAAACTTCTTTACAACATGACCAAAATGGCTTTGTCGCAGTTAATCTGGGATGCAATACAGCCCTCACATGAGGATTAATTTACAACAAAATAGGCTTCATGATATATAATATTCAATATTAAATTAAGATCATTTCAGCTTGATATATTGGCTTACCTGTAATAAACAGAAACACACACACTCGAATGCACACACAACCTTTGCACCCGCTCTTTTGGCTGTAAAAAGCAGCAGTAATAGAGAGCTGTGCACCATGTCAAGCTGTATTTTACATTTACAAGCATATCTCCCAACAAGCCAATCTAAGGTGGTGAGGCCAGACGAGGCTGGCTGTATCACGGTCCATGTAGTCAGCAGAGTGCTGGTCTTAACGTGGCCTGTATCTAAGCAGAAAGGATATTTAGGGAGCGATATAGGGAGTGATGAATGATGGGTGAAAGGAAGGACGGATGAGAGAGGGAGAGATGTAAAAAGAGAAGGCTCATGTATAAGAGAAGCTGTAAAGAGCAGAGAGGTTGGTTTCAGCGTGTTTAAGAGCTTGGCAGAGGAGCGGCTACCGCTACAGCGACTGTGGTTTCTGGGGAATCGATGTGTGTGTGTATCTGTGCATGTGTGTGTGATAGGGGGAAAGGGATCCAGGGTATTTTCCTGGCATTTGATGGACAGCTTAACGCCCGGCTTGTAAAAACAGCAGAGCAAAATGTTCCACGTGCCAAAGGACGGGGGGAGGTCACACACACGCGCACACACACACAAATACACACACACTTGCGCACAATAAAAGTGAAGTGTCGAGTTTTACTTTTATTTATTAGGGGTCCTGTGGTGTGGGTGAACAGTCACTGGGTGGTAGGGCAGCGCAGGCTAAAACCAGATGATATTTTCTTAACATTTCCCCTGATTACATCCAAACATCTCCCATCTGTAATCAGATTTTCAACATTTCCCTGTGCGGAGGGCGAACCTCAGGCTGGTGACCACATGGCCTCAACTGGCTCCTGCTGAATCTTTTTGTGCAACAATGGGATCAAGACCATTAGCTCAGGAAGTATTGTAATTTGTCCACAACTATTGTTGAACAAAAGCAGACAGCACCTGAGTTCATGATGAAATTCCCAGATAGGTTTCATGCACTGCTTCTTTATCAAATGTTTCCTTCCTCCCTCATGGGAATGTTAGTCATGTCCAACTATCAAATCTCCGCTACTTCTCTTTGGGTAGGTCAACAGCTACATACCTACATGTGTCCACCTCTTGCACCTTTTCTCCTTTCACCTTCCACGTCACATTCGCATCATCTCCTGGTTCTTCTCTACAAATCCAGTTCAGTCCAGTGAACCACGTTGGAGGGCTGACTTCACCCTGCCGTGTTACAGCCAACATTGCACAAACTTTCCGTTTGACTGCACTCTACCTCTCACTGTCCTCATTCCTTTTCCAATCTCAACACGACAGTCTTGAACGGGTGTTACAACATTTTGTGCTGTTGCATTTTTGGGGGGGGGTTGGTTGAGCAACAAAAACAGAATGGGGATCTTGATGGAAATAACCAGTTGAGTTACTGGAGGCAGATTTTAAAGATGCAGGACATGATGTAGCTTTTACTGCTTGTCAACCTCAAGCTATACGTGTTGACAGGAACTGATTTGAAAGCAGAAATGTTGAGTAATTTGTCTACTTCATTGCAGGTATCAGAGTTGCCATCATACAATCAAATACCATACAGAATCAACAAAATCAACAAAAAACCAATTGAATGAACACCGCTGACCTTCAATAAATCTATTCTACACTCAAACACTATTAACATAAAAGACGGAGAACATACCAAGCTTTGAATGTAGGGAGGTGACGATGCAGGTCAGATGCTTTAAGGACATTTTTGAGAGGAGGTTTTTTAATTTAAACTTTGCTCAATTAGCTGAATTATTATTAAGTTTGCAATCTTTAAATTGTGTACTGGAAGTTCAGGTGTGAACAACTGAGACATTGATTTCTTGAATGATTGAATGAACGATAGGAAATAAGTATCAGTGTCAACAAATGTCTTTATGGTTATCTGATGTTTTACAAAATGAAGATGATGAAACGATTTTGTGACTTGTCATTGTAATAAGTTTCTAATCAGGGAACAGCTGGATATCTTTATCCAGCTTACACAACACATAATGGTGCCATTTTTTCAAGTTTGCTCGGGTTTGCTCGGGTGTTAAAAATATATGTGAGACATATCCAGCAGATATGAAATGTCCCAGAGTTATAGAATC
Source organism: Scomberomorus guttatus (assembly GCA_038419695.1). Lineage (NCBI taxonomy): Eukaryota > Metazoa > Chordata > Actinopteri > Scombriformes > Scombridae > Scomberomorus > Scomberomorus guttatus. The sequence continues at coordinate 16,202,251 of CM076465.1, read as the reverse complement.
ACCCTGGTGTGATTTAAGTCAGCTAACTCAAATGTGTAAGAAGCATATGGTGCTTCACCGCCTTCAAATGTCTCAGAATAAAAGAAGCAGAGAATAATTTATCCTCACAGCATCACTGATTCATTTGCACATATAACAACGTTGCTTCTTTCGCACGCTCACTGAAATAACTGCACTGATGAGTTTTTGTGCACTGTATCAATTTACTGTCTCTTTTTCTAAGGTTATTTGTCTGTTAGCAGGGATGTAGATCTGCTTAGAGTCCAAATAAATTGCTACACTAGATCCAGGCAGTTTTTTTTTAGATATTGATTAACAGCCGTGAGCTCCCACCTCTGACTTTGGCCATCTCTGATTGGTTAGAAGGGTGAAGTTCACTTAAAATCTTGAGAAGGGGATATCTCTGTACTGCTGCCATGCTGTGCAGTGAGACTTGGTCACAGAAGTCTTTGACAACACCTCTCCACATAAAGACAACTAAAAAAACGTACATATTGTAGCTTTAAAAATGGCAAAAGGACAGCAATTTGCCATTTTGAAAGTAACACTTTTTACTTTTTATTTTATATCCTCCATTTAAAAAATGCAGGAAAACCAACTGATAAATAAATTTAAGGCCTTTTTCACAATTTAAAATCACTTAAACAATGACTCATAATGTCAGGGGAGAAAAAGTTCATACCCAACACTAATTAAGAGACGTCAGTCATGAAACGAAGAATTAGATTTTGAAAACATCAAAGAATTGGCCTAGAGATCATGTCATACCAAATGGATCAACGCATTGGTGATTCATAATAAGCATTTACAACATTTTGAACCCTGTCAGCTAAGTTGATTCCCACTGGGCACCGTGAAACAACAAGTTACAGCAAGATGGTGTCCTCCACAAATGAAGCAGGCTCCCCTTAGGCCAGGCAGTAAGAAGATGTGTCAGCCCTCCAAACGTCTTCACACTGTTTGAAATTAACACCTGCGATGGGCTAATCAATGTAAATGCCAGAGCACAGTGCTAAAATAATCCATCCAAACTCAACATTCATTTCACAGCCAGCAAGCCAGCAAGCACTAACAAATGTTAAGCTTTTATCATTTGCAGTGTGGCCTTGCCTGAAGGATTTTGGCACTTGTATTCAGATTTCATGATATATTCATGGGGGAACCTGAACCAGGATGGTTCAACTTCTACTGTTGGGCCAGAAATCATCTGAAAGAGAAAAAAAATTAGAGGTGCTAACTCCTTTGGGACAGTCAACACGGGCTGTTTAATCTTTTTAAACTTTAAAAAAGTAAAGAAAGGTTTCTTCTCTTTCATAGGAAAGTTGGTTAAGGTCACATGACTTTTCTTGGTATGGAGGTCATGTGATATGAAGCCGCAAAGAGGCTTCTGGTGGAGGTTACACATCATGCTGCCCCAGATCCTCTTGATCAAACATCCACGTCTGTGTGTTGGATATATACTGTACAGGCTACAGGATTTTCCACCAAACCCTTCCAGAAAGGAACACTAATGCTTGTGGTTGTTGTCCAGGTTGGTGTTGTTGTGATGACAATTCTTCTGCCCAGCAAAGCCCCAACATGCCGAGCAGCGGTGACTCACGGGAAATGAGGGGATCGTCTTTAGAATAAATCACAACCGGAGTGTGACAAGGCCTCTTTTCACAATCTGACAGAGCAACCAATCTGTTTGCTCCCTCCCTCCTTCCATCCATACCATACTTACTCTGTCATAATGAGGAGCTGCCACTCAAACTGATTCAAGCTGCACTTATTGCAACACCGGCGAGGTTACAGGACGAGCCAGCTCAACTGGGATTAAAGTCTCAGTTGCATTTGTTGAAACAGACTTTATGGCAATACAGTGGGCAAATCTGGGGGAAAGAGTTTGGGAACAAAGACTGCATGTGCTGCAACCCGCTGGATGGGCCAGATGAAATTAAGCTTATGAACTGAAGCACATGCATTATGCATAATGAACAGAGGCCGAAGGGAGAGAGAGACAGAGAGGAGACATCTTGTCATCACTAAAGGAGAACGATGGAAAGATGGACAAAGGAGATGTCCCAAGGGACTATGCACTCATTCTGCATGGCTGCCTATCCGTCACCATGGAAACTGTGTGTGTGTGTACATTTGTGTGTGTGTGTGCATGCACTGGCGACCAACAGCGAGCTGGAGGGTGTGTGTGTGTTATGAGGAGGGGGGAATAATGTGTAGGTGCTACGCGGGAGGCCTCCCACTGTGTTAGCAAGAATACCTTCGAAAGTCACTATGATCACATTCCACGTCACAGTGCGTGTGTGTGTGCGCGCGCGCGTGTGTGTTACAGACAGAGAGAGTCTGTGGATGGAGAGATCTTATCGTTTAAAAGCAGGACCCTCAGTTGATGAGTGATCTGCTGGATGGTGTGATTGATGAAGGACGGAGTGATGAACGCTTGATGAGATGAAAGAGTGAAGAGCCATCAGCGCGCAAACGCCGACACACGCGCGCGCGCACACACGCTGAGAGACGAAGCCCATGACTGAGGCCTCTGATGTGTAGGCAACACTCATGCATGCGTACTTGAACGGACACGCAAACTTATAGAACCAAAAGACACATTGTGCAAAAACACACACACACACACACACACACCCTCAAACACACACCTCCGTGGAAGATGAAGGGACAATTATAGATGAAACGTTTTCTTTGAGCCAACAGAAACGTGACATGAATAGCACAGACGAGCCTGTGCTGCCATACACATATACATGTTTGCAAACACGCGCGCGCACGCACACACACACACACACACACACACACACAAAGATAGATAGATGTACAGACAGAAATCAGGCAGGCTGGTGAACACGCTGGTGACAAAGTTAGTGGTAAACTTCTTTCGTCCTTTGTTTCCCACTTGTATTTTTTTTTTTTTGCAACTTCCTCTAGAGAGGAGAGTAATTTGCCTGTGGTCAGACACACACACACACACACACACACACACACACACACTCACACACACACACTCACTCTTTGTATCTTTGTCTTATATAGACCACAGTGTCTGAAATAAAATTAAATGTTGATTAAATGATTGGTAAATCAGTTAATTGACACCACTGTGTGGAAGAGGCCCGCTCAACCCCTTGGAATACACACACATGCATGCATGCGAGCGTGCGCACACACACACACACATACACACATCTTTGTGCAGACCTTTACCTACCCACACAACGTCACAAACAGACGTGGAAACAGTCTCTCTCGCTCTCTCTCTCTCTCTCTCACACACACACACAGACACACAGATACACACACACACCTGGCACCTGAGGAGTGTGCCCTTGCTGTGCCAGGCTGTGCCAACATGTGGGAGCAGTTACAGAAAAAGAAACACTGCCAAGACCACTCTGGGCAGGGCAAACAGCTGCCAGGGGCAGACAGACACACACACACACACACACACACACACACACACACACACAATCCCAGATCCTAAACCTGCAGCCTCACTCACACACACCCATCCTGCGCTTTCACTACCACAAGAACATACCCACAAATTCTCCAAACAACTTCCTTACACACACTGCACGTAATCCACACATAATCCCTCGCCTCTTCCTCTCAGACTTTCTCATGCAAACATACACACACACACACACACACACACACACACTTTGCTGAGTCAATGCAGATAACAAAAGACCAAAATATAACCAGGATTTCCCCCGCCTGTCTTGATTTCTGTTGTCTGCGTCTGATATATAGGAAGCTTAACTGTTCCATTGATTTTGCACTGTACATTCCTGGTGTGTTGCTTCAGCTCTGCTCACTCGGCGTGGCGTCTTAATCTCGCAGGATCGCTGTCAGTTGATGAATCGTCAGTCATACAGACCGAGCAGCGCAGCTTTCAGCTTCAGGGACTACAGGCAGGGACGTTTAGACAGAGAACGTAAAGCAGACATTGTAGGAAAGCTATTGTCTTTGTACTATATCACCATTCGCTCTTTGTGCATCTTACATGGTCTCATAACATCAATGTGTGTTTCTTAGAGATGAGAAACTGGTCCACCGAGGTTACTTTCAATGGAGAAATTGCTCTCTGTTCCTCTTCTATTAAGAAATTCTATGATGTTTACCAATTATTCTCTAAATTGTTAATTAATTTTCTGCCATTTATCATCATGGTAACTATGTCTTGACATTAGCCCTGTGCATGAGACTAGCATTACCTGGGTTTCTCTTGTGATTTGTAATAACTGCAGAGGTCATCAGTGTTCTTAATTGCTTTGAATCAGGCATGTGCGTACACTGTAAAGTAAAAATTCCACCGCAAATTACCTCCCATGTTTCACCAAACACACAGGTCATAAGGTAATATTAGTTTAGTGTCTCAGTAATTAGGATTTTTTTGGGAAGGGGGGTTGGAGGGGGGGTTTCTATATATGTTTTTTTATTTCTCATCTGGGCTGAGAATGGGAGACTGCAGTGGTTAATTGTGATCAAGAGCTTCGATTGAATTTTGGTGAAAATGCAGGAAGATCACTCAGCTAAGACGCTATCTTAAGACTACGCCTACATTAATTCTAAAACGCTGTTTTCGAGCAAAAACAAATGCGCTCACAGCAGGAGGTTCAGCCCGTTTCTACAAATACATCCGTCCACATTAAAACGGCAAAAATGGGTAATTCTCCTCCTACTGGGCAGATAATCAAGTCAGCCGCAGAAAACCAGCGAAGAAGAAACAGTATGCTAATTCTGTTTCTACAGCGGCTTCCTGACATTTTGTTTATAGCAAGCAGATTAAAGCAATTTCAGCGAGAGAAAAGTGGCAGATAGCTACTTTTAATGCTAAACAAGCTATCAAAGTACACAATACATGATGTTTTATAACCTTTGAACAGAACTAGGCTAGCTGTTTCCACCTGTTTCCAGTCTTTATGTTAAGCTAACCATCTTCTAGCTCTAGCTTCACATTTAGCATACATACATGAGAGTGGTATCAATCGTCTGACATAACAAAGAAGCTCATTTCCCAAAATGTCAAAGTATTCCTTCAGGTATCAAAACCTTTATAATAAGGAAACCTTTGAGATATTTCGCCAATTGGTTCTGTGGTGGTTTTGTGGTCTTGTTGCTATCAAGTTGCAGTGAAGTTGTGCAGTATTCTTTTAGTGTGGATTATGTGTGAGAAAAATCTGATGAAATGTAAGGAAATGCAACCTGCCTGTTAACAGCACCAATGATGCATCAATTCGCATTTAAAGCGGTGACAGAAGCATGTGTGGCGATAAATCCTCAAACACTGTCACACTGTTCGGGTTTCACGTTAATTTACCGTGCGCATTACATCCAGACAGGTGTACGGTTACAGGTATTTTGATGACCCCTGCAGTGTAGTTGACAACACATCGGGAGGAAAGAACATACACAGCAGTTTGAGGTATGCGTGTGTGTGTGTGTGTGTGTGTGTGTAGGTGGATTTGCACTGGTTGTTTTATATAAATATACTGTACATATCTTTTCTCCAACTGTCGCTGGGGTAGAATTGGCCAGCTTGGCAATCAAGTGTCTGCCTCTCTTCTCTCTCTCTCTCTCTCTCTCTCACACACACACACACACACACACACATTCACATATAAATTCCACCCTGCATCCAGATCATATAATATCACATACACATTCCCACCCAGCAGCTATCAGGTGTCTGTGGCTCGGGTTGCTGTGTCCACTAAGACTTTACAGGATGTTTGACCTATTCTGTCTTGTCGGGGCAGGCGGCCTCCTGCCGGCCAAGACTCCTCTACTATTCCAAATATCAAATACCAGCATCAGCGATAACCACCAGAACTGCTCTGTGTAATGTACAACCCGGTGTGTGTGTGTGTGTGTGTGTGTGTGTGTGTATATTAAGGGGGGTTAATCATCATGGTGGTTTTCCTGCAGTTTCGTGTTGAAATCTTGTGGATTAGGAGGTTATGGAGGGAGTTTGACTCTAGGTGACCCCGAGCCAGCGTACTGGCTACAAAACGCCCCTCGTCTCCTCGACTCTTCCTCAGCCCCCCTGCTCCTCTTCATCGTCCAGCTCCTCATTTCCTTCAGTTTCTCCTTCTCTTCTTTCTTCTGCTTCTTCTCTATTTCCTTTCTTCAAACTTTAGGTAAAACACAACAGAGTGAATGGAAAAAAAAACATTCTGCCTCTTTCTGCCTTTACAATATGTTCAGACCTACAATTGAATTGATCTGAAATTTGTTATAATAGTTTTAAAAGCTCCCCCTTTCCTCCATGTGGAATATCTACAAAACAGTAAAATTTAGTGAAAAACTTAAAATACTAATTATTATTTTAAATGTATAATGTCGCATAAATTAATGACGCAAAGACCCCCCTTAATACAACAAGAAATAATTAAAATATAGAAGAAATAAAACATTAAAATATGGTTGAAAAAGTTCATAATTAAAATAGAAAAACTCAATTCAAGTGTTTTGGTTTCAGTGTACTAAATACGTCTGGTGTAAAAGTGGTTAAAGAAAATGTATATTTCAAAATTAACCCATGGTGGCAAGGTGAAATAATAGGTAATAATGATAGGATGATAGGTTTGTTAAAGGTTATTTTACCCGTGTTAGATACAGTACCTCTAAACTCTTCCACATTCTCTCCTTTGTGAAACAGCGAGTGTAAAAAGAAGCCTCGGACAAAAATCCCGATGTTTACTGTAGATGTCTCAGATTTGGTCTCATTTTCTGCTTCATTGTCCTGTGTTGAAAATGTCGCCACATCATCTACATTTGGCCCCTAAATGTCCCTTTAAATATTCTGTGTAATGGGCCAGAGAGTAAAACAAGTCATAAAACGGGGGGAAAGAGAACGAACAGAGGAGGTTTGTTGGTGTTGTAATGTAGGAAAACATGGACATGACTTCCACACTGCCAAGAATCCATGATTTATGTAAGCCTACCATCTGTTGCCACAGAATACGTTGCACAACTACCAATGAGTCAGATTGGCTATACGGACATCTACAATGTCATCAGAGTGCACACGCACACACACGCACACACACACACACACACACACAGATAGTGAGATGAATACCAGTGGCGAACTCATGGAGGCTCATATGAACGATAGATGAGGTGATGCAGAGAAGAGCGCCGATCTCCTTACTCCCACTCTGAGTGACCTGAATATACCCCAACAAACATACACACACACACACATACACACACTGAGAAGTGCACAAACACACACACACACACACACAGAAGTGCACAAACACACACATGCAGCATCTCGCTGCAGCTGGCAGCCATTCATTCACTTCGGTGACATGCTCAGGCTATATCTAAATGGAGAGCTTTCTCTGGATTGGAACACCCCCCCCCACCCCACCCCACCCCCAACCCAACCCCCACCCCCGAACAGACACACACACTCTCCTTTTTCAATTCAACTATTTTACTGTTTCACTGCTCACCACCTCGCTCTCTTTCTCTACGTCTTTCTTTTTCATATCCATGTAATAAACTAGAATACAGACACACACACCTGCACAAATAGAAGCACATAGTAACACACACACACACACACACATACACACACACTGATTGAGCCGCTCCCGATGGATAACCTCTAGACTCCTCTTGGTGGGTGCACATGCTTCAGATGTGGTGTCTTTGCTCCCGTCAACCGGCTGCAGTCCGAAAACTAAAAAACGCAATAACACAAACTGCCACACCTTTCTGTGACACCTTGACCTTTTACACACACACACACACGCACACATTCTCACACACAAATCAGCTTGTGGCGTGTTTGCTCTTACGACGTGAAAACCCTCTCTCTCTCATTAACCCAGAGGGCACCCCCAGCCTCCCATTGTGCCCCTATCTCCCGCAGCATTCTGGGTAAAGTAGTCTAACAATGTCAACCAGATAAGCCCAATGCAAACCTCCTGATAAGGAGTCAAAGACTGCACTTAATGTCTGTGTGTTCTGAAGGCGTTGGTTGATGGAGGAGCCGATCAGGAGGATGTAAAAGACCGGCAGTGAGCAGAATGGGCTCATGAGTGTGTGTGTGTGTGTGTGGTCAGACTGGCAGGCATACGGTTTCATATCTTTGTAATAACAAGTTAAACTGCCGAAACAGCGAAACGCAGCACACAAAAGGAAAGCAAACACATATTGCTGGACAAACAGCCTATCTTTGAATGTGTGTAGGCCTGTGTGCGTGATTTCAAACTACGTCCGAGGACCATTAGCAAAGTTATTCAGAAAAGAAGGTGAGTCACCTTTTCCTATATTGACTAGAAAAGCAGGGAGAGATACACTGGCCAAGAAGAAAAAAAAAAGAAGAGGGAGCCGACGTTAAAAACACCACTTGAAATTAAATAAAGTTTACGGCCAGCGTTCAAGGCAACGCTGCGCTCGAGCCTTCTTCGCTCGGTGCCACGAGGCAGCCAGACTGTAATTTGAGGTCAAAGGTAAATCCTCCATCCAGACTTTAATGTTGCAATAAGCCGCATCACAAAGGCTCTGGTTACAGTGCGATAAAAAGGTGTGAATATATCACAGGAAGCCTCAAATAAAGTGCAGTAAATTTGTGCACTTTGTCCCAGAAACTCCACGCCCTGCAAGGGATAATCTCGGCTGTTCTTCTCAGCTCTCAGCTTACACACTCACACACACACACACACACACACACACACACAAAGGCGAGTAGAAAGACACACAAAAGTAGAGGAATGCATGCAGACTGTGTGGATTTACATTGGTGTATAAACAGGCTCTGTCTGATGAGTATGTGAGCTGCATTTCTGTATTCACTCACATGTATGTACTGACACACACACACACACACACGCAAAGAATGAGGATCTGAAATCTTTGCAGGCTGAAAGCTGATCTCCTCGCTTTGTTCTCTTAATGGTTCTGTTCCGTTTTTATTATTCTGAATACCTGACCCACCTGTACGGCCCGAGGAGACTTTATCCCGCCTGTCGTTTCTCTCATGAAACGCCGCTAGATACAGTTTCCCTTTCTCTCTCATTCTTTCCCCTCTATCGGCTACAGCTACAGTTTCAGATTGCTTCCTCCTCTCCTGTTTTTTTTTTTTTTTTTTTCCTCCCCCTTCTCAACCTTACACGCTTTCTTCTGTGGTCCATTTTACTTCGGCAGACAAATGATGGACATTGATGAACACAAGGCAGTATTTAGAGGACTCACACCCGGCAGAAAAGACAAAAATCAAGATTTTTTTTTTGTAAGAATCTTTTTTTTAATGAAACACAAAAAAAGGCAATAAAATTAAGATAAATAATTTTTTTCTTTTTGTACATGAGGAAATATTTAAGTCATATTTCCAAAAGAATGACTGAAATTACATAATATATTTTAGTAGGCCATCTCAACCGTACAAAGCAGGTTCCAGTGGGTCTACAAAACAAAACAGGTCGCACAATGATGCTGCTTCTGTCAAAATGTGGTTAGAACTGAATCCAGTGTTTCTTAAAGAAAATACAGCTTTAAAAAAAAAAAAAAAAAAAAATCAATTAAAGACCCATAAATGTAATATTTCAAAAGTGAGTTTCACATTAGATTTCTTATAAAGCTTTTGCTTTGCAGTGTAACAGCAACATTGTTGTTAAAAGTCAAAAAAAGTCAATGTCCTAAAAAGAAAAAAGGCATTCATGTTCTTCCCCCTGTACATCCTATACACTGACAACACACAGTCATCACAGGCTTGCATAAACAGTAAGACAATGGTAAACTAGGAAAACAAGCAAACATAAAACACACACACACACACAGACATTTTTGGCAAAGCAGGAATAAAAGTGACAAGAAGCATAATTTGTGATTTGATCCTTATCTTGTTTTTTTTTTTTTTTTTTGTCTCTCAACATTGTCCCATTGATTGGCTCTGATTGTCCTTCACAGTCACGTGATGCCATTCTGGTTGCCATAGAGACCTCAAGTGCATCAGCTGGGCAGTGTGCAGACAATGTTGCTGCAATGTTTCTCAGAGGCTGTCATAGCAACGCTGGATGAACACGAGCAGACAACGAGAGGAACTCTACTTCAAATACCTCGGTGATTGCAGGGGTCCCGGATTCAGATTTGATTGAACATCTTTTTGTCTTTTTTTTTTTCATAAAATTGTTTTCTTCTACTGCGGTGAAGCGTAAACTCACAGGTGCTTTGGTATGTTTCTTTTTGATGCCAGATAAATATCTACATTTTTTATAGAAATACAGGCTAAAATAGATAAAGAAGATTCTTTCAGGATCAGAGAACAGCAGAAACTTAGTTTCCTTTCCAGTATTTGTAAAAAAAAAATAAAAAAAAAGAAGCTCCCAACAGGAAAAGCACACTCTAAACCTAACAGAGCAAAATAAAGACAACAAAGAGATTTTGGACACGTTTAAAAAGAGCCTTTTTCTGATTTCTTTATAAAAACAACATTTCCCAGACACCCTTTCTACATATTCATCCCTAAAGCAGGGCTTACAACCGCAAAGTCTTCACATCAGTTGTACAGCTTGACCCCAAATCCACATCTCCGATCCTGTTCAGTGCATTGAAAGAGAAGGAAATTTAACCTAACCTCCTCCCTCTGCCAGACCCCTCCCCAATCCCCCCACACACACACCCTTAAAAAAATCTAAATAAAATAATCTTCTCTGCAAAAGAAAAAAACAAAAAAACAAGAACAAATATATATGTATACTATTTACAACATGTTATATTATACATAACGCTGTACAAAGCACACACGCTCGCCCATGCACACGCACGCACGCACGCACGCAAACATGCACGCACAGTTCAAATAAACAATCCAACTACCTGTACATGTGTCTTCGCACCTGAATAGGAGGATACGAGAGAGGTATTGACGTGTATGGCTTGACAGGAGAAAAATCATTTTGTGTTTCCGTCTCGAGGACTAAAAACTGAACGTTAAGTACTGGACAGATTCATATTCAGAGTGTTAAAGACATACCGACGGTGTGTCATGACGTCATCTTGGCTTGCAACCGACGAGCACAGGCATACATGTGCATGACCACACACACACAGTACAAACACACACACACGCACACACGCACGCTAAAGCACTATTTACTCAGAGCTCATTAAATGCCAAACAGGGTCTTCGCAGCCACTCTGCACGCACACATTTACACACAAAGTCCGAACTACAGTGTTTTTTGGTCCTGTTGGGGATCTCCCAATCGCCTTGTCATCATCACACTACCAGTATAAGACCATTAAAACCATCCAAACCAGTGTGGTTTACAGTAAGTCTCTCCTTACCATACAGTCTCTTCCGCTCTCTGAGTCAGTCTTTGTTTCAGAAAGCCAAGTCTGCTGTAGCATTCCCAAGCTACCATACTCCAAAGTGCTCATGTCCTTGGTTCCTGTTCTTTTGTTGCAGTAATCTTGTCCCAGAGACAAGATATTCTCTTATATCAGCCACAGGGAAGGCTGTAGACTCTTACTGCGACGGGGAGCCTCAATCCACATCTGATAAAGAGGTAAAAATCTGACATGGGTCAGACTTTTCCCCAGAACAAACCGGACTCTTCTAAGTGCCAGTACTGCCGGGCTTTATCCAGTGGGCTAGCTCCTTCTCTTACAAGGGACAGATCAATACGTAGAGCCGAAACTCTTCGTCTTGGTTTCCCTCTGTCCCTTGGTCTGTTCTGAAGGACTATCCTGGAAGCAGTCAACTCCAGAGTTTGGGTCAATATTTGGATTTCTCTCTAGCGGATGCTGCTAGGACACAATAGCCATGCCGTCAGCGCTGATCAGCTGGCCTGTGGTTGGCTCGTAGGTTCCAGCCAGGTAGAAAAGGTCATTAGACGTGCTACCGGGCTTGTGTTCTCGAATCATGTGATCATACTCAGTCCTGCTGACCACCTGGCAGCGATGGGAGATCGTCTGCACGTCGTTCTCGTCTTCGTGGCTCGACTGGTACAAGGCATTCTAGGGGTAGGGTTAGATAGAGGCAAGAAGAACTATTAATTATATCTGACAGCCAAAACGTTGCAGTTACATTTGCTTTAACAAGAAAAGTGGTAACTCTAGCGATTGTCTACTCTGCACTAGGGCTGGGCAATATATCGATATTATATCGATACTGTCTTAGATCGTCTTAGATTTTGGATATCATAATATCGTGATATGGCATAAGTGTTGTCTTTTCCTGGTTTTAAAGGCTGCATTACAGTAAAGTGATGTCATTTTCTGAACTTAGACTGTTCTAGCTGTTCTGTTATTTGCCTTTACCCACTTAGTCATTATATCCACATTACTGATTGTAAATCTCATTGTGTAAATATTTTATAAAAGCACCAATAATCATCCCTACAATATTTTTGCAATATTGAAATTGAGGTATTTGGTCAAAAATATTGTGATAAAGTAAACTTTTTTTCCCCACATCTTTTACCCTGGATTTTCTCATTAAGTATTAGTTTCTGCAAGTGGTGATCTTTTTTGTTTGTTCAGCTATGGTGGATATTGCTGCTCATACTAACAACACAGCTCTTTGTCTGTTTATTCCAAACAAACCACTGTTTTGCTGCTGCCAGAAATGTAAAATGCACAACTTCCTGTGCAGCAGAGATTTTTCCTGGGAAAGTCCCACTTTACACTGAGTATTTAGAGCAGCAAATGTTCACATTTTCATGAACTAAGTGGAGGTCCAACCACTAATATCAAATGGGAGCAGGGAATTAAAAGAAGCAAAGTGGTAATATATTTGATGAAAATGTCACGGACTGTTACTTTGACCATTCCCGCTTTAGAAATTCTACTTGCACTCTCTGGTCTTTACCTTGCCATCGCGGTGTCGCTTCCCCAGGCAAGTCTCCTCCGGGTGGTAGAACCACTTGACCCTGACCACCATGCTGGAGCTCCATGACTCCCAGAGGCTCTCCACTCTGCCCACGTAGGGCAGCTGGGGCCGCCCAGGTGACAGGAACACAGCACAGTCCCCGACACGCACCGTCTCCTTTCCCCGCACGATGGCCTTGTAGAAAAGCTTGCGGGCTTTACCCTTCAGACCTCTTCTCTAGTGAGGGAAGAGAATAAAAAAAGCGCTCGGTCAATTTATTTGATGTGGAGAGTTTATTTCACGTGCAGCCTCAGTTCAGAAATTAAGATTTGTTTGTTTTGCTAAACCCATTCTACCTCTAAGATTGAATATTTTTCTATGATATAAATAGGGTATGTTTTCTTAAAAAATGAATTATGTCTTTAGTAAATTAAAGGTATACTATGCAGGATTTTCCTCATACAAAAGTAATCCCTCCCACTCATGATCCACTAGAAGTGTGTGGTGATGTATTTATCTACAGAGACCCTGCCCTCTGCCTGTATTTTCTTATTATTTTGCCATGTTCGGGACGTTTCTGGGCATCAACCTTTGGGCAATAAGTGTGTAGCCCCCAGCCAATAACAACATGCAGGGTGTGAGGTTGGGATTAATAGTGTAGCAACCAGGTTACACCACTCTCTCTCCTCTGCTCCGCTCTGCTCTCTGTCTCTGTGTCATGGACGTATAAAGATAACAGGTCTCTGTGTCTGTTTGACCGAGGGCGGTGCTGAGCTCCACACAAACACACACACACACACACACACAGAGCAGAGAGGCCACAGCGGGCAGGATGAAGCATGCGCTCCGACTGCATTCACACCAAATCCGGCATTTCTGCATCAGGGTTGTGCGGAGGTGTGGGTGTGTTTATTTGTGCTTTAGAACGTTACCGCTGTGACACAATCAGGAAATTAACACAAGTCAGTAATAATTTATCTGATTTACTGCTTTGTTCTCGCTGACGCCACTCCCTCTCCTCATTCACTCTCTAGCTCGCTCAACCACCACTGCTCGCTCTCTCTCTCTCTCTTTCTCTCGCTCTGCTCTCAGCTCGCTCTGGTGTCGGTGAGCCGGGGAGGAGGGGCCAACTTTGAATGGTATGTTTACAAACAGCAACTGACAAATCCTGCATAGTAAACCCAATTCCTTTGTGGGGATTTGATTGTAACCATAACACAGGTGACACACCTACATTTCCACTCAGTCTTTTGATTATTTAGGGCATGTACACAGCAAAAGGTCAGCTTTTTCAGGCTGCACATCTCAGTCGACAGACGCAGTCGTGTTTTCAAAGCAAACAACATGGCAGAGTGGAAGCTGAGAGTGGCAGCGGTTGCTCAAACTGTTTTTGTTCCGTTATCTCAGGATCGTGACTTAATAATCAGGGTAACAAATTCAAAGATTAGCCACACCAAGTAAGCCTGATAAAGTTGGCAATGTGTACAAAGTCTGAGGCAGAATAAGCAATGCTGAGAGGGATCCCATTTGATCATCGCATTTACTTTATGTAATCAAGGTATGACACAGCCGAAACCGCAACAGCAATCAGTAACCTACTTAAGTCGGAAGGTTAAGTAGGTTACTGATAGCCAAGACAGCCATTTTGAAACCATATAACCAAGATAAACTATGAACATGAGAAAACAAAGTCTGATTAAGTTGTGATTTGAATGGATTGGAATTAAGTTATGAGAAATCCCAGCTGCGCTCAGGCTCTGTAGTACAGTGACAAACAGCAGACCCATTACCAACATAATTCTTGGTAACACATTTAAACGACATCACTGAAATATTGCTTTAAGTTGATTACTAGTGCATGAAACAAACTCAAAGTAACTCAAAAGTCATCTCTTCAAAAACAGAATGTTTTACCTGTGTGGGGTTACCGGACCATTTCCACAGCTGGCGTCCAGGCAGCAGGGGAGCCATGTTGTGCAGAGGCTCAGGTGACGCCATCCTCTGCCTCTTAGCTGCTGTCGGGTCCTTGGAGGCAGGTTTAGGCTGCTGGCTCATAGGACTGCTCTGGCCCTGGTGGTGGCTGTTAGGTACTCCTTCTTTCCTCTTCATCTGGGTCTTGGCCGTGCTACTGTTAGACGCCATGCTTCCCTTTGACATGTACTCCTTCCTGTCGTCTGTTCTCTCCGCCCTCACCTTTGACCCCGGGACAGCCATGCTAGCCTTGGCCACATAGCTGTGAGCCGGGGCTGTGGCGGAGGCAGAGGTGTTAGAGGTGGTGGGGTCAGGGCTCAGGAGGTCGGAGTTCATGTTCTGCCTGTGCTTGTGTTTGTCCTGCTGGAGCAGTGCGCGGCGCAGCAGCACTGACGAGGACTCTTCATCAGAGGAGTAGGACGAATCGTTGTCTGAGGAGCAGAGGGATGAGGAGGAGATGGAGCCGGACGATGAAGAGGACGATGAGGACGAGGAGAAGCAGACGGAGAGACGAGAGAGAAAACGTCCGTTTCGGTGGGATGTAACCGCTGCACTTCTTCTTCGTGCTCCAGCATCTTGACCACCGTCCTCATCATCCTCATCCAGCTCAGAGTAGGAGCTGGGGCAGTCGCTCGGGTACTCCAAACTGTAATCTCCACTTTGGACTCCGAGGCCTGCTGACAGAAGGTCCTTTCTCAGAGGGGGGGTGCCCTTTAGAAGAGCCTCGGACCGGGCTCCTGTGCTGTCTCTTTCCCCTCCTCCCTTCTTGCCATGCTTCACCAGCATGGCGGGGTGAATGTATCGCAGCGTTGCTCCTGCAGAGGCGAGAGTCCTGCCCCCTCTCCCTCCACTCCCCCCGAGTCGAAGCAGGGCCTTGCCGTTCTTTGTTTTAGGAGAGGTCACTCCTTCATGGTCAAGCTTCACCAGGAACTGTTTCCTGTCCCGTTCGCTTACTGGCTTCTTGCTCCCAGCTGCCATTGCCATGGTGACAGCCGAGGAGCAAGCTGAGGAGGAGTCCCGGAGCCCCATAGAAGCTATGGTGGTGACCGGTCGCCCTGCTCCTGAGCCTCCTCCGCTTCCAAAAGTAGAGTAGCCGTTGGCGATGCTGCTGAATGAGTCAACTACAAAAGGGGAGCCAAAGATGCCTTTGATAGGGGTTGGGGGTGTGAGAGGGTGGAGGGCAGGGCGATGAAACACCCCCAAGTCTCGCTCTCGAATCCTCCTCTGGGTTTTGCGGGATGTTCCATTAAAGAGAAAGAAGTCAACTGGGGGTCTCTTCCTGGGTGCGGACCAACTCAACAAGGAAGTGTTGCCTTTGGTTACAGTGTCTGTTACTGATGTCGGTGTGCTGGAAGTCTTAGGCACTGAATGGATTTTCTTCGGCCTGCCAACTGAAAAGGGAGCCGGCAACAGACAGGAGTTATAATCAATATGAACTGACAGGTTTTAAGAGTAGACTGAGATTAATTACAGAACTAAGAGCTTTGGAGAAACTAAATATCTTTATCTCCTTCATCTTCACCTAGCCAGGTAAGTTTCGACATATCCATTACTCAAAGCACAACAAACCTGGAAAACCTGTCTCTTCCTCCAGCGTTATTGTCACTCTGAGTTTGTGATGAGTTACATGTAGGTTGCTTAACTACACAAAACACACTGATGACATTTCATAAAATCATGATTAATGTGGTCATATAGAAGGTAAATGATAGGCTGCAAAAAAAGGAATTTTAATTTATGAGTCCTCCAGTTTTTATACCTGTACTCTTCTCTGACTCAGAGGCATCAGATAATTGGCTGACATTTGGAAATATGAAAAACTGTACATGAGGCTTTGTTTTGTGGATTTTAGTATGGTGTGAAGAGCTGCGTGTGTGTGCGTGAATGTATTTACGAGTTAGACTTCTCAGACAACATATATTAAGACAGGGCATCTTGCCACTCTGTCTTACATGTGAATGAAAGACTGTGTAATATCTGATTAAAAATGACCCACCATATGGGCAAATCTTTGTCCTTTCTCCCTCACCTGGTCTTTTCTCCTGGGGCCTCCCTGCTGGTTCCTCATTGGCTGGTTTCTCTGTGGGTGTGTCTTTCTTCTCCTGGGTGGAGATTCGTCGACCACGGCGACCAGGTGAGATGAGAAGTGCCGGAGAGGGTTCCGCACCTGACAAAGAAGAAATGTTTAATGGTGGAATTTGTTTCTTTCTTTAATTCATTCATTCTGTCTGTCTGTCTTTCTTTTTAGAGCTAAACTCACAGCGGATTTGGTATCCTGGGGGCAGAAGTCTTATGTTTGCGAGGGAGATCCTTCCTCTGTCCCCATCATCAAACTCCACCATCACACTGCCCTCCTTCTCCTCCTCACCTGGACCTCCTAAAAAAACAACACACAGGAAGGAGGACATGAGTTGCCGGGAATGTAAGTGTGTGTGGGTGTGTGTGCAGAGTGAGGCTGTCAGTGTGTCTTGCTCACCTCGGTGGACGTATCCAGGGTAAAGGCAGCGAGAACGCTCGCTCCAGTAGGCACAAACTCGCGTCCCTGCGGTCAGGATGGCCTCAGTCTGAGGTCGCACGTCTAGCACCTGGAAAAAAAACACACACAAAATACTCAACAACAACCCACAAGATCGCAAAATGTAACAGATGCTATGGAGGCTCGAGACTGAAACTCACAGCTTCCTGCAGAAGTTGCTCCAGTGAGTAAATCCTGGGGCGATTCCCTCGTTCCCCTTCAATGACAACACTAAATCTAAGAGAGAAAAAGACAATGCATGAAAAATGATTCCTCAAAAACTAATCGTCACTTTAATAAATGATAGTTAAAGTAGAATTTCCATTGTTATATTTGAAGGTTGTGAATGCTCAGTTTTTTTCTGGCAGTTGTGTTGGCTGCCACTGCTTGTGTGTCTTGGCTTTGTAGTCGTCTAGACTTCTTGTTTGTCAAGATTCTCACAGCTGCCAGGCATTTAACTAACGCTAAGCTAAGTTTTCAACTCTTTTGTAAATCAGACAAGACTCTTGTTGCAATATGTCTATTTGTTGTTTCCCCTCACAAAATGATTTAGCTGAGGCGGTAGGCCACCCAGATTCTGATGCATCTCGTCTTGTACACAATTCAGTTAGTGAAGGCTGGCCTCAAAAATAGTCACACTCATTAAATAAATATATGGTAGGCAATTACTGGGTGAAATGGCACCTCTTCCCTTTTTCCCAGAAGGTTTTATTTCGTAAAGGTTTATTCGTTTTTTGGTGGTCTTTGTTTCACTTGAGTTGTAGGTTTTTTTATCAGCAGGGAATCTTACATGTCAGGCAGGTCCAGAGTTTGGACGCAGGCGGCGTACAGCAGCTCATCCTCCTTAGAGATCAGGATCTTCAGCCCGTCCACTAACATCTCTTTACTGAGCACACAGTTTGGCAGAGCTGGTGAGGGAGGGCGGGGTAGAAAGATGGATGGATGGAGAGGATGAAAGGTGAGATATACATAATTCGTGAGTGTGTTGAATAATTGCTATGTGATGTGAAAAGGAGGGACTGAGGCATGTGTGAAAATGATCCAACATGCTTTTAAAACCGGCATGTGTGTGTAATTATAAATGATGTGTCACTGTTTATGCCTACCGGGTATTCTGCAAGGCATGTTGGGAGGAAGGTGGATCAACTTCTTCTCCGTCTCCTCCTCCTCCTCTTCCTCCTCCTCCTCCTCCTCCTCCTCCTCTCCCTCGGAGAAGCTGCTTTCCTCATCCAAGCGAAAGCCGTCGTCAGCTGCGAAGCTCTGCAGGAGTCGGCTCACTGCGTGGCCCTTGGCCTGGACAGGAAACAGAATGTGACATCAGTGGGCGCGAAGCAGGATATGGCATCACTTCATTTTATGCCCAAATTAATCAACAGTAAACAGGATCTGCAGGTGACTGAATCTTTTCTGAGTCTTTTCCTGTCCGCTTTGACTGTTGTGGTGAAACCATCAGTGAAACACAACCGCAGGCACCAACGCCTCTTGTAACGTGATACTTCAATTAAGGCTGCAGGATTTTTTTTTTCTCACTTTCTAGTGTTTACACAACAGACTGAGGTCATAGTCAGCAATAAGTGCAGCTCTTGAACTGGTAGGACTTCAGCACATTGATCAAGGACACTTCAGCAATGTGGACACCTGCTAATATTAGTAATCTGAACCCTAATCTACAATCTCACCTTTAGACACACACACGCACACACGCACACACAAACAACCCATCTCCAGACCGGTTTAGGCTAGTCTATCCAAAGATGACTGATGAGTAATGATGGAAAGTCAGCTTACCCAACAGGTTTCTGCTTGCATTTAAGCTTTCCAAAGAAAAGACCATAATATTCAAAGTACTGGAGATGGAGTGTGTGTGCGGGTGTGTGTGTGTGTGTGTTGTCTCTTGGAGTTTTCCACATCAGAAGACCATATATTTTAGTGACAGAAGCATCCAGAGGGCATGGATGATTATTTCCCTTTAATGCCGGTGGTGTATGTGTATGTGTGTGTGTGTGTACAGGCATGCATGGGTGTGTGTAAGGTTATGGCCAATGATTATCTTTATACTCCTCTGTTTAGTTTGGAGTTATGTGTTTTTGGACATTCCCTCACGATGAGTCAAAGAGAAAAGGGAACCTCGGGGCATTTCTCATTAAAATGAATGTGGGTGTCTCGTCAATGGCTGCCTGCACAAATACAACAGGGCAGCGGTGTGTTAGCACAGCAAGCACGCATGCAAACACACATCAACAAGAGCAAACGGTAAGTTACTGATTTACAGCTGATACTAAGCATCTCTCTATAAGGGAGTCTAAGTTGCTGGTAATGTCAGTGTTAATCTACTGGATTTTCAAATTTCCTGGCAGGGTGCGGCTCACCAGGAGTGAACTTGGTCAGGTCTTTTCCAAATTCCTCCTTCCTTTTCTCGCTCTCAGCCTTTATTTGCATGCAGCAGAGGGCCAAAGGGAGTGACCTTCTCTGAGTCACCTTTCCCCTTTTATTCATATTCCCAGCAATTGCGCTGTCTGAACCCAACCCCTGTCCTGACCACCGTTGGGCTCCTTACACAAAACCAGGATGTTTGTCTTTGCTCATTAACTGGTTTCAAAAGAAATGTTAACTTGTTTACAACTATGTGTCAGCAGTAATTTATTGCATTACTCATTATATAACCTTTCCGTCAAACACCTCTCAGTTGCCTTTCCCATGCACTTCTGTAATGAATGATCGGGGGAACAAAATACTTGCAATGCATACAGATTCTGTCCACCTTAAGAGTATGTTGAACTTTGGTAGAGCGTTTAATTGCACAGTTTCCTGGCCGTGATGTAACGATGTAAAGATGTTCAACAGGTTTTTCGACTGAAATCATGGTACAGTAGTGCCACAAATTACTGACGTAAGAGTAAAATATTGCTGTGTCACTGTAAGATCACACATCACCATCCAACACTGGTCCTCACCATCTCACCGTCATCATCTACCATATCTCTTTACAGTGAAATACCTCAGTAGTTTTGAGCTTTTACTGGCAACATGAACAATAAATATATTAATCTCACCTTTCCAAGAATGCCCTGCCCTGCTGAGTTCTTCCTCACAGCTTCCTTGCTGGTCCTGTTCGCTTCTGTCAGAGCTCCGTGATTCCCCCGGCTGTCTCCAAAGCTGCAGCCCATTGACGACACACCCCAGCTGGGCAGAGACGCTCTTTTAGTTCCCTGGTGGTCTGGACGTCCCCTTTCTGTGTTGGCGAGGATCGGCCTCCTGGGCATTTTCCTCTGATCTGTACTGGGCACGCTTCCCATGCCTGAGGGTGAAGGCGACATCATGGAAATTAGAGCTGGCAGATAAATTGATAAAATATCAATATTGTGAAATGAGACTAGATCTAGTTTGAGATTTTGTTTAATATTGTGAGAAAAGGCTACATAACTGTCAGGTGATACAATAATTCAAACATATTAAACTATTTTTTGATGAATGAAATGAACAACAACCACCTCTAGTTGCCATCATATCAACATTACTAACAATCTTTTCTTTTTTCAGAGACCATATCACCCAGTCACATTCAAAATACCCAAAAAACGAGGTCATATTGTCACTGTTGGGTGAAATCTTGCATCTGTAACACGAAATCCGCCTTGTTTGTTCCAATGCATTTGAAAACCTTTCAAAAGTCAGAAGTGTGTAGGTTTCTCTAAACCCCTAGAAAATCATGTGATCCTTCATTTGAGTAAAGAAAAACCACCAGATTTGGAGTTACAGTTTCCTCATATGACACCAGAAAATTAAAAGACATGTATAAAGATCTTACCAGGAGGCCCTGGTCTCTTACTCCTGGCTTTCTGGTTTGCTTGGAGCTTGGAGGACTGTGATGAAAAAGACGCCATCCCGGCAGGGTTTGCAGGAGCTTCTTTAGAGGATGAGCTAATCTTGATGTCACCGACTCCATCTTCACTCTCATAACTGCCGTCCTCCTCCTCCTCTGTGGAATCAGAACATCAATATGATCAGTCACAAAGCTTTAAGTGATCTATATGTAAACACAGGTAATTAAAGCCAGGGGCTCACTTGACAGAATGTATTGACAGCCAGCTTCCAATATTCCTCTACAGCATTACAGTTCAGTTCACAAGCCTGTGATAAACTTACATAAATAAGAAAGTTAGATGAAAATCCTCTGAGGGGTTTTAAAGGGGGGCATTTTGCCACATATTAACTCCTGAGGAGCAAACCTGCCTTAATGGCTACACAATAACGCACCGCTTATTCCTTAACTGCAGTGACGGGAAGCAAATGTTGACACACATGCACATATGCAACCCTGCATGCGCACACACACACACACACACACACAGATTGTTATTGGCAGCTGTGTGTCGCTGACTGCGGGGGTCGTGTCGGGTGTCGACACATCTCTGACACACTTGTCACTTACATGGCATTCTCGTTAACACTTTGCCTCACTCACACACACACACACACACACACACACACACACGAACGCTGACACACACACTCATTCAACCACTACTTCTCTATGCCATCAAGGCCACGAGGTCAGTCAGGTTCTAGCGCTTTTCCTGAAGTTTTGGTTGTTTCATATTAAAGCTTCCTCTCCCATAAAGCGTTCGGGTGTCGTCGTGTCTCCTCAGCTTAAGGCCTCCAAGGAGGGCATTTTCACGAGGTTGGAGAGGTGAAGAGGATCAGGGAGGACAGGGGTGTGACATTCTGGACGGGGCCAGAGCGGGCTTACGTTACAGTACGGCGTTGAGGGCAGGGGTGGATGTGCCGCATGCCTGTGGAAAGTCGTTAACGGTTTTAACGTTGTGACAGACGAGCTGGGAAGTGAGAGGAGGCCCCTGATGACGGCAGACATCTCACTCTCAGATGTTTCATGCGCGCGCACGCGCACACACACACACACACGCTCTCTCACACAGGCGTATTCTCATACTGAAATCTCACAATGTCTGGTCTTCCTGTGAGTCATCAGCCAAATCAAAACCGCTTGACTCATCTGCATAACTGCATTTGAACTCTACCTAACTTGTGATATAGGCACTTTGTAGTGGCATAATAAATCTCTTTTCAGCAATGATGGCCCATTGGAAAGTTTTTTTGCACAAAAAATGGCTACATAAAAGGGGATTGCACTGCTTTTATGGTATTTTAAATTCTCATTCATTCTTTATGGCTGAGTTATCATTCACAGGATCCTTTGCTGATAGACCTTTGGGATCTTTATTTGTCTTCCAACCTTGTGCTGTTCTGTTTTACAATTCGAGCCATAAAAAAAAAAAAAAAATCACATCAAACACCAAACATATCCTGGAGGACACACCCAAAAACATATTGGTAAAATCCTTGTAACTAACCGTGCTCTGAACTCTCGCTGTAACTCTTCTCATCCCTGACTTCCCGCTTCTCAGAGGCCCGGCTGTCTTTGTGGTGAGATCTGTTTGGGTCGACACCCATCAGCACCTTTGGCTTCCGACCCCTCTTCCTCTTCACAGTCTGACTGGCTGCCCAGTCCTGCTGTGGGTCTGATGGATCAACAGCAGCAGGAGTTTAGTTTTTGGGTGCTACTGAATAGACAACAAGTGTGTGTGTGTATGCTCCCTCTGTCCCCACCTTTCACTCCTTGTCTGCAGTGACTCTTAGTGACCTCTTCTGCTCCAGGGGCCCCTCTGCAGTGCAGCATTCCTGCTGACGGTGCGCCACGCTGGGCTGCAGCCTTCTGCTTCAGCTGGGTCACCCGCCTGGCCAGCCTGGAGCTCAGGGCGCTGGGCCGACCTCTGTGCTTACAGCGAGCTTTCATCTGTAGAGCAGGAGCGGAACAGCTAATTATTTACTAATTTCTTTCCGCTAATTGAAACATCCAGGAAAGAAAAAGACATTAGCAGCAGGAAGTGGTTGTCAGTGTGTGTGTGGATGAACCAGGAGCGACCGCAGAGGGACCGACCTGTGCAGCGCTGAGGCTATTGAAGCCGTGATTGGACATTTTCTTCCTGGCTTTTTCCTCCAGTAAATTCAGCCCGGCCCTGGAAAACATAAAAACACGCCGGTTCGGTGAGAAATTGTCATAAAAAGAAGTGATCACAGAATCAATCTGATCACACAAGGATGATTTTCTCTATAACTCTGCCCTTCTGCTTTCTTCTCTCTCGTTTCACCTCCATCTCTGCTGGGTTCACTCATTGTTTCACTCTCCGCCTCTTCCCACTCTTCTCTGTCTCATAACTTTGATGAGGTAAGAGACGGGCTCGGCACAGTTTGACGGCAAACAGAAATATTCAGCGGCCGTGCGAATATGAAACTCTGCTCAATCACCACATGAAAGGGTAAGACTTATCTGGTGTGAAGGAGAGTGGAGAAGAGACAGAGGGAGGAGGAGAATGGTTTGGGGGGGAAGGGAAAGAGACAGAGAGAGAGATGAAGCAGTCTCGAGGGAGTCTGTCCGTTGACCGGAGCTTCAGGGCTCGATCGATAAACACTAACCTCTATTGAACACTACTCCTCCTTTCCTCTCTCTCTCTCTCTCTCTCTGTCCTTCCTTCATTGTATGCATGCTCTCTCACACCACAGGCTGCCAGCACATACACACACACACTCTGTTAGCAGCTGGTGTCTGAGGCAGGTGAATCCTATATTCCCACAGAGGGAAGGTTTGGCTCTCAGCATCTCCGCTCCCGGGAGAGGAGAGGAGAGGAGAGGAGAGGAGAAGAGAGGATAAGGAAAGTCTAAAAACTAAAAGATCTTTTTTCCATCCATTCAGACCACATGTATCTGTTAAAATTCCCTCTGCCTGATCATTTAGCTCTGACCCTTCTGAGTTTCTAAGCCACACAGTTTACCCCATGTCACGTCCTCACTTACGGCATAGCGTGTGAGTAAGTGTGTAAATTATATAGATTATGATATTTTTGGCAAAAGTGTGCTTCAAACTGTTTGGGAAAGACTGTTTTAACCATGACAATCCCCTCATGCACAAAGCGAGGTTTACCAAATTTGCTCGGCACAAAGCCCTGACCTCAACCAACATATTTTTGGATGAATTGGAATGCTAACAGCAAGCCAGGCCTTAAGGGGTCAGCATGCTTCAAATATAGTGCCTGTCAGATTGTTGTTGAACAGCGCCTGAAACCCCCCCCAACACCTTTCCCCCACATCAATCCGACAAGTACGCCCATTTCACGCAGCGACTGGCTGGGTGTGTGGAAGTGAGAAAGCAAACAAGTAAGCAAAGTTTGAACTTCTCTCTGAGGCTCTCTTTTTTCGCCTTTCACACAACGACTTCTGCAACTTTTCATGTGTACAAAACTAGTGAAACACCACAAATGCCTTCAAGGAATGACGGTCCAAATCTGTGAGATTTTTTTATACATATCTTTAAATTTTAATTCCAACTTTTGGCCATATAGCGTATACAGTATGTGTTTATCAAGAGGAATAGTTTGGAAAGGTTGCTATTCTCTCTCTTTATCTCGCTCTCCCTGTTTTTTCACCCCCCCAACTCTAATGAGAAGATGAAAGTATAAACAAATGATACATCGCTCATTAATAACAACAGAAAAATGCTGCTCAGGCACGTAGAGATCTGCTTTACTAATTAAACAAATGCTGCTTATATGTGTGTGTGTGTGTGTGTGTGTGTGTGTGTGTGTGTGGGGCGCACTGGCATGTATGACTAAAGCCTTTCATTGTCATTTTCATTAGCACTTTCTAATCATGGTAACCGTGACAAACCTTGAGTTTCTCTAATCATTTTATCAAGGCGAGGGGTGCACATGCTAACAGAGGTGGGGCAGCATGAGAAAACACATTTATTATTATGAGTCGTTGAACGCTGGCTGTGTGTGTGCGCGTGTTTCCAGCTTGTGTGTGTGTGCAGGAATGTGTGTCAGCGTGGAAGTGTGCGTGTGTAAGGTGTTAAATAATGTGCGTGTTGTGTGTGTTGGGTGGTGCGTTGCAGCGGGTGGGGTGGTGTTGAGTCGTTTATCACTGTAATAACTGTACATCGGGACTTTGTCCAGTTGTATTAATATATGCTGGAGGTTCACAGGGAATCAGGACATAATCAATGCAAGTGATAAATATGATTAAAAGTGATTAATGATGATTAATGAAGGCTTCATCTCCATTACCTTCTCTCATTTAAACTCACACCCATCTTCCAGCTCCCATCACATAACCTATTGTGTGTGTGTGTGTGTGTGTGTGTGTATGTGTGTGTGTGTGTGTGTGGGCATGAGCAGCTCCTTCCAGTGCCCAATCAAGCAAATCATCAGCTATAGAGCATTCGAATCAATTCAGCTGAAGAAGAACTTCTTGAAAATCAACCGTGCCTTTCACTAAAAACACAAACAGAAATCAGGATGAATGAGCTGGGCTTGCCAATCACACTGATTATACTGACGCAATATCTGAGCACTGACCTGAGTCTTTTTGAGCTCTCTGCAGCAGCTGGGCCGGGGGTGGACTTGCGCTTGCGGGGGCGGCCGGGCCCCCGGCGGGCAGGGCTGCGAGACGTCTCCTCTTTCCTGCAGAGAGAAAGAGAAGGAGGAGGAAGACAGAGAGGCAGAGAGAGAGAGAGAGAGAGAGAGAGAGAGAGAGAGAGAGAGAGAGATCAAAGATGCAGCCCGGACAGCAGGATAAATTAGAAGGAAACTTGTATCGGCTACAGGTCAGACTGCATTAGATATGAGCAGGCAGCAAGTCCTGATAGATCAGGAGGATGCAGCATGACAGCAGAAATGTGAATGTTGGAATGCACGATTCAGTCTAGACAAAAAGAAGTGTGTGTGTGTGTGTGTGTGTGTGTGTGTGTGTGTGAGTGTGTGTGAGTGTGTGTGTCTCTGCTCACTGGTGGTCGTGTTTCCTCTGTAGCTTGGCCAGTTCTCTCTGTTTCTCTTTGTAGCGGCGTTGTAGCTCAGCCAGCTGGACACGCATGGCCAGCTCCTCCCCTCCCATCGTCTCCATGGAGCCCTTCACTGGGCACACCTGACACACACAGACACACACACACACAAAGCAGGGGAATTTAAATGCTGAACACAAACTGAGTTCAACAGTCATTGGATAAGTGAAGCAGCCAGCTTGTGTTTGGGCAGCTTGATGATTAGATGGACTTTCCTGTAACCAAAAGCTCACAGGTTTGATCCCCATATCAGCTATTTTTTGTCAACCAACAGCAGCTACGACAAAGACAAAGATATCTGGTGATATCATATCTGGAGATCAACCTGCTTTATGCTAAAATATTTGCGCATATGATGATGATAGAGGTAACTATTATTAACAAAAGTAAAAGGACTTAACCTTTTAGTCATTTAAAGGTTATCAAGAGCATTTTTATAAGGGCTGGGGATTCATTCATTTAAAAAAAATGAAATAACATCAATTTTAAAGAATTTGCTACAGCCCGCTTTATTTCTGGGACTATTTAAAAAGAAGAAAAACATTGATCCACCTCACAGCAGGTGTTCATAGTCCCACATCACCTTCAGTTGTTATGGAATCAGTAAAAATATTCCTTGCAAGTAAAAATTTAATTTTGAGGAAATTTTTTACCTTTTAACTTCTGCACACACACAAAAGATTAATTCTTATTTAACTTGAAAGGTACAATGTTTTGCTATTTGCCTTTTATTGCTCAACACACAGTGGTATATGCTATAGTGTATATAGTGTTTTCTGCCAATTTTGTGCTTGTTGATTTGATAAAGAGCACAAGATAAAATCTTAAAATGTAAATGTTTATAGACGTCCACATTATGTTTGTGTTTTTACACTTCAGTCCAACATAAATAAGGTGTGTGTCCATTATTCAACACTTCCCTTGATTGTCAGCATGAATGATTTATGTTTGCATTCATAAACACAAAATACACATCGAGTAAAGCCTCACCGGCTCGTGGCGAGGCGTCCAGCTGCACTTCCTGCGCAGGTTGAGCCTCTTCCTGATTGGACATTGCTGGCCCGCCCTCGCATCCACAGCCCCTCCCCCCATCTCCAGGGCACGGGCGGCCGCCAGCGTCGCCAGACTGTGGAGGTCAAAGGTCAGCATGTCCTCACCTGCGCGGAGACGGATTGTTTCGGTTTAGATTGGTACGTCACATAGCGGCTGACACAGTGTTATAAAACATGGTGTGCGCTGAGCGGATTTATCTCTGCAACAATGTAACCGTGCCTTGAAAAGTGGTGATATTTATGATATTAGCTGTGTAGTTTATTTGATGCATACTGGTGTTCCTGCCTAATCATACACACAAACAACACACACACACACACACACACACACACACACATCGGGGGAGCGGTAGAGAACGATCTCTACATCTGTCACTGTCATTAACTCTGTCATTGTCACAGCACCAGCAGATGAAACAGAATATTCATGAGACGTTCGACGCGCACACACACACACACACACGCACGCAAACCTATGCAAATAAAACACATGCATCCTCTTAATACACACAAGCACCTACAACATTTTCGCTGAGCTGCGCAGACATGGGCAAACTGCACGAGTGTGTGAGGGAGAATTGGAGAGAAGGAGAACGACAGGCAAGAGGGAGGAGGAGGAGGAGAGCAACGCAGTGAAGGAAGGGAGGGAGGGGATGGGGAGTAAAGGGGAGGAGAAGCAATAAGAGGCAAAGTGTTTATTGAGCTATCTATTTATTCTCCTACATCTCCTCATTATGGACATGGACAGAATCCAATTTCCCCTTCGAGGAGAGGAGAGGAGAAGAGAGGAGAGGAGAGGAGAGGAGAGGAGAGGAGAGGAGAGGTGCACTGAAGCTGCGAGGCCTATTCACTGACATCTGACATTATTAAAACCTGTATATGTGAGTGGGAGATGCAGACAGAAATGCGGTGGAGAGGAGAAAGAAGGGGACAAGGAAGGATGGAGTCTTCATCTGTGAGGAGCAGAAATATAAAGAACAAACGGACGTGAGAATGACAGGTAACTCCTTAGAGAGAGCGACAGAGCGAGCGGGAAGGAGCTGAGAGATGCGGCTTTGTCCTGTCCCGGCTCACAGAGGTCAATGCCATCTCATCTGTCAGACCTCTGAGCCAATGGCACGCTCCGATTACCCTGACAGGATGACATCACCGCTGACATCACCACGCCTAGTTTAGTATCCTGGAGGATGGCCACAATCGATAGATACCTTCCGCCCATAGTATACCTCACACACACACACACACATCTTTGCAGAGTAATAACACCATACTGTGTCTCTGAAGCGGGTAAAGGGGGTAATAAGAGGCGGCACCGGGGGTTTCAAGGGGAAAAACAAAAACAGTGAAGGAAAATTAAAAACCATTATAGCTGATATGGGCCTAGTCATCATTAGAGGCCATTAAGAGAGTTTATTGAGCTGAAATTTCAATATAAAGGAAATGTGAAGGAATAAAGGAAACTATGACACAAAAAGCTCCTCTGTCTATGTGTAAATAGAAGAAATAGTGCTAATTTATACAGAAGGGGGGAGAGCATCTCTTGATTCCTTAATCTGTAATTGCGATCTCCAGTGAACGGCTGAGATATCCTTCCGCGTCAAGGAGCGGCATAAATGCATCTGTCTGGGATCGGTTTCATCTCCCAAACACATTCACAATGACAAAAACGCCATCAGCGGTATTAATAACATTCCACGCAGAGCGAGGCCAGAGCGGGTTTTAAATAAATGTGTTGCAATTTGGGGAACGTTTTCCACGCCACGACAGGACTTATTGATTTCACACCTATTACACATGCTAACCACGTGCGCACACATGTAAACAAATGCACACTCACACGCTCTGTATCTCACACACATACATGCACAGACAGCTGCGGAGCGACTTATGATTTTTACACTTATTAATTCCGTCAACAAGGCTTGCAGAGGCAGGATTTACACACAAGATTACATTGGTTTAATAAAAAAAAAA